>JAVJGJ010000002.1:29958560-30074521 GCA_035590215.1 Microhierax caerulescens
CTTCTTTCCCTTCCAACCCCCCCCCCCCCCCCAGCCCCGAGTCAATTCTCTAAAGAAACTGCAGGAGTCTGGGAACTGCTATATCTTGCAATCACTGTGGTGCTGTATGTGTGTGTGGGTTGAGGCTTCTGCCCATGAATAAAGGACCCAAAAACTTGAGTTTGGATTTGAGTTTGCACTTGAGTATTGAATTAGCAGCTTCCCAGAGTCTGGACAATTCCTGCACTCACGGAGTTGCACCTACTTTGCAGGATAGCAGGAGTCTCTGTCTCTTTCAGTGAAGTCTCACATCAGGTTACCACAGCATCACAGATCTATTTTTCTTGAATTATCTTTGGGAAAATTCAAGTTTATTTAATGATGAAAATTTTAGCCATGGAATGAGAACGTCCCTGAACATGAGGAAAGATGGGCAGCTTTCTCTTGGGGACACGGAGTGCGTTCCTAGTGTGGAGGAGAAGGGGAGTGCATTTCTGTTCCCTCACTTCTTAGTGCCTTTTTTTCCTTCTAAAAATCTCTTCTCAACTTCCTTGTTTCCCACCTGTGTTTTTCTGACACAGTATATTAGCTATCCCTCATCTCATCCTTGTTTTACCAGTCTTCAACTCTTCTGATCCTGGTCCTCACTGCTCCTCTGTGCTTCTGCTTTGGTGCGCTTTCTCTCTTTCAGTGGCATGGCTAGGGGGAAGGTTGAGGCTCACACGTTTTTACTGGCACCAGGCTTCTCTGCTGTGTTTCCTTTCTTCCAGTCATCTGAGGTTGGGAGGATGGGGCTTAGGCAGGCAGGGCACGGACTGCACCCTCTTAGCCAGCCTGCTCACACCCTGTTGTGGTTTATTGTCCTGGGAGCACAGGAGGCTTGGTTTTATTTGTTTTGGCTTAGAATGTGTAAAAGGGAGGCAGTAGCCAAGAGGTTCATAAACATGAAGGGAACCTGCACAGAAAAGCACTGTGCACAAAACAGGTGCTCAGTACCCCAGGATATGCCAGTTTGCAGGAAGGCAGCCACGGCAAACAGGAGACAGTGGTTTTGGTGACTGCAGAAGCTGCTACAGAATGGCTTGTCTCTGTTACTGAGGTATTCAACCATTTCTGATAGCTGCATGTTTGGGCCTCTCCATTTTTTTTCTGGAGAACTTTAACTTAATGAAGAGCATGTCCTCACTGATTGTGTGTGAGCTAAGTCACAAAGTTACTTCTGGTTCATTGGTAGAGCAGTGATATTTGGAGAGATCAAACTGTAGACCTCTGGAGCAGGAAAAATAGGAGCAGCGCTGGGAAAATGGGCCACTCAACCAGGTGCCAGAATGTGGGTGACAGGGTTTATTCTCTGGCACTGAATTTGTTGATCTCACCTTTAAGTGTTTTTTCTGAGACTACAGAAGAAATCCATCTCAGAGCTCAAACACAGCTCAGAGCTCCTACATCCTGCAGACATTGCTTTAAGTGCAAGAATGTAATTTCTAAATGTAAACAGATACCTCTCCTGAATGGTTCTTGCACAAATCCCTAATACAAACAATGGACTTGCTTGCCATCCAATTTGCTGCTGCTAATGCCTGTGTCCAGAGTCACTTCTGGATGTACTTTGGATTCAAGGGAATTAAGATCATCTCTGTGCCTTTCTACAGTTTCCCTGGGTAACTGCCAAGAGCAAAAGAGGCAGACCCAAGGTTGTTCTCATCTCTTTGTACAAGCCAAGACAATTTTGGCTAATATTTTCTACTTGCCTCCTTTAGGTCTCCAGCCAGTTCCTCATCCTTCCAGGATGCTTTTACATCATCATATTGAGACAGTCCATCCACATTAATAGTTGCTTCACTAGAAGTGTTAGCGTTGGCAGCTTAGATATCACGGACAGGACCTACTTCTTGGAGATACTGACTCAGAACATTAACACAATTACTAGGACATAGTGATCTAAACAGGAGATTCATAGTAACACCACATATCACTTCCTGACCTTACTGAGGCACCGTATCAAAGATTTTGCACTGCTGCTTGAAATTTAAAATACTTTGTGACAATGTCAGATAGCCTTCTGCTTAGGCCGATGAATTTAGTTTTCTTCTACTACATGGTATTAGAGGGAAGTCACAGGACAGCATCAGTAGTTGCTGTCAGTAACTTCTGCTGAAGAACTCTGTTTTTCAATCCTCCTGGCACTCATGAAGCATCCATTCCACATCCTTCTTCAGATGCTCCTTGCCACTTTCCTCTGAAGTTAGTTTTCCTGGTGACATCTGCATTGGCAAGAATTGGTTATTCTCAGACCATCCTTTGCAGAATGCTCCTTACAGCCTTTTCTGGGAGCAAAACATTGTCTGGATCTCTATACAAATTTGATCCTTGAATGTTGTCAGATTTTCTTCTACTCCTGTTAGCCATCTTGCCTCTTCACTTTTGCTTAGCATCAGGGAAAAGCAATTATGCTTTTTAATTAAAGGCTTTAGCTTTATTGCTCTGACTAGAACAATGCAACTGCTTTGTTTCTCTCTGTTTACAGCTGGGACCAGTATACTGAAGGTCACCTCATCTCCTAGCAGAGCGTGCCTGAACCTGACTACTTAATGTGGCAAATGACTTACCCTGCCTCACTGGATTTGGGAGTAATGTTTTCATCAGTCCTTGTTTTATTTCTCGTTTTGCTGCTTTATTTGCTTTTCCACTAAGACACCACTCCCACCCTGCCCCTGCCCATTTATCTTCCCTTTTTCAGACCATTTCCTTTTTGCTGCTGACTCTGTCAGGGGAGGAGAGCCAGGATGAGCTACAAATCTTTGACCTTCTTCCCTCCCTGCCATCACCAGCCATTTGTCTGTGTGGGGGTTGGAAGCAAAGTATCTCCCAGGCCATCCTGGCCTTTGGTTGGTGTCTTTCGTCCTCTTTGCTCTCAGGAAGCATTTTGCAGGAGAAGCCTGAGGCAAACATACTAAAAGAAGTCTCATGGCATTCTGAAAATAGTGCCACCAGCTGCAGTGGCCAAGCTGGCCACTTAAACCCTTCAGTCTCTGTGTTTTTCTCAGTGATGCTGTTTCCCACACTGTCACAAACAGTCAGTTGCAAAATGAAAGGCCATTTCAAGGGTTTTCAAACTTTGTGAGTGTCAACTTCACTGCTGTCTCGGGTATGGAAGAAGCTCAGGGGTCTGTTTGCACAGGCAATGGGGAACAAAGTGATTCACGAGTGCTGCGATGGATGGCTACAAACCCTTCAGAAGGGATAGGCAAGGAGGGAGAGGTGGTGGGGAGTCCTGTATGTTAGGGAGTGTTTTGACTGTTTAGAGCTGAATGATGGTGACAGTAGGTTTGACTGTTTATGGGTAAGAATCAGGAGGAGAGCCAATAAGGTGGGTATCCTGGTGGGAGTCTGTTGTAGACCACCCAACCAGGATGAAGAGGCAGATGAAACATTATACAAGCAGCAAGAAGGAGTCTAGATATCGCTAGCCCTTGTTCTCTTGGGGGACTTCAACTTATCAGATGTCCACTGGAAATACAGCACAGCAGAGAGGAAACGGTCTAGGAGGTTCCTGCGGTGTGTGGAAGAGAACTGCCTGATGCAGCTGGTCAGTCAGACAACCAGGGAAGGTGACCTGTTGGACTTGCTGTTTACAAGCAGGGAAGGACTGGTGGGTGATGTGGTGGCTGGAGGACATCTTGGGCATAGCAAGCATAAGATGATAGTTTTTAGTTCTCAGAGAAGTAAGGAGAGCAGTCAGCAGAACTGCCACCTTGGACTTCCAGAGGGCTGACTTTGGCTGCTTCAGGAGCCTAGTTGACAGAGTCCCTTGGGAGACAGTCCTGAAGGGCAAAGTAGTCCAGGAAGGCTGGACACTCTTCAAGAAAGAAGTCTTAAAGGTGCTGAAGCAGACTGACCCCATGTGCCGAAAGATGAGCTGGTGGGGAAGAAGACTGGCCTGGCTGAACAGAGAGCTTTGGCTGGAACTCAAGTCAAAAAGGAGAGTTTACCACCTTTGGAAAAAGGGGCAGGCAACTCTGGAGGACTATATAGGTGTTGCGTGGTTATGCAGAGAGAAGATCAGAGAGGTGAAAGCCCAGCTAGAACTCAGGCTGGCCACTGCCATAAAAGTAACAAAAAATGTTTCTACAGCTATATTAGAGACAAAAAGATGGCAAGAGTGTTGTGGTGCTTGAGGACAGGAAGGCTCTGCAGAGGGATCTGAACAGGCTGGATCAATGGGCCAAGGCAAATTGTATGAAGTTCAACGCGGAGAAGTACCAGGTCCTGCATTTAGGTCACAAGTCCACAAAACTCTAGAGGCTGGGGGCAGAATGGCTGGAAAGCTGCCTGGAGGAAAAGGACCTGGGGATGCTGGTTGATGGCTGGCTGACCATGAGCCATCAGTGTGCCCAGGTGGCCAAGAAGGCAACAGCATCCCGGCTTGTGTCTAAAACAGCCAGCTGGACAAGGGGAGTGACTGTCCCCCTGTACTTGGCACTGGTGAGGCTGCACCTCAAATACTGTGTTTGGGTTTGGGGCCCTCACTTCAGGAGGGATGTAGAGGTGCTGGAGCATGTCCAGAGACGGGGGACAAAGCTGGTGAAGCGTCTGGAGCGCAAATCTCATGAGGAACAGCTGAAGGAACTGGAGGTGTTTAGTCTGGAGAGGAGGAGACTCAGCAGGGACCTTATCGCTCCCTGAAAGAAGACTGTAGGCATGTGAGGGTTGGTCTCTTCTCTCATAACAAGCGACAGTACAAGAGGGAACAGCCTCAAGCTATGGCAGGGGAGGTTTAGAGTGTAGATTGGATATTAGGAAATACTTCTTCACTATAAGTGTGGTCAAGCACTGGAACAGGCTGCCCAGGATGGGGGTGGAATCGCCATCCCTGGAGGTATTTAAAAAAATGCGTAGGTGCAGTGCTTGGACAAGGGACATGGGTTGGTGGCAGGCTTGGCAGTCCTGGGTTAATGGTTGGACTTAGTGATCTCAAAGGTATTTTCCAACCTAAATAATTCTGATTTATAGCTCACTGCCTGCTCTGCGATAATTTACTGTTTCTATTCTTACTTCTAAGCATGCCCTTATACAAGGTAATTTGGAAAGCGTGTTACCCATCCTAAACATGAATTCTCCATGCAGATGTTCTTAGTAAATGTGGAGTATTTAGGATGTCATAGATTCTTTTCTGTGTACAGACAAGTTCTGACTTGTTTCTGCTTTACAGAGTATGAATTGAGAAATGAAAGTTAAGGTAATTTGTCTACACTGGAAAGTTAAAGCAGGTTTAAAGTACAATGTAATAGTGATCTTGTTAAGCCAGCCTCCATATGACTGAATGTACTTCAGACATTCCTGGGTAGCACAGCTTGCTTCTAGGAAAGATGTCCATACACAGAAAGTAGTCAGGAAATAGCTCAACTAGCATCGTTCAAGCCATTTACCCGGTGAGTCATAAGAAATGTATGGCAAAATGAAGACTGAATCTCTTCTCTCAAGTCTCTATGCAGCTGCATCAAAATTCCCCTTCCACCCATCATGTATTATTTAAAACCTTGTAGGAGGCATGTAAACTGCTGTTAATTTTGCTCTGAGTGGGAGCCACGTGTGTGTGGCAGGCAGGAAGGGAGGTGTACTAACAACACTGGGGACAGCAGCTTGCTCTGTTATAGTTGTAACCTGTGTTTTGCCTCGCATGGTGCTCTAATGAATCAAAACGTACAGAAGTTACAAAGTTAGGATGCTTCTCAGCTGTCTGGCAGACTTTGTCAGTCAGCTTTGGGGTGGGGAAGGTTCAGTCATCAGTGTCAGCTCAACTGGGAAGTTCCTTTTAAGACAGTGAGGCTTTTGGCCTGTTTTTTTCACTGTGGGTCTCCCCTAAAGCCTGTGCTCCCAGGCAGTCTGTACTGAGCAGTTAGCTGTGCTTTGAATTGCATTGTGATGTTTTTAGGGACTGGTGACACCCTGTGGGAAGTACCAAAGGACAGTCTTATTTTCTCATTTCTCGTATTCTTTGTGATGCTGACAATATTAATGAAAAAGAATCTTTATTCCATAAAGGTAATCTACTCTCATCCCTTAGCAAAATTATAAACTGTTTTTTTGTGTTACAAGAAACAATAAATTTTTGTGCAAATAACAACGATGTTTCAATTACAGGACTCTGACTTAATTGAGGAATAAGTAACAGGAGCAGGGGAGTTCTTGAGACTTGAATGGATGTTTTCATGCCAATAGCCTGATGTTTAAGGGAAAGAACAAAGGAAGAATAATACTGAAGAGCTGTGATATATTTTGGGTGAAATTTGTAAATAGGGTGTTTTCATAGCAATCTCTGGTCATCATGGGAATGTTTGTTTTGCAAATCCAAACCATATATGCCTCTGATTATTTTGTACTAAGCCTTTATTGCAAGACACGATTACTGAGGGCTTTCAACAAATCAGCGTTCATTAAGTTTATTATAGAGCTTGTTAAGAGGACTTGCCAGATTGTGACTGATGCTCAAATACAGCAGAAGGAAACCAGAAGTCACTTTTCTGTAGTAAAGCCTGATCCAGATCTGAGATGCACCCGTATTTTGCTTGCTGAAGCTACATTGAAAGTAATGTGGATGCTTTGCATCTAAACCCAAATTTTATTATATGACATCTAAGATGTAATGTAATTTCTGTTACATCAAATACATGAGTTTCTGCTGCATTCATGTCAGAGAGAAGATGTCTTGATGAATGCTTTAATGCTCTTTGTCTCTTTTATTCGCTAAAATTTAAAAGCACAAGTAAATTGCATGTTTGCAAGGCCAAAACTGTCTTTCATACTCTGTAGGAACATAAACATTTAGAGTGCTGTGCACAAAGAGGAAGGTTTCTGTCTCAAAGAGAAAGCATGCAAATTTAGTTTTAAGTAACACATATAATGAAGGCATTTTTAAGGTATGTTTTCGTACAGTCCAGAAGAACTCAAGTGAATGGCTGAAAATCAGCTTCACCAAAAGAAAAAAACAGACACCTCACATTTTTAAGGTATGTTTTCCTACAGTCCAGAAGAACTCAAGTGAGTGGCTGAAAATCAGCTTCACCAAAAGAAAAAACCAAACACTTCAAATGGTTGGTTTCCAGGTGGATGAGTTCCCTGAACCAGATAGCTGTATGAGTGATGGGGTGAGAATGTGTGGCTAGCATAGGCACCAGAAAATGAGACTGTAGCATTTCAGATTGACATCAGTTTTAAGGGCAGTATGATGGTGTGCTCAGTGACTGGTTAAAGCCATGTGAATTCACACTGCCACCAAAATGTACAGTTAAGTTTCCTCTGAGCTTATAATGATATCAGCTAATTGTACTATTAAATATTGTAAACTCTTTCTACCCTGGTGTCTCAAATCAAGATAGTTAAGCTTGAACTAGTCAATGTACTTTTTAAATTACAAACCTTTTCTTCAACCTACACAGGGAAATACTAACTTCTGATGCAATAGCAGCCATGTATTTTTTGTTAATATCTCCTTGTGCTGGTTTTGGCTGGGATAGAGTTACTTTTCTTCATAGTAGCTAGTATGGGGCTATGTTTTGCATTTGCACTGCAAACAGTGTTGATGAGACAGAGTTGTTTTCCTTACTGCTGATCAGTGATCTCACAGCGCCAAGGCCTTTTCTGCTCCTCACCCCATCCCACCAGCAAGGAGGCTGGGGGTGCACAATGAGTTGGGAGGGGATGCAGCCAGGACAGCTGGCTCCAACTGACCCAAGGGATATTCCATACCATACGATGTCATGTTCAGCATATAAAGCTTAGGGAAGAAGGAGTGGGGGGACACTTGGAGTGATGGCATTTGCCTTCCCAGGTAACCGTTATGTGTGATGGAGCCCTGCTTTCTTGGAGATGGCTGAAAACCTGCCTGCCCATGGGAACTAGTGAAGGAGTTCCTTGTTTTGTTTTGCTTTTGTGCACAGTTTTTGCTTTACCCCTATTAAGCTGTTTTTATCTCAACCCATGAGTTTTCTCACATTTACTCTTCTGATTCTCTCCCCCCTCCCACTAGTAGGGGAGTGAGCAAGCGGCTGCGTGCAGCTTAGTTGCTGGCTGGGGCTAAACCATGACACTCCTTGCTTCCCTGGTGGGCCGTTGCTTTTCAAGAAATTTTCAGTTTATTCTAGTTCAATTTGTCAATAAATATGAACTTTTTATATTCAGTGAGAGCTCTTTAATCTCTCATTTAGCAGAAAAAAGTTGGTAGAAGTCACAGTAAGTTGCTTCCCTGCTGGTACAATAGCTGTAATTTATCTAAATTGTAAGGAGGCTACTAGCTAGGTGAAAAGCAGCTATTGATGACTGTACTAGATGTGGCACAAATCAGTATGTCTTTCCTGTGTGCTGAAAGGAAGTAAGATTTGGTCTAAAGGCTGGATTCAGTCCAGCTTCTTCAGCTGAAATACAATTCCAGTGATCTAAGAGAGCAAAGCACAAACAAAACCTTATTGGTCCTTTTTAATACTGAAGCAAGCAAGATAAAGCAAACATCCTAAGTGCCAGAGAGTTCCTGTAATGATATTCAGAACTTTTTCAAATACAGCGTGCTCTCCATAGTCTGAGAAGCATGGTTGCCCTAGTATTGGTAAAAGTTCCTTCATAAAAGACAAACAAATCTGCACAGGAGCGCTACTCTCTGATTTTCACAATGTTTTCTTTCCATTTCAAAGCTGTGATTTCCCTAGCAGTGCTGAAAGTAGTAGAATTCTTACATTGCTGAATTCTTACATTTGGATACAAGTTTTGGACTGCAGTGTATTTCAAGTGAGGTCTGTTCTCTCCACTAGGTATTGCCCATTTTCAATTCAAGGGGAAAAAAAAAACCAGCTTGAGGGAAGATAATAAGTAATGAAGTAATAAGAAGGTAAAGAAGGGTAAGGGGGGACAGAATGAGGAACGCATGAAATAGGCAAGTGCATGAATATTAGAAGAACAGAAAGGAGTTTAGGGGGTAGAAAAAGGTAGAGTAGAATAGGAAAAGAGGGTGAGAGTTGAGTGGAGAGCTGTCTTTGCATTAGGCAGCATGCCTGCTTTTCACCTGCCTGGTTCTGCAGCTGCCCAGGTCTGCCAACCTATGCTGAGGGAGGTAACTTCTTTCCCTTCCAATAAGTGCCGGAACATCCATTTTCTAATAGGATCAGTTTCAGTTCAGTGGGGACCTAACTGCTGAGAGGGTGGGTTGGCATTGCAATGGCAGCCGAGTCTACCACCACTGTTGGTTATACTAGCGAGTTTGTGGTGAAAGTAAACTTGTTGTCTAGCTGTGAACACCTAGCAGAGAGACTGTTCATTGACTTGACTGGAAACAGATTGTCTATGGATTTTAGACAGGGAAACTTTGGGTAAGGCTATGGAGTTAATACCAGTGAAAATCTGTGCCTTTTGCAGTGTCGTAAAGATAACAAGTTTGACAAACCCTCTTCCTTTGGCTCTGTTATCCACAAACGTTGCCACTTGTTCTCAGTCAGGGATTTGGATATACATAGCTGTGCAAATGGCTTGATCTTGTGTTCTTACTTAGAGAGTGATGTGGCCCAGGCATGTACACATTGCTGATAGCACAAGGTCTGTTACTCCAGTCTTTAGGACCAGCCTTGAAGGCAGCTAATTCTTGTGTTTTGCAACAAGCTAGTTGATGTGATCGTAGTTAGGCTTCTGCTCTGAGGACTAAACTTGGGGTGAGATAGTTGAATTAATACTTTCTGAATATCTCCCAACCAAGTCCTTACTGAACAGGTCATTTAGCTCTTTATGTTAGTTTGTACAGTATTGCATGACTAAACTTACGGTGGCCCAGCTTAGAGAACAGATATACCTGATAAAAGCACATAGTTCTTATAAAAAAGTTCTTTGGAGTCTCCACAGAAGCCTTCTCAAGGCAGAAATCTTTAGAGATTTTATTGGACTTTCCAGTTCATCAGAGCTGACATTGTTCTGGGAGGACATAATTATCTGTTTTACTGGAAGGGAATAGGCAAATTGCCACAAAGCTAAGCTGTGACTCTTAAACAGAAGTTTAGCTATGTAACACCTCTTGAAATGCGGGCAAGATTTCCTTAAAGCTCTTAGAAAAGTGTATTAATGTTTTAAGCTAACTTCTTAATCCTAGAGACATTCTGCTGAAGCTACGGTTAGGAGGTAAATAAGTAGACCAAATTGATTATTATTAATAATACATTTCTGAGAGTTTGTCTTCATTACAAGGTACTTTTTCAACAGCAGGAGTTTGTCTTAGCAGCCTATAGTTCTCTGTAATGCCTTCCTGTTATGTCTCCAGGTCTGTGCCCTGTCGGGCAGACCAAAACAGTAATATTTCCCCCTATTTTCTAGATTCTAGATCAGTGGGATTTAAAGAGGAAAATCATCTGCGCTTAAAAGACTTCAGGACATACACAGATCTCAAGAATCCAAATTATACCTTAGAATTTTTGTTAATTGCAGTACAGATTAGTTTGGTCTAGGACGGTCAGGGCAGTGTTTGCAACATGGGAGACAACAGATACTTCACATAGTGAACTGTCATGGACAAACCTCTCTCAAAAGTCATAGCAGAAGTTCGGAGCAATCTTATGAACACACTTGATGTCCTTGCTAGACATACACTTTTTCTGTGAAGAATTTGCACCTGTGTTAGTGATAGTGACAGAAGAGGGTTCGGGAGCCTACAGTCAAAAGCTCCCTTCTCATTAGAAACCCTGCAATATTCTTTGCCAGCTTCCTAACTTCATCTGCTCTGTGCTGCAGCCTGGGTCCCAGTGAGTGCCTGACTCAGAGGGCTGGAGACATGTACATGCGGTCTTCTGCTTGTGTGAGTTCAGTGTTTGTTAGTAAGCAGCAGAATAGGGATTCTTCTTCATTAAGCTGCCAGATAAACAGTGCTAGTGTTCCTGATGTTCAGAAAACTGGCTTTTGAAGCATTGCAACATACTCTAAGGACTTTTAATTGGAACTGTATATTTAATAGAAAATGTGCTTAAGAAATGAGTGCAGAAAATGCAGTGCAATGCACCTGTTTTAAAACTAAGTAGGGAAAAGGACCATGTGGATAGGAAGAAATATTGAGCACAGTATTAAAAACAACAAAAAGCCCCAACAAACAAACAAAACCCACCATACATATCTGTTGAACTGAAGAAATCTCAATTGAAAAGTCCTCTTCAGCTCCCTTCATATTTACAGAATGGAAGGTGTCATTCAAATTATGAAAATGTTTTTTTGAAAATGTCCGTTGATCTGTAAAACATTTGAGCCTAGACATGAATAACTGGGCTCAATGTTATTCAACTTTTACGAAGGGGAGGAGGGAACCTGTTCTTGCAGTGTGGTAACTGATGGATACACTGTATGTAAGAAAAGCAGGTTTCCTTGAGGCTGTAGGAGGCTCTTGGATAATAGAAATAAAGCACTCTTGCTTGCTGTAGTTTTTTAGGTGCTTGTTCCAAGCCTAGCTCCAGCCCTGAACCACTTGGGAATGGGAGTGGGCTGAGGAACAACTTGCACTGTAGTAGGGACTGAGAGCAGTTGCTTCTAAAGTGTACGGATGCTTTAGGGAATTAAGAATAATTTTAAATTGCAGTGGGTAAAAGCATAGGATTTACATGTTCCTTGCTAACACCTGCTAAAGGAATTAAAGATTCACTGACACTGTTAAGATTTGCTAGCATGAAGTGTGATGCTTTTCAGTGCCCCATCTGTCCATAAAAAAGCTCCAGGCCACACTTTCATTTTGGAAGTGGAAGGAAACCTTTAAGAGAGGAGGGACGTGGTCCATAAGGAATATTCCATCAGCAGGGCTTCCTGTGATGACAAAAATCTGTTGAGAAATATCTGCATTGAACCTTGCCTGGTACTAATAGCAGCTCCCATGTTGCCATCACACCATTTTTTATATTTGTCTGTTGTTTTTACTCTTTGATCCTTTTGATCCAATGGTTTGTGGAGGTTTATAGACAAAATGGATGTAATAATGAAGAAGGTCCAGATTCACCATCTGGGCTCATTAAATTAGCAATTTGAGTTGTCCTAGTGAAATTAGTGAGACCATGCCTGAAGTAAAGCACAAATTATGGCTAAATAAGGGTTTCAGAGTAATTATTTACATTTCCAGATGAAACAGCATTCTGTGTTTTTAGGCATAGTGTAGTTAGATGGTTAACTAGGCAGTGCGGAATCTGTGATGACTATTTTTGGATTTGTTTGTAACAGTATGTCACAATACTTTGAGATTTTGGTTTTCATTGCTTTGTGAGGAATAATTTGCAAATACTGTGATGGAGAATGCACTCATACAAGCCCGGGGGATGTGATTCTTACCATACAATGATTCATATAAACTTACAGGGCTGTCAGACTTGTTTGAAGGCTTTGAAATAACTTGCTACATGACCATAAAATTTAGTTTAGTTTTTTTCTCTGTCTCTGTTTTTGGGATATTTTTTTTTTATTTATTTTGGGTTTTTTTTATTAAGCTCTTGCTTCCAGGCACCTCTGTAAATTGTTGATTAACTATTTTTCTGCCATATTCAAGTTATTTGGATTTTCTTTGCATATGCTGCGGTGATACAAGCATCACAATCGCAGAATGGTCAGGGTTGGAAGGGACCTCTAGTCCTTCTAGGAGATCATCTAGTCCAACACCTTGCTAAAGCAGCTTCACCTAGAGTGGATTCAGCTGCAGTAAAATACCCATGCAAAAAAAGCAGTAAAGAAAAAATGCATAGAAAAGTCAGTTGATATCACCTGCATGGTGAAGAGACACACTTGTGTCACTAAATTTGAGATATCTTGTGATGTCTTTTAGAACTCAGGGTTTTTTTTGCTAAAAACAAACCAGTTTGGCTTATTTGACATTTAGGGTAGCTTTGAAATGGGAGGTTTAAATAATTACTTTTTAAAATATTGACCACAATGATTTTTATCAATCTTTGATGTACACATATGCGTAGTTTTTCCATTGGATTTTGGATGTGAGAAAAGTGGACTCTTAGAAAACAGCCACATAAAAGCATACTATCTTTTTTTTTTTTTAATGTATCAGGATGGTATTCCATCTTTTTTATGGTCCCTTCAGCTTATTTTGCTCTTGAACAGAAAAGCAAATCTTGGAAAATACATGTAACATATGCTAACAGTTGTTATTGACCTTATGCCACATTTATATCTTTTTCTCACCTTAATTGCTAATAACTTATTCAGACAGATATAACACAATAAAAATATTTAACTGGTGAGTGGAAAGCATTAAAAAGCTGCTGGCTTCCAGTGGAATGTACAGTCCTAGACAGCTTGGCCAGCATCAGCAGGTTTCCTTTCTTGTCCCAAGCAAGCGCTTTTCCCATCGGAACAGGCAGTTCCTTAACAGCCCTGTTATCTTGATAATGTAACACTAACCAGTAACAAGGCACTGGAGGAAATTGGGGAGCTTCAATCTATAGAAAAAAATTGTTACTGAGTAAAATATCTCCACTTAATCTGGGAAAATTGATACACACAAGAAGGTTGGAGAAGGACAAGTAGACCAGGAGTCTGTAGTTGGCATGGTTGACTCTGCCTCTGGAGCTGCAATCTGCAGGAGATTTTCTGACCTTATTTGTGGTAGGATTGTTTGGAATAAAGTGGTTTAGAGAATGTCCTTGTCACCGCGATGGGTCTGTTAGTACAAGGATTTTGTGTGTTGTCAGTACCCAGCTTGCTTTTCAGCATCACATTACAGTTGGCTTCTCAAGCAGTCTGGACTTACTGTGGGTTTGAGTAAATAAGAAGTTTTGTAATACTCCTTATTTTTGCATTAGCTATGCCATTAATGGTTGTAAAAATTGGTGGTTCTGGTCAGACCCTGGGTGGCTGTGCTGCAAACCATGGTAGATATTTTAGCCTATAAACTAAGGAGCATCTCAGAAACTACCCCAAAACACATGCCAGCAGAGCCACAGGATCCTTAATAAATAACGGTTGTAGCATCAGGTGGAGTAAGTACTGTTCCATTTCATCCACAAGTGACTCTGCTGGCATTTTAGAAATCTTATCATGACACGAAAATACATGATCCCTCGTTTTGCAAATTATTTCTCAAGCGATTACAATGACAGAGGAAACTGCTGCTAAGAGCTGCACTCTATACCACAGAAACATGGGATATAGTCAACAGAGGGGAATGATTTTAGAGGTTACTGCTTCTGCATCCTTGGAATTAAGTCCTGGCCTATATCCATATCATCATATCCTCCCTTCAGCTGCAGCACGACATTGCTATTAAGATAACAGGATGAAGGCAAAATAAATTATGGTACTGGGCTGTTTCTTTGACAGTTTGCAGTAACGTTTTGGCCCATCTTTTGGCCACTTAACTGGATATACAGGGTTTTTACCGTGGCTGAAATTAAATTTACAAATTTTGCACTGTTACCAAGTTACTAGGAAATAACTAGGAATTAGTAATGATTCTTTATATTACCCAAGGTCTTAGAAGTATCCTAAGGCAGTTTTACTTAATATTGGGGCAAACAGAGAAACATTTGTAGATTTTTTTAAATATCAAAAGCAGATTTGAACATTGTATTTGACATATTTGCTATTGAATATATTTCACTCTTAGAAAATATTTCCATAGTAGAACTACGTTTTAATATTGAGAAAAGTTTATTCTTTCTTTGGAATAGCTTTTGTGTGGCCAAAATGCCAATCATAGCTACGTTGTTTGCAAGTAACACAGTGCACTTACTGGGTTCTCAATGTATAATGACGGATGAACTCGGTATCAAGCTCTGCTTAGTCAGACATGCCAGAACCTGAAACGTACACCTAATTCCCATAAGGTATCTCCCTTTATATAGTACTAGGCTCTGATAAAACTTGGCTGTGGATGTGAAAGAGCAGCAGTAGGGAAGCAGAGTTTAGTTTTCTAGGATCACGACTAGGCTGATTGCATTTTATAGAATGAAAAGTAGCCTGAAGTTCTGTCTTCACATGGCACAGTACTTCTAACAGTCTTGATGCTTAATTGTCATTTGGGCTTGTTGAAGCTTAATTGACTTTTCTTCTCACAGGTATCCACATTTCTAGAAAGCAGAAATGACCATGACTGCCAACAAGAATGCCAGTGTCAACAGCAGAGCTGGAGGGAGTAAAGTGCCTCAGGACACTCTGGATAGGTAAGTGGTGAACTGCAGGCTTTGTAGAATCTGAGAAAGGTTTTTCTGTGTTTGGAACAAAATCTCTGTTCAAAGGGTGACCTCTATTCTGACACAGAGGGTGCTTTGCTGGACTGAAAGTCATTTTTTTATAGGGACTGGAGGAGCCAAGGTATGAGAAAAGGTCTGCTTCTGGCATATTTCTGTTGAGCTATTTCAGCTCACCAGCAGGTTATGATGAAAGTCATGGCAAGGAAGGACCTGTGTGGAAGGCACTGTGTAGGCCTCAGGAGGTTTGGGCTAAATTTCTTTGCCATGTGACTGCATGTCAGCTTGTCTCCATTGCCAATCTCCAGTTTGTATTTTGTATTGGCATCTTTCACATTTTCTCTGTTGTTACCTGTTGTGATAGACAGTGGGCAGAGACTTGCCTCCTGTTGCAGGTCAGGCAGTGAATGTGAAAGGGCTGAATGTACAGGGCTCATCTCTGTTCTTTGCTTATCTCCTTTCTGTAGCATTAAAGTCATTGACAAAGTAGATGAACTTTATCATTCATAGCTAGGGGAAAACTGTAGTCATGGACACCACCTTAAGTCCCCAAGCCTGGCAATCCTGAGGGAATCAGTCTGTTTAGACTAGACCAGAAAACAAAGTGTGCTTGCAAATTTGTGCATGTTTACATGTGGTCAAGAAACACTATCCTAATAAAGTTCCAGTCCATCAGAGGGCTGTGACACAACTGCACACAGTGATGCAGATGCCTGTAATTGCAGATACCTTTCACTCCTGAATTAGTGCAGTTAAATGGCAAGAAGGGTAGAGTTGGTTATTGCTCCCTTGTCCTTCAGTTTACACTGATCAAAGGCAGTGTTTTGAGGACAGGAAGTTTTCTTTGGGCAGCTGTGCTTTGGAACATTGCTTTGGTGTGCAAGTAAACAACTCACCTGCAGCCAACAGCTTCACATACCTGTGTCAGCAGGGTTCTTGTTCGCAGCCGCAGCCTTTACAAAGCAAAGCTGACTGATTCAGCCTATGGCTCTCACACAGGACAAGCACATCAGCTGCACTTGTTCTGGGGCTTACACTTGCAAAACCCTCACTTAAATCTGTAGTCCCTCTAGGGCAGCTTCAGTGTGCTTTGGGAAAGCTTAAACGACTATCCCATTAAAGAACCTTTATGAATTAACTGTTTGAACACAGGAACAAAGCTTTAGGCTTTGGATGTCAAGTTAGTGAGCGGAGAAGAAAGCCACAGAAACTGCAGGTTCTGTCTTCCAAATACATGAAGTGTCTGTTGATATATTGCTCTGTCCTTGCTGTACCATTTTGCCCAGCTCTCCAGGGGATTCTTGCATGGATATATTATCCTATTCTATTTTGAGGGACTGTTCTATACTACCTTACACAATAACATTCTGATGTCTTAATTTTTCTTGTGTTTTAGCTCAAAACAAGGCTTTAACCCCTTTATAAACAGCATAGAGGAGAAAGATGTAAATAACTTGCACTGACCTGATAGAGTTTCTGTATTGCAGTAATACCTTTATGCTAGGTATTGGATATAGAAACAAGGAAAGTTCTCTTTGCCTCACAAAGTTCAACAAGTAACTCCATAGAGGAAAAAAGCAGTGGAGGTCCAGTTTGTTAGACACTTTGGGATAGGAGCATGGGTTGTACCATGTCAATGAAATGCTCCAGTCACTTTGGCCAGGCCAGGTGGCATCTGTTCTGGCCACACCTGATGAAGGGAGGGTATCACACCTGATAAGCTGTACCGGGGTTACTCCTAGCTGACAGCACTACAGTATGTTCATAGGAAGGGTATATTTGGAGGATTTTGCTGTTTCAAATACATAGTAAAGACTGTGATTCAGGTGAGATTCACAGAATTACTTTTTTATTTTTGTCCACTTGAAAATGAAGGGTCAGATGCAAAAAGTTCCTGTGTTGGTGGCTGTCAGGTAGAATAACTGGTGCGGATGGAGAAGTTCAGAGAATTTGAGAAGTGTTGGCTTTGATCCTAGCAGGGAGCTGTAGGTCAGCTTGAAAGTGGTGTTGAGCTGGCTTGGTTTGGCTTACCTGCCATTGTATTCTGAACTTTTCCAAGCACAAACAATGGAAAAGGGAAAATATAAATTAAATCCTGAGATTTTTCAGGATGGAAGCAATGGAAGAGATATTTTTTTTTTAACAGTTTATTTCTCTTCTGTTTTTCTTTAAAGGACAGCCTTGTTTTAATGGCACATCTCTGTTTTCCTTTTAAATAAACATTTAAATGTTGGATTTGTTCTCAGTTTCAGTTGTCTTTCCATATTTCGTGCACATATGGCTGCCTCTGCATTGCCTCTGTATCTAATAAATTACTTCTCTCTTTCAACTCTCTGCCACACCTTCCCACTTATCTACACATATTATTTAATCACAGTAATCCCAGGAAATTCCCAGGCAATTTTCTCAAGCTGGATGAAATCGCCTCATTCTGATTACTAAGGGATAGGTTGGCTTACAACGTAGCAGTGAATTAATAACCCAGAGCCTTAGGTAGAACCATGACCCTAGTCCTGTGTCTGCTAGTGACCTCCTTTTGTGGCGTTGTCACACTCTTCCCATGCCTAAATCTTTCTTTAGGCTGATTTGCATTTCTTCCTCCTGGAGCTGTTCTCCTTTCACCTCTTAAATTGTGCAGTTAATGAAAGATATAGATAACCAGCATCCATTCTAGCGTCTTTTATTAAGGATATGTTAAGGCTGTGTTAAAGCTCAGCAGAAATGGACTCTCTATTCTTGTACACTTCCTAATTTGTTAGTTTGTGCATTTGGCATCTCTTAGTACAAAACAGGAAAAATGTAAAAGGGGGGGGATGGCTAGAGGAATTTCTAGAGAGATATTCATATCTAGATATTAAAACGAGATCCATAATGATATCTAGCATTCTCAAGTTGTTTATCATCCTTCCATCAGTGTAGACAGGTTGGTGCTCGGAACTTGAGTCTAGACTTCAGTAAACTTTGGACCTACTCTTTTGTTTTAAAATCTTTTTCATTCTCAATAGCTTAGAAAGTACTGCTGGGTACTAAGTTATTGGGTAATAACTGTCAAATAAACTGTCTTTCCTTATCATCACCATCTGTTTTGATTAGAATTTGTCAGGAAAAGATTTTGTAATTACAAGTATAGACCTGAAACTATCTTTGAGTTGCACTTGCATGACAAGTGAGGAGATGAATAGATTGTCATGCACCAGTTCTTCATCCATTATTGTGCCTTATGTAATCTTCTTCATCTGTCTGTGTGAAATCCTGTAAAAGGACGTTATTTGAGTCAACCATGAGGATTCTTCATTTTAGTCAGACTGTAAATCAGTGGAGTAAGTGCTGGCATAATAAAGTTTTAAGACTACAGGATTTATTGCGAGCATGTTAAAAAGTCACTTAAACTGAACAGTCATTGTTTCTGTTTAGTATGGGATTTGACTGGAGATTTGGAAATCTGCAGATATGCTTTCTCTATAATTTGTAGGAGTAGAGTTTCAATAAGTACTGATACTGGCATAACACAGGTATATTAGTCTCGTGGTGGCTAAGACGTCTTTTTAGTGTTATTTCTTGTCAGTCCTAGTTTTGGTGGGGTTTATTTTTGCCAGACTGTTCAGTTGGACTTGATGATCTTAAAGGTCTTTCCCAGCCTAAATGATGCTATGATTCTAAGACAAAAGGTGTGTTTCAGTGATATAGTGTCACTATCTGGTTCAACCTTTTGTGATTTCTCATGGGTCAGTAAAAAAGGTCAGTAAAGTCTGTAGAAGTCTTTCTAATTACTTTGGTTGTGAATCAGACCCACTTAGAGCATAGATGTAAACTTAAATAATAAAAATCTTCACTGGAAAGGAAGTGCCTACAAGTAAGCATATATACCACTGCATGCTTTGAAAGCATCAAGATTCTTGCAGTAACTAAAATTCCCTTGGTCCTCACCAGAGTGTGGATCCACTGGCGTGAGGTACCACAGCTGTTTTCCCACCAGCGTTGTGCTAATGGCAGTTTAAGAAATGAGGGAGAGACAGAGAGCAGAGTGAGGACATTATTTTGGAGGATAACCATGAGTCTCACCTGAGAAACTGGTTGTGGGATTCACAGGTTTCTGCTGTGAGCACAGGAGGTGAAAACATTAGGATCTGAAGAAAGTGATTTAAATAAACATTCAGACTAAAGCATTCTTTCTGAAATTACCTGAGGTTCATTCACCAATTGTTACAAATGGAGATTTTTGTGTGTCTAAGGTGAGACAAACTTAATTGTGCTCTGAATAGAAAAATTGTAGAAAGATGACAAAGGGTGATTGGAGGTATGGAATATTTTTGCTGCAAAGCAAGAATAGATTGACTGGGACTCTTCGTCCTGATAAACGAAGGATTGGAAGGGAGGAAGGGGTGATAAAAGTGTCTGAACAGAGATGGTAAATGGGGAAAAAAATCTACCATTAAAAAATTAATCAAATGAACAGTTTGAAAATCAGTTGAAAAGAGGGCACTTCTCTGAAGCATCTTTTTACATTACCGAACTTACTGCTATAGGATGTTGCAGTCAAATTCATGGAAGAAAAATCTACCAAAGGCTTTTAGCCACAAAAGCAAAATCTGTAATACATCAACAGACTGTTAAGCTGATGAAGTAGCACTGCATGCTCCTCTTGCTCTTACGCTCTTCTTTAGGCACCTGGTAACCAACACTGTCAGTGACAGAGCCTGGACTAGGACTGTGCAAGCCAGCGAGGACATTCTGATGTTGTTCGGAACAACAGTCAATTATAGGAAGCAAGTATTAGAGATTTTGTGAAAGGATCATTATACTTAGGAAATGAGACTTTCTGGCTTTCGGTGAACTTCAAGGACGCAACTTTAATCCTTCCTTGTGAGTCACTGAGGTGAACGCCAAGGAACAGGAGGTTAGGAAAGCACCTTATGCATAGCTGAAAGCAACTTCTTAGCAATCCTGCCAGGAAGCAGCTCTGTGAAATCTTACTAGCCCTTCAACAGGAGACAAAGGAGCCCATACCATGCTTGCAGCTAGTGCATGACCCTTTTGCATCAAATGACTACTTGGTTTGATTGTACCATGCTTAAAAGGATCAGCGTAACTGAGGAAACCTTAAGAGAACAGAAGTCAAGGAAAAGGCATAGCGGTGTTTGTAGAGCTCTCCCCCCAGTGTGGCTTGTTTTCCCTTAGCAAATGAGTTAACGTTTATCTGGAGTCTTTGTGTTTTATTGCAGAAACTTTGTTTGAATTTGTTTGAATTATAACTTTGTTCTAATCTTGTGTTTGCTCCAGTGCAAAGGTAAATGTAGAAATAGCACTACTAGCTCTGACTTAAAAATCAACTCAACACTGTACTGTATTAAAAGCAGCATATAGTTATGTCTGTGAGGTCGTGCTCTACTTAACAGAGCATAGGTTTCAAACTTGTAGTCTGTTTAGTCTAACAGAAAAAAGGAGAAAAAAACTCTGAACAAAATAATTATATATTAATGTATCATTGTATCTTAAAATTGCAACTTCATTTCAGATGCTAGATGGACTAGTGCCAGTCCATAGCTGAAAAATGTTTAAAGTAAGTGTGGCTATGTAACTTCTGCAAATCATTCTGTCTTCCTCTCTGGCTAATATGCCATCTCGGAACTCAGGATCTTGAGGTGTCTTACAGACTTAACTTGAGCCTTTTCACCTACTGTAGTGTGGTACTGGAGTACAGGAAGGGTTTGTTTTTAGCAGAGCCCATTGATCTACAGTTTTTATCAGAGAGTGTTGCATGAAGTGTAATTTCAGAATTTGTGGAGATACAGCCTTCTTCCAATGTACTTGTAAGTGATGGACTTTTCCTTTACCTCCAATGTTTTCTGTGGTGCAGACTCTGCCTAACCTGAGTCCCACCTTGCAAGCTGGATGCAGAGCTAGAAATAGTAGAACTGTGCTCCTGCCATGTGGTGTTGCCCCGATAGAGGCAGTGTTGGAATGAGAGAATAAATCCATTTTTACTGTAGGATAGGATTTAAAAATAGATTATCTAATTAAAAATATTTAAAAATATGAGCAGTGTTTTTTTGCACAGAACATATTGCTGTACGCAGGATTACTTAGACATTGATTTGATGTAGTGTCACGACTAATAGCTTTTGGCTAAATGTCTGTTAATCAGGAAAAAAATTATACACATTAATAACTTTTTAAAAGACATATTTAATATAGACAAAACTAGGAAGATATTTTGATTAATTAAGCAATACATGCACTTTACAGTATATCTCAGAATAATGTCACTACAGTTATTCTCTATTTCTTGGAAAGCAAGTAAAGGTGATTGTGCTCTGATTTCTTACAGAACAGTACAAAGTCTGTCCCATGTGAAGCACATTTAAAATGTGTGCATAGGAGTTTCACAAATCAAGACTTGAGTGAGCTTTTGAAAGCTTAAACGTATTTGTATACCAATTACAGTGAACAAAAATCAAGTTTGCTGTATTTTACTAGTATGGTGACTTTAGTAGTATGTATAGAAGGACTGCCCTGATGAGCTAGAGCAAACATCTTTTTGGTTTAATGTCTCTGGGCTTGATTTGGGAAGATAGCCAAAGCAAAAACCCATCCTTGGTTATGGTTGTGCAAAAGCACTGTAAGTCTGAAGAAAGCTATTCTTCGAGGCTATGTGTCTGAGGAGAACTGTATCATGTGAGTTTTGGCACAGATTGGGTTTTCTGATGTGAGCTGTTGTCTTTCCACCCAATACGCACAGGAAAAGTGTCATCCTCAATGAGCTGGAGATTGTCCTCCATCTGAACAATCGTGATTCAGTGACATGATGAACTGAGGGTGCTGATGCATCCTATTGCAAGGCATCAGAAATTGGTGTTAATACAGGATTATATCTGCAAATTCCTGTGAACACCAAGTTGCAAGTTAGGTTCCTCAGCTAATAACATTCATAAAACTTCTCTTTCCTAAATACATCTAGTTGAATCTTTGAATCAAATACACTGTTGCTTGGTTAAAACTGAAATCTGATCTCCGAGTTGCATCTTTCTCCTTGCCTGGGACGAATTGAGCTGGGTGCCCGCAAACCTCTAAATATGGGCTTTGGGTTTTATCCCCCAGGAGTGTGTGAGGCCATTCCTGCTGTCACCAACAATTTGTCAGCCCCATTAAGTCTAATGTGCTGAGATACATTTGAATTGGCTTTGTGGCTCAGACCCTCTTCAGAATTATAAGTTAATGGGACAGAATTTTAATTGCCAGGAGATAGCTTACCTCCAGTAAAGGCAATGGAGATGCACCACCTAAACCAAATGACTATCTGGCCTAATAAAACTCTAGAGGTACCCAAGGAGTGTTTCAGCTGAATTGTTTATAATTCTTTAAATATCAATTAATATAATGACTTATATTTCTGAACTAAATGAGCCCATGGGGTAGTGTTATGTCCAGTTGTTATCGTGAGTCTGGGATTATTCACTGTTGTTCATAGGTAAAAATCACTGTTGGAAATTCAGAGGGAAGGCCCCTCAGGCTGATGCATTCACTTGCTGCTAGTTAAACTAGAGGCCATTATCTGGACCTGCTTCCACAGGGCCTCAGCTTCTGTGTAGCCATCATTGGTCATGTAGATGGGAGGTCAGATTCTCTTCTGGAACAATAGGTTTTTGCATGTGTTGTGTGCTTGCTTCTTGCTTTTTGGGGCTACAGATGACCGCAGGAGGGGCAAGGCTGTGGAGAACTGATTTGCAGTGTTAGCAGAACCAGCAGAGTCCTGGGGTTTTTGTTTGGCTTCCAGCATCCACCCTGATTCTTTTGTTTGGGAACCTGGTAAATAATCACTGCACTTCTGTAAGCAAACAAACCTACTCTTGTTTGTTTTAGCAGCAGTGGTCTTGATGTTTGAGTTCGACAGAATGCAGCAAAGCTAGACTATGTAGGAGAAGTATTGCTTGGGGTGGTTACTAGGAAAAGTATTCTTTTGGGTTGGTTACATGTCTTCATCGTGCATTCATGTCCATGCTCAGCTACTGCATGTACATCTCAAGGTCTTGTGCTTTATTACTGAATTTCTATGATGAAAGCAGAAAAAGCCTGATGTGTAAAATCACTTCCAAAATCAGTCCCAGTCAATCCAAATTCATTCAGCTGTACAGAAAATTTATATATATATTTTTTTTTTTATTTTTAAATGAAATTAAGTCTTGGTCCACATTAATAAATCCGACTAAAATACTTTGTTTCCTTTGAAGAAAGGGTTATGTAATTGTGGCTTGGGCAGAGGACCAGAAAAATTTTGCCTTAAGAATTGAGAGCTCCAGAATTCTTAAATAAAAGAATGTGCAGATATGTCTGGCATTGGGCTTAAGCAGCACTCCACTGCTGTCAGTGCTGGAGTGTGGGTAGCAGTGGCAGTTGTTTGCTCTGCTGGCTTGTCCTGGGACTGCTCTATTCTTTTCCCTTTCCACAGTAAGTTTTTCATTTCACAGGTGATCTCATGTCAGAAATAAAATCTGTCTGTATAGGGAGAAGTGTTATCTTCAGAGGGGCAATGCCTGTGCAGTACTTTTCTCTCAGAGAGCTCAGTTCATGGACAAAATTGTAGTGCTTTTTGCTTGCTGTTACATGATTTGTAACAATATGATTTTAACTTAACTCGTATAATTTCAATCCTTCTGTTATCGTAACTCTCCAACCCTAATAATAATAATAAAAACACTAAAAAACAAACAAAAAACCCAAAATCAGAAAAACAACCCAAACCAATGCCCTTCAGTTCTCTGTTAAACTGAGAGAAATTTGACAAACAGTAGGCACTGTCCAGATATATTGTCAGGTCATTCATCCAGATGTGGTCCAGTCTGCCTGCACTGACAGATGAATTATCTTGTAATTAATGCAAAAGAGCTGTGTTCACATCTCGGGCTGGATGCCTCAGGGGGCAGATAAGGCAGAGGGACACAGAACATCTCCCTTGCCAGTACTGCAGCAGAACATGGTGAGGGAGATGACTGCGTCCACCACAATGGAGCCCTGATCCTACTGTAAGAAAAATATTAACAGTAAGATAACAAAATATAATTTTTTTGTATTTACATATTTCATGTAAATGTAAGTGTGTAGACTATTATGTTTATTACATGTCCTGAATTTTCTGAATGGAGAGCATTGTGAAGAAAGCAGTAACTTGGAAATCAAAGAATGCATCTTCAGCTTCCTATGTTGCTCTAAATCAATGAAGTTTTGGTTTTATTTGAAACTCTGTGTACAATTTTCCCAGTAATTATGTGTGATTGCCATTGTCTTAACATGATTATGATATTCTCTTATCTCTTAATCTTTCTTATAATGTGCTAAATATGTGGGCAATATTGCTGCTAGTGATAGAAAAGCTACTCCTTTCCTTTTTGTGAATGGCTGCATTTCAATTACAGGTGAAAAGACTCTCTGCCTGGGCTCTACAGTTAGTTGCACAGTTTAAGGATATCTCCATAAAACATTGGTTATAGATAGCTATAGTGTTCTTCACAATTGGATAAAATTTGCTGTGTGGATGATGTTCCTGTCTGTGCTTCATAGGAAGTTTAGTGGAATGTTTGGAGGCCAGTTCAGTTTGTGTTACAATGATGTGCTGTGGGGGAAAAAATGTTAAGTGTGTTTGCTGCTGCCTCCACTGTGTGCTGAACGCTCACCAAAACACAGAGTGGTGTGTCTCAGTGAAAACCTTTCTCCGCAGGAGGCACGCAGGTGTAGATGCAGAAAACTGTGACAGAGAAGACAGCAGTCTAGAAGTGGCTGATGGTTTTGCGCAACTGAAGTTGTGTATCAGGGGGAGGTTTGTGCATGGTTTGATAGGTTAGTGGCTGCCGTTTCATGCATATTTGGGCCTATGAGGTCTTGTTTTCAAGGGGCTCTGGAGGTGGAGTGAGACCAGCTTGGAAAGGAGAGTAAGCTACGTATGCCTAAAGCAGGGAGATAAGTCTTCTTTTTATACATTTTAAAATAAAAACTTCTTTTGCTCCATCGCTTGTGGGGTAGCCTGGGCTGAAACAGCTCCCAGTTTTCCCAGTCAGAGCAGCCCTTGGAGACTGTGTTAGAGCACCAAGAGGCCAGTGGTGTGAGTTCAGCTCATGTGCTCTCGCTGTGTCCCGGTCTCTCCCTACCGCCTGCCCTGGGCCGCGGACGAGGCAGGGCTGGGACTGTCGCCTCGCTGTGGCAGAGCTCCTGCCCCCCCCCCGAGCGTTCCTGAAGGCCAGGAGCCGCTCTGCACTCAACTGCTGAGATGTATTTTCTCACCAAAAGGATGTGCCTACTGCTCGGAAATACTAGTGGGAAGCCTCTTAGGAATTTTTGGAAAAAAACCCGTAGAAAATGTTTGTTACTTTAAAGAAGAGTCAAGTTTTGCAGTGAACTTGTGAATAGGAAGAATAGTGGTTCAATAAAATTCTGTTAAGAGTAAGCAATATGCTAGGCTATTTGAGCCATGAGGATACACTGCTGGGAGGTTTTTTTTGGGTTTTTTTGTTTCTTTTTTGGTTTTTTGTTGTTGTGTTTTTTTTTTTAAATGAGGTTTAGAAAACAATACAAATAAACTTCAGCCAAACAACTGTGAAAACCAAAAAAAAAAAAAAAGATGTGAAATCTATTAGCAAGTATTGTACTCATTTAAAAGCATGAACTGTGCGGCTGTCACTTTTTCAGCAGGTCAGTTCCTAGCAATGCCAAGTTGCGTTTGGTTCTGAAAGGAAAAAAGCTGTTATTTACCTTGTGAGGCTGGAGGTGGGTTTGGAACACGGAGCTCTGGCAGCTCAACTCTGAACAGGACCGTGGGAGGCAGGAGGGTGCCTTCTGTCATCAGGAACAGAAACATCAGCAGCGGGAACAAGTCAAAGCACTGATTCAAATGACCCTGAAACTGGGAAGAGCTTGAACACAGACTTTGTCTTTATTGCTGTCCTTTATCTGGGTAATGGCATCAGTGGGGTGCTGATTTCTGATGGTCTGAGACATAATGTTCCCCTTCCTCTCCCTGCTCAGCAGTGACCTTGGGACAGTGGATCACAGGGCATACTGAAATCTCTTGAAATCTGTTTAGCAGGGTTGCAGAAGTATTCTTGTAAGCACAGTGGTGTAGAGATAGAAGGTAAGAGGGGTTTGTAAGGCAAGGTAACAGCTTCTAATTAGATCAAGAGAGAGAATTGAGGAAATAGACCTACTTTTGGATAAATTGTTTGGGCTTCCTCAAACAGTTAATGATGGGGAGTAGGTAATTTTCCATTTCTGTTGTTGGCCATTTTGTTTCACTTAAATTTTAGATGTCTCTTCAGGAAGATGCATTAATTTATATGCGCTTGTTGGTCAACCAAGTCACTTTTTTTTAGATAGAAGCTGTAGTAACATATCCCTCCCATTTGCACAGCTTTCTAAGGAGAAAAAAAAAAAAAAAAAACCCCTACAATTCTGATCGCAATTTGCTTCATGCAGCTTCAGATCAACTTTGCTGTATTATTACTTTGATACCGCAGGAATGTACCTTGGCAAATTATTTCCCATTGTAATTTAATTCTCATGGCACTTTGAATGCTTGTAGATGCAGCAAATCATACCTCATCATTAAAATTACATTTTCTATTAGGGTTTATATTTGCTAAAAACACTGGAAACTAACTGAAAAATAGAAAGTAACAAGTCTCTTAGAAAGCAGAGTTGTAGTTGACAGGTTAGACTAAAAGTGACATTTTTAATGCAATCGTGTTCTGTTCCAGTACAAAGACTACTTAGACTAATGCTGCAATATTTACTTTTTAATCACTATATTTACATTAGCGTACTCAGTAGTACTAAGACCTGAACTGTTCTACATTTTTGCTGAAAATTATTGCCACTGCATGGTTTTGGAAATGTTGCTTACATCTTTCTAATGCTTTTATTGCTCTGAATGTAAAAAATAAAAGTAATGAGCAAGATACTTGTTAAAACATGTACAGGAGTCCTCATCAATGCAGTATCAGAAAGCCAGAGCAGAAGTCTCATGTGAATCTGGTTTTTGGGTGGTGGTAAGAAGTGAGACAGAAGTCCACAGGGCATAAAACGTAGTAGTCATGTGCCAAACATTTTTACATCATAATGCCAATATTTCAGTTTTTCTGGAGGAAGTTGTTCTTGGCAATGAAAATCTGTTGCCTTCTGGATGAGGACAATGTTGGCAATCTCACGGTAAAGACCAACAAAGATACAAGTCGTGAGTATTACTAATAATGTTTCACGTTCTGTGAGTATCTGTCCATTAGGAGCTGGTCTAAGACCCTCATCTCTTTTCACTTGAGCTGTTGAAAAGCCATCAGTATGGGAGGAGAATTTCTGTTCTGTTCCCTAATCAGTCTGGATTTGAATCGTTTTTTAGAAATGAAAGAGTTTTCTCTTACCAGTTTCCTGCACTGTTTAGTTATCCTAAAAAGATATTTTCCACTTGAGCAGAACAGAAAATTAAAAGAAGACAGCAGAATGTGTAAAGAGTAAGACTGAAGGGAAGATCTGAACATAATGAAATAAAGGTAAGTGAAAGAATTATTTGGGGCTTCTTCCCTGGTTAGGAAAATAGTTTGTCCATAAAGCCAAAGCAAAGAGTGCACTGATGTTGCATCCTCACAGTCTGTTCACAGAGTTTATACTTTAAATAGCATAATAGCTATTCACCAGGTGATACTGTGTACAGAAACTGAGAATTAAGTGCTTGATTCAGTCTCCATACTGAACATCACCCTTATATTTGCACTTGAGGAACGTTAATGGCAAACAGCCTTTAAAAGCAAATGAAACAGTAAGCATTTTCCTGCAAGCAGGAACATAGGAGCTAATGGAAATTCACAGGTGGCATCCATATTATTACAATATATACATGCAAAAATGCCCATAGTGCCTAGGAGACTTTAAGCGAGGGACGTGTCAGTGAGAGCTTTCTGTAGGAGAGCAACAGGTCGTGGTTATTTGAGTGTTGCTATCAGCACAGAGCCAAGGACTTGGAAAAGTGTGCCTGTATGCTTTAGCTATGCATAGGACTTTCTGGCCATCCATCTTTGTCTTTTGTATTAGATGGGACTTTTTCAAAACTTTTGTCATGATTCACATCATGCACTCTGAGATTATCTCCATTTTGGCCATTTTATATATTCCTGTATATACAACAGGCCCTAAAACAAGGCCTTAAAATAGGGGTGTGCCACAAGGGTATGTAGTAAACATCCACCCCCTAGAGCTGTTGCAACAGCAGGCAGTAAAGTGCAGGCACCTTGTAGGGTGAACTTCAGTGCTGAAAGCACTGAAAGGGGAAACATTTTTTTAATTTTCATATTAATGATGAGCTTTAATCCATATGTATGAATATTTTATTACAAGGGAGCTGTAGAAAAACCCTGGAGTAAATCAAAAGGATTAATTTATTTTCTTCATAACTATAGAAAGAAATGGTTTAGGATTGCAGAGCAATGTAACTTCTTCAGCATAGGCTGTCCACAATACTGTGGCGGTACAGCAAGTACACCTTTATGACAAACAATTAACAGCAGCTAATAGATAGAACTGGTATTTTGCATTTTGGATTCATAGAGTAAGCCTATTTTGCATCAGAATTTCTCAGAGGTAATCTTTTACCGAGTAGCAACATAACTATTTGAACTGTGAAAACAGAATGTAGTGCCATGGCGGTAGCATGGAAACGCTTTGTGTTTCAAATTCTGCTAGGAAAACCTCAGAAGTTGGGTTTTTTTCAGGTAATGCTGGCAGGCAGGTGGACTTTTGGTACAGGAGACGCCTAGGGATTGGGATGGGGTATTGATGATGATCAGGTATGGGTAGTGTTGGTTAATCCTCCTGTTAGAACAGCATAGGTAACTCCAGCTGACCCCCCTTTTATCTGTGCAGCGGGATGCATGCCCAGGGAAGCAGCGGTACGGCTGCGCAGCAGCTGAGGCCATAAGAGGACTTGTCATACAGACAATTGAACAGATGCCCAGCAGTCGGGCTACTCTCACATGAAACCTCTACTCCCTTCATCTGCTGCTGATTTGGAAAACCACTTTATGTCAACATAGGCAAACAGGGGAGATGGCAGATAGCCCGTGTCCATTTGAAACTGTTGGCAGAGACCCGAAAGCATTTTAATGTGGATTTTTAACCTCTCCCTTTCCTGTCAAACAGTTCTGTCACCCATGTGGACTTGAAGATACGTGTTGTCTGGCAGGCTTGTTCACTCTGTATGTGGTTTGGTACCTGATACAGCAGCTATGATTTCTTAAGCAACAGGCAGCTGGATTGCCTTAGTTAAGAGGTTCGGGAAAGAATTGTAAATTGTTGCTCCCTGCAACTTTAAAATAAAAACTCAAACAAAAAGTAGATTTTTTTCAAAGCCATGGGCAATCAGGATGAAACTTCTGGCTTGCCAGATTTCTCACACATCTGTCCCTTCAAAGCCAGCATGTTGGATTGCAGAGAAAGGCTTTGCTATAGTTTTGTTAAACATTAATGCCGGTTTCCTCCCTTTAAGTATACAAAGAGACAAAGGTTTGACAGACGCACTCAGACGGTGTGTCATTTGTTGCTTGACAAGTGAAGCAGGCAGCATGCAGGAAGCAGAGAGGCTACGGCATGGCACGGGTGACTGAGAGCAGAATTCCTCCATCTCCATTCTGCATCTTTCCAGGAGGGAAGAGCTTCTAAGTAAGTCTGGGATTGGTAGGCTGAAGCAATCGCAGTGATGAATACTTGTGTGCTTGTCAAAGACATGAAAGAAGGAAACTAAATAAAGTAGAAGTGAAGAGCATGAAGTGCCTTAGCGCTGAACTCCTTAATGTCCTTTCTCATAACCAGTTTTGCAGTAAGTGGGCTTTCTACTCACAGACAGGAACTTGATGCCAGTCTTCCGCTTACTAAAGACAGCGATAGGAGTAGCTTTGATTTCTAGTTTGCAGCTGTTGTATAGGACAAGGGACTTCATGGGTCTATAAGTAATTTTTACAGCCCCTTTTCTTGTTCTTCCCCAGCCTCTCTTGCTCTCATATAGAACCTAACTTCTCTGCTTGGCTAAATGAATGTTACTGTATTCTGATGAGATTCCATGTTTTTCCCCTTTAATTCTTAAAAATGATTTTTAAGTTATGCAGCAGTATTCATACCCATGCGTTCTGCCACTGCTCTCTCCCCCCCTGCCCAGATATGCCCCTGGATGACAGTGTGTATGAGGAATGACATCCTTTTTTACCTGGCATACTTGTGATGCATACTTTGGACATACTAAGCTAAATTTGGTTTTATTGTATAGAAAGTATTAGTCCATTAGAGAGGGCCCATACTTATTTATACCTAGGTTGAATACAGCTTACAACAACTGTGCTTTTCTAAATGCTGGCCAGCTGCTGAAATGGAAACCCAGTGTTAAATGCAGTGCTCCTGGCATAGTTTTGTGTGTTGTGTTGGTTTTGATGCCTGGTTTCAGGTTTTTTTTTAATATGTTTCCTAAGAAACTTACTTTCTGGGGTATGAGACAGATTGAGATTTTTTTCCACTGAATAAATAGCAGAAGTCTTACAGATTTGTGCTTTTCAAGAAAATATCAGTATTGCGGGCCAAACTCTGTGAGGCTCTGAGGGATATAACTTAAGGTCAGAATCTGGACTTCAGTTTGCTGCTTCAAATATTCATTAGTTGAGAGCCCATGAGTTACTGCAAGGAGCTTATTGTTAGTTTTTCTAGTCTTTAGAGAGCAAATATTTTCACAGCTGATGAGCTTATAACGTTGATAGTTGCTTTTTCTTGCTGCCTTATACACAGATGTTGGTATTGCCTCATTTGCTCCGTAAAGCTTTCATTTTATTGATGCTTTGCCTGATGCTATCTGTGTATCTTCCTGTAGGAGCATGAGGTTTATTTATGACTCTGTCCTGAGAGGAAAGGACGGGGGATAGAAGAAATGTCTATTTGCTTTCAGTTGCTGTAAGTTAAAAGTTTAGTTCCCTAAATTAAGTAAAACTTGCAGTTCCTTATTACTCTTCAGCATTCCTGTTGCATGTCAGTGGTAGCAAAATGTTTTCATCCTCTAGGGTTATAATGCATGCAAATTCTCTCATAAGATATGAAAAGTAGAAATGTATTGGCCAGCTCCTTATAAAACCTAATAGGCCAACAAAAGAGTATAAAACTAAATCCGCACTTTTATAAGAAGCCAAGGTCTTGTGAGAATGAAATGCTTATAAAGGATATATAAATTCCCAGATATTATCCTGATTCCAAATCTAGGCTTAAAATCCAACAGCTCTTGTAGGTGTGGTGGTGAAATGTGGTCTGGGAGGCTCTTTTCAGCTGGATGAGTAATGTACACGTTTATGTTACCCTTGATCACAGTGAAGGAAGTGATGGGGAGTGTCTTTCCTTAACCTAACTGTGCTCCTGTTGACAGTTAGGGTTAGCAAAAAGCAGAGAGAAGCCAGTGTCTGAATCTTTTGGAAAGTTTCTTTTAGATCATGGTTTTGAATATTTAAACATTGCTTAAGCATTGGCTGATCATTCTTTTGTTAATATTCAGTGAAACTGAATTAGGGCCAGATGTAGCCTTTAGTCAAGTTAAATACCTTGTCTGGACTCTTAGGTAAATAAGTATGATAGGAACAAGCATTGCAAGTCATAGTTTGGTGGGTTTTTTTTCTTTTCAGTTTTCTTTTTTTTTTTTCATGTTGTGTCTGCCAAAATGGGGAATAAATAGATCAAATATATTTTCAGAGCTCTGTTCAACTGAAGAAAACACCCTGACAACTCTTGTCTGGCGAAGTCTTTCATATGACACTCAGTTGTAGGTTTGCCCAACACGTTTCCGTATTTTCCTGGCTTGTTTAGCTAAACAAAGTAGAACAGAGCATACAGTAACCAGTCAAATATAGTAACCTAATTTAATTTTCACTTAAGCAAATGTTATTTAGACTGAGACTTTATTCTTCATAAGTGTGCATTTGCACCAGGTCAATACCTGAAATCTTCCTATAATAACAGTTTTTGCATCTGTAGCAACTTCTTTGCAGTAATTCTTGATTTGTGCTGAAATAAGCCAGAAGAAAATCAAACCCTGATTCATAGATGTTTAATGACAGTGAATGAAGAAGGGCCATCAATGAAGGTGGTTTTAGGATTTGGTTTTATTTCTCATTATCTTTTTGATAGATCTATATCTATTATATATTTGACTGGTAATAAATTAAACTACTTTTTTTTTCCCAAGTTGAGTCTGTTTTGCCCATGATGGTAATTGGTGACTGATCGCTCCCTGCCCTTATCTCAACTGGCAAGACTCTTGTTGTATTTTCTTTCCCCTGCCCGGTTGAGGAGGAGGAGGAGTGAGAAAGCAGCTTTGGTGGGCAGCTGGCATCTAGTCAGGGTCAACCCACCACATCTGTATACATGCACACTGTAACGTGTACCAAGGGTCATGTTTGTTGTCATAGCTGGAATTTATTTTGCATTCCATAAGGTCAGAACCAATGAAGAAATTTATGCTGATAAGAGAGGCCAGGGCTGTAAACCTTCAAACGTTTCCTCCTCCAGAGGCAGGATGCAGCCTCCAAAGATGAGACATGTCATATACTCAATTAGCATGCACAGGGCAGACTGTGAATGTCCATTTTTGTTGTTTTGCCCATAGTTATGTTTTTTTGCTGATACACTGTGTTTTACAGACATGATGATGAGAGGAGCAAAGGAACATAACTATGGGTGATGCAGCTGTGCTCTGTTGTGTGGGTTTGGATGGATTGTATATGATGATATGAGAGATGTCAGCTCACAACTTACAGATCAGCCTAAGTCACAGCAGGCAGTGGCACCTTCTGAAATGCTGCTTGCACCCTCAGTCTGTCCTCACACCAAAGCTGTGTTGCAAGTCTGTAGTAGTTGTTTCTTCTGAACATAGAAAGTATTACATATTACTTGAGTATGTATTTCTGGTATTTGAGAAAGCAGCAAGTGTCCATGTGTTTCCTTCCATCTCCCCTGCTTCAGTACATCCACAAGTCATATTTCACTTAGACGCTGGTTGTTCTCTTTTCTGCTTTTTCAAGTGCTGAAAAAAAATCCTGCATCTAATTTTGTTCTTGCAGTTGTTCACACAAAAGTCATGTGCTGTGAGAGATACTAATAGTGCTCCCCTCTAGAAAATCTGTTATGAATGTTGGACTTGTTCTTTAAAACAAAGTAAAAATGTAACTTTGGGAAAACTGTTTTGGCCATCTTCAAGGGTTGTAATGAATGTCAACATATAGGTGAGGGACAGGCAACTGTCAGGGTGCAACGACATAACTGACTGAGAAGTTCACAGAGGAAAGTAGTAGCCTTCATTACGTTGGAAAAATTTGTCCAAGTTTTAGGCACAGACATCTTTGGAAATCTAGGCAAGTGGAAATCCAGTCTTTAAGAGTCAAAGGAGAGAGGGTAAAACTCATGAATCAAACTAAAGATGAAGAGCAAGGGTGCATTTCTCTAGTCTTATCGTAAGAGTAATACAGTACCAAACAAAAAGCTGTCAGACTGCTTCATCCATATTGTAGGAACGTGTACAAAAAGTGCCCCTCAGAGGACAAGTAAGCTTTCTTAGGGTTAAATACCCTGGAGTATGCTGATTGAATGCCAATGTTTCAGCTTTTTGCAGAAAGTTGAATTGAGTGGCTGCAGTTGTCTTGACGACAAGATGGCACCCAGCTACTAGTCAGAGATGAGACCCTCCAGGGGCCTGACAGTACTTTAGACAAAGTTTAAAATCATAATTACTCCTTCTTTTCCCCCTGCCTCAAATAGTCCGTATTACTTGTGAACTACCCTCACAATACATGAGCTTCAAGTGCATGGCAGTTAGGCGGGATCGGGTCGGGTGGGCTGTATTCAGACAGGGCTGATGTTAAGGTTGTTCTGGATTCACAGAGATAATGCAGGAGCTTCTGTTCTGCTGGGATTTTTAATTAATTGTATTTGGTTTTATTTTAATATTTATTTGATTTTATTTCCTGTGCCGTGCAGTAACCCCAGAAGCAACACAGGCATTTTCAGATCTTTTCAATCACTTTGGTGTGGTTCTGTTGTAACATACTGTGTTTTCTCCAGATGTCTCAGTCCTCAGACTTGCTGAATTGTGATAGTAGTAGTTGAAGTGATGACAGAAATTAAGAATGCCTGTTTCATAGCAGACAGATGCATAATGGATTTCAGTTTATAACATGCTCTTTTAGGATGCTTTCTCACTGTGTTAAATAAATTACTTTACAAACCCAGAAAACTGGAAAAAGCAAATCTCTGGAGAAAGATCTCACTGGACGTTGGCAGCACATTGGGGACCAGGGCTCAGCTGGTGGGTCTGGAAGGAAAACGTGGATATTGGTAGGAGAGGCAAAGAAAAGATGTTATATTTATCCTGAAAGCAGCTTCTCTGAGTGGGTGAGATGGAAAATGGTTGTTAAAGATGGGATGGAGTCCTGAATTCTCATTCTTTTTCTGTCCCTATTAGATATTTATTATTAGGTCTATTTGATGAGGTTTTGTGTGACCTAGAAGTTGATTTATATGTAAAGCAGGGAAAGCAGGCTTGGCTGTATTCTGGATTAGTGTGCAGCCAGGACTCATGACTTTCTGACTTCCAGTTTAGTTTTTTTCCCTTTGGGAATAGAATATTTCAGTAGAGTATACACTGACTTTGTAAGGTTTTCTGACTTGTCAGAACAGAAAAGGGATGAACCTAAATTTACAGCAACATTTCCAAACCAGACTTCCAGACTTGGAGGTTACCAGAATGACCTCAGATATTATTAAAAACTAAGCATGACAATTTATAGAAATAATTTTTAATCCTTCCCAAACTGAATGAATGTTAAGTGTAGAAAACTTGCAAAGCTCTGCCAGAATTAGTTTCACAGAGTTTATTGCTTTGAGATTCCAGAGAAGATAAACAAGCATGTTGAAAAATCACCTGTGCTTTGAAAAAGCAAAGCTGAGAGCTTCCATGTGTGCTGGAGCTTTTGAACAGTCAGCATGTTTAGACATGCTGCTAAAGAACAAATTTCAAGGACTGGCAGTTCTTAAACAGACAAATAAGATCTTGTGCATTCTGCCTGATTTAAGAAAATGCTATAATTTGCTGTGTGGCCACTCTCTCTCCAACTCCCAAGATCTTAAGAAAGCAAGTGAGACTTAAGCACGCTGAACTGTTTCCAGAACATAATAAAAATAGGTAATTGGAGTGAAGATATAGCAGTCGAAATATCTATTGTATAAATTTTTACTCAGAACATGTTATGGGAAAACAGTAACTATGAGGAAGGCTTCCATTTTTCAACTTTGAATTTTATTTTATTTTTTTAAAAGGAGAATAAGCAATGGTCCAGTGAAACCAGTGTACTGTACTTCAGTGGAAAAGAGAGAATGGTGCTCTCTGATATTTAATTTCTTGCTTTTGATTTCTTTCCATGTGCACTGAGCTTCTGTTTGCTGTGATGGAAGATACAGCTCAGGCTAGTCAAATCTTCTGTGCTTTGGGTAGTCATTTCTATCTGAACACAGGGGGTGAAAAAGTCTTAAAGATGGTATTGTTTAAAAACCATCCTGCACTTGCCTTGTAACAGAGCAGAAGACTACCATAAATCTAGAGCAGCAGGGAATCTAGCCCTCTCAGTCTAGATAATTTCACAATTTCCTGTTATCTTCTTCACCCTTAGAAATTTTTTGGCAAAGGCATGTAACCTAGTGCATGCTGATTGATCACATTTTATTTTATACTCATTAGTCATTGTCAGATTTTCTTGCTGTCTTTGCTTTACAGATCCAGTCTAATTCAAGTATTTAGGATCTGACTCATCAGCTTTGATTTATTTGCTCTTTTTTTTTGTACAGTTGTAGAGCATAGTTGCCACTTCATGTAACTTGCTTTGGCAGAATGACTCCTGAATTTCACTGGTGTAAATCAAATGTTTTGCTTCTAAGCAGTCAAAACACAGTTCAGCAGCAGTTAGCTGTGTTTCTGCGTACTTCTTGTCATGAACCAATTGCAAAGACCCAGAGCTCTGGAGGGGTTTTACACACAGGAATTCACCACAGCATCTTGCAAATGGGTCCCATGATTGTTATCATATACTCAGTACTTCTTGGGAGCACAGAAACTAGAGCTTTTAGAAATGGCACACAGCTTGGGTTTTTTTGTTTCAGTCCTAGTGGCCTATCATTTTGTAACTAGTTCTGATATGGTCTCAATTTTTATTTAAATGGAAAGTATCAGAAATTCCTTGGGGGAAAAAGAAATTTGAAAGTACAAACAGAGAAATAATAATTGGTGTTTCTATTTTAATTCTATCTTTAAACATTTTGCGATATTCATCCACTTTGATTTTATTGCCTCATTCTCTCTAAATGCTGGGACGTTTCCATTGCTAGCACATGTTCATGGGAGTGAGCGTATTTCAAACAGTCTTATAATGCAAATTCACCTTTCAGTTTGGAAAGTATTTTCTGTCTTTGTTTTTGTCACAATCCCAAAGTCAACAATCAAGGGGAGGAGGTTATCTGGAATGCAGATTCTCAGGGGTTTGAGCCATGCTGCTGGTGAGAGCTCAAAAATCATAGAGTCTGGTGGAAGAGAGGGGCTCTTCTGTTGCCACTTACATCACTTTCCTTCCCAAGTGAGAGGCAAGATATGACAAGTTGTACTACTTGCTTCATTTCCAAGTTGAATCAGCTCAAAAACCACCTTTAGTACTGTGTGCCCAGCACTGGAGTGTGAAAAGTTCACCTCCTTTACTCACCATAAACTCTTACTTACGTTTAAGATAATGAAATATCATCTGTAGTTATCTACTTATGTAGAAAATTACAATACTGTACACTATGCCAGAGTGCAGAATATATTGTAATAGGAAGATTTACTGCCAAAAACCCCTGGATTTAAATCCAGTAGTGCAGGAGATCCCTTTTGTCTGGTCTCAGTGTTCCCATAAGCCCTAGTTACAAGGAGTAAAAATCAATAATACTGATTTTAAAGTCCTTTTGTACTCCTTGTACAATTAGTATAATAAAAGATACAATTAATCTTCCTTGATGTAGTATGCAAAGCAGCTGTTCAAGCTGCTCATTTATATTTGACAATGTCAAAACTTAAAGTATCGTCAATCGATGGGATCCTCTTGGGCCATCTCAGCTAAGCAACAAAGCCATTTCAGACCAGGTATTTTGGTGATGGTTGTAGTTTGACCCTCACACTAACCACCTAGTAACCCAGTTAGACCAGTCTGACTACCTGCGTTTGTTCCTGAGCATTGGAGCATTTGCTGTGCTGCCTTACCATAATGCCTTGCTGAGTGCTTTGCAGCCACCGCTGTTACTGGCTGTCCCCCCTGGGGAGGATATCATTGGGGGTGAGGGAATGAAAAGAAATGGCACAGTGTTGCAAGCAAATGATGCTGAATCTTCATTTCTCTTGCAATGGTTAGTTTCATAAGTCATCTCAAAATGCAGCCAAACCACTAACTGGTAGTGCTTGATAGCTAAAAGTGGACTTCTCATAGCTTTTTGGAGGAAAGCACCAAGGAAATTCTTCCTGGTTCTTGTATAGAGAGAGGAAGAGGGAATTATTTGGGAAGCGGCCCTCACCATTGCCTCAACCAAAGTCATTAAGGTTTTTTTAGCCTTCTTCAAAATACTCTGCTTTTTCGCACCTGGAGAGGCATAACTGGAAGATTGCTGTAATGCAGTAGTGGGTTCAGGTTTTGTTTGTGTAAAAAGTATTGATTTGTATCGGGACCTTTCACAAGCGCCTGTCTGACAGAGGCAGAAGCAGGTTTTTCTCTTTGTTTGTGGGGTGATTTCCTGGCAGCAGTGCCCTAAGGGCGGTGTGAAGCTGTACTAGTTACAAGGAGCTGTCGGTACAGAACATTTTGAAAAATGCTTGTTTTGTCCAGGTCACAGAGGTAATGACACAGAAACACTGGTTCTAATTCGAGCTTCTATTGATCTCTACCTTTTCTCTCCTTTGCCTACTATGTCAAATCAAGTGGAAGCTCAATGGAAATTAGTATCATAGGAAGCTATTACATCTGTTCTCAGTAGCAGTGTATCAAAATGTGCATGGTGCACTTGGTTCCAGTTAACAGGTGAGCAAGGTGTGCTTCCCTTGCACTTTGCCTTGCTCTGGAAAGGATGGATTCTGGTGTTCACACTCATGGTGGCTGGCATGGAGTAGTTGCTGCTTCTCAGGAGACCCTTCTGTGCCGCTGAACCACTCTGTTACAGTCTGACCATAAAAGGCTCTGCTTTTGGGTGGACATAGTCTTGCCTCTTGCTCAGTTCAAAAGATGTGCGTCCTCATTTTTGTTTCTGCATCCTGGATTATGGGTAGGAGTCAGGTCTGAACCCATAATATGATCCTTTTTTAGTGTGAATACAAAAATGCAAGTACAGCTTTTTAATGTGAGAAGTTACACTTGCATGGGAGAAAAGACACTTTTGAAAGTCCAAGAATCCAGTAAGTTACATCATTCTCTGAGTTTCTTATTTCACTTGCTGTTCAGTTATTTGGAGGCTTATACTGGTTGAAGATTGGGACATAGGTCAGCTTACCTGGGCATACAATAAAGCCCCTAGGATTTAGGGGGTTTTCAGCATTCAGTTTTAATGATAATTTCACTTTTTCATCCTGAAGTCTGAACACAGCCATTTTGTTTACTCAGTAGCCAAATGGACTAATAAGATGCCAGAAAGGTGTGGGCTTTACCATTCTTTCCAAGGGAATGCTAGCAATGGATACCTGAATTAGTGCTTTAAAATATCATTTTTGTGCATTAGTTTGCTTGAGAGAGGTTTTTTATTTTAAAAAATAAAGAGCATAATTAATTGTAAAATATTATTTATTTGTAGTGTTGTATGAAATAATTTGAAAGTTGGTAGCCAAACATTTCTTAACATTCTCTCTTAGAAGTTTCCAAAGGATTTTGAAGTTACATCCTGAATTACCTAAAATCAGGCCAGCTTTAGTGTCTATTAAAAATCAGTTTTGCTGCTGTTGCAAGGCACATTTTCTGCTGCTTTTGCTTCAAATCTCTTTTAAGTATATGCTGGAGCAACGAGAAGTCTCGCCTTGTGTGGCAGGCCAAATCTGTTCAATATACAAGCCTGATTCTGTGTTATTATTATTACTTTGGAATAGGTTAGATTGTTCTGATGGAACAGCACAATGCTCTGAGAAAAATCAGGGATAAGCAGAGAACTTAAAACACAAAGAAATCAGTATTTTGCTAGCAAAAGTGGGGAGAAAGTCCTGAGGATTAAAAACAGTGCTGTGTGGCTTTGCATGAGCTCACCAAACATCAGTGTTCCTGTGAAATGATGAGATCTCATCAAAAGGAGCCTGGAAAGACCCAGTACCTTTTTGTCAACACATTTCTTGGTCTTTTTTTTTTTTTTTTTTTCAGTAAATGGGCTCCCAAGCATGAGCATGTTGAAGTGGGAAATTCCCTGGATCAGAGTGCCAAAAACTATCTTATTATTCTGTAAGTGTTGGTTTAAGCAGGGCAGATGGGATTTAAAAAACTGAAAGGTCGCTGAGCAGCTTCTGCCAGCTTGCCTTTCCTCAGCACAGGATGATCTGTAGAGTCACTCCTGATGCTTCAGAAGAGCTAAAACAGTGCTGGTGGAGTCTGAGCTGCTTAGCTCAGAGGTCGGAGCGGGGCACTGGGCGGCAGGAGTCGTGTAACTCACTCAAGCCAAGTCACTTAACCACCCTCCCGTCACCTTTAATCCCTGGTCTGAAAGGCAACTTAATATTGTTATTAGCATTTATAAAAAGCTTGTGGATGATGGATGCAAACTCTTTAATAACTGCTCATTCTTGTAATCCACCATACTCCCATTTCCAAAAGACGTATAAAGCTAGCTCTTTGGCCACCATTCTGGCTGCCTCCTGTTGTCGAAAGCTGTCTCTTGAAGCTGTGGGAGTTGTCTGCACTCATTTCTCCAATTTTCTGGAGTTGGTATTTGGCAATAGAAGCAGGTAGCAGCTCTGCTTCTGCTCAACTGGATCAAAAGGTCAGGCTCACTGCTTTTGGTACTGATTTTGTACGGCCTACTTTCAGAGTGGTCTCTAGGAATTAAATTCTCCCTCTTCTACACACAGCCAAGTGTTAGCACCCATGTTTTGCAGGTAGGAGATTAGTGTCTTCTCCAAAATCAGAGACTTTCTGACTTTTGGGCCAGGTATAGGGTGAGGGCCTTAGGCATTTACAGCACCAAGAACCAGCCCTTCTTCATCACCATAGATTTTTAATAAGAGTCACTTTGCTAGATGCCTCACAAAGATGGCAGGAATTAAGTTTTGTCATCTTTTGCTTTGTGACAAGTAGGGTGTGAATTATCTCAAAGCAATAGGGCAAGTGATTCTCAGTGCAGATGAGATACAGCTCTGCTGTTATACACAGGTGTTCATTGGAGCTAGTGGAAGGAGATGCCTGTTGATACTAGCCTTTATTGGAGAAAACAATATGAATACATACATTGGTCCATGGAAATCCTATCTTTATTTGAAAACAGGCCTGGAGAATTACAGTTTGTTTTTTTTAAAATTAAATGGTTTTTTCCATGTTTGGGTGAGAAAAAGAGAAATTGGAGAAAAGAGACTTGAGTCAGAATTCAAAGATCAATTGTATCTGGAGCTCAAAATTCTACAGAGTGTGACTGATAGCAGTTTTCTCCTACTGTGGGTAATGTTGCTGATTTCTGAGGTAATAACTCACATCAGCAAAGCTAAGCATGGTCTAGAGAGCTGGAAATCACCTCTCAGCTTCTGTCTGCTCCCCTCACTGTGCAGCAGTCCTGCCAGAGAGGAGTTTCAGGGTCTGTGACCTGTTTACAAGATGCTATGGGCTGCTTGGCAGGTGATTTGCAATTCCCTGCTGACTTGCCAGCACTTCCAGAGCTGTGCACCTAAGGCTGCATGTTGGAAGAATAAATACCCTTATCCAGAGAGGGGATCAGAGCAAATTATTCCAATGTGTTTTATGAAATGCTGATATTCTCAAAGAAATGTCACTTCCCAGAAAAAAGGTGCTGTTCAAGTGAACTTGTTAAGAAACCAAAACTTGATTCCATAATCTTTATTTATGCTGTGTATACGTAACATGTTGAAAGTGTATGTAACTATATGCTCTGTAAGGTGTTGCATGTATCATTGTGTATGCAAAAAAACTTCAATAAAAACATTTTACTTTACAATCTTTGTATGGAAGATTACAAATTATTTAATTATTTGTCTGTGTACAATAATGCTAGTTTTAAGTCTGTGAAACTATTGTGCCTTCAAGAGAATATTCTTCTAATGGAAGTAAGTTTCTTGGGGAAGGACCATTTTAGTATCCACTGATCAGCTTTGGGCTTTTTTTTTTTTTTTTCTCTTTTCCATTCTGTCCTTGCCACTGTCTTTTAGAGATTGCATGCCTTATGGACAAAGCTTTGTTCCTCGTTCTTGTTGAATTAGTCCTATAGCTTTTATCTGGATTACTTAAACATACAGTATAATGCAATGTAAACCAGAATCTTTTTGTAAACTTTGGTATCCCAAGTACTTAACAGCATATACCTTCAGAGGACCTGTTGCTCTGCAGCCCCAGTCTTGCAGAGTGCAAGTGAGTGGGAGTTTTGTAACTGAATCCAGGGGTTTCAAGGTGGAACCTTAAGTGCACTTACCTCACCAGGGACCTGGGATTTAAAAGAATGGCTCGTATCTCTAAGAAAGGTTTTGAAACTTATGCAAGTTATGCAAATCATGCTTTCCCCCTTTTCCTCCTCTCCTGATGAGTCAATAAACCTTTTCCAGACAGTGAAAACAAGTGAAAAGATGTTTCTTAAAGTATAAGGAGGTGAAGGACTATGCCTATAGTATTTTCTATGTAGTGAGCCAAAGGCAGAGAAAGAATTGTCAGCGTGTCCTTCACCTCTGCTGTCCCATTATTGCCTTTACTCTAGTCATTTTGTGTTTTATTCTTGCTTTTTTCAATAAAGGTTATCAGTTAGAGTCTAATAATTAATTTTTAACATGCTAAAGCATTCTGTGTGGCCTCTTTGCAGGGTCTGCCCCTACCCCCTAGCTGAATCCCGGCAGTGGATTTAGCCAATGTGCCACTTCAAAGGTTGCAGCAGAGGCTGTAGCCTTTGTGTAAAATGCACACATTTCTACCGGGTCATACCTGTTTCAGTGAGAGAAATGTCAGTGCAGCTCTGGAGCAAGCCTGCACAACATACAAGGGATTAGGAGAACACAATCTGCAGTCTAAGCTAAAGGGGAGTGTTAAGAATAATTAAATAAATTAAATAAAATAAAAATTTTGACTTTGTGACATTAAACTGAAGAGATTGAGATGAGACAAATAATGGAGAATCAGGGCACCCCACCAAGTCTGAGGAGGCTGAGTTAGGTTGCATCTTCAGGCACTAGGAAGGTATGTAGGCCAAGATGAGTCACTACAAATGTTATGCTGCAACAATTAGCCAAAAACACTCCATCTGTCACCTGTCTTTGATTTTCTGAGCTCTCTTAAGACACCTGTCTGCAGCTATATAGAATACCAAGAAATTTAACTTCTAGGATGAAGAGTGTTTTCTGATGTGTATCCTTTCTGTCCTGAAATGAGGAAACTCTAAGCAATTGTTGGTGGAGTATTTGCTGTTGTCTTTGGCATGAGACCTCTTTTTTTTTTTTTTTTCCTATGGGCACGTTTATTTTTCAAATAATGAAGAGACGGAAGTCACCAAGCAGTGCAACTTCTGTGCCAGAAAGGCTTGACTATTACAGGACTCTGAAAAAGAGATAAGTTCCCTTTTATGATAACTTCATCATTATCCTTTTCTGAATGGAACTTACCTCTTTTGTGATACTTCCAAACTTTGCTTGCGAAGTATCCACTGTAGGAAATCAGGATGACATCTAGTAATTTGGTTTGGGGATGTGTTTGGAGGAGAAGAAAATATCTCCTATGTCAAAGTAAATTTTTCAGAAATATCCCCAGTGCTCTGGATTTTTCAATTAATGCACAGAACTTGGCACCTCTGCCTGTAGGTATTGGCTCGCTGTTGGGGAGAAAACCATATAGCAGTAAGGATCTTCCGAATCTTTTCTCCCTTTTCTATGGCAGAGATATTTTCTCACACGATTTCTTTTGGTCAAATAGTTCTTTCACTTGGATTTCGTGTGTACAGAGCAGTTTATAAAAAAACAACTTGTTGTCCACAGTCTTCACAGAACAGAAACTTAACTGCATATGCAAGGCATGACTTTTAGGTCTTTCCTCTTTCCATGCTGTTTGGAACAGAAGGGTTGCTAGGGCAAAACGTTAACAATTATTTCTGCAATGTATGTATGTATTGTGGCAGTGCAGTAATCCCCCTTTTTTGCAATGGTTTTGGCTTAATTTTCTTATTGCTGGCTCATTGTTGATGAGCCAGCTGATTAACATGTTGTTTAATTTCCTTTTGTCTTTTTGTTCTTAAAAGTCTTTGTAACATTGTACAAAACCCCAGTAACAATAGCTGATTTTGTAAACCATGGCAAAAATTTGTTCTGAAAGTTTTTTCTAGGGTAACACTGAGACCTTTTGGTATAGTTGATATTCTTCAACACATACTGTGGGCAGATTAATATGTTGTTTCAATCTGTAATATTCTTTCAGTAAGAAATTACTTCTGTTTAATAAGGAGAATTTAATCTGTTGGTCACAACAACAGACCAAAACCAAAACAGGTTTTTATTTTGCCGTTTTATTTAGTTTATACATTAGGAATTTGAAATGCTGTGGCTAGAAGGTGGCAGTGGCTGACCACAGTGTAACTTTGCTTCAGATGTTATGAGTTAAAAACTAGTATCTTCTTAAATGGGTTTGCTCACTGCGACTGGTGAGTAAACTGTGCTTCTTGTTAGTCAGTCTTTCCCATTTTTATTGCAGTGGAATCTTCTCCCTGGCAGTCCCCTTTTCCTGCAGAATGATGCCTTGTTCTGGCGAGGCCAGGGAGCTCTTCTGCTGCTGGTGGTGGTAGATGCATGCAAGGCAATGGTTTGCTATGAGAGTCTCAAAGGTCTTGAAACTCAGGAAACTTGGAAAAACAGCGGGTCAGACAGGTGAAAAAATTGACTTTGGATGTGCTGAATGCCCTACTTATCAGCTCTTCACTGACATCAGTGAAGTACTGCCACCTCCATGCCCCTTACTCTGTGGCTGAATGGTATTTGGTCTCATAGTGATGCTTTGGGTAGTTTTGTAGTGTACAGACATCCTCTGCTTTACCTGCAGCCAGAAGAAAATTGGCAAATAAGTTTAATTTCCCCAAGGACTTGATTTTTTATTTCTTTCTGCTTCTAGGTGTCAGTCAGTCTCTCCACCGCCTCTTTTGTCCCCGCGAAGAAGTCCAGCCTACCCCCTCAGCGATAGTGAGGACTCTTGCCGGTCTACTCGGCTCACCAAAGTCTCCAACTCCAGATTGCGCCTCAAGGACTGGAGCAGCCACACATCTACGTTGAGAAGCACCTCCACAAGTCCATCAGGCACTGACTCCCCGAGCCACCCTCTCAAAGCCATCAGCGTGGGTGCTTTGGATAAAAGGCTGTCTGTGTTCAAGACTGAGGACCAAAAGGAGAGTCCAAAGGAGGCTCAAGATGGGGAAGCAATAGGGAGCCATCTGCTCACCCGGAGCACTCTGTCCTTGGGCACTGCTACTAACCTGAGGAACCTCTCCCTCAGCCGGGCGAGCGTCCGCTCCCAAGCGTTGGACATCAGGCAGAAGATCACAGAATGGGAGTGCCGCCGGGAGCTGTCCCCCAGGGTGAGCACGTGTGTGGACAAGAGGGATGCTGGGGAGAGGTCGGGCAGTGACAGCTGCCCCAGCATGCTGACCTCTCCCTGCAGTGAGAAGACGTTTGATTTCAAAGGGCTCAGAAGAATGAGCCGAACATTTTCTGAGTGCTCTTACCCAGAAACGGAGGAGGAGGAACTGCTGGACAGGGATTCCTGCCATCGGTTCGAAAAGAGACCAGGCAGGAGTGATCCTCCTGCTGCTGCTTTCCTCAAGGGCCACGTGAGGAAAGAGTCCTCTGCCGTGCTCAACAGAATACAGAAGATCGAGCAGGCGCTGAAAGAGCAGCCTGGCAGAGGCCTCCCCCAGTTACCGAGTAGCTGTTACAGTGTTGACAAAGGGAGGAAAAAGTCTCTGAGTACTGTGGAGGGGCTGAGTGAAACCCTGAGTGATAGCAAAGGAGGGAGTGTTGTTTTGGGGAGTGAACCAGAAACACCTACTGAGGCTGAGAAAAGCAGTAAGACAAAACAGGGGCTTACTGCAAACTCAGCTGGCCCTAAGCTGCTCCTCGAAAGCCCAGCTAACAGCGCAGTGAATCCTGTCCCCAAGCCCAAACGCACCTTTGAATATGAAGCAGACAAAACCCACAAAAGTAAACCAAGCAATGGCCTACCTCCATCTCCTACACCTGCTGTTCCTCCTCCCCTTCCATCCACCCCTGCACCCCCCGTGACCAGAAGGCAGAAGAAAGAGTCACGCTTTCACAGAAAATCCCAGAATAGGTAAAATTCAAGGAAATGTTTTCTGCTCGATCTTCAAATAAATAAATGTGCTGTATCTTTTTAGTAACAATATTTTGAATTCTTCTAATGCAATGCTTTTGACCTGAGAAATGCTAATAATTTTGTGCAAGTCAAGTATTTTTTCTGCTGGTCTGTGCTGATGGGATGCACTGGTACAGTACCTTTACATGGCTACAGCTTTGGAGTTCTCCAACCTGTATTCCCTCATCCCTGAAAAAGGCTCTAGGTCATGTGTGCTAAAGGTTACCTGTTTCATTTTGGCAGAAATGCCCTTACTTGTGGTTTTTAATAGAGTATAGTTTCATTGTCCTCTTGTAGCGGGACTGATCCGTTGTACTCCTGTCTCCCTGTTCACTGCAACGCATACCTGCAGAGAGGGTTTGTGTTGCCAAAGCTTGTTACTACAGCAGTTTGCATTAGTTTTATGCAATGTTGGCAATTTAATTTAGTGCTTAGAAATGTTGTCCTAAGTTACTATCAGTAGCTGTAGTGGATTAATACTGAGAAAATGATGTTTTAGCACAGGAAGACCTTTATGCCCTTCCTGAGTTACTGATGAGCAGAGTGTATGGTTGTTTCCCCAGCAGTCTGTGGAGCTTGGCTTGCTTTAATTACATGATTCCTCTTGAGTTTTGGAAATGGTAAAACTCGTTCTGCTCACTACTTAGAACAGGGGTCCTCAAACTATGGCCCATGGGTCCTCAGTCCGGCCCCCTAGTATTTACAGAACTCCCCCACCCCACCCCCTCCACTAGGGGTTGGGGGGGAAACCAAGCAGCTGCAGATGACTACCTGCCACTTAATCCGCATGCTGCCCCCCTGGTTAAAAAGTTTGAGGACCCCTGGCTTAGAAACTTGTAGGCATAGTTGTTGGTAAGTGTTCAAAGTATGGCATTTTTAACAAGTTCACCTATCTGTGCGTGTGTACAATACACACACACACTCTTCGTATTTAGTCATGAGCTCTGCAAGTAAATGCTAAACAGCATCTCAGGTGCATGCTATCAATTCAGTACCTGGCGCTTGATGTTGGCTCAATTAATTAAAAGTTTATGTCAGCACAACCTGACCTGAAGTATGCTGGGGCAGGAGAAGGAAAAGAGGAGCCTTCAGATTCAGCTCTTTACTTTTAACAGACACCTGCTTCTGAAATGGATCAAACAGCTCTGCTGATGTTTGTTGTTTCTCTGAGAAAGGCGGAGGGGGGAATGTGGAAAGCCAAGCTCTGATTAGCAGTGCTTATCTTTGAGTCCTGGCAATAATCCCAGAGGAAGTAAATCTAATTTTTAACAAGAATTTGTGAAATAAAGCTGACCTCGTTTTGTTCAGCACAGCATTTCCAATGTACAGAAGATAAACGATAGATTTAAAATGTTCTGCTATAAATGATAGCCTTTATTGGAAAATGAAGGGGCAAGTGGTAAAATGGGCTGGTGGGTGGTGGAGAGGAATGCATAACAGGAGGTAATTCTTGCACGGAATCGCCACGTGACGGATGGCTGAGTGATCCAAGTCAATCTCCAAGTACACATGCACACTGAGTTTGAGACAATACATATAATCTAAGAACCACAGTATTTTGTTAAGATGAATTTGTGAGATGAAGTTTTGAAACTTCTTTCAAGAAGAGGTATGCTTCATGCTTGCGCCTGCTGTTCTACAGGTTTAGTCTCCTGTCATAGCACGGTTTAGCAACGGAGCCGCAGTCCTGGGTGGGGCTAGTAGGTATAGCCCAAAGCAAAAGGAATATTTATCAATTTAAATAGTGATTAGCGGAGTGTAAGTTGTAGGATTTACAGTGTTACCATGTGTACCTGATGATTCTTGCAAATTAGTTTGACGTTGTACTAGGTTTCCATTTGTTTGTAACAGACTTACCCTACTGTGGTTTAGTGATTTCTCTGGACTTTACCTGTGATGATCTGAGCAAGTTTAAATCAACCTCCCAAAATCACAGGTTTGCCAGCTGACTTCAAGGCTGCATGGAAATCCTTTGTAAAATCTTAACTTCATTGTCTTTGCTACTGTCCTTCCTTTACTTACAGTAAGGAGAATTCCAGTATTTACAAAGGGCTTGAGACCATCCAAGTCATCTAAGAATAATATTAGTTTTTGAAATCTTAGTCTCTAAACTGTCCTCTTTTTGAGAACAGATTTAAGTCATTATGTCTGTCTTGAAGCTGTGTGTTTCAGATTGAGCATATGTGTGGTTTGCACTCACTGGAATGTCTTGAGAATGGACTGTGAATATTTATTCTTCTAGTATTTTGGTTGAAAACACTTGTTTTCTTTGTGGTGGCTAATTCAACATTATAGTAAAATGGAGGAAGTCTCCCATATTTGCATGCCAGCATAGAGCCAGTCTGTATCGAGGGGATGTGGTCCCCACAGTAGCTTTTACATTTCAGATTGATGTGAGCTGGATGTTCTCTAGCAGTTGGAGATCCTCCGGCGCAGACACAGTGGGAAAGGGGTGTCACAGGATAGGCTTGGGACACATGGACCACAGCTGAGTGCTGGTCCACAAAACCATTCCTGTGGGCCTATGCAGTGTCGCTGTATCATAATGTTGCCTTGAAATCTATTAAGAGTCGGATATTTAACTACTCTAGGAAGTCTCATTTCAAACACAGGTATGTCATCAGTGCCTAAGTGTCTTTTATAACTGTGAGTAGGTGTGGAGGAGCAGATGTCTGGATCTGAAATGCACATCTTGTTTCTGCCATGATCCTGATGGCATGACACAGACCTGGATATCCTTAAGATCAGGGAAAGGAGAGAGAGTAGGCTTCTAAGCCTGCCCCAGACCCATGAGTCTGCCCCAGCAGACAAACAGGAAATACTCTTGTCAAGTGCAGTGTCTGTGCAATAGTCACTGTGTTACCTGTAGCAATCAATGCTCTTGAGCCAAATCACAGGCTGAAGTATGTCTCTTGAGACTATGCCACTGCCATATGGTTGTGTGGCCAATGTATTTTTCACTCCAGCTAGGGAGAAGAGAGAAGTGGAAAGGGGGTTGATGGCAAGATGATTTATGGTTCATCTCATTTGGGTATCAATGAGTGAAGTATGGGCATTAGCACAGTCTTTGCAAGCCTTATAGCACCCCGGGATTTATGCTCTGACCGGAGCCCATTTTTCATACCATTTAATCCTCAGCACTAAATCAATCAAGTGAATGCTAGCCCCTGTACAGCTGGCAATGCAGACTAGGTAACTCCCGACTTCAGTGTAAATATTGCCTCAGAGAACGAGTGCTGGTCAAACTGGAGAATGTGGAGGGCTTGGGCTCCTCTTCCCTTAGAGCTGCTCGGCAGCACTGGGGCAGGTGTGGATGAGGGGTGGTGAATTGTCCCCTCCTTTGAGTACCCAGGTGGGAGACAAATTGTATGGGTTCATCTCACCCAGCTGCCCCTCACCTTTTTGCCAAAAAACCCAAACTTTCAGGCTCCCAGCCATCACCCTGGGTTGCTCGTCCACCCCAGAGAGCCTTAATTTCCTCAGTGCTTTGTCCTTTGCTGCCAGTGCTTGACACAGGGTGTGCAAGGGAAATGGGTGACTTTCACGTGAGTCTGCCTTTGACATTTGTCCACTGACCTTTATGCACGAACATATCTGAAGGTTCAAGACACGTGAGTGTTTTCAAAGTAAGGGCTACATCTCCCAGAGCAACCAGTGGAGGAACGCTTTCCAGAGAAATGTCTTTCTTGAGAAGAGAGGGCCACATGTTTTGGGGCCCCCTCCAAGAGCAAAGCAATTTCTAGTCTGAGGACTGTGCCACTAGCTTACTCTGCAACCTTTGAAAAATATCACATACTTTCTTGGTGTTTTCTCCCTGTCTGCATAATGGGGATAACAATACTTCCAACCTCATAAAAATGTCACAGTTTGCTATACTAAAGACTACTGTGAGCACAGGATTTGAACTCCTCTAGAAGTTAGTCCTTAAAGCATGATGTGCAATTTTGTTGTTGGTGGTGGTCATTTTATACATCTTTCTTAGCAAACAAATGCTCAGCTAAATGTTTGAGTCATTTTGCATTGTCGTTACTAATTACTTATTGTTTTAAACTTTAGAAAATCCTTTGAGTTTGAGGATGCGTCAAGTCTGCAATCCCTGTACCCTCCCTCCCCAACTGAAAATGGGACTGAGAGCCAGCATAAATTTGGATCCAAGAGCACTTTAGAAGAAAATGCCTATGAAGACATTGTAGGTAAGAACCTGTTTCAGTACGTGGCCTGACAGCAGGACGTTGAGCAGCTGCGGGCAGATCACGTGCTGTTGAACACATGCCCTGTCCAAGTGCTGTCAGTAAAGAGAGATTAAATGGAGGGTAAATGGGTTTGATGCATCAATGCAAACATAACTGTCAGTCAGCCTGCAGAAGGTCTTGATTCCTTCAGACTCCATTGGATGGTACTGGAAATAGACTGTTTGGTCAGCTTTTTGCCATGTTTTTCAAGAACCAAATAGTTCTTTTTATCAGGGCCTTGGCTTGAAGCCTTGAGTGGTGTAAAAATATAAAGAACTGAACTTAAGGTAGTGTTTACAGAGCTATCCAATAGCAAGATTAACCTGGCAGGCCTTGTGGGGTCAGTTTCAGGATTCCTGCATGGACTGCCCCAAAGCAGTTGTTTAGCACCATTTCTGGTCTCCCCTAAGTCCTAGTTGTTGTTTAAATAAAAATGAATTTCCTTAGCTATACAGTCATCAGGAATGCACAAAAAATACTGTTTTGATTAAGCTTCACAAGAAAAACATGTTTCTTTTGGTCTTAGATGGAAATGTATGGCCTAAGCATACATTCTTTTAACATCAAAAATATTGTTATAATTAACAAAAATTGGGCACCCCTTCAGAGCACAGTTTTCCCTACAAGTGATGAATATCTCCATTGTTTTTAACTCTTTCAGTGTTGAATTATTTTCAACAGATACAAAGGGCACTTCATTTTACTTTGGACAATAAATCTTTATCTGCTGAAAACTGGAGGGCTACCAAGATAGTCAGAGGCCCTAGAGCACATGTCCTCTGAAGAGACACTGACAAGAGACACTGGGCTTGTTTAGTCTGGTAAAAAGGAGGAGTAGAGGCACTCTAATACTGCTTACATATGTTTGAAGGACAAATAAAGATGATAGAACAAAACTCTTTTTGGTCATATCACTTGATGCAGCAAAGAACGGTGGCCACAAATTGCAGCTTGGGGCTCTTTGTCCTTATCCTCGAATTCTGTTTCTGGCTTGTCAGCCTCAGTGAAAACATGAATTTACTCTTTCCATTCTCAGCTGTACTCTCCCTCTATGCCATTCCAAACAATGTTTTCATAACACACAAAAATGCTGCTGTTCAATGTCTGTTTATAACAATGAGAATTTTTGTAGATACTAAAAAGCTTTTTTTCTGGAGAGAGCATCTTTATATGCTCATCAGCCTTCTTCATGAACAGTCAGACCACTGTGTAATTCACACTTGAGAATGTACTGTGAATTAATTGCAGGTTCATCTTTGCTCATGACCTGTTAATGTGCTGCCAGATGTTAGGTGAAAATGCTTCTTTTCTTTGCTTTGGTTTGTTAAATGTCAAAATAATATGGTAAGGACTGGTAAGAAGCTTTCTTCAAATGAGAAGAAATATTGGGTTCAGTAAAACAAAACTGTAATGGGCTCTTCCAGTGCATGGGAACTATAAAATAGCTCCCTGCAGATTATAATTTGGGCATTTTGGCAGGGCAGAGGGAAGAGAATGCAAAATTCCAGATCTGTGGATAAACACAGAACTTCATTGTTTTGTACTGCTTTTTAACAACCTCTTTCCAAAGTACTTCATTCAATACAGGGAGTGCAGGGGAAATACCAAATCAGTATCATTCTTAAAAAGTGTCAACCATGATTAAAGACAAGCCATGGTAGTTTGACCTCTGGCTTTAAAGAAACGATCATAATTTTGTGTATCACATCTGCATAATTTATACCAGTAGTGCTAGACCCCGGTATCTAAGTAGCACATTTGTCCTCATACAAACCAGGTGTCTGTAAGAGTGAATTTATTTTATAGATATAAAAGTGCTTCAAAGCTGTGGACTATGTCACTGCTGCTCTGGGTTTTCTTTGCAAACAGTTGCCCTAGAGGTGGTGGTGGTTTTTTGTCTCTACCTGGTTGAATCTCCTGCCTTCCTAAAAGATTGTAGGTAGCTAAAACATTGTTGCTGTAGTAATAAAATTACAGTATGTCATCCCCTGTGGTAGAATAAAAACTTTTAATGCAAGTAAGTGTTAAAACAGAAGAAAGAAAAAAAGTTGTAAATCTTGAGCAATGCTTTAAACCAGGGGTTAAAACATATGGCCCCCCATGGTCCTCAATCTGCCCCCCAGGTATTTACAGACCCCCCTGCCGAGGGTTGGGGGGGAAACCAAGCAGCCGCAGATGACTGCCTGCCACTGAATCCGCGTGCTGGCCCCCTGTTTAAAAAGTTTGAGGACCCTGTTTTAAACACTCTACTGTGGGACAGAATCATAAAAAAAATTTTCAGGTTGGAAGGGACTCTGGAGTCAGCTGGTCCAACCTCTGCTTAAAGCAGGGGTCCTCAAACTTTCTGTCCAGTCAGAATTCTCCTTGTTGCTATTTGTGACCATAGTCTTTCATCCTTGCACCTCCAAGAAGTGTCTGTTTTCACCTTTTCCATACTCCTTCTAGGTAGTGGAGGTCAGCAGTTGGGTTCCCCCCAAGACTTCTCCAGGCTGAACAGTTCTCTCAGCCTTTTCTCATTTGTCAGATGCTCCAGCCCCCAACCATCTTAATAGCCTTGCTCTAGACTATGTTCAGTCTGTTGATGTCTGTCTGGTACTGTGAATACTTTAGATGCAGCCTCACAAGGGCCAAATAGAGGGGAATTACCTCTTCGCATGACCTGCTGGCCACACTCTTGTTAATGCAGGCCAAGGTGTGGTTGGCTATCACAGGGTTATTCTGACCCACATGTGGGACTGTATTTATCTTTCCTAAACTTCCCAAAGTTCCTGTTGAGCCATTCTTTCAGTTTGCTGAGGTCCCCTGGGACAGATGCCCAGCTCTCCTGCCTGTCACTGCGTAACCCAGCCTGGTGCCTCTCAAGAAGGTGCCTCTCCTTCACTGGAAAGCAGAGGAGAGCTGTGGATAAATTGTGAATTATCTATTAGAGATTATCTTCTAAAAACCTTAATGTGAGATATCTACATCTGATAGATCCTGGTCTATCAGGACCCAGATCTGAAGATCCTGGGTGGGGCACTGAGTGCTCACATTCAGAATAGTGCAATGATCAAAATACAGCTTCTAAGCACATAAATGCTAGAACTAGTTGTTGTTTTTTTGGTTACTACGTGACCTCCTCATGTGATGCATACACATATTAAACCTTTGTCTTTCTTCTGGTGCCCTTGCGCTGTTTCCTTCCTTAATAACCAGGGCAGTGATGAACTGCTATAGCTAGTTTATGTTACTTTGCGAACTGAGTTTAAAAATAACTTTTAAAAAAGGGTTTTAAGGTACATTAAAAATGTTTGTGCTTTGAAATCCAATGACATCATGAGCAAGATGCTTTGTTTAATTTTTTAATGTTTTTGTAAACTTTAATACATGAAATATCTGCATGTTAAGTTCCAGACAGGTATTGGATTGGAACATAGTGATCCATTCTACATTAATCAAGAAGCAGTTGTATAAATGGGTGCACATTCCTAATATTAATCAAAGCTGTATTCCATGTGCAAGGAACCATGTGGACTTCATTCATCTTCTGTATTAGCACTCATAGGAATGTGGCAGTCATAGTAAACTTAACATTGTTTTGCTTCTTGTGGTTTCGAATGAGTCTTTAATCAGACCAAAATTGATGTGGCTTTATAAATCCAGTTGGGGAAACCATGCTTGGCTCTGTGTGAATTCAAGAAACTATTATAGTATTAAGAGATGTCTGAAACAGTTGCTTCTGCCATGTTTGTGGACAGCAGTATTTCCTGTCATATGTACCATACGGTTTCAGTTTTCCAGTCTGTTCCCCTAAATGCAGTTGAGATATCGGAATATTGTTATTTAAGATCTGGTGTCTCTTAGGCATTTTTCACCTGACATCTAGAAGAAAATGCTTGTTATCATCACCAAAAAAAAGTTGCATGAGTAAAATGAAGGCAAGGTTAAAGGCACAATATTAAGTTTAACTTGAGAAAATCTAGTAAAACCAAGTAAATTATAGTTTGTATTTGTAAAAGAAATTGCACTCAGTTTAGAAATCAAATGTAGTGGAAGAAATCTTTGACGAAGCAAGTCTTCTTACTCTAACTCCTCAGTGCTGGACACAGCAGAAGAGGTGATTACCTCTAAGAGGACCCTGCATAGATGTGTAAGAGACCCATTGCTCAGCTGGGCTGTGCGTGTTGCTTCGTAGATTGAGAATGTTTAATTTGATGTTGCGTAACTCCATTTGCCCTGCCTGAGCAACAGCCATTTGTTCTTATAGCTGCTTGGCACTCATGTAAAACTTATTTTTCCCCCAAGAAGAATGAAAGTGATTTAAATGCTTTTCCTCCCTGATGATCTGTGACTAAGAGTTTCTTGCCTAACGTCTGTTTCTGAACTCATAGGTGGACTATCCAGCACATAGCCTAGGTGTATGAATATTAGAATATTCATCTTCGAATGGGCGTAGTCTTACTCATGCAATAAGAAGAGCAGTTTGTGTAAGAATGGGTTTATTTCAGCCACATATGTTACTGCACAGAGGTCTTGCCCTAGTAAGGTTCCCATTCTGTCTGACTGGCTCACATGCAAGATTGGTGCCTGCTCACTAAATTGCAATGGTCCAGAACACTCTTGGAAATCTATTAACTGATATGAAAGACAACACTAATGAATTAACCTCTTTTAGAGTCCCCAGCTGGGATCAGGCTGTATTTTTCTTTGGGACAAGGCTTGCTTGACTTTGCAGCCAGGGCTCTTTTGAGTGCTCACTGTGCTGGGTTGCAGCAGACAAGCCCATGCTGCCTGGCTTGGCCACATGCATTGGCGTGTGCCCGGCAGTGTTGGGGTAGCATTAGCCCTTCCCCTGTTTGGGTTGGCAGGCTTCCTGCCAGGCCTTTTCCCAGTGCCTAGATCTGCTGGAATTGCCCCAGGGTTCAGATAGATCTTTTAATTTATTCCTTTCCATCAAATTCCTGTGAGGAGGAACGTAAGTGTTGGCTACTGCCCTGAGGAAGTGTTGGTATTTCACTGGCAGCAGAAGCCCTAGGAACAGAAGGTCTGGGGACACCACACCTGCCAGCTATGTATAGCCAGGCCTGATCTGTGCCAGAAGTTAGGTGCTGTGCCAAAGGCACGATGGGTATCAGTGCCAAAACTTGTTAGAGCTGCTTGGTGGTAGGTCCAAGTGCTGTGTAGATCACTAGGCCACACATCTGTCCTTTAGCCTTGCGGTTGATAGAGTTAGCACCGTGGGGCTTCATTAAATTCATGTATTTTTTCAACTGATGTTTTAGGATATACTGTGGAAGATGAAGTCCATCAAATACCCGCTGGCTGAGGAGATGGTCTCCTTCAGGAGACTCCAGCAGGTGGAATGTGAACCTGGGCAGATGGAATAGCTGTTAGAGGGACAGATAACCTGGCAAGAGAGGAATAGTCAAAACTGTATGGTTCACGCAGCTGGCACAATTTCCTGTGGAAAAAAATCTTTCTTCCAGGCAATGCCATAGTTATTATGCAAAGTTAAAAATGGAAATATTTTCATTTAAAATTGTTTCTCTGTGGTCCATTGAGGAGTCTAGAGTTAGTCACACCTTCTTGATTGGCATACAGATTTCTTCTGAGCTCAGGAATAAATGTCCAGAGGCCGAGCATGGGTTCAGGCCCATCTTGGCTTGTATTTATGTTTGTTGAGAATGAAATGATAAAGCCAGTCAGGATGCTTTTCTGGAATCTGTGAAGCTCTCAGTCAGCAGAGTCAGATCATTTCAGATTGGCTTTAAATAAAAGTTGGCGATAGTTAAATTGTGAGGGAAATCTGTCTGGCGGGGGGGGGAAAGTGAGAAAAACAGAGAAGCAGCAGAACTGAGACAGTTGAAGTAACAGCAGCTGCTGACAGCTACTGTGACCGCTTTGACAGCTAGAGCTGAAGCAGTCTAGAAAGTAAAGCAATGCCCCAGAAAAATTGCTGTGGGATCTCTAAAACCAGGATGAATTTCTGATTGGGATCTTGCTGGTGGGCTCCTGTTGGGAGTGTCCTGCAATCCATGGTCCCAGGAGCAGCTGCCCCTCCTGGGGAGGGTTTCTTATGCACCCTTCTGTTCTCTGGATCTGTTCCATGTCATGTTTTGGAAACTTTGAACCCTTTGAATAGCTGGATACTTTTATTGACAAATACTTTTTGCACCTTATGAGGAGTTAGACTGGTGACAGCAACTTGAGTACTGTACTTCTGGAGGAGTATATAATTGAACCTTGTTACAGTTGACACAGAACGAGACTGAAAAATGAAACAGTGTAGTTACACACAATTCTTTAGCTGTTTTCCTGCTAGTTGGAGTATCACCAGTATGGAAGGAATCATCTTGTTTATTTCTGCACTATAACAGGACTGGGTTTGTGTGGGCCTTCCTCACAGTCAAGAGAGTGAAAAAATAACTATTATAAAGCCCCAAACCTGTCAGACCAGGCCTAGAAATTTTTTTTGGAGTGAAATCATATCCACGCAAGTCTCACATACAGGTTTGAGAAATCACTCAGGAAGCAAAATGTCCTTTTTTTGGTGTAGCCATCTCTCCTTGAAATTAGTGAAGGCCAGGCTTGTTGCGGCAGTCTTCTGCAGAGAGGTGAGAACAGATGAATCTCTGAGCCGTTTCCTATTATGTCAGAACTCATAAGAGAGGAGATGGAGCAATATGTTGCAAAGCAGCATTATTAAGAGGAATGTCAGGGCAGCCTAACCCAGGTGGGTGTCTGAGCAGATAAATTAGGCAGGTGTGGACCTACAAGCAAGATCCTGAGTGTGGAGGGAATGTTGGTGGCTTAACCTTCCCTGTGGAGTCCAGAACAGCATATCACTCTTTATTCCTCCTGATAAGGCACTTTGCCTCTCCAAACCAATTAGTTGTTTTGAATTCTGATGTAAATTGGACATAGTGCATGTCATGTAACAAATGGGATGATTTAGCTGTTTTACTGAATCCTCCACTGTGTGTGCCAAGAGCTGCAGAAATGATGACTGAGGTCCAGTTGGAAGATGTTCCAGCTTGACATTGCTTTCAAATTAGAACATTTGCAAAGTTCTTCCAGTAAATGTGGAAAAAGGTTAGAAAGACAGCGAGCTGGTCTTTCCAGTAAAATCCCATCATCTCATGCCACATTATTGCCTGTCATGCTTTAGTATTGCATTATTGTCTGTCATATTATCACCTCACAGCAAAACAGTTGTACAAATCTGGGGGAAACTGGAATTGCTGAGCTGCTATGAAGCTGAAGCAAACTTAGAGGGATTGCACCTCTGCCAGCAGTGCTGTGCTAGTTGCTTCTCTGAGAACATTTTGGGTTTTCAGTCAGACCTTTACCAGGAGATCTCTGGATAGCTGTTAGTCAAAGTCAAGAGCTAGGATTAATACAAAATGATGGTGCAGGCAATGTTCAGGGAAATGTATGTTCCTGCCTTTTTCCACACCCCCAGTCTGCCTCTCAGTCTAAAAAGCGTATGAGTTTTTGGAAAGTGTAGTAGTGACAAATTTAATAATAGACACTGTAGGGTAGTGGCAGCCAGAGCACATGAAATCAAACAGTATCCATATGGGCCTGTCAAAGAAAGGCCAAATACTCCAGCTGTCTGATCCTATTGACAATCAGCCTGCTGCTTTGTTGCTACACTGGGATACACAGATTTCAGTTATTTTTTAATAATCATTTCATGCTTTATTTAGATCTCCATTCTTCTCTGTGTAGTCTGTCTCACTGCTATACCATCTGCTACAGCTTCTTTTGACAGTCTCTGTCTACTTGATCTCTTGGTTTTCTAGTCAGTGCTGCAGATTAGTGAAACAGGGAGTAAAATGACCGTGAGGCTGCTCTCCCAAATCCTAGTTTAAATACAGAGACTGTGTTGAAGTCAGCAGGGTTAAATCTTTGTGAATTGCAAGCAGTTTACACATGCATGGTGATGCTGTACTTTGCTAACAGTTGGTCATCAGATGTTTTCATGCACATGATTTTTGATTGAGTGTTAAATGGATTATTTTGGGGGGTCAATTTTCTTATTCATTTATCAGCCATGCTAATTCTTCTCTATCTAATGTTTTGTTATGCTTACAATTCTAAGCTCTTGCAGTCCCTGAAGAGATAGCAGGGAGCTGAAAGTATCTGCAGTGTTTCTTCTTGTTGCAAGTCAAAGCAAAACTGGAGAAGTTCAGAAAGCATCAGCTGTTGCTGACAGACTCCATGGACCAGAGCTCAGAGAGTCAATCCTATTTTAGACTTGCCATTCTCCGTGCTGCAGATGCACTGCTACTTTTCTGAGGATGTGGTACTGAGCTGATAGGTGCTAAGATTATAAGCAGGTAATGGTCTGTAACTTAGTACTGCTCAGCAATAGCTTTTCAAACCAGCTGTAATGTGACTTAGCTGTAAATTGATATTGAAATAATTCCTCTATGTACTAAAGATCTATGTACTAAAGATCTAAGCTCAGATACTTGATGAGAGTGTGGAAATTTTGTGGGTTTCATCCATTTGATCTGAACATGCTCATGAACATCCCAGCGGTTGAGTTTTCCTCCAGCACTGGCAGTATGAATCTCCGTTTGTGTAATTTTAGTAATAAAATAATGCATACACATTGCAATGAACACACCTGGATTCTCACCATGGACTAGTTCTTTGGACTTAAGTGCCCAGAGATGCTGGGGAGCTGTAAGTCTGCACAGCCCATGAATCCCATTCTGTTCCCTCATGCAGTGCTTGCACTCAGAGGTTCATTCCCATTGCTTCCTCTTTGATGTCAGCAAAAGCGGAATTCCCCAGCAACCCTCCTCTGCTTGCTTCTTCCTTGCCCAGTTGTATTTTATCTTAATTTTTGCAAGGGCTTGTGTGCACCAAATGTGCGTGAGCTGGATGAACTGAGCTATATCTACAACAGAGGTTATGGGCAGAAGGTAAAAAAGGTAGTTCAAGGATGTGTAGGTGCCATCAGAGGGATTATGTGTGGGAAGGAGTTGGTGTTGCACCTTGTGTCTGTGGTTACAGTAGCACTACAAAAAGTTGGGGGGTTGGGTGCCGCAAGGATCAGAGGTTCTTACAGACTGCTCACTTGGGTGTTTCCACTTGTTTGTTATTCAGCCCTGATTCTGCCTAGCTGGGCCTCTTTTTCTGCCCATTTATTGCCACTATTTCCAACTCCTTGCCTCTGGAGTTATGTGCTGCTTTTCCCCAAGTCTTTCCTCAGATGACAGCTGAAGCTTTCATCTCCCAGTTCAATAGAATGTAAAATACATTAATTGCCCTATATTTTGTGCACATGCTCTAGTGTGCGGGAAATGCAGTGTTATTTGTGCGGTGCTAACTGTCTGTCTCAGCCACACAGCTCAGAGGCCTGGGCTTTCTATGTAGCCAGCAGGCAAAGCGGTAGGCTCATAGCTTGGGCACTCAGCATCACCGTCTGAGACAGCAGCTCCTCTGTGAGCATTGGCTCCTTATTCAGCACCCAGCTTAACACACATTGGTGAGCCCTTTCCCTTATTGTATACCTGCTCTTTGATTCTTCTCACTTCCTGGCAGTGCAAAAGGCAGGAGTTATAATGAGCACTCAGTGAATCACTTAATTCCTCTGATAATTATTTCTCCCATCTAGAAAGAAATGATGTGTTTCCCTGCTTTCTGCCATTTATAGAGAAGTGTCTGTCTGCATTTTTTTTTCCCCTCAGCCTTACTTTTCGCTCCTTTCTCAGCATGAGACAGGCTTGCTGAGTCTGCTTCCCATTTGCCACGTGTGAGAGGCTGAGCAGAGGAACATTGTGTGCTGCCTCAGGACTCAGTGGGGCTGACTTGCAGAGCATCACAGAGCGGGGAATTGCAACTGCTGGAGGCAAGTCGTCGATGCTTAAGCAGAAGGCACTGCATTCCTCAGGATTTTTCTGAAGATCGCTGGTTATTTTATCTTTTTTTTTTTCTTCTTCTCTTTCCCCTGTGGACCAATCATTAAATTGCATGTGAGATCTTCAGAAGATAAATGTCGTGTAGATAAATGCCCTGTGTTAACTCAACAGTTTGGTACGTAGAATTCAAGAGAGTGGGAAACTTGAAAAAAATGCTTGTAAAGGGAACAGATCTGGAGGCAGGGATGATGATTAGAGACAGTAGTTAACAAAGACTTGCTATTCCATGTGACCATACGCATTCTGGAGATTTGATTCAGCTTCCTTTGAAGTCAGTGCCGGTCTGCTCTTGTCTTGTGCGGCAGTTGGAGCAGCTTCATTAAGACAAGCCTGGCCTCTATACTGCATAATGCTTCTCCTTTTGGCTTCCAATAGAGACATCCATATGGAAGGAACAAGGATGTTTCCTTGCTCTTTCATTGTAAATGTGTTTTCCTTTTGCAGCAGATCAAAATGAATGCAAAAGCACTGCAGCTTGCAGCTTGTGAACATTCCTTGCCTGGGCCTTGGGACTAGAGGAGTGATGGTGTTGAGGAGAAATGCAGAGATCAAAGCTGCAGACCTCTGGGCCAGCCCAGCTGTATGGGAACTTTCTCATTTTTGTGCTGCAGCAGTAGCAGCCACCACTGCAGCTCTTCCTTGCAGCCTCCCACCGGTCTAGGACCCACACCTGCTGGTGGCTACCACTTCCCTTGTCTTTCTGCCATGGCAGGGAGTCACTGTGCAGTCAGATGGGGTTAAATGCTGCTCTAAGGCAGCTTACTTGACATCTTGGGTTTCCTGTCACTTGTACAGAAACCAGACTGTCTGGACTGCCTAATGCTCCTTTTGCGTATCTGGTCTTCTGTGTCTCATCTACCAGGAAGAGCCTATATACTAAAAATATTGGTTATCTAAGGTTTGAAAATTGCTGAAGACCTAGATGAATAAATTATGTCTTCTAGTTCACTGGGCAAACCAAATACTTGGTTCAAATGTCAAATCAGCAAAACCAGGTTGTTTCAGATTGAACAGACTATTTCATTATCAGTGATCTGGTATGGAATGTTATTCCTTAGAAAAAAAAATAAAAGATGAGACATATTTGGTCTCAAAGCATCATTTCGAAATGAAAAAAACCTACCACAACCCTGAAATAATTTGATTTTTAAGCAAATGAGAAAAATAAAAGAAATAGGTGTCGTTAAACAGCAAACCAGTCATCTGAAGAAGCTCTCACAGCTCTAGGGAAAGGGTTAAAATCCCTGTGGTGTCTCCAGTGACCTCCACTTTACACTGAGGAGGAATTTGGCCCAAGCTTTCTTTTAGTAGAGAATCTGAGTCAGAAAAGCAGCCTCTGCTCATGGTTCCTTGCTCCGCCCTCTTCTCTCATCCAAGACTTCTCTGGGCCTGTTTCTATACTTAATATTTTAGGTCAACATTAGCAATGTTGAGTTTAACTGGGTTCAGGCTGTTTTACATTGTGTCTTGGAAAGAGAATTACCCTAAAACTTATAAATACTTTACATTTTAAAAAAGGTTTCTTTTCAACTGATGGGCTTGTTCCTTCTCCAGAGTTTGGATACTGTGCAGACTAATGTAATAGCATTTGTTTTCATAAGAAAGCATATGTTTAAGCACTGTCACATGTAGCTGGGTATTTTGAAATCTGTTAATCCATTCTAAGCTTGACCTGTACTTGACTTGGGCTTACAAGAAATTTTATTATGCTAGTACAGTCCAATTAGCTTTGAGTAAGTAACTGCATCTTGCAAAGTTGGCTATTTATTGTTATGGTTATCATATCTAGAGCTCTAGAGTTTACAAGTAACAGAATCTGTGCAATATCTATTTTGATTCCTACAGAGTGAACCAATCAATTCCATAGTCCTCCCAGGACATTTGTAGTTTTACATTTTTTTAGGAATATTTGTTGCTTAAGATTTATCCTGTTGGTTGCATTCATCAAAAGCACTTTTTTCTAAGGACCTCGTGCACCTGAAGGTGTTTTTTCCATTGACTGTGATGAGAGTGCTGCCTCTAGAATCAGATTCCCTCAGGGTAAAATAATAAGCTGTGATTGCCAATTCAGATGTTCTTAATGAGCAGCAGTTATTCAGGCATCTAATTAAAATAAAGCTAAAACATTCACTCGTGCTCATATTTGACTAGAAATCTTAGTATGATGAGCTACTGAAGCAAAACTGTATTTTCACTTGTATTGTGAATAAGTGAACTTGCTAAGCAAAAGCTCTTAGGGCTATAATTGATGAATCAAGCAGTCTCACACTTCCAGGCTTACCAATAAAGTAGAAAGCACAAACTGCTGTTGTTGTACAATAAGGAAATGTAATATTCTGTCTAGAATAAAAAAAGGATAAACAAACAATCAGAGTATTAATCCATGCACTGCTCTCACTGAAAACACCTATGCTTCAGCTCCCATCTCTGTAAAAGTGGTGAATATTTTCTGTGAGTGTGTGAGCAATAAACCACGCTATATCTTTTGGTCCCCATTTGATGCAGTAGGCAGGAAAACCTGAATTTCTTGTATTTAATAGCTTGTATTGCAATATATATTGTACTAAACCCATGAGTTTTAAAGTAATCTTTAGATATAAAGCCAAAAGCAAGTTGGTTCAGAAGCTTTGAACTTCCTGCATGTTTTGAGTTTCTGCAAATTCAAGTCTTCAAATTGAGTAGATCACTTTTGGGAGGATGATTTTCTGTGTAAGATGGTTGGGAAATTGGAAGGACCCTGTGTTTGAAAAACCTGAAGTTCTAAACCAGTTGCTTATTATTAACCCTCTGAAGAAATGGATACAAAATGTTTATTTTACTGGTGGCACTCATTCATCGTTGTGTTTCTTAGTTCATTGAGAGGTTTAGTAAGTTCAGGAGTTTTGAGAAGAGGATGGTGGATTATTCTACTGTTCCTTAGGCTGCCAAAAGATATCAGATCTCACTTAAATCTGGACTATAAATTTTGGTTCTGGTTTTCAAATGCTAAAAATTCCAAGTTTGCAGTCTGCTTTTTGATGTATTTTTCATTTATGTCACATTTAGCGTTTTAACTGTTCAAGCCTCTATATATTACTGGATGAGTTTCTTTCTGGGAGATACTAATTTTACATAAATTGAAATGAAGAGCTGCTTAATTAAAAGGTATAATGTGTTTTAAAGAACATTTTGAGGATGCAGTATGGTTGGGGCAGAAATTTTTCCTTCATCTTTTACATTTCCAACTTCTCTCTTGGCACTGCTGAGCCAAAATTTTTATTCTTTCTTTTTTTTTTCCTCTCAGGGGAAGAGAAAAATGAAGGTAGCATGAAATAAAAGTTGTCTTATTGTGTGTAAGGGTGGTATGTTGAGAAGAGTTATTTACTGCTATTCATTTCACCCTGCGAGGGGCTGCTATAGATTTATAAAATCTACTGATACACTTTAAAGTAGTTATGTGCCTTAGCTTTTATATATCAATAAATTTTCCACAGCTGCAGATGCTCAGAAGGACGTCTTGTGAAATCTTTGCATTTTATTTTAAAAAAAAAAAAAAGTAAAAAAAAAAAACCAAAACACCAAAGAAACTTGTGGACCTCATAGCCAAGTTCTCCTCCAAATACTTCCAGCTGCAGCTAGAGGGATGAGTCATGCTGAAAGCCGAGGAGCTTTTCTAAAAGCCTCTCAGTTGGTTCACATGATTTTTATTTTTTTTTAACTTTACATTCCTGTCTGTTTTTCTTTTCTTAAAAAAAAAAAAAAAAAAAACAACCAAAAAAAAACAAACCATGAAGGCGAGTCACCCAAGGAAAACCCGTATGAGGATGTGGAGCTGAAAGGCCGTCAAGCGGGCCGAAAATCCCACCAGCTCTCTGAGAATTCCCTGGATTCTTTGCACAGGATGTGGACGCCGCAGGACAGGAAATACACATCACCTCCCCAGGTAATGGCACAGCAGCGCCTGGCGCTCTGTGCTTGAAGCTTATTTAAAACTTTGGCAAGAAAATCGGTCATGGCATAGGAGGAAGGCCAGCCATAGGGACTGAGAAAGGTTATCAGGAAGATTAGTGTGATCAAACGCATAAACCGTTGCAGGCAATGCTCTTGGCAGCTGTAGTTCAGCTGCCCAGTGCTGTGCTGCAGAAGCTGATGGCTCTTTGTGCTGGCTACGGCTTGATACATTCAAGTAATGTCCTTCAGCTGGTTGTTGGTGAGCTGAATCTGGCTCTAAATTATTTGTGGGGCTGCAGCTCTTTGTGAATTGCCTCTGTGTTCACTGCTGGGCTTTTTAGTAGGGAGAGGAGGAAGAAGTCTGCTTGGTCTTGCCCACGTATTGTGACACGAGGCCTATTGTGACTTTGCTCATTTGAAGTACCTAGTGTAGTGTGTTTTGTTGTAACATGGAGAATGCCAAGTATGTCCCCACAATAAATAAATGAATAATAAAATAATCAGAAAAACCTGAGTGTCTGCATTTAACGAGGCTGTGTAAGTTGTGTTTACAGCATAAAGTAAAAGACCAGGAACCCTGCAGACTTTCCATTTTGTGGTGAATTTTCCAAAGCAGTCTGTTTTTTGTGAATGCTGTGAAATGCCAGGTGCTTTGTTGTTTATGGGACCATTGTGTTCATAAGGAAAAATGTAAATTTCATCACATACTTAATTTTGAGATTCAAAATGCCTTTTAAAGGAACTTTGTTTTGCACTGAATCAACAGAAAATTTGCAGTTGAACAAAAGGTTACAACAATTTACATTTTTGTCTTGTAAAGAGAGCTAGAACAAAATTGAATGTATTTTCTTTCACTTATTTTGTGTGCATGTGAGCATTGCAGTCCAAGAGACAAAAAAGTATCACCAGGATTCTTAGTATGCACTAGCACATCATTTGTAAAACAGGAGTCTTTTCAGCAAAGCTACTGAAAAGGGAGCAAGTGGAAAGCAGTAATCAGGCAGAGTAAGGAGAAGGAAACTGCAGCCACAAAGATAATCTCGTAGTGAGAGACATACTATGCATAATGATTATTTTTGGCTGTGTGTGTATGAACAGGAATTGTGTGGCATCTAGAAGGTACAACAGGGTGTACTGCTAGGGTTGGAACCACGTATAGGTCTATAGTAAGATACTGTCCACTGTTCTCTGTTTTACATAGGGTGACCAAAGGATATACGGATTAAAATTACTTCTGTAAAGTTGCTCAGTAAACAAGTACTCTCTGGTATCTTTGCAACAGGGCTGTATCTTTATTGTGGTAACTTCTTCTTGAAATTCTGCCGGGATTTCCCTGCCAGGAGTCAGTCCTGCCATAATTGCGCTGTCATTGTGCTGATATTTAAAGCAAAGAGACACTAACAGCAGGCCAACTATGGGTCTGGGTAATTCTTCAATGACCAGAAATAGAAAAGTCTCAATTTCCTGAAGAATGGCAGCTTTGGCAATGATTTATCACCCAGTTTTTCCATCATAGCAACATAGCTGGATTAGCAACATAACTTTTGAGTCATGGATGCTGATAAACAAGATGCAAGAGATCAGAAGGTCAGCAGGCTTTCAACAATCATCTCCAAAAAGAATTCCTTTCATTAATGTATAGACTGCTGCAGATTTTCCTGGCATGCTATACTCTGCATGCTATACATGCAGAGACCTCAGAAACACTGGCTTGTGGTCATTTTGAATCCCACTGTATCTTCTCCTTTTCCATTTGTTATTTTCAGTTCTTTAAGTCATCAGGTATAAAAAAAATGCTTTATTGATGACATTGTATTTGTGATGCAAAGCCCACACGTACAGAAACACTTATGCTTAATCCCAGATATTATGGCACTGTAATAAGCACTCCAAGTAGAACAAATAGGACATTGATTACTGAAGGTTTATAGCTCATAATACTGCTAATAGAATATTAGTAAATGCCAACTGACAGCTGTTTGACATAATAGTGCTTGTTTCTAGATGTGCTGGTTAAGCTTCTTGCAGTGTTTGTGTTTGGAAAGAGAAGCAGGGACCCAGCCTTGCCAGCCTGCTGATTGACTTTCCTGAGGGGTGGGCAGAGCTGCTCAAAGGACTGCTCCTAAAGAGACCCATTTTTTAAAAAAAAAGATAGCTGTTACTTGATGCTTAATCCTGTCAGGGAGATTTTTCCCTTCCCTCTGCAATAACAGTTTAGAGTTTGAAAGGGAGTTTTTTGGGAAATGCAAGACAAAGCTGTTACTGTGCCTCTGCACATTAACACCATGGAAGTACAGCAAGCTTGATTTTCTACTTTCTTTCTCTAGGATAAAATAGTGATTTTGATGTAATTGTTCCTGATTTTCACTACTGCACATGAAAGAGATGGATCAGGCCCATTGGGCCAGTGTTCTGATGTCAGCCGAGCCTTTAAGTTAGGTTTGAAGGCCTGTAATGTTGATGTGATGTGGGTGCATGGAAATGCACCGCAGCAAAAAAGTAGTATTGTTTTCTTTGAACTTTAAAGTCTTAGCTACTGACCCCTGTCCCTTCTTTTCGACCTTAAACCTTCTCTTTGCACATATCCAGCAGAGCAGTGGCTCACCTGGCGTGGTGTCCTTGTGTAGCCACCACTTGCTCACAAAGAACTGCTTCTGCACTAAGTGTTGCTGAGGAGGTGAAGGGCTCAAGCTGTTCTTGTTCCTCCAGCTACCTTCGAAGCCCAGCAGCCAGTCGCTGCGCATCGGGAACTGGTCAGAAAGGAAGACCCATCGCTTACCACGGCTGCCCAAGCGGCACAGCCACGATGACATGCTGCTTCTGGCTCAGCTTGGCATTCCCTCCTCCCCTTCCAGCCTCAATGAGGACAGCCTGAGTACCACAAGTGAGCTGCTGTCTACACGGCGGGCAAGGAGGATCCCAAAGGTACTGGCAGCGGGATCAAGCTTATGCTGAGAATAGGTCACGTGTCTGCAAGAGCTGGCAAATTTCTATCCAGCCTTTAGCCATCGCTGAAAGCTGGGGGTTTTTTGAGTTAAGGGAAAATTGAAATCAAAACAGAAACAGTAACTCTCAGGAGCCAAGATGTACTCCTTTTTTACATAAAGCTGTACTGTGAAAATCCCTTCCCTTCAAGTGGGTAACTCTGCCCTAGGTCTGAGAGTAGCAAACATCTGATTGCCATCTTTTCACAGAGTTGATTTTAAGCCAGTTCTTTTTCTCCACACTTTTCTTTAAGCTCTGTTGGCCAGAGCACTGTTGTGTACCTCACTTTATGATTTTGAGTGAGTGATGGCCAAGGAATTATTATTTATAACATGCAGCAGCATCTGAAGTGGTTTTTTTCCCCATTGTTTGTTACTGGTCTCAGGAAAATAACTTTATCGGCCTAATATGGTTCACTTCATCTACTCATAACCTATCCCATCCTGAGGACCCTGATGTCTTGATGTGTTTGAAGTAAAAATTAATTTTTAATTTTTCAAGGAGTTCTTAAATTTAAAATGGGATATAAGAAAAACCCAAGCCACCAAACAACAACAAAAAACCCCAGCAAACCTTTTCTAGTACAATAGCAACAGAGAGGGGGAGAATTGCCAGTATATTTATTTTTGCCTTGTGAACAAAGTTGATTTTTACTGTGTATTCAGCTCTTTCCTGTTCTTATTGGAAAGCATATTTTAAAGTATATGACTGTAAATACTGTGAGTAGAGGGAGATTTTTATGTTTCTGTCAATTAGTCTGAAATTCTGTCTAAGCAGGAAACAAACAAAAATGGGGAAATTACTCCTACATCCTTAATATTTGCTATATTTTTACTTTCTTGGAATATACTATTTTACTGCACAAATGAGCATACTTCTGTGAAGCAAGTTAAGAGTGACTTACAGAGTAGCTTACTGCTTGGTTTTGAGTGAAACTTGGAAAGTTTGGGTGTTAGTTTTGTATCCAGCTTTCTTTTTTTTATTATTTTTATTCTTTATGTAAGGAACAGACATATTCCTTGTGTGAAATTATGTTTTCAGCATATGAATATTCATAGTTTTATCTTAAATCTTGTGATAATTTCTATTTTTGATCACTGTAGCCCCCTAGAATCACGTAATTTAGAGAATCTCAGGTTTTATTGAGAAAATTTTAGTTATTAGAGGGAAAACCTCAAACCTGAGAAACTCCTATTTGATACCACTCCCAGCTTTGTGAAGGAATAGCCAAATGCTTTAAACATCTGGGCTTTTCTTACCACGGTGCAGGTATTTTACCCCCAGTGAAGTAGCTCAAGCAGAAAAACTGCCAAGTAGCACAGCACAGGGAGTGAAAAATCCCAGCAAGGCCCCTCACTCCTGGTTCCTGATGCTTTGTGTAGTGCCCACATGCAGGAGTTCCTGTGCCAGCATACATGTGGGAGCCGGGCAGGGTTTCATCCTGCTGGTTCTGCTGTGGTGCTGTGCAGATTCCCAGTGGGCAGAGCCAGCAGCATGGCCACAAGCTGAGAAATTCTAGCTCAGCCTTGCTGGTGGGTTGCATTTGGCTCAGTCAGCATGTAGAGGCAAAATCCTTAATACTGCTTCACACCGGAGAAAAGTGAAGATTTTAACACTTAAAAACTGTCCGTCTGGGCCAGACCTGTTTCCTCTGTTGGAGGTGTTGCATGAGTTTTTGTTCCAGTTTGTGCTCTGTTACTGACTTTCTACCCTGTCTGTGGTGAATTATTTCACTGAATTTATTTCTGTCTGCAAGCTGAGGTCAAACAGCTTCTGCAAAATGTAGTATGGTTCTAGGAGTATAGCTGCTATGGAATGATACTATCCCTGACCCATAAAACATTATGGAGATGAATTGCTACATATTTATGACACTCCAGAAGTTATAATATTCTGTTTAATTATGAATTCTTAGTAATCCCAGCTTCCTGTTGAAGGCACTAAACCCAAGTTATCTCATTAATATATTCCATCTTCTCAGATATTTTTGGATAGACAGTTATCATCTGCATTAGCCCTTCTGAGGGAAGTCAGAAAGATGATTACCAGGAGTTAAAATTCTGCTAGTGCTGATTAAAGCCAGCTAAACCCAGTCTAGTAGCTAACTTCAAAATACATTTGTAGATAAGGGTAAGATTGGAGACAGTAGATACAGCACCTGTGAAGTAAGGTAAGTACAGCACAAGATGGAAGAGGGAAGGAGGAGGAGTCCATATGGGCCTGATCCTCAGTTTGGTGCAATACAGCTTCAAAGCAGCTGGGTCACTCTGTACCTGAAAAGGTTTTAAGAAGTTAGAACCATCTGCTCAGAGAAGTGCCAGCACACGTTACTCCTATCTTCAAAATAAGAATATGGTCTTAAGGTTCATGGGAGTTTGGTGATGTTGGATATGGCTAATGGATCGCTTACTAAGACAATGCAAACAAAGAGAGAAACAATGGCATAGAGAGAGAGGAATGAGGGTGGTAGAGGATAACAGCTACCTTTGAATCCTCAGGCTCATTTGCTTTTACTGCTAATGTTGATGAGATTTTTGAAAATGAGGTTTAGGTTTCTGAGTTATTTAATTTTTTAAAAAATATATCCGTAGGTAAAGGAGTGAGATTCAAAATAAGTCAAACAAAAGGGATTCAAAATAAGAGATAAGTAATGCATTTTGAAATAGTAAAGACTTTGCAGGGTTCAGCTGGCCTATCATCCATGGTCAAATTCTTTGTTTTGATAGATTAATTAAAAGCCTCCTGACAGAAAAGTGTTTGGTCTTACTGATTCCTCATTTTCTTGTTTTGCAGCTTGTCCAAAGAATCAATTCCATCTACAGTGCAAAAAGAGGGAAAAAACGACTGAAGAAACTTTCTATGTCCAATATTGAGACAGCATCCCTACGAGGTATGACACAAGCATCAGGGTTCAGTGAATCCACTTGAATGTTACAGGATTAACAGATTCTCTTCTTTCCTTTATACCTACCCTGGACTCAACTTTATTTAGAACTTTCTTCTTGAACAATGATACATTTCTGTCTGCAAGAGGAGGAAACAGGGATGAGCTAAAAATAAAAGGGATTCTCAGCAGTCTATCGTAGCAATCCCATGATCAACTGGACTTACCCAGCTTCTTCTTTAGTTCATATTTCAAGTAATTTGCATCTGTATGTTTTGTCCAAAACTCACAGTTTTTACCTTGTAATTCATTCATGCTTTTTTGTTGCTTGTGAATGTAATTCACACTGCAGTTCAGACTGCTTCTGGAAAAGCAGGGGCCAAAGAGAAATTCAGGCCATATCTGCAGCAGGAGTACAATAGAGCTTTAATGTGAGTACACTTCAGAGACAGGTCTTGTCATAAGGTTACTTTTGCGTGTTATTCTCACTTGGTTTGATGAGTTTTGGTGGTTGAAAATGTTGCCCAGGCAGGGAAAGCTTATAAGCCTTACTTTGACTTCTCAAGTGCTGTATAACTTTTTTTGCAAAAAAAAATTGAAGTCTGAAAAATAAGTGGAAGGGTTAAAATCCATTTTCCAAATGGCACATTCACTTCTGTAGCTTAACATAGATGAGGGTTTAGTGCAACCGCTTGCTGTGATGGAGAATGAATTTTGCACTTTCATCAAAAAACAAAGCTCTTATTCTCAAGCAAAATTGAAACTGTTTCCAAGGAAAACACAATCTAAGGAGTCATTCAAACTTTTTGTTTCAAGATATTTTAAAACTGAGGGAAAAGCATGCATGGATCACAAGGCTCAGTGTGAGACGTGATTTCTCCCAGTTTCACCACAGTAAACCAAGTTTATGTTTACTTTGGTTTTGCATTAACTGATCCCTCCTCTATCGCCTCTGCAGATGAGAACAGCGAGAGTGAGAGTGACTCAGATGACAGGTTTAAAGGTAAGGGATCAGCCTTCAATAACTTCTAGTCAGCCACCATCACAGACCTTATTAACATACATTCTCCTGCTACTGTGCGTTGTTCCTGTCCATGGCCTGTATTTTCCTTCCTGAACTATGCTAACTCCATTACTGCAGAGCTTACAAAGTTTCCAACACAGGAGCCTGAATGTGGAAAGCAAAGACAAAATGAGCTGTGAGGATCTAACAAGGATTTGGCAACTGTGTCATATAATGAAAAACAGGACCTCTGATAGTCTTGCTTTGTCAGCCACTTCACAGATGCTGATGTTTTCCAGACTAACTACTGGGTGCAAACTTAGAGGGATGAAATTGGATAAATATGCTCTCTTCTTTATTCATACACTGCTTTAAGTGTTTACTGCTAGCTGCTGTTGGAGGTAAGATTCTGGGTCTGGTCCAGTGTAGCAGTTCTTCTACTCTTTTATAGGTCTGCAGTCTCCAAATTCTAGGAATTCCTTTATCAGTGCACAGCACCTGCACAAACTCTGCTTGAGCCAGGCTAGTAAATTAGTCCCTCATTTTCAAGAGTCCTCATACACAGAGAGAACTATAAAAAAGTTGAAGGCAGCAACAACAGATTTTTTTACTAAAAACCCATCATAATGTTAGTAAGTGAGGGTGAAAAAAACAAGACTGTGGAGCTATGGTTATAAGATAAAGGGCAAGCACTCATGTCTGTCTAATGCAGAGGTCACCTGTTCATGCAGGAAAACTTACTGGAAAAAATTATATTAGGGAAAAGGCATGTTCCAGACAGGTGGTGGTAAGACCACCCAAAAAAAGCTCTGCAACATAGTACAGTGATCTGTGGAAGAAGACTCATAGGCAGGTATCAACCCAAGAGAATTTTCAGTTCTGATTCTCTTTTGTGTCAAAAAATGCAGGGCTTGCTTTTGGTTATAGCCCAGGAAAGGAGACAGACAGGGCCTGGCCTCTCTCTCGTTACTGGGAGGATATTCTGATTTCACTGGAAACTGGGAAGCTTTCCCCCCCACTTTGTTGTGGAATGGATGATCTTCATTCTGATGGCTCCCTAACCGACTGCTCCTGTGTGACCTTATGTTTATGTTGATGTTCTCAGGGCACCCTCAGCCAAAGATCCAGTTGTCATGTGTAGCACAGCCGGATTCACTGGGTCCCCATCTGCTGGGGTGGGATGGGCTCTTTGTTTTCACCTTTTGCAAATATAAAACACTGTCTGGCAGTGTGTGGGGCTATCTCAAAGCAGGACAAGGTAGGTTATTTCTTGGGATTTAGCTTCCCTAGTTGTGCAGTCACACCAAGACCCAAGTACTTTACCAAAATAATTTTTAATTTGTGTGTTGTTGAACCAGTTTTATGACAGCTGGTCATCAAGGGGTTTCCCTTTCTTTCTGTTAATTAATTACTGCTGTGATTGAGGGCTTGTGTTGCCTTATTTCCCTACCACAAGGGACAGTCTGCCTTTTGCAAACTGAGCACTGTCAATGAATAGAGCCTTAAGAGATTGGTATGTGCTGCTAATAATTCATTTACCATTGCACAGAGATCCTGGTGTGAAGAGGTGGGGAAGAGCACACAGAAAGCTGTTTTTTCTTAGTTGTTTTCACTTATTGGTCTACAGAACTGGTAATGATGTTACTGACTAGTCTGCCATACACATCTAGCAACAAGTCACTGGATCAAGGAATACCTTTGAATCGGGACTGGAGGCGACCATGAATCTAAGATTGCCTGTCAATCAAATTGGTGCAAGCAAAGCAATTCCACAGGAGGCAATTCACACTTCTTTCCTTTCCTTCCCCCTTCCCTGGAGATCGTTCCATGGCTTGTATGGGCTATGCCTGTGCTGTGAAGGAGAAAATACGCCTTTAGTTGTTCTTAGCGTAAAGCTGTGTTACATAGGGACAGGTCACAGAACTGTTTTTCACCTACATAAACTAGGCCCAAGTCAGGCCTGAGATGTGTCACCCTGGAAGCTGTCGTGCATTTACACACCCACACAAGGGCTTATAATCTAGTCTTATGTGTGAAGGAAAAGCAGACCTTTGGCAGGGTAACAATTATGAGCTGCAAACTATTTCAGTGACTTAGTGTTGCATCACTTCAGTACTTGTAGAGAGTTTTGATTTATGGATGCAATTAGAGAGGAGACTAGAGTATGAAAGTTTGCTTTTGAAAGGAGAACATGCTTGGAATGATATACCGGCTAATGGAAAGCCCTTTGTGAATGACTGTGGCTTGCACATATTCATTACAGTCCCAGGTAATGATCTCGTGGTATTATTTTTTTCTTTTCTTTTTTTTAAATGCTAGCTCATACCCAGCGTCTAGTACACATCCAGTCAATGCTGAAGAGAGCTCCAAGTTATCGAACCCTGGAGCTGGAGCTGATTGAATGGCAGGAACGGGAGTTATTTGAGTATTTTGTGGTAGTGTCACTGAAAAAGAAGCCATCTAAAACCACTTACCTCCCAGAAGTGACATATCAGTTTCCCAAGGTAAAAGAAAAATTCTTACATGCAGTTCATTCTAAAATCAGTAAAGTGGATAAGTGGGAAAATTAATAGAAATCTATTTTTTAAATGGAGTTAATTCAACTTTTGTAATTGTTCCAAAGTGATCTATTACAAAGGGAAGGGCACAGAGAAGATGACCGAAAGCTTTCCCTATTTATAAATGTCTGTTTTCCAGTGCTGGAGTGCGGCCTGATGGCAGGTGCTTTAAAGACTGTTTAAATTCGGTTTCTGATTATTTAATTGCTTACTCATTTTGGCTATATTAGGATTTGGTCCAAACCCCACTGAAGTCAATTGAAAGGCTTTTGCTGATCTATGGCATTTCTCTTGTGCTCTTGCAGCAGAAAGGAATTTGAATTAGGACTATGTTTTAAGTGGCCATTGTGCAACAAGGGAGTTTTGGGCAATTCTTTTAAAAATTGAAAAAAAACCCCAGAAGTGATTATTTCTATTGTACTAGCATCCGTAAGCCTGTCCCTGGAGTCATGCCTCACTCTGCCAAGCACAAATAAAGAACCAGCTGATGGGCCCTTGCTCTTTAGAGCTCATTAGTAACCCCTCTCCTGAGGGGTGCTGTGAAGCTGGCACTAACAGTAACTGGCTGAACCTCCGTTTTCTCCCCCACAGCTAGAAAGACCAACCAAGCAAATGCGTGAGGCAGAGGAGCGTCTCAAGGCTATCCCTCAGTTCTGCTTTCCTGATGCCAAGGACTGGCTCCCTGTCTCTGAATACAACAGGTAAACCCTCCAGCGCTCCTCTGCTGCAGTGCTGCTGGAGTGCATCTGGAACAGCCACAGCCTTGCCAATGCCCAATTAAGGAAGTAGCAGCTTGAGTCTTGGCCACTTCAGGCTCAGGCAGCTGTAGTTAATTTTTTAATTTTTTTTTAAGTTCTTCCCTGTTCCGCCTGTCTCACAGGCCTGTGTGGCTAAGGAGAAGAGGTCTGAAGGTTTCTCTCAGTGCTAAACTCAGAGGCATAAATGGGAGTATTTAAAATAAATCTTAAATAGGACAGGGCCGTGCCCACCACCTGCCCTAGTCATTTACCCCAGAATGCTTGTCAGAATTGCAAAAGACACCTCTTCATTTGGCTCAAAGCAATACTGTTCTGGGAACTTCTTGGAGCTGAGTTCTGTGCCAGCAGAGGAGCCCTGTCTTCCTTCCCTCAGAGATGAATGGCTGCAGAAGGGCAAGGGAAGGGAGAGCCAGGCTTGCATTCTCTTTTTCATTCAAAAGAAACCTCCAAAAAATTACCTTTTTTTCCCCCCTGCATCAATGCCAGAACCTGTTGATCTGAAAGTATAGAAGAATAGGCAGAAAGGATAGAATCATAGAATACTGTATGTTGGAAGGACCTTTAAAGGTCATCTAGTCCAACCCCCCTGCAATAAGCAGGGACATCGTCAACTAGATCAGGTTGCCTGTTCAGGCTGACCTTCAGTGTTTCCAGGGACTGGAGCACCTACAACCTCTCTGGGCAACCTGTTCTGTTCTAGTGTTTCACCACTCCCTTTGTAAAATATTTATTCATTTTATCTAGTCTGAATCTACCCTCTTTTGGTTTAAAACATTACCTTTTGTCCTGTCACTATGGGCCCTACTAAAAAGTCTGTCACCATCCTTCTTATGAGCCCCCTTTAAGTACAGAGAAGCTGCAATCACGTCTCCCTGGAGCCTTCTCTCCTCCAGGCTGAACAACCCCAGCTCCCTCAGCCTTTCATCACAGCAGAGGTGCTCCAGCCCTCTGGTCATCTTTTGTGGCCCTCCTCTGGATCCACTCCAGTGGGTTCATGGCTTTCCTGTGCTGAGGATTTTAGAGGTGGATGCAGTACCCCAAGTGGGGTCTCCCCATATTCCCCTGGAATATTAGATGGCTTCCTAAGATGTGTGGTTTGAAACATGTGTAAATGAAGTAAGGCTAGTTCAAGAGTGTGTCTAGAAGGACTTTCAACAATGGCAGGGAACCGGCATTCACCTGCAGGAATTACAAGAATATGTGTGGAACTTTTTATTGGCTTACGTACGGCAGATGCAACAAAGCCCTCTTATGTACTGTGTTGCTTGGCTGTATTATTCAGTATGTGGAAGCACCTGTATAGTGAGTTACTGAAAACACTGAAGAAGCGGACAGCTGTGTGGGCAACATTCGTATGAGAAGCACACAGCCCTGTCTACAGAGCAGTTCACCTCTGCTGCTGCCACCCTCCTAGAAAGACCTTTCGTGAGCCCATGTTTGTGAAACAAGATATCCCTCCCATATACAGCTATAACTGTATAAATCCTGGTATTCCAGCACGAAGAAGAAGTGGTTTATATAATGCTATTTAAAACTTGCAAAGCAGTCAGGAATGTTTCTCAGTCCAGACCCATCCCTTTACCTGTGTTGTAATTGTAGCCTTGAGCTGTTATTTTACTTCTCTGTCACGAATGGTACTTATCCTAGACAGGGGTGTAAAATGATCTGGATTTTGGACATCTGTGTTGTTTCTGGATTAGAAAATAATTTCTCTACTCTTAGAGACTATCTAAAGTTCTCCCTTTGAGAGTAAAGCACAGTCCAAAGACAGGATGTAATAAAAGGCAAAGGAAAATACAGCATTTGACACTGCCCTCAAAATCTGATTCTTGTGTTCCTTCTGCAGTACAAAGGAACTGCCTTGTCACTGAAATTCAGCACCTATCTCTTTTTATATTGAGATAGTTAGGTTGTCCAAAACCATGTAATTTGTCTATCGAGTATGTTCAGATGATAGGCAGGGGGTAGGAAAACCCTCCAGTGGGTAGAATCTCTCAGTGGATAAAGCAGTATCCTTTTCTAAATTATCTGCCTTGTAGCTATGCTGTACTTTGATAGTAAGATCTGGGCAATTTATTTTCTTCTAGTGAGACCTTCTCTTTCATGCTGACCGGGGAAGATGGGAGCCGGCGGTTTGGTTATTGCAGGAGGCTGTTGGTAAGTACATCACCTTCACCTCAAAATGCAGAATTCTGTAAACAATATCTCAAAACTACTTTGAACTTTGAGGGTGTCTCTCATGGTTTTTAAAGAAAATGGAGTTGCTTACTCTGAAATTTAGAAATGTGAGGAGCTCAAGTACAATAAGAATTTGTAATGGCTGTCTCAGTCAAATAGATACCAGGTCTTGCACGAGATCCATAAGAATGTGTAAAGTTTCTTCTGTGAGCACTTACTTTTAAAATTCTGTATATTATGTGCTTTCAAGCAGAATCAGAAATACTACAACACTGCAAACAAAGGCAAATGTGGTATTTCTAAACATTTGTGAGTAGTGTTTATCTCTTGGACAGCTGCTTACATCTCCAAAGTATTCTGCCAGTGTTGCCTAATCACTCTGCAGCAGGTCTATGATGTAGGTAAATAAGCCACCCTGTCGAGTAGGAGGGCAGCAATGGTGGAGAGCATGCCACCATCACCGTTTGCTCAGGACCATGCAATAAGCTGATGCCAGTGCCAGGAAGCCTAGGTTCTCAGGCTCCTTTTCAGTCCTTGTGACCAGGGCTGGTCAACTGGTGGTGTGGGGACTCAGTTCAGCCCTACTGGTTTTGTCTGGGCAGCAAAGCATAAAGCGGTTTGTTGTTCCTGTGCTAGCCTGTGCCCATCACCTCTTGGACAGGTTTGGAGCTAGTTGCAAGTGACTAGGTGGGGAGCCATGGCTCCTGTACTGTCCACATGACAATTGCCTGCACTTGGCTGGACAGCTTATGTGGATATTGGATGCTGCGGGAGCCTTTTGCATACTCACTGTGCATGAATGTCTGCAGCAGCATTGCAAATGTATTAATAGGTACTCCCTGTTTAAGAGAAAGAGACACTGGTGCTTTCCCCTTCCTTTGCTCTCTGGCATGATTTCCCATCTTTCCAAGCAGGGAGTACTGGCTTCCAGTAGCTTTCACAGGCTTCCAGTAGACAGAGTAACTTGCTGTCATCAGACCAGCACCCTCCATCCTGCACATTGCCCATATCTGACCCTGCTCTTCCCCTGCTCTTCCCCTGCTCTTTGTCTACAGCAAAGCTTGTCGTGCAGACAGCAGATGCTCTGTCTGGGAGGTATTGCTGTGTGTGGTTCCTCTATTTGTAAGAAGTTTCATTTAAAATAACATAACAGAAAACTTGTTTATCAATTCTCAGGCGGTATTTGCCATAGGTAGCATCAAATAAACTTGCTTACTCTGTATAACACAGTATGTAAGTGTGGGCCAACAAGTTTTATATGTGGAAAGGAAATGTCAGTGAGGGCTTGTGTTGCAGTAAATCTGGAGCTGGTCAGGGGGCAATTCAGAGATTAACAAGTGAAGCCCCTAGAAGGTATGCTTGCTGGTGTAAATAAGCATAACAAGATGTAGGGCAGAAGTACAATTCAATTACTTCTTTATCTGTTGTCATTTAAAAGAAGAGTAAGGTGTATTTGGAAAAAAACCCAAAACCTCAGACCATGTTGGCTAGAATTAAATTATGGAATGTTTTCACTCTACCAGGAAAAGGTGGCTTAAGACTTCTATATTTCTGGGAATGTTAGCAAGTTTGGAATCATGCACAGAGCTTACATTTGTGAAATGTAAGTAAGTTGATCCTGGATCAGGCTGAGACTGAGATAATCAGCCACCATAAAAAAGGTGTATACACAGGGATGTTTAATTAGTTTGTCAATGAAGTACTAACTCAGGCTTTTTTTTTTTTACTTACTTAAGGCTCAGTGAAATCCACGCTACATTAAAGGCAACATAAAAATAAACTCTGGCTTTCAGCTGCAGCAGAAGACAGGTCAGCATAGTAGGAAATACTGGGAATAGAATTAAATCAGTAGTACACACTTGTATATAAACAGTGTTTTGCGACAGCACTGGAGATTGATTTTTACCCTCTATTGGTTATGGCAAAAATCAATCAACCACATAGCGAAAAGTAATTTAAAAAGGGGGAAAATAAGTACTGTCTTGCTAAACCTATCTAATAATTTAAAGCCAGTACTAACCTGATCTGCTGCTGCCCTGGGAGATCACTTGATTCAGGATGTTTCATCTGGTTGCAAAACCTGAAGTGCAGAAGCTACATGTCTCATCTCACTGGTACAGCCTAGCCAGCAGAGGAACATGGAGCGATACCAATGTACTTTACAGGCTTGTCCCTTTCTGGGGCAAAACCTGTCGTGCCTTATGACAGCAAAACTGGCACAGTCTAGAGCTTAGAAAGGAGGATTTTGGAAGCTGCAGAGAAACATCTCAGCATTTCTCTGTCTGGGGAAATGGCAAAAGTAGCAGAAATCTACTGTTATTTGGACCCTGTAACCTCTTTCTGTCCTGCTGGGAGAAATGGTGGAACTGGGGTTTTTCCCTGAAGTGCCTCCTCCATAGTAAAGCATACCAATTTCGTGTCCCCTGCAAATGTCGGTGCATGGTTGGAACAGCCTCACTGATGTGTACCTCAGTAATATTTCTATCTACAGTCATGTGCATGCTTTTGTATTTTTTATATGCAAATACAGAGTTTGTACAGTCAACGAGGAGCAGGTAAACTCTGCAGACACTGTTTATATGCCAGAGGGTTGGGCTGTAAAGCAGATTTGGTTGGGCTGTAAAGCAGATTTTTGTATTTGGCTGTCCAGTTCCCTGAGCAGTTTCTGAAAGCTTCAGTCAGGGTGGCTGTGGTGCCCAGGAGTGCACAGCATCTCCTCAGATTAGTCCCATGCCTGACTCACCAGTTCTGTCAAATTCAATAACCATAATTCAGGAACTACATGCAGTTTTTGGCAAACATTATGTAAGAGAAAGGTGGGTCCATGCTGTGTAACATAAAACCATAAGAAACCCCTAGAGTCATTATAAACCACTCTGCTTAAAGACAAGCCAACTGCTGTGAGGCTAATTCCTTAGAAAATACTCCCCAGCTGTCCTGGTGAGTGATGCTCTTGTAATGCCCAGCAAGAGGTGTCTCACACCTTCTGGAGCCTTTAGCAGTCCTCCGCAGCAGGCTCCATGGCTGGATGGGCTGACCAGCCTGGTCCTGTGAGTATGGCTGGCTGTGTCTTCTGCAGAGGCTGGTGTTCAGATTCCTTTGTTTGTGAAAGGATAACTTTTTTGTCAGCCTTGTTCTCCTTTGGCATGTTGCGATACAAACCAACTGCTCCGGTTTTTCTTTTCTGCCTTCAGATTTCAGATTCTTCCAGACCTTTTTTTTGGGGGGATATGTGCCTAAAACCCTGCCAAAACTACCTCAAGGGATACAGTGACAATTACATTCTGTTTGTACTACAAATCCTGTACAGTATCCCCTTTAAATGTATTTACATTGCTTTGTTTCATTTTGGAACAGGATTAGAATGGAATGTAACCTATTGTACCTCAGCAAACAATCTGCGCTTCTGTAGACAGCACAAAGTTTTCCAGTTACATCTTGATACTTGGAAGGCAACCATGTAATAGCTTTCCTAGTGACTTGATGTGAGAAGTATGCATCTTCATATAGAAAGAAATGGGCCAAAATATAGCAGAGATATCAACTCTCATTGCTATGCCATTTTACTGCAAAAAATGTTTTTCTTTCATAACTCAGCTTAATTTAACTTTATTTCCCATGCTAATTAATCCATCAACTTGCTAGGCTCTTTTCTAGAGCTGTTCTTGGGCTGTGGCTCTGTGATACGCACACGTCGGCAGCAAAAATGATTTGAACAGTTCCTGCTGAGGGCTTTACCTCACCTGGCCAGGCATGGCCCTCTCCAGTGGACATTACGATGCCCCCAGTACTATGGGGCAGCAACCTGCATAGGAGCAGAAGGGAGAGCAGGAGCACATTGTGGGGAAGGAACAAGGTTGAAGCTGCTGTAACATGAATTGTAAAAGAGAGATTTTTAATTTGGTTTAGTGTGTAATTTCATTTTACTAATTGCCTTGCTTTAATATGTTAAAAAATTGCTTTTGAAAGGGTGCGACTGAAGCCTTAGCTCTTCCATCGCTGTGCAGTCCCACAGGTTTGTGCCCAGTAGGAGCACAGTGGATACACAAGGGCCACAGTGGTGAAAGCAGAAACCTTCTCAGTGGGTTTCTGCTGACAGAGCCTCAGCTACAGGACCCACCAGTACTGGAAAATGTGCAAAACTTTCCTTACTGGGAGGCTGTGAACAGTCTCTGCAGCCCAGAAAAAGGGTGTAGTCAACCAGGGAGACTCCAGGCCTTGTATCCTTTGGGATATGCTGCATCCAGTGGAGCTCCTTGGCAGCCAGGGTTGTCAGTGGCCTTATGGCTGAGATCCACAGCTGTGCCAGCCCGTCCGCAGGGACAGTCATGGCATATAAGCTGCTGTTTTATGGGATCTTTGTAAGCATCTTGGGCTTTACTGCCATGGCAGTTGCTGTGCATGCTGAGGGGTCCTTGTTCTAGCTAGTGGGGAAATACTGGAGCATAAGATACTGCATCCTCAAAACAATATCCTGCAGTTTGTTGCTGCAGCTGGTTCATGGGAACAGTAGGAGACGCACATTTCTATCACATAGGGCAGACATCTGAGGAGACCCGGAGCAGAAAGTCTGACAATATCAGGATTTCTTGGCTGGTAACTTGGTACTTGCAGAAATAAGATGGAAACTTGCAGGGTCTGTTGCGCCCTATCCCGCCTCTTGCATCTCACGTGAAAAATGCTCCTCTACTACTTTTCTAGGCTAAGACAAGCCAGCCCCAGGAGTCAGTGGAGGAGCAGATGCCTGAACATAAAATGTGTACGTTAAACTATGAAAAACTGTAGTTAGATGGGACTAGTTCATCCTGCATTTGCTGGGGCAGGCAAACGGAATTTGTTACACTGTGAAAACAACTTTTGTGGGATGCAGACGAATGTTTATGGAACTGAAAAAAGCTCAGTCGAAAATCTTTTCTTCCCCTTGCCTTCTTCCCTCCATTCTGCTCTCCCTCGAGCACCTTTCACAGCCCTGTGCACATTGGGTGCTCTGGCATTAAATGTTTCACATATAACAAGAAGACTTAAGACAAGCTCTTGGATTTAAAACACATGGTCTGAATTTGGACTGGCCCTAACAAGGAATCAAGAGCTGCCACAGAAGCTGGCTTGTGACTGACTTATTAATTTTAGACACTCAGCATTTGAATTGTTCTGATTCCTGACACCATTAAGGAGCATCTCTGTTTCTAGATATGTTGGCTCACTGGTGAGGCTAGGGCTTGTGTGGCCATGAGGATGTGATTGCATTAGGCTTAAGAGAGAAGTGATCTGATCTGACATGATAACCTGATTTCTGCAAACCTACTTTGCAGTGTCTGTATTTATAGGTCTGTTGTTTTAAAAAATTAAGCCAGCAACAAAGCAGCAGACTTCCCAAGAAGGAGCCTTGCTGGGTCTTCAGTATGACTCTGTCTTTCTGAAAGTGCCAATCTTTAGGTAGTATATGTAGGAAAATGTCCGTGGGAGGCATCTCTTCTTGATGTCATCTATTCAAGCTATGGACCCCATCAGCTTGTGTGTGGCTCTAATATAACTGAGCAGGAGAAATGTACTGGGATGTTATTCAGAAATAGCACAGTTCCCTGTTTAAGCTTTGGATTGAATCTGCATCTTTCATTGTTCCAAGGTCAAGACAGTCCTAAAGCCAGACAGGATTGAAGTAGCGTCCTTTTCATTTTCCTGCAGAAGGGAATAAACACAATGTGTCTGTGAAAATGGCATTTGCATTGTCATTTAGAGTTAAATATTTTCATATACAATCTCTGTTATATAATCATTGCTTTAACTACAGCTAATTGCAATTGAAGCATCTACCGTTTTATCGTCAAAGGGAGCCCAGGGTGTTAGAGGCTTATGCAGAGCTAACAAGTGCTTTGCAAAGGCTGCTTCCTTCAGACAACTCAGCTGCTGCTGTGCATTTGTGTTGGTCCTTCTTCACCTGGCCTTGGGCAGCCCTTAACTGCTTCCTCCGGTTTTTCTAATAATGTTCTCTGGGGAGTTATTTAGAAGATCTCAGATGAGATGTCCTGTCCCGTTTTGGGGAGGAAGGAGCACGGCCCTTCTGCAGTCTTCAGACTGATGCTAGTCTGTTTCTTGCTGTGCTTCTGCTTCTTTGAGGTAGCAGATAGGACTACAGTGCATGTTTCTCTTTCTTGCTGTTTGATAAGTCTGTTTTAGCTGCCTTTCCTCTCCACGCAGTGCATCTTCAGGTAGATAGGAGACATGGGGAGGAGAAATGCAGGATGAAAAATGTGTTTGGTCCCCACTGCTTTGGTTCCTTGGATGTCAGCATGCTGGGTCTACTATTCCCCAGTTTTTTCTGGGGCTGTGAAACCAGGAGTTTTGCTGATGCTCCACAGCTTCCCCGGTGTCTTAAAAACCCCAAACCACTAAGTTATGTGTCTGAATGGCTGGTGAGTATGCACACTGGAGGGACAGCCTGCCTTACTTTGAAAGCGGTCACATGCAGTATGCGAGAGACTCTCAGTGCTGTGCCAGACTGGGAGATCTCTGAAGGCTCCCCTAGTTTTCAAGCACATGGGCAGGGAGGTGTGATTTGAAAGAAAAAAATGGCAGGCTTATTTTTTGGAGCAAAAGCCTCCTGTTTCTTCTGCCAAAGCAGGTTTTGGAGTGAGCTTTCGTCAGTAAACTTCAGATTAAACACACTATAAAAAAGACTGTCCTTGGCCACTTGCAGACCAGCTCTGATGCAGAACTCAGCTCCTTCATCTCTTAGCCAAGTTCTTGTCAGTTTATGTTCATCCTCTTGGGAAACTGTCTCATTATCAACAAAACTTATTAGCATTTTAATTTGTGATACTGGGCTAAGGCTCAAAATATCCTGGGCTCCATGAAAACAAATCAAAAACAAATCAAAACCAAAACATCATCCCCTCCATCCCTCTTCTTCCAGGAGGCGTGCAGTGCATTAAAGGCAGAGTCACTCAGATGCCTCTCAGCTGTGCTACTTCACTGTACAGCTTCCCTGAACCAGACCTATTCGTTGTGGAAGAGTGAACCTTGGAGGACATGACTCCAAAGCTTTGTAGCTTGTTTGTAGAGCACAGCCTGCAACTTGGAAGTACCTTTCTCCTGGGAAGAGAGGAGGTTAAACCAGTCCTGTTGGCTAGACCCATTGCCCAGGTCTCCCTAGTGAAAAGACATGAGTCCAGGCAGAGGAGGGAACAGTGTCATGTCCCATTTTTTTCAGGGAAAGAAGCAAGCTAAAGCACAATGAGCAGATGTCTTAGATCCATCTTTGAGTTGTAAACTAATGGCTGAAAGGGAAGGTTATGTGAAGAGTTGCCAGTGTTAGAAATTTGAGAAGTCCTGCCCCTCAGAATGGCTTTGCCTGAGGCTCTTGCTTGCTGCTTCGTACAGATGATTTGTATACACCTGGGAGGTTATGCTGTTTGCAGAAAAAAGTCTCTGAAATAACAGAAAAGGCTGTCCTATACAATGAGTGCAAGGAGGGAAGAATCCCAGCTCTCAGAGACATGTAGCCTTTAAAACCTTTGAAAGCAATGATTTTTCATAAAGGAGACTCTTCGAGTAAGTGCTAAGCAGTTATTGTTTCTGGTCTCATAGATGACCTAGGAATGTGATATTTTTACTGGCAGTCAGTGAGATTGCTCTTGGTTGGGAGCTATCCAAGGCTCCTGGCATGGCTTCGGCATTCCTGCAGATTTGACACAATGATTTTAACCAAAATCCCACATGCTTGATATAATCACTCAGTGTCTTTAGAAAGGGTTTTATACCTAATATGGACAAAAAAGGGCTCTGCTTTTTCAGAGATGTGACGTGTAGTGAGCAGGTTTGGATCCAGAAATAGACTCATCTGTATTCACTTAGCTTTGGTATTTTTTTGTGGTCTTTATTATAACAGGCAGGCACCTGCTGACTGTCCAAGTATAGATTGCAATAGTCAGATTTCAAAAGCACAGCTACCTCTCTGTTTCTCTTGATTGACATCTGTATGGCATGTAAATGTCGAACACACCATGGGGAAGCTAATCACTATATCAGCAGAGTCTAATCATGAGGCAAAGATAAAAATATACTGGCTGCCTATGTGGATACAGAGGAGATGATCAGCTGCTTGGGCTAAATATACAAGTGGGCAGAAGCTGATGGAAACAGTGACTGAGCTGCTTTTTATCACCGAGTCGTTATTAATGGAAATTATTCTGTCACTGCTGCATATCAATAATGTACAACTGTGCAAAGAGGCTAAGTGATGCCAAGTGATTCTTTTCCAGCCACTTTTCGCTCCATGTGGCATGAGCACAGCTTGACTCCACGAGATGCAAGGAAGTAGGCAGCCTCGCCTATTGTCTCAGACCCCACTCTTTGCTGCTGGGGTCCTGGTGTTTGTCAGCGTACCTGCAGCCATTCTGTGCCGTTGGTGGACAGAGGTCCCGGACGAGGCAGCACCGGGACTTCCTTGCATTGTATCCTGGGACTACATGTGACTGCATCTGAAGTCAGCGGGCTGCCTTGTTAAAATAACAGCCCCTAGGAAGTGTGTGCCTGCTGATCTGGTGAAAGTCAGTTGCAACTACACAAAACTGGAACGTTGTATCTCAGCTTATTAAAAATAGAGTGGGAAGCTGCTATGCATGGATGTCACTGCCATCTGTGCACGTTGTGCACATGCAGGGCGCAGGCAGACCAGTTCCCTGCTCTGAGGACCTTGCCAGTGAGGATGGTTTTTCTAAACCGCTCAGCACTGGCCTAATTCTACTTCTTTTCCAGTAAACAAAGGTGAATGCAGCCTGTGGCTGTACCCTTCTTTCGCACGTGGTGCGAGTGGGCCGTTCCCTGCAGCGGTGTAGGCAGGGTTGCGGAGTCCAGTGTGGTGAGGGAATACACACTGGTCATGCCAATTTAAACCCATTGTATTCTCTAGGAAGTATCTTCAACAGGATGGTTATAGAGAATGGTCTTTATGGATGTTTTTTGTTTGGGAGGGTGTGTGTGTGTGCATCATTGGTTCATACTTGCCACTGTTTTTGAAGAGTTTCATGTTCATCATGGATTAATCTGAGGAAGTTCATGGTTTAGCTCATACCGTTGCCTTTCTTTAGGTCTGTGAGCTTGTTTTTTGTAAATTGAGCTCCCTTCGAACATCATGGAGTGAGTGGGGAACTAAAGGCATTATAACCTCCCTTAGCACTGTAATTCTCATCTTCCAGCCCATCGCCCCACTCCTCATGCTGCAGCAGGAACAGAGGACAATGATAGCACAGGCAAGAGTTACAGTCATAGTTAAATGTGCTTTTATGGCTGCAAGCTGGAGCGATACTGGAATACAGCTCCAATGCGCTGTGATTTCCAAAGTGGCTAAGCACTATTTACGCTTTGCAGTTTCCTGTCTTATGGAAGAAATATGGTGCTTTTCCAAGAGTAGCTATTTTGATGGAGAAACGGATAGTGAAAGATGTCACATGATGGCTAACTGTGTGATCAGAGAGAGAAGTGTATTTCCTTAAGACTCCAAATTAATATGTACTTTTAATCTCCTTTCTACTGTTATCAGCCAAGTGGAAAAGGCCCACGCCTACCTGAAGTTTATTGTGTTATCAGCCGGCTGGGGTGCTTTGACTTATTTTCCAAGGTAAGAAGATTTTTTTTTTCCAATATTGCTTTTTAATTTGATTGTTTACTGAGACACATCCACAGTGATGAACCAGACAAGAAGAATTTCTTCCTTTGATGGGAGATTACTGTATTTTACAGTTGCTGTTTTGGATATTCCATCTCTATTATTGGGTTCATCAAAGAATGTCCTATTACTTTTGTGACTGAGGCAGAACTTGATTCAAAAAACATCTGGGTGTCTGTATGATCTGGCTGACTGAAGTTTTTTCCATTGTTTTCTAAAGCTGTTCTGTGCCAAGCTGTAATTTTTGGCATCCAGCATTTGAATGATGGGCTGTACCACTTCTACTCCAATACCTCAGGGAATGATGAGGTTAAGAAAAAAGATTATCTGATGAGTGAATTCTATGTGCTTTACTCTATTGACATTAATTTTTTATCTCAGGAGGTTAGGAAAGCACAGATAATCTTTTAATTGGCCTCCACATTAATGAATCCAAAGCGGCATTGTATGCTGATGTTGTTTACTTTTTTGACACAAGAGGTTTCAAGACAATAAGCAGGGTATTGCAGCTAAACTGAGAGACTAAATAGCCATAGAAACAGTTAACTGCCAGTCAGCTCCAGAGCCACAAGTATTTTTCTTTTGTAAGACAAAAGGTTATTAAAATTAACTATTAATAACATTTCTGATTTATTAAGATTTGAAATGTCTCTCTGGCTGCCAGTTTAGGGCCTCCTAGTTCTCTGAGAGCATGTCCTTCAAAATCCACTAAGCACTTCAGAGTATCATACAGGATTTTCTGGTGATCTATGAAGAACAATATGTCTGATTCGAATGGCTGCCTTCCCCTTTTCCAATGTTGATACAGGGTTCAAGAAGTGTTTTAAGTTGCTAGAGATTTTCACTTCAGATATGGGAAATCTCACATAACTACACAGATTTTTCACGTTCATTTGTGTAGGAATAAAGTAAAAAAGAACATGTAAATCACTGAAGTTAATAAAAATCTTAGCATTTATATTGTTCATATGATCTTGTAATCATACAGAATGTTATCTTCAAAGCAGGTTCCAAGCTTCTCTAGATAAAACTTGGTTTAACACAAATCTTGTGTGAAGAAAAATAGTTGGGTTGCAATAGTTAATTGCAATTCTGCTTCTGACCTCTTTCATAAAGCTCTGAAATTAAGGGTTTATAACAGTGACTCAGACATAATATGTATCTAAACACAGATATCTGTGAGTGAAACAGAATGCATTGTTCTGGGAAGATAACACAGCCACCAGACTCATGGTCTGGAGGGATGTCCTGAGGCTTTTTGTTTGCTTTTATGTTTTTATCTAATTTTGATAGTGCACTATTTTTCAAAGGAAAAGTTGAGAAAGGGGGGAGAAGCAAAAAATATTAAGAAAGGAAAACTTTTAAGTATCTTACAACCAAGTATCACTGCAGCTGAGGTTTAAAGTCAGACAAGGAAGGTCATTGTACCAAAATTGCAAACAATCTGCTTTACCAGTTCAGTCTGTAACTTGAAAAAAAGTGTCTGATCATCCAGCCAAAGTGAACCCACATTTGATGGGTGAGTGTAGTTTCACTGGCTTCCCAGGCATCGTGGCAGGCAGGCCCTGGCCACATGGACCACAAATTCTTGGTCTGTGGGGGAAGGAAGGCTCCCACTCAGTTGCATATTGGGCCCTGAAGGGGCTTTGACACACCTGTGCTCTTTTGCAACTCCTGGTCTCATGGAGGGGGCTGGGCCACAAAAGGACCCCATCCACACTGGAGTCTGGCCACAGTGGCACTGTCCTACAGGGGGCTGGTCACCTCCTGACAGTACAGGCACCAGGGTGGGAGCAGGGTGTTTGGCAGCACACAGGGCTGATGCCAGCACTGGGCTGGATTGAGCACAGCTCCAAGCAGGGTTTGGAAAGGGTTTGGACAAAACAGCTGTTGAATGAAGGAGGAAGAGCTTGAGCCTTAGCATCCCTGTGGGTTTTGATGACAGATGTGTGGATGGAGACAGAGGTTTGTGAAAAGTGAGACAGTCTCTTCTTCCAGCCTAGTAAGAGGAGCCTGGGCTGTCCTGATTATTAAATCCAGTGAAAGACAGACAGGAAAATTATCTTGATGGTACACTTTGCTGAATTAGTCAAAACAAGGAACGGTTGTCTTTACAGAAAACTGAGTGATGAAAAGACCATGAGATATTAAACCTTGAATGTTGTTTATCAGAAAAGCAAAATGAGTCCTCTCTTTATAAGTGTTTATCATTCTGTTTCTGATAGCCTGCATTATTTTCATCTTCTTCAAAGCCTTTCATGCTCACTGTTATAATACCTACTGCTAACACAGACTTGAGAACCACAGATATATTTACTTTCAGCCAGTTCATTTGGTCATGATTTCAACAGATGTTTTTGACCATGTTATCTCCTGAGATCTCTGATACAACTTTTATTCAGTTTAAATGCTCCTTTTTATTTGTGTTGTGAAGGTTGTTGGAACAGTGATATGACACACACATGGCCCCCAACTCCAGCAACATAAAGCATCAAACAGTGACTGCAGAAAAGGAGATACATGTTGGGCATGTTACAACTGCATGCTGGCAGGGTGTAGGAGCACTAAAGGACCTGGGGTATAGCCTTGGTTCATTACTACTTCCCATTTGGGCAGCTGGTTTTGTTTAGTGAGGATGGTTGTGCTCCAAATTGCGTCAGGAATGAAATTCATATCTTCGCTTATGGTTATCTGCCACTTCTGTGGGCTGGAATGCAAGCTATGTATATAGGGTCAGCTTTGCTTTAGTTAGGTCTTTAGCATGTTGCAAGGAGGAAGGGGCGACTATGCACCAGTGAATGCCTCTTTTGGCATTTGGTGTCATTAGCTGTCGTTGTAAGTCACCAGCTTGTGCTTAAGTATCTTTTAATGTTCTGTTTCAGTGAAAAGCATTTCCAAGAGAAACAAGGGAAAATGCCTGGCTCAGACCCACTAACTCTTGTATGGCCTTTTGCTCTTGAGCGGTGGTTAAAAGATCACCATTTCAAGTCAAACCACTAACTGCTTTGAAGCTTGCTTTCTCGTCTTCTTTAGGTTTATCATCTATATGGTCTGTCTAATGTGGGAAAACTTAGCTGTGATCTAATTTATGTTGGCCCATGTGACCAAAGAGAGAAGAAAATAATAGCCCTCTCTATCTGTAAGAGGTTCCATCTGGTTATTTCAGAACTGGCTTGCCTGCTCTGTGTCATGTCAGACAGAAGATGACCTTAACGCAGGGACCCAGTGTAAACAGCTGGGCATGCTTCATGAGGCTGCTGCTCATGGCTGGCTCCAGCTCAGTACAGACTGCGACGTGACTGATGCTGCCACGGCCAGGACTCTTCCAGGAGCTCTTCCCTGGTGAACCTCTGCTGGTATCTTAGTGTGACAAGGTTCCTTTTCTTGCTGGTCTGGCTTTTTCCTGCCCTCTCAGTTGAAATGGAAGAGATGCTCAGGGCAGAAGAAAGTGTTTCTCCTTAATACATATTTCAAGATACACCTCTGAGATGTGATGCTGACCTGGCCTGTGATCATGGGATTTGTCTCGCTCTTTCTCTCCTTCAGCTCACCCTGTTGTTCAGGCAAAATCCTAACAATATAGATCTCTTTGGCCATGCTGAGTCTCCTTTCTCCTCCCCAGATTTGTTATTTCTTCCTTGTCTCTGTGTTAACTGCATTCACAAACAGGCTCCATTTTATAACTGGAAAACATATCATTTTTAGAGTATGATCAAGTCCCATGGCTTTAATGGTAGTGAAGAAATGCACGGCAGAGAATTAAACTTAGCTCTGCCATGTGTTTAGGCACACATGGATCAAAAGATGCTTCAAAAGTGTATGTGGTGCTGACATGTTCTGTCCATTTCTCTCTTATGTCTTACTAATGGATCAGATCCTGGATGAGGTTGAAAGGAGAAGGGGAATATCTGCTGCCCTGGTTTATCCATTTATGAGGAGCCTGATGGAATCTCCTTTTCCTGCACCTGGAAAGACAATCAAAGTCAAAACCTTTCTGCCTGGAGCTGGAAATGAGGTAAAAAGCAACTGCAAACATTAAAAGTCAAAGCCTCCCCCAACACCACTCCAATATCAAAGAGCAAAAGAAAACCAGGAGGAGACATATGGATACTGCAAGGCATATGAGGTGGCACACCCTCAAACTGAGCAGTGCAGGAGCAGCACCAGAGTTGATAAGATAGTGCTAGTTCCCACTGATGATTATAAGCCAACGTATTGTTATGCATTTGTTATTTTCCATTTCCATTCCATATGAATAACCTGTGTTTAAGGAAAAAAAACCACAAACACCACGAATGCCCTTGTGCGCCTGGCGTAGTGCACTTAATAGACTACAGTGTTGCTGGGCTTTATCACAGTGATAACAAGCAAGTATCAGTTTCCCATGCTGACTGTGCTTGAACAGTTTGGCAGCTGGTTGTTATTGCAAACCTCATTACTGCTGGTCCTGGCCTTGGTCGGGGGAGTGACCAGCAGCATTTCAACAACTCTTTTTGGCAATAAATACCCTTTAACTGGGCCTCAAAGAAGTAGTCTGTATTTGGAAAAGCATGTCATATAAAAGTTTTTGTGTGTGTGTACGCATACATATAGTAGATTTAATTTCCTTTTATTACTGACTCAAGTGGCTAGAAGCTTAGCATTATACAACATATGCCTTACTGGAAAATGGCAATATTGGTGCCTTGCTTAAAAAGTTTTTGTAACTTGAGGCTTTCTAACCCTTCACCATGTCAAATTCTGCTCTCTGCATGTCCTTACATAGGTACACAGTAGCTCCACTCAGATGGGCAAGCATACAAAGGAAATACATTACTGCAGATATAAATAAAATGTGGCCCAGTTAGTTGAAGCAGGAAAAAAAAATCCCCTCTCGGGTTATTTTACACTCCTTGAGGTTAGTTTTACAGTGCTATTACTGTTTTTACATTGAACCATATTTTCTCCAAGTGTAGTGCCACTTACTTGAGCAGAGTGGATCTGTAACGTCACTTGGTATGAAATGTAAAGTGTTCCTTGTATAAGTGACTTGTGAGGCATGTTTAAGTCACAGGCATCTTCTTCTGGAGGAGCAAAAGAAAACTGAAGGGCTGATAGGTCTAACAGTGGTAAGATCTGATAATGCTTTTTTGATGTGAATATATCTGAGAACCGTGGATCTGCAACTCCTCTGTCCTCTGCCCAAGCTTCTGAACTCTCCCAGAGAAAAACATTGAGATAATTCCAAACAAACAACTGTCTTCTGGCTTAGCTTTGCTCTCTGTTATGCTAGTACAAACTTGTTATTTAAATGGAATGCACTGGCTTAATTAGGAACAGAATCTTGTCCTTCCATTGTGGCTCCTCTGGCCTAAACAAAGATGATGATTAATTGGGAAGTAGACAGTATATTTCTTTGTGATGAGGCAGACTGAAGCAGAAGGCTTTGCCAGGCAACAGAAAACATGCATGGCATTTGTAAAATCTGCCATAACTTGCATTGCATCCTACCCTGCAGCAAGATTTTAGTGTGGAAGTTTTGCAGTAAAACCAGCTCTTCATGATGTGGCACATAAAGGTGAGTGGAGCTTGCAATCCCGCTGCCGAGGAACGGATGTGGGCACCTTTGCTGAATATGAGAGAGGTCAGCAGGCAGCGTTTCCCAAGGAGGTATTCATGGGACACCATCACTCTGCAATTTGATTCTTACTGCTGTTTGGGGCAACATCTGAGTGATGGCTATCTAATGCTCTGGCACTATAATGTTTCTGTATTTCTGGCCTTAAAAAAAATCAAATCTGTATACAAACACTGTTCTAACAGTGGCATTCTTTTTACAGTCCTATGTTACTCATCACAAACAGCATTACTATGAAACTGGTATGAACTGGTTTTGTTTCCAGTATCGTGTGGTCTTGATCATATCCTTAAAACAGTGTGCTTGTGAGGAATTCTGTCAGGGCTGCTCCAGTTTAAACCCATACAGTATGCTCATGGAATGTGGTGTCATGTGCATGAAAACATAAAAGTGGTCTAAAGCAATAAAGTGACGGTGATTTTTCGACATATGGAAAGAAGGAGATGTATGTATGTTCCTATTAATATGCCTTACGAGAATTCAACACAGCTCCAAGTTAGCCAACTTTTCCCCTTTCCCTTCTGTTTCCTCAAATTCCTCAGTAGTTCATCATTTGCTGTCTTGCACTTCATATTTTTCTCCCTCTGTTGCTCTCTTCATGTTATTTTTCCCTCTTCTTTTTTCTGTCCTCCACCTTCAAGTTCCACAGATGAGCATGTCAATTGCAGAGTAAAAGGAAGATATAATAAAGGAATCAAGCAAAAGGCATTTGAGAAAAGGAAGGAGAGGGCCTGAGGTCATGGATGAAGTATGAAAATTAGACTTTAAAGGGATATCACAAGTCACCATCTAAGTCCTTGACCTGACTCCCCAGTTAAGTATATATATGTACATATCTTTATGACAAAAAAAGGTTTTAAACATTATCTAGTGAATTATGCATCATAGAAGAGTGAAGATGAAGTAAATTTGGTTTGCATTTTGACTGGCCTTTCAGTTCAGTCCCTGGCTTCTATCTAGATGCGAATTTGGATCGCTAGCCAAGTTTATAACCAAATTTACCTTGTCTGTATGGCTGTTTTAAACCTGTAAGCTTCCAGCTTCAGTGTGTCCAGTTTTTTACTTGGTTCATACTGTGGACTCAGCCAAGCTTTGCATCTCTGACAAGGTGTTTAGAAGGCACAATTATGCTCCATTGGAAATGACAGCAGATTTAATGTGCACAATGGTGTTATGGGAAGAAGAATGACTTGATAGTGAATTGTGTAATATGCCCTTTCTCTGGAGTGCTCTGCCTCCGGCCTCAGTTTGCAAAGGAGGATGGGGGTCATCCCCTGTGTCCCCTCAACAGCAAAGCATGGAGCAGTGCTGGAGGGCCCAGGCTGGGGTGCTGGGCGCCCCTGGCACTGTCAGCCTTGATCAGTGATGCTGACTGATGTTTGTTGAATGTGTTCAGGTTATTGAGCTGCGGCGGCCCATGGACTCGCGCCTGGAACACGTGGACTTTGAATGCCTTTTCAAGTGCCTCAGCATTCGTCAGATCATCAGGATCTTTGCTTCTCTCCTGTTGGAACGGCGTGTGATTTTTATAGCAGATAAGCTCAGGTAAGTGGCAAAGGGACCTGAACCACACATTCAGGACAGTAGTATCTCTGGATACAAGACGCTTTATGAAATGTCCAGAATGGTTGTCAGATGTGAGGATCCTCTCTCTGTATGATTTAAATAATTTTTACATCAATGGAAGTTATTTGCATCAGGTGGGGCATGCATTTGCTATAAACCACTTGTGTCTTACTTTCCCGTCTGTAGAATGGTGCTACCAATACTCACCTGCTTCATAGTCAGCAAATTTTTGCACAGCATTTTGAAGCAATATAGTCCTTAGCAACTTTTCATTTGAAGTTTTGGAAGAGAGTAGTCATAAACAGTAGCAGAGATCGTCACTGAGGTGCTTTACCTTGTGGCCATGCAGGTCAGGCAGGCAGGGAAGTGGGGTGCTGAGAGTTCACCTGGTTTGCTCCATACAGTACAGAGTTCATAGTGGGGCTAGGTTTCAAATCCCACACTACAAAACTCATCCAGTGGGAGTGTTAAGAATGCTATCATGGTCCATCCCAACTAGTTAGGGTATTTCTCCTGGTGCTCACATGACCTGAAAATGTTTACTTTCCAAAGCTCCATCCTGGGCTCCTTGCTACATCCTTGCAACATACTTCTTACTTCCCTGCCCTTTGATTGCAGTCTCCCCTCCTTTGCTCCTCTGAGGCATGAACTCACCCCAAGATGTAAGGAGTGAGAGTGACAGGTCACAACTCCGCATGGCCTTTACCAAGGAAATGGGAGCTCTGTGCAGGCTGCACCCCTGCCCTGCAGCAAAGAATCATCCCTGATTTAGATGCTTGTGTAATCCATGCACAAAAGTATAGACATTGTAAAGAAGACATTCTTTGCTGTGGCATGATAAATAATGTGAGATGGCAAATAAAAATAAAGACCATAATGTATTACACTCAGGAACATCCCGTGTCTTTTAAAAGGACACAAAGGACTGTATGGGTGGTTAAAAACACAGATGGATCTACCCAAACAAACTCTGTTAAATGCTTTATCGGCCCCGACCTTCTCTGAATGACCGCCAGAAATAATAGCTACACTTAGTGGCTGCCAGTGTATACAATAGCAAAAATACTTTGCATAGTAAAAGCTTTACAACCTTTAGGGGAAAATTTCTTAAAGCTGCAGACCCTTCTCAGGTTATAAAACTACTTCCTCAGCGTTCTTTTTTGTTGTCTAGAACAACAGGAGCATTTTATTTCATCCCTTCCCTTGTCAATAACCCTTAATTTGAATTACCATTTGGGATGACTTAATTTCACATAAACTCCTGGTGAGAACTGTGTAGCTGGTCTGGGGTTTCTGCAGCACTTTAGTACTGATGTGAATCACACCATGAATATTGAGGCAGGTGGCTTTTGGAAATACTGTTGGTGTATTCCTTCTGACTTTTTCTACAGCATGCTTAATTACATCATTCTGTCTGTTTCTATTTTACCATTCATTTAGCTAAATTAGTGGCACCCACAAGTCTGACTGTAACTCATAATGACATGGGTCAGCGTTCCTTCAAATGGCACAGCAATTTGAGTGGAAAATCACAAAAATGGTACAGAGAAAATAAGGGCTGTGCTGTGCTGCTACCAACTGTTGCTCTGCTTTGGAGTTCTCAGTTACTTCTTTGTAATGTCCTGGTTTGGCAAAGTACCCCAAGCCTCGACCTGTGGACTGTGGGCACAGTGCTGCGGGGATGGCTTGCTGCAGGAGACATCTTCAGCCATGAGGGCTGGGACAGAAAGCAGCCATTCCCTGGAGCGTTTCTCTGGGACAGCTGGCCTAGCCAATGTCATATAACACTTATGGGCACTATTCAGAGAAAAGAAGCAACAATTAAACCTACTTTGACAGGCTTAAGGCAGCTTGGCTTGGAAAACAGTCATGTTGTCAATGCTAAAGGCTCATGGTAAGCCGGGACTTCATCAGGCAACCAGGGTTTTATACACATTGCAAGCCCGATGGGAAGCTAACAGCTCAGGCTTGCCTGTGCAGTTACCTTTCTCCTGATAGCTGCCTAGTCCTACAGGGCTCAGAGCAGAGGGCAACAGTCCTGCTTACAGGCAAAGTGCTGCTGCTCTCCCTTTTGGCCCACAGAAACAGAGCACCAGGACCAACCGGAACTGGAAATAATAAAGATCCCTTCCAGTAAACACATATCCAAACACCGTGCTCTGCTGCAACAACTGTTTTCCAGTGAACTGCTGTTTCTGTTGTGAGAGCGAGCCATCGGGTCAGGGGCCATCAGCACATACTTTGAGAAAGGAGGGGACTCAGATGGATCCAAGAGGCTTATGAGGTTTTGTGGTTGTTCCTGTAAGAAGGGACAGAACCTGTCTTATAAAAAGGTTTATATTCATATACTTCATTATATCTGCATATACCCTTTATTATATCCATATACTTTGTTTCATTTAAAAATTTAGAGTATGACAAAATCTGCGTGGTAGATAAGGCCCTGGATTGACTTGTGAATCCTGAGCTCTTCTTTTGAACCCTCCGACCTGCTGTGTGACACATACTGGAAACGTAGCACCTCTTTCTAATCTTTTGTCTGGTCTGTCTGGGATCCTAAATTCTCCAGGATGGAGGCTGCTCCTTGATCTGTGTGTGCATGCAGCTCTACTTTACACAGTGTGGCCTCTCTCAGCATGGGGATATAGGAGGTACTGTAAAATAGAAACTAATAATGAGTCCTTTGACAAAAGCTTGAAGAAAGTGACAGTGGATTTAAATTCAGTATTTACTGAGGGTTTCATGGTTTAAATGGGGATGAAGTCTAAAATGAAACACTCTGGCTTTGAGCTAATAACTGTCTGTCTTGGAACCTTCGCCTTGTCTGATGTGAATTTTGTTTATGGGCATCACGGCTGAAACTGGAGGAGTTTACCAGTAATGTGGAAAAAAAAAAGTGAAATATCTTACAGGTCCAGTCTGTGGGCCCAAAGAACGAAAGCAGGAAATTAAAAAGATTTTACAAGGGTTTGATTTCTGCATGTACCCACAAAATAGCTTAGAAATAAATGATGTTGAGGCTTAGGCTTGAAACAATGAGTTGCAATGAGCTTTTGTGGCTGCCTGTTTAACAGGTCTCCAAGCAATAAATGATTTCACACATTATACAAGGTTGGGGAAGTCAGGCCTAGTGAAGTGAGATTAATTCAATAAATTGTTATTTATGGTTCTTACAGTGCCTAGAATGTGAAAATTTGTAGTCCTTGATCTTTGCGAAGAAGAGGTTGCCATTTTTCAACACAGAAAGTGATGCTACCAGCAATGAGGAAACCATAGAAAGTTTTGAATGACAGGACTGTGAGGTTGCCTCTGTTGGATATGTGCAGTTAGGTTTGAGGGTTTTGTTCCCCAGTAAGTTGCTTATCTATTTTTTTCTGCTTGAAATTGGGTGAATAAATCCCTGTGGCTATTTGCTCACCTTCAGAAATTCATTTGAATCTGGTAATGACCTTTCAGTAGCTTGCCTTTCACAAACAGTCAAGAAGACAACAGAGAAATAAAGATAACAGTAAAGAAACTTGGGAGAAGAAGAACAACTCATAAAGGGGTAGCTTAAAGCTTCAATTCCTTAAACATCTGCTGAAAGCACAACTGAGACGGTATGTTTCACCCCAGTTCCAATCCCCTTTCCAGCTGGGAGCCCCTGTTTGTGTTCCTGCTGCTCTGCCTGTTCATCCCAACCCTGAAACAATCCCATGACTGCCAGCTGCAAAGGGAGAGCTGCTCTAGTGCAGTCCGCTGGGGTTTGCCAGGCAACAGAAACAGATGCAGAAGCGGTGGGTTCTGGGGCTCCGGGAACATTGGCATTGCTGCAGGCACAAAGGTAGCAACAGAAAATAAATGGAAAGCAAACATTGGAAAAAATATATTTCTCTGCTTGTTTTAGTTTCATGCTGGGGAAACAAATTTGTGGATATGTTTGCTGAGGAGAGGTGATGTCTCCACGCATGTGAGAACAGTCTCTTTGCCTTTTCCCCTGAATGTTTGGAGAGGGGAAAAGGAAGGCCTCAGGCATCTCAAGGACCCTTTGTTATAACCCCTTTTTCATAAATAAAAAGCAAAGCACTCTTGCTGTAATCCACTGTACTGTGAAGGACTCTGAGCACATTTTGCTTACATCTCACATGTGGGTCCAGTCTAGTGCCAGCCAGAGTCAGTGGGAGTGTTTGGATGAGACTTGTGGTTTGTTGTGGATCTAAATCCTAGCATATTCCATTCAGCAGCCTTTCTGAAGCTTTAGGGGCTGTGAAAGGCTTCTGTAGAGTCCCTGCTCTTGTAAAAGACAAAATAACATTTAATCGTTGTGAATTTTGTTTTTATCTGAGGTATTTCAGCTTCTTCTCAGTGAAGCAGGAGCATGGGCCTCAAGGAAAAAATCTCTGTTGACAGCGATGGGTTTTATACTCCTAAATTGTACAGGTGAACTTGGAAACATACCCCAAGGCAAAGGCGGGCCAGGGGTTTAAGTGTCACTGCCAGCTTGGGAAGTCCCTTCTCCTGCTCCCCTTGTTGCTTCTACCCTGCACCATGCTCTCCCTCATCCAGGAGGCTGTGCCAGCTCAGCTACAGTAGGAATTACTCATTTTACAAAGTCTCTCCAAAGCAGATGGGTGCCTCAGGTCACACCAGGAGCTCCTGTGCTGGGAGAGGGGCAGAGCAGGGAGCTGGGGCTGGGGGTTGGCAGGAGCATTGGGATGGACATGATTCAGGGTGGTGTTGCCACTGAAAGGTGTGTATTATGCACCATCCTTAGGTGTGAGCCAGCTGAATTTATAATCTCTCATGTGAATAAACGCACCAGTTTCTACCTGTGTGCAAGGGAGATCTGAGGGAATAAGGCTGAGGCAGTGTTGGATGACAGCGAACTTCAGTGCAACTAAAGCTCCTGCACATCAGTGCCTTCATCCCTTAGGGATGGCCACAGATGACTTTGTCTTCCCAAGGAGGGGTTTTTCCCCCTTTGTGTTTCTCTGCCCAGGCCCAGTACAGACCAGCAGTCTGTCACCCGGTGTGCTGCAGCCCCCTGAAACCCTTCCCTGCCATGCTTGCCCCGTGAAGTCAAGAGGTGCTGCTGCAAGCAGAAGCAAGGCACCTAGGAGGTGGGAAAATTTTATCCTGTTAAGGATATCTTGGTTTTTATCTTGTTAAGGGCAAAAAACCTCCCTACCCTTCCCCAAAGTATTTTGGCTCGCCAGGAGGGATCCGTCTTCCAGCACAACTGTAGAAAGTCCAGGCAGATCCCAGACCTGACCAAAGGTTATGGGCTCCAGACAGAAGCGCTGACTAATACAGGGCAGGAGCCTAAATTTGTAAATAGCGGGGGAAGTCATCCCGCACCCACGTCTCTCTCAGCTTTGTGGAGCAAAAGGGGAGCAGAGTGTACTTGTATTCAAGGGCAAAGGCTTTCAGAACAAACTATGGCATTTCCCCAGTCTCAGGGACAGACACAGCTTAGGGCTGTCTGTGTTGTGTCCAGGACGTGCAGGGGGTGTCGGTGCTTGTCACCTATTTGCGTCTGTTCTTTTGGGAGTTGTAAGGCCGGGCTAGAAAGCGGCACAGTTAGCAGTTGAGAGGCAGCCTGGGCCCCTCTCTCAGTGCCTACCGAGAAAAACAGTGTTAGGAATCCTTTAGCAGACAAGAAATCACAGCATAATCTTGTAGCTCAATTTAAAATATGCAAATTTAATTAGGTGGTAAGTGGCAATGCTTCGGCAGCAAGAGTAAATCTTTGTTCCTCAGCCCTGTAGCAAGATCAAGTGGAAAAGCACCAGTAGCCAAATTTTGGGCAGATTACTAAACTGAAAGGTCATTGCCTATTTCCTTATTGTTTATTTTTTATTACCAGAAGTAGGATATAATTGTTACAAACTACTCATGGCAATGGTAGGCCTGACCAGGCTCACCTACTGCCTGGGGTTGCTCCTTTCCAGTAGTCTGTCATACCATAACACTTGTAAAATCTTCCAGCCTGTGGGTTAAAAGGTAAAAACACATGTGTTAGGACAGAGAAAGTGTGCTCAGTAAACAGACAGTGAGCTTTGACCAGTAATAAAGATTCCTTTACTTTCCCTGTCTAAAAAACCTCCACCAAAAAAAAAAAAAAAAAAAGTGAGGGAAATTTGCTGACAAACACATGCCAGAAACCACCTTGTGAGGGAGAATTTACTCTTGCCAGCCTTTAACTGGTCTCTACCATTTCTGAGCTCAGGCTACAGGAGACACAACTGCATTTTCTCTTGGTCACATCTGGCACAGCCCTATATTGGGCTAGAAGTCCAGTTCTTTGTCTACGGAAAAACTGTTAGTTATCAGCTGTGCATTGAAGAAGGAGGTGTTTAGAAATGCAAGCTGCTATACCTATGGAATGTGTAATAGCTCCCAGATCTTATGTCTAAACTGAGAAGTTGGATTGCTGACATTTCTTCTGGTATTTTTTTATCCAAAGATCTTGAAGTGCTTTCTTAATACTGTCAGGATTATTGTCCTTGTCTGGTCTGACATGCTGAACATAAGCTAAAAAATTTCTTCCACTAATTTCTGCAGTGGAAGGAATGAGCCCTTGTATAATTATCCAATATGTAATCATGCCTAGTAGACAGAATTTATTCTACAGCAAAAACATCCATTTCTCATGTAAGTAACCAGAGAGTTTCCATTTCCTCCAGTGAGAGCCAGATCAGCCCCCGTTGAAGAGTGATTTAGAACCCACAGACCACCCCTGCTTTACCTAAGGGACAAGAGCTTGCAGCTCCCTTCATCTTTTCTAAAAGAAGCATCCTCTAGAGTCTGTCTGAGTCTCCGTTACCTACCCTGCAATCGCTTTTCTTTTGTGAGACTGTTTTTTCTCAGTCTGCTTGCATCTATGAAGCATCACTAAGTGAAAACATACATACTTAAAAAAACCTTAAGCCTTATGTAACATATGTGATTATTTGGCCTGATGTAGCTGCAATTTCTTGATATTCTGCTGCTTTCCCTCCTACCATATACAGCTAGCAATCTTGTTTGAGTAGGATGTTTCTGTGCAGCCCAGTCCTGCAAGATGCTGAGCACCTTGTCTTACAGTCTAAATGCTAGGATGGAAGGTGTTAAATGTAATGTGAAATTGGTGATTTAAGGTAACTAGCAGAGCTGTCTCAAGACTTTTGAGAGAGATTTTGCACTTTATTCCCCCCTCTCAAGTTATACTTGCATTTTGTACCACTTGGATTACCTTTCTCTGGCACTCAGGTTCTGTGATGGCTGATGCCAACAGAGGAGCTGTGCGTGGACAGTAGGAAAATGTGTGTCAGGCAGAAGAGACAGTCTGAGAAACAAAATGAACTTTCTAAGTCTCTGGCTTGTTTAAGATTCCACAGTCCCAGCGAAAAGCAATTTAATAATGACATTTTTAATGTGCAGTAAATTTTGATGGCATTTTTAATATGCTATGTCCCAGGAAGGGTAGAGCTTGTGTGATTTTCCTTTATCTCCTTTCCTCTTGCCCTCCTTTCCAGTGGTATTTATTCATGTCACTTCAGGCTTTGGCTAGTGCAGTACAGTGGGAAAGCCCAATCATTTTTCCACTTACAATTTGTGCAACCAAATTCACTCTCTTCCTTTTCCCCGTGAAAGGGAATGAGATAGGAAGATGATCATGTTGTTTGGTGATTTTCTTCTGGATTGCTTATTGGCACAATAACCATATGGCCATAAGTTCCAACATTTTCCCAGCTCAGCTTCTAGCTCCCAGCAAGGGGTTTAGACAGATTCCCTCTTTTCAGCTCTTGAATGAGAAGGCTTAGGGGGTTGGGATTGCTCTTCTCCTCCTTTGTTACTACTTAGAAAAACTCTCCATCCTACTTCACAGCTGTCTTGTTGTTAATAGTGCAGTGATTGTGAATCTGAAACAACCAGTGTGAACATTTACAAGGACTGGCGGGAGCAAAGGTCCCCAGTGTGGAAAGAACAAGTAGTTGGCACTCCTGGAGCACCTGGGCCAGAACCACTTTTGTTATGGATTTGTGCTGTCCTGCAGGAAGGGACTGGATAACTCTGTGGGCACTATGGATAACTGTCCATTTTGAAATGTTGGGGTTTTTTTTCTTGTAACTACCTGACAAAGCTTGGGCAGGTGGCTGATGTGTCAAAGCAATGACTTTTTGCCCAAAATCCTATTTGCTTGAGCTTTATGGAAAGCATGTTGAGCACCAGCTCCCTGAAAAGCCAAATCCTTGTTCTGAATGGCACTTCGTGTGTCTCTTTCTCTAGGGGCTGTCATGTGCCTGTCATGCACAAGCATTATGGGACCAAGAAATGTCTTTGTTAAAACCACATTCCCCTTTAATCAACCTTTCACTGCTTTCTTTTAAATTAAGTACTGCAGAGGTATTCTGAGAGAGAGAGTGGGGAGAGGTGGGGGTGGCAGTGGGATGGGGGGAGGGGAGGGGATGAGAGAGAGAGATCGATCCTAACAGTGCATTCTCTGGTCTTCAGCTCTCAGCTCCATGTCATGCAACCTTGACCTGTGCCATGAGCCAGGGTTGTACTTTGCAGGTTATCTGTGGGACCTCAGACTGTCTGTCACTCGGGTGTTCCAGGAAGGTGGGAGCTGGATTCTGAAAACACAGCTCTTAATAAGACAAATAATTAACTAATTTGTGTAAAATTATGATAACGTTTGGGAATTTTTCATAAATTATCTGTCTTTTAATATTTGGAAGAAAACCAGAAAGGAAGTATCTTGTATAGTGAAAACGAACCTGCACTTACTTCTTTTTTGACAATATTACAAATAACATCGACAATCTGAATTACTTTGAGTGACTGACAAATCCAGCAGCTTTAAAATAGGAATATCTGAGGGCACATCATATTTCAGTCCCTCTCTATTTAGCTAGGAGACATCATCCCAGCAGGATAGGCAGCTACAGGGCTCTGGCTGTTCCTGACATCACCTCCTGGCTGCACTATGGCATCGGAACATACCTGCTTATTCCTTAAGCCATTGGCTGTAAATTACAGTTGGGCACGGACTGCTGCAGCAGCCCTGCCGCGTAACAACGTGGGCTGCCAGGAGCATTACAGCTGTAAGCTTTCATCTCTTTGTTGTAATCTTAGAAAACCCTAAATTTTAAGTTCCTTGTTCTTAGCATGTATCTTAGCACAGAACCGAGTATATCAATATATGACCTGAAGATCTGTGATGTTCTCTGTTCCGCTATGCCGGGACGTGAATGGGGACAGAAAAGCTTTTCTGTCCTCATGCTTCTGAACAAACTTTCACGGGGGAGCAATGAAAATACAAGCACGCACCGTGACAGGCTGTCGCCCCTTCTGCTCCACATTGCCTGGTGTACTCGTTAAGTGCTGTGGGGTGTGTTCAGGTAATTACAGCAAGGGTGCTGATGCAGCCTCACTGGTAGGATAAGATAGCACAAGACAGAGGATGTTTAAGCTTAAGCTAAATGGGATGTGGTCAGAGAAGAGTTTATGGATGAAGATGCTGCCTACTCAATTTTCTGTGAAATATGGTAAGGAGGGACTAGAAAATCAACACCGAGGATGATGCAAACTGTTGGGCAAGTCTGCTGCATAAACTGTAGTTAAATGCAGCATGGCAAAGCATGGCTCCATGAATTAAACTCAGAGAAAACAATTCCAGAAACGGGGTTGTAGCCACTGTGTTTGTCTAAAAAAATCCACCTGGAATCATCACTTCCACAGAGGAATCAGTGTCTGGGTTCTTTGTAACTCAGCTTCAGTCATCACTGGAGTGTGTCCCAGAATTAATGGTGTCACTGGTGCCCCACTGGTATGGCACTGCAGCACTGCTTTCGTCAGATGGGTGAGGTCATATTGTGATTCCTTTATGAGACTTTTACAAGCTTGGCTTTTCTCAGGCTGCACAGTAGAAATCACCAGAAAAAAAATCTGACGTATGAGTCATTTCTTGCAAAGCAAGGTTTGGGCTTGGCTTGTTTTCATGGGGGAGAAACCACCATTTGAGGGGTGTGAGGGTTAAGGAGCTACACTCTTTGAGTTGTAAGCATAGTTAAGAAAATTCTGCAAAGGACAATAATTGGGCTGATGTGATGTGGAAAATATGCATTTTCTTCTCAGTCTGTGCCCCCTTCTTTTTGCCAGTGTTATCGCTGAGGCCTTGTTTGCACTCCATGAGATAACATAAAGGTCATTTGCAGCAAATGTGTCAGCATTCGAATTAGGGGAGCCAGCGTGACTTGACTTTGCCTTTCACCTCTTGCAAAAGCACAGTTTAGTTTTCACTTTTGGATCAGGCTGCTGCTTGCCACGTGGGGAAAGCCTTGCTCAGGTGGCAAGGAAGCAGTGGATGGACCCTGGAGGCTGACAGGCACAGTACAAAAGCAGTGCTCCTGGTTTGTTACATCAGTCACCCACCCCGGGAAACGTTCATCTCTTGTATAATATTTTTCTTTTGTCAAGCTCCTGTGCAGAGGGAGGGATTTTCACCTGCTCCTGTACTAAGAGTTGTTCGTTCACTGCTGGGGCTGGGTAATACATGCTACAGTCCATAACAGACAGGGGAGATCTCTCATGTGCTTTAGAGAGCTCTTTACCCAGTTGCAGAGATCCACTGTAGCAGCGTCTGCTGTAGTGTGTGTAATGATTGTAATGAAATGTTCAGAACTGGCTGCTGCATTTGAGTTGGCTCGAATGGACTTGGCTCACAGTCATCCTCGCATGAATTATATGTGTTCCCCTCCACCACGATCACATTTACGCTAAAGAATTCCCTATTTTATTTAGATACTAGGAGCAGAGCTTTCTATTGACAGGTCTCCCCTAACACCAAAAGAAAAAGTAACCTAAAATATGCACATATGGATTTGTCCATGTTTCCTGAAAAGAAGGCTCTTAGGTATTGATCAGAGATACAGTATTAGCTCCATACTTCAGGGCAGCAACTAAAGACCTCATGTTGTGACTCGTAGTTTACCTCTTACTTAAGTGTTTGCTTTAAAAAAGAAATCACAGTACAAAATATTACTCTGGCTTTTACAGCCTAAACTTGCTCAATTTTTAATGTAATAGGCACCCACGACTTTGATGTTGAACATCTCACTGATGATTCTAGAGAAAGGTCAGATTTAGTAACAGGAAATTCAGAGAGTTCAGAACCCTCTTTTGAGTCACATATGCAACCGCTCCTTCCAAAACTTGCTGCAGCTACCCAGATTTTCACAGATTTTCCTGAAGGTCAGGTGAGGCGAGGAGCCTTGGTAGTGGCAGAGGAGCACTCCTCCCTGGGGACCCCTACACAGAGGTGAGCCCTTTACAGAAGGATTCTGCCACAGGGAATTCTCAGTCACTCACTTAGGCTGAAATCTAATTATTTAATTAAAAATTAAATTACATTAATAAAAGTTGGCAAATACATTAATAATACATCAGCAGTAAATGAAATTTATTTAATAGCTTCAAAAATTACAGTCTGTACTTCCAAAGCACCTTGTAAAGGCTTGAAGGATTGATTCTCTGTAGTTTGCTTTACCCCTGAAGGGCTTCTAGAAAAGCAAAAAATTGTTCAGATTTCAGAAGCTGAAACATGACTTACCGATGAGAAAGGCTGACTTCACAGCCATTCAGAGAGTGCCCTTCCACAGCAGTCAGGGGACTCATGGTTCCAAAGGGGCTGCCACGTCTTGTGGTCTTGTGTGTGTACTTGGGGACTGATCCGATTGTAGTAGAAGTGGACAAAGAAAAGGTCTTTGAGGCTTCATTTCAGCAAAGTATTTCAGCACAATAAAAGTAAGTTAGGACTGAAACTTGTGCTGAATACTTTGCTGAATCAAAGCCTAAAGCAGTAGTTTGCCTGGCCCCTCACGCTTTGTTTTAATTGGTGAAGCCAGGCATGAACTGACTGTAATTCCTGCTGCTCTGTAATCATTAGAAATAATTTTTCTATCACTGTCCAGATAATTTACTGTATTAGAATTCATTTGGGTCAAACAGCAATAAGCTGAGCACAAAATTTGGTGATTCTCCAAATCTCTCGCATACAGGTAAATATAACAGTTGTGGAGGAAAATTGTCTTTTCAGTTTGAAAATTATTGCTGGTAGAAACTGCATTTTTCTGTCTGTCTGCTTGTCAGCAGGAGGCTGTGTGTAGAGGGGCATGGGGGAAACAGTACCGAGGTGCCTGAATCATATGAGCACTGCTTATATCTGGCTTGCACCTGTACCACGAGCAGGCTTTGAGCCACATCTTCCACTGTGCCAGTGTTGGAACTTCCCTCCTGCAGCAGCAGCCCCTCTCAGCATCTCTGGTACCAACTGGGGGTAGGTAATTGGTATCAGACAGCCTCACAGCCCTTCCATCTACCTATAGCAACAGGGACAGGGAACAAGTGTCACAGGGACCTAATAATCTGGCTGCACATGCATGGCAGCTTTATCCACATTCATATTAAATTGTTTTCCCTGGTTCTTGCATCATTGGGCTCAGCCAGCCAGTCTTATCCCTTAGTTTTGCATCCCAGCCTCTTTGCCCTCAGTTCATGTTTCCCAGGCTCATCTTCCTCCCCTCCCAATTCTGCCTCACAGGTTTTATTTTTATCCATTTGCATTTAATTCAGCATCCTCCCTTCCTTTCCTTCCTTTCCTTCTCTTCCTTTCCCTAGGGTTCCCTGCAGGATGAAGATGATCTTCCTCTCCCAGATAAGGCTCCTATTTCTCTGTGTAGCCCAGGGCTACAATGGAAAGGAACATGCTGCTTTTAGTGTGAACAACTTCTGAAGAAATCAGCAGCTAAATAAGTCTCTTATTAATATGTACAAAATTATTATTTTAACATGGCTTCTAATGTAACCAAATCAGAGTGAATTTAGGCATCACTGTTAGAAGTCCTTGGCACACAGGGCACTCCCTCCTGCAGCCTTCAAGTCCTTGCCATGAAAACTTGCCACCGTTTCATGAAAAAAGGGCAGCAAAGATGTTTTATATAACAAAATAATATAATTTTTTATCTGGCTTTGCAAGCAAACTGATCTGATGCCAAGCAAGGGGGTTGGATCAGCTGACCTCCTGAGGTCTCTTCCCACCTGAATTCCTTTATGATTCTATATAATTTTGCCTGTATTTGAAAAATAAAATAGTTCTCTGGAGGCAGACACACAAGCTTAAAAACTTAAGTGAGAACAAGTTAAATTCTGAATCCTGGTCATGTGAAAATGGTACCTTAAAAATGCAAGCAATCCTACAAACAGGCGGGTCTCTCAGACCCGTCGGTAATTGCAGGGCTTGTACATGAACACGCAGAGGTGTCCTTTAATCCCCAATCCTCAGTGATGGTACCCGTGACAGCTTCGCTTTGCAAAAATCTCCATTTCAGCTTCGCTTCAAGTATTAGTTTACCAGCACAAAGGTGTTTATTGCTTCACGTTCCTGGTGAGAAGGTTATCCCATATGCTTCCAGCGGTCATCCGCTGCCACAGCCCCCTCCCCAGCCCTGCCTGCACCCGGTGCTGCACCTCTGAATGTGCCCGTTGTTCTGAGTACGTGTGCTTGCACATTGTGAACTTGGGGCTGCAGCTGTGCTCTCAGATGGCTCCCTCGCAGTGCTCTCTTTTCCTCTAGCAACAGCTCACATGATTTTATTTTGAAATGTTCACAGGGTAGGTCTGCTTGCTAAAAAGCTGCAAAAATGTCATTTCTTTGGTTTGAGTCAAAAGAGAGGAATCAGAGAATTTTTTCCCTTTTAAACACCGTAGAGTGGTAAGAAAGGAACAATCAGCACTAATTTTGCATAGGAAGAAACACTGTCATGTCTGACACTTTTATGCTGGATAGAAAACTGGAGATGTTCTGCACCATTGTATCAAAGACTTCTTTGAATTCTCATTTTATTCCTCCATGCCCTGTTTGATGAGTAGCTGCTGGTATCTAGGTTAACGAAACACATGCCCTCACAGCACAGCAGCCTGGGGAGTGAAGCAAAAGCCATTGATCTGGGGGGCCCTGGGAGCACACAGCCTCAGAAGAATAGTGCCTGGGGGTCAAGGGGGTACTGGGGCTGAGCACCCACGCTGTGGAGCAAGGGGAAAGCGGTAACATCTCCCTGCTGTCAGCCAGCTCTTCTGACAGGGCAGGGATCCTCCAGGGCTTGCTTTAAAAGCTAATTTCCTGCAGGAGCTGATTACAGTGAGACAGCTGGAGTATGGAGACTGCCACTTATGATACCGATATGTTTTTATTTATACCTTGTCCCTGGTGCTATTACTTAGTCTTAACCACCTGAATAATAGTGCCACCGTTATTTATTCTTACACACCCAGAGAAACCTTTATTTTTTCACAGCTTAGGTGTGTATTCTCTCTGGCACAGCACAGTTCTGCTCTGAATTACAGCCTGCAAGGTAACAGCAACACTGTATGTGCTCCACTCCCACCCAAACTACAGCAGTCTGCTACAATTTTGACTTTCATTTTCCCTTTACTTGATGCTTTTCAAGGTTTCTGCTTTGTCCTTCCCCTCTGTCTTTGCAGTCTGCGTGTGCTGGAGGGGAGGCGGGACAAATCCTTAGCCCTGTAGCCTTTTCCCAGAGACTTTGACAGTCTTCTGCAAACCTTGGACCATTTTATCTTGCAGAGTTGTCACACACGTCTCTCTCTGTCAGAGGCTGGAGCTAATCCAGGATCTGGGGAGACATCGAAGGGTGCAGGAGGGAGGTGTCAGGCATCTGCTTTTGCTACACAGTTCATGGACAGCACAAGGGTAGGAAAAGCACGGCCGTGGCCTGTGGCAAGGCACATGGGTGTGTACTCACCTGAGTCGATCCTACGGAGCCTCCAAAGTCCAACCTCAGGTGGGAGGGAGCTCTCCCCAGCAGATGACAGACGACAGGGTGTGGGTCAGGGGGGTAACTCAGTCGCAGAGCAGCTGTGGGCCGGAGCATATATGCATTAACACAGCAGAGGAAAGAGTTCAGTAGATGTGGGCAGAGTAACATAATTAGCAGGGAGAAATGAGAAACATGAAAAGGCTGTGGAAAAGTAAACATGGGCAGTGGAAACACTTCTTTGTGAATTTAAATTTTTGGCTATGTTTTTCTATCTGAGGAAGTAGATTCTAGAAGATTAGTCAGTTCCAGTCCTGCACATAGTTCAGAGCATTGGTATAGCACAGAGCTGGCACCAGCCCTGGGGTGATGGAGCTGCTGTGTGGCATAGCTCTGCATGTGCAGGGGTGGTCCTCCCTCCTCTCCTGGCTGAGTAAGCTTGTCTGTCCCTTGGGAGAGGAGGAGGAAGGGGAAGGGATATTCTCACCTTCCCCTCCTTCCATGTAAATACCAAAATGACCGTGGAGGTGCATAAGAGTAGCAAGGTGGGATCAGGGAGCCCTGCCAGCAAGTGGTTGTCTGTGCTAGAGGCTTGGTCCTGGACTTAGGAGATGCTCAGTGTGCAAGGCTGCCTTGGGTCTGTGAGAAATGGGCGGTGGTAGAGGAGGAAGTGAGAAGGAATATAACTTTCAGTTATTGTTATAGAGAAAAGAGAATTATCAAGTGTTTCTGTGGAATATTTCTAATGTCAGTAGTATGTGTAACTGAATAAGACTTCAGCGTTTTATGAGAGTTGGTGACACATCCAGCTCCAGCACCTGCATCAGCATGCTCCCCACAGCCAGGGCAGGCTCTGGTCACTGTTCAACAGCAGACAACGTGTATTTCTCACAACATGGTAATTGTGCTGTGATTAGATATTAATATAGCCTAGACTTGGGATTCTTTGTTGATTGACCAACACAGAAATTGATAGCGGACATCCTTCTGTCTAAAGGACAGTAAATGTTCTTGTTAAGTCACATGAATTTGCTTCTGATGTGGGCCTAAACCATGATCACAAGCAGTCTCGACAATTCAGCTGAGTCATGGTAACGTCTGGAGTTTCCGTGCCTCAGCTCTTAGTCTGAGCCTTGTGTCTCCCCAGCCAAGTACACGACAAGGAAAAGTTTCTGTGTGCTGTCGTGAGGAAATGATCTGGAAAACAAAATAGCCCAGAGGAAATTAAATCAACTTTGAGTGGGAGAGAAGCATTATCATCTTTTGTCTGTAACATGATAAAAGACCTCTTTATCGAGAGAAATTTGTAATTAAGAAAGTCTCCATAAGACTTTGTAATCTCATATTAAAACTTGCATGGCAAGAAGATCAAACATTGATGGGTTTTTTTAATCTAGTGAATAAAAGCCATAGGAAAAACCAAAACTTGGGCAAATTCCAAATAATTTTTAGCAAGATGATAACTATAGGAAAAAAAAAAACCAAACAAACCAACTAGAAGGAGAAGTGGTGGATTACCTTTGTTTTGAAATCAATTGAAAGTTGGTATTTTTCTAGAAATTGTTCACTATTTCTGCTTTAGTGGAGTGCAAATTATTGGGATGAGTACAGGCTAATGGGATGAGTTTGGTGGCACAGGCTGTGTATGTATCCAGTACGGCTGGATCGTAGCCTTACATACCTGTGTGTAAGAAAATTCCCTTATCCCACAAAACTGGCAAACACAGTCACCTTTTCACAGTCAGTGTAGCCTCATCCCACTTGTACAGCATGCACAGTTACATGTTCGTGCAGGACAGCAGGCAGCTGACAGCAGGCATGTGTGCTGGGTGTCAGCTGGAGGCTGCTGCTCCTGCTCTGCACGGGCAGAGCATCACAGGCCAGCAGAGCAGTCCGCATCTCCGCGCTAGGCTGAGAGCTTGGCCTTACTGCTGCCAGATTTTGGGGGGGAAGGAGGGAGTGCTGGCACCCCGGGCACAGCTCACCCCATGCTGTATGGGGGTGGCTGGAGCCCCGGGATGTCACAGCGTGTCTCCCACTTGTGAATGACTCTGGCAGCGGTTCCTCTCTGAAGTGTGTGATGGGTTATGTTCCTCGTTAGTGTGTGATTCATGCAATGGTTTTGTTTCTTGCGCCCATGTATAAAATTACCTGCATATGGGTAATATAAGAAATGTTTTCCAGTAGAACGACAGCTAGAACATTATGCAGTGCTCTTGTAAAACTGCACAGACCAGATGAAAAAGCTCACTCTTAAAACCAGCTCTCTGGATTACCAGAACTACCCTAGACTATTAAAAGTGAAAATATTTTGAAAATCTTATTTCTTTGATTATTTTGTTGCTTTACTTTATGTGCTTCACACACCTTAAAGAAAATAAATCATCTGACTTTACTTCTTATTTCTCATAAACAAGAACCGGACAATGTGTGAGTTGCATGTCTTGAAAGGAAAAACTGGAGTGGACTTGGTTTCCCAGGGTAGGGCTTTCTTTTTTAATTTACCAAACACACTTCTCATAAATATACTCTTTTAAAAGGATCTGAACCATATTTTAGAGATGTAAACTGGGGGCTCCCTTACATCCATCACCTCTGAATTTTTACCTTATGGCATGTAAAAACCTCACACTGAAGTGAAAGATGTGTATCCCTTCTAAACATGAATCTTTCCAGCTACGGAGGAGACACAGGCGCTTTGCCGAAGCAGGAGTTTACAGCAGGTGGGACGAGCAGCCTGGGGAGGGAGGGCAGCAGGCAGTTCTGGGGGCTGAACATTCAGAGCGAGTGTTTCATGGGGGTCAGCCTGAGATGCCTCATAGGGAAAGATTTTCTGAGACTGAATTTTGAAAAAGCGTGCAGAGCCTTAAAATGCACAGGCTGAGGTGCTGGCAGGGGCAGTGGCGTGACCAGTGGGACACTGGCAGGGCAGAGCAGCGTGCTGCTGCAGGACACCCCGTCCAAGGCTGCTTGCTGCATTCAGCTGCTGCCTTGCCCCAGCCAGCTCCCAGGAAAGCTCTGGAAGAGGAACCAGTGTCCTGGGCCAGAGCCCAAAGCCTTCCCTAGCGTGGGAATAGCACACACGAGAGGATGCAGGGGCTGATTTACGTCACAGCACTGCGTGTAAAATAACAAGTTACAAAAGGGCATTCTATAGAAAGGAAAAAGTACTAACAGAGTATCAGAAGAATGTCTTCCTGCTTTTAGCTTAACATGGCTCTTTTTTTAGTCACTCAGCTAAGATGACTGAATTTGTAGTAGTTGAAAACACCACAGAATCATAGAAGTGAGCTTGAGAAAGTGCTGGGAGCCTGTACCATGCTCCAGAGCTCTTCTCAAACACAGCACTGTGCTTGCTGTGGTAGACGCTTAAGACCAAAATACAAGGCAATGGCAGCACCATTGCCTGCTATAAATAATAATAATAATTTAAAAAAAAACAAAAACTGGAGAAATGCATCATTTTACAAGAAACCTGTGTCAGGCAGCATATATTATAAAGATATGCTGTGACTGACAAATCTTAAAAGGAAATGTCAAGTAAACCCAGCTCAACAGATTATTTGCAGTAAAAGACAAGCATTGGCTTTTCCCCAGCCTTTTCTCTTTCTCCTCTAATTCTTACTTTTCCCATTCAGCAGACTTCAGAGGTTAATCACTGACAGGAACAAACAGGTGAAGAAACCTTTCTCCTGGCCTTCGAATAATCCACAACTAAAAATGCTTACGAGGGTTGTTCTGGTGGAAGTCTGATGCCACCTAAAGTCTCCAACTAACCTTGCAGTAGAAGAGGTCGGCATTTCTCCCCAGCATTCTCAAGCAGGAACAGCTCTGAAGTTATTAGTTATTTATAGTTCTTTGTGGCTACATTAAGCACAGCAGAAGTTTGTGCTGTGAGAAAATTAGCTCAGTCATGCTAGGCTGGGTAAAAATCCAAATTTCCGTCATCCTCAGCCTGTGAGAAGCAGACGTAATGTAGTCCAAAATCAAAGCTCTGAAACGGAGAGCCTGTCTTTATTCCCCTGATGATAAAACTAGCTTGGTAATGACATTCCTTTATTTTTAACATTTGGAAACCATGTGACAGTAGAAGGGAATCAGATTCAGTAGGTGGAAGGACAACATGTCCAAGACGTTTTCCACAAATGATATCAAGCCTTAATGTTTAGTGGATACCACTGTGTATTTTAGAGTACTCCATTGAGTAGGGTTAATACCTTTATTGCTAGAATTGGTCAATAAGCCTTCTAAAATGCATTACAATAAAAATCTGTTGTTGTCACAAAAACACACAAACTTTGAAAAATGTGTTGCTGTAACATTTTTTTTTTTGGAGTACGTATTGATTGTTGGGGTTTTTTTACATTAGTAGAGCTTTTATTTAGGATTTTTTTTTTCTTCAGTTTTGTTTTGGTTTTTATTTTCCCTTTTTGTGTGTTAGTGCAGGACATAGGAATATCATGTTATGTGTTTTTACTACCGACATGGTCGTAACAGCTAAGAACTGAAGTTGCTTTTGGATTTTAAACATCATTCAAAGCGGCTGCTGTTCAGTGCTGTTGGGAATGTTAAAGCCTTGCCTTCTAGATCAAAGTGTCTCTGAGTGCTATAAAAAAACCAAATTGATTCTAGTTTTTCACCTTTAGTTTCAAGTCACCTAGAGGCAAGCACGGTGACTGTACTACTCTGCACAGTACAGAAGTGGTGGGGACTGGGAGGGGACCTGGGTACGTCTGAATTGAGAAGCCCCCTGGGCACTTGTGTTTTAACACACAAAGTTTATCAGCAGCTGGCAGGTGTTCTGGACAAAGAAGAACCTCTGCTAACATGGTGGTTTCTCTCTCCAGCACCCTCTCGAGCTGCTAACACGCTGTGGTGGCCCTGCTGTACCCCTTCTCCTGGCAGCACACCTTCATTCCTGTTCTGCCCTCATCCATGATTGACATTGTGTGCTGCCCTACGCCCTTCCTGGTGGGACTGCTCTCCAGCTCTCTGCCCAAACTGAAGGAGCTGCCCGTGGAGGAGGTAGGAGCTGGCGCCAGAGTTGTCTGCCCAGAGTAAAGCTGGCCTCACCCTGGAGAGGGCCTGCATTTGCACATAAATCCTCACGTGCTAAATTTTTAATCTGCCTCTCTGTTTCTTCTCTGCCTAATTCTCATGGGCAACTGCCTCTTGGTAAAACTGCAGTAGTAGGTTTAGTCTACTCTTTATTCCACCCCTCTTCCCATACTGGGCACCTTGACAGAGAGAAGTGAATGTTAACCTGGTCAACAAGTAAGTACAGTGTAAATATGCTAATTTGTTCTGATTTTGTTGTACTTTGAACAAGACGAGGAAGACATGAAGCGTCATCTGCTATGACAGCTATTAATGCTAAAGGGAATTGTGCATAAAGCCATAGCCAGCACAGAAAATAAAACCTTTAAGGCTTTTTTTTTTTTTAACTCCTAAGACAATGCTGGAAATCAAATGAGAGTTGCATTTCATCAGCTCTTCCAGTAAAAAGCCACAGAAGTACCCAGGGGCGCTCTCCTCTCTCTTACTCCTATGAACTTGTGGTCATTTTTCTATGAATATTTGTTCTCTTGTCCTCACTTTAAAGGTTCTCTGTGCCTCTGGCCCATGTAAATCTCTGCTCTGTTTTCCACCCACCTTCCTAACATTGGTCTCCCAGATCTTCACAGCTCTGTCTCTCAGTTTGCTGTTTCATTAACATTAATATTTCACACCCTTGCCCTTCAGAAGCCCTGCTGCTGCAAATGACACCATTTTCTTTAAACCCCTCTGAAATACTTTCCAACTGCACATTAACAAAAATGATTGGCAATACCTTGCTGAGGTTTAAGAAAAAAGACCTGCCTAACCCTTTTAGCTTTTTTTTTTTTTTACATTTTAACCTAGTATGAGATCTGTTGTATCTATGTTAAATTAGACTGTAAGCTCTAAAGAAAAACTTTATCTTCTTGTTTTATAAAAAGCATACCACCTGTTGTTTTGCTGTAGGAATTTGATTCATGTTGAGGCTTGGGACCATTCAGGTGATCTTTTGCTAGGAAAAGGCTGACACGAATTAATGTTTTCTGTCTCTTCAGATATATTTCACTGTAGTGTTTTCTTTTCTTTAGGCTTTGATGGTTAACCTGGGGTCTGATCGATTCATCAGACAGGTAAAATACAGCTTGAAATGTAGCCATGCAGTCTAGCAAGCTGTTTACTCTTATAGTATGTTTAGGTTTCTTTGATTAGAGATATTTGGAAGGAATTGTGCAGTCGGAAAGAGACTGGGGAAAAAAAGTGCTCATTTTCTGTTTCACCTGCAAATAAGTACTGCTCCTCAGGTATACAAAAGGGAGTGAGGCTGTGACTGTCAAAAGAAATCAGTAACTGTATTTAAAGTGCAAAGAAAATATAATAACATCATGTTAGCATGAAAACTCACACTGTTGGAGGTGAAAAGGACAAAAATTACACAGAAATATTTCTGACTGAGAGAGAAAAGGTGAAGAATAGTTTCATGTGGTAGCGAAAGCAGGAGCCTTGTAAACAAGAACATAAAGGATCACCATCTCCTGATAGTGCTGTGGCACTGAACAACTTCAAAAATAATCATCATTCTGCAGGTTAGATAAGTAAACTTTACTGTATGATTCCCTAGAAGATACGGCTGGTGAATAGTGGTTGCAGAGCTAAGATTCTTGTGTCTACTTGCTTTTGCTGAACAATCATTAAATAAGATGAAGAGAGCAACAGGGGGAAAACCCAGAAAACAAGATATGCTAGAATATAAGTAAAAACAACTGTCAAGAATCAAAGAAGCTGCTTAAAACCAACTAGAGCAGCTGTGTAAACATGTAGCTAGGCCTTGCATGATGTATATATAGTTAAAAACAACTATTTGGACTCTTCGTGATGTAACGAGCTGATTCCAAGTTTCTGTATGTTTTATCTCTTTGGATTATCATGCTTGACTTTAATCTCATTAAAAGCGACAAGATATTTTGTTTAGAAATATATGATAGATGCACACAGATTTTCATTATTTTGTTCCTGTAAGCATCACAGTAGCAGATACAAAATGCTTTTATTCTGAATTTTAAGTATTTGCTGTAGTTTCTGCATAGATTAATGTGATCTAAAGATATTTTTTTCTTCCTTTGTCAGATGGATGATGAAGACACACTATTACCTAGAAAACTGCAAGCTGCTCTGGAGCAGGCTCTAGAGAGAAAGAATGAACTGATAAATCAGGATTCAGATAGTGATTCAGATGATGGTAAGTTCCTTTGGAAACAGGGACTTGTTTAAACAAGCATGTAGGTAGTATTGTGACTTTCCATCCAGAAGAAAGAAAGGTGGGACTTAGTACTCAAATACCTTTTCCAACATCAAAGCTAATCTCTGACCACACAGGGAATGGGATGGATAGCATCAACCCACAGTAATACATTGTCAGGGATCTACTTCAGTTTCTTTGTAAATGACGTGCACGCCCATGATTGCCTCAAAACCTTTACTGAGATGGGGTTTTACAGTCTACTTGGCCCTAATTCAGTCTGGATAACCATGCTCGCTTAGGGGTGTGTCTGAGTTCAGTTGCTCTTGGCATTTGGTATTTTCAGGGGAGAGAAGCAGGTACCTCCAGAAAATAATTTCAGTGCAAGGAGGGCTGAGTTGCCTCTGAAGGTTCATATTTCTCTCCAGCAATTATAAAAACAGCCCAGGGTGAATTTAAATGCCTGTGGTTAAAAGGTATGAAACAGGCCCCTATTCAGTTTCTGAGATTTATTTCTACTTGTCTGTGTGACACATGTAAAACTATTTTAACATCTCAGCGATGATGAAAACCCAAATTCTACAACATACCCTTTTTGATCAGTTCTTGATAAAGGGTCATTATCCCCAGAGCAAAAATTTTAATTCTGAGTCATTTGGAAGCTTCTGAGGAAAACCCAAGAGTTAAAATCTTTTAAAAAAGGTGTAATTTCGACGAAGCACCCACAAAACTTGTAATTTTCTGAGCCATATCCCAAGGATTCGTATTTCTTATTGACCCTTGG
>JAVJGJ010000002.1:30085288-30111551 GCA_035590215.1 Microhierax caerulescens
CCCGGGGTTTGGGGGGCGGGGCTGGGGGGGGGTGTTCCCGGGGGGCCGGGGGACCACCGGCGGGCGGCCCGCGCCGCCACACGGGGAGCTCCCGTGAGGCCGCCGGGAAGGCCCCAGGGCGGCTGCCCAGCGTGTCCCAGTAAAGGCCTTTCCCTGATAAAAACAGGAGAAATGACGAAGCTAGATGAAGACCAACTTCTTAAATGTAAAACTTATTCCTTTTCATTTGTTTGGATTATTGTTTTTAGGGTTAGGTATTTTTAGGTTATGTATTAGGACTGAGGGGGATGTTTTTATTTTTGTTTGATGTTTTCCAAATTCTTGGTGACTGACAATACTGCTAGTGAAGCAATTATACACAAAACTGGTAAAGCTGATATTACGCCATTTTAAAGTTCTGTAATGAGCTGTGTAGCAACAGCCATGTTTAATGGAGGGAAGAAGATAGAAAAAAACAATCTGACTGAGAAAAAGGAGCACAGGCAATTGAGACTTGCATAGAGAGTTTATCCTAAAATACAAAACTGATGAAAATGTGAGACTGTATCGTTACAAACCTCTCTTGCATGAAATGTGTTAATGTCTTACTGGAAGTTCCAGCCTTGTGATCTCTGGATGCTTCCCTTCAACTTGCCTTTGGATGGCTGTTGCGTTCCCAAGGCCCCAACTGATCCCTTCCTCCCGAGGCAGCCCCCCAGCACGGTGCCTCTCCTTTGCCCTTGGCTGGGCTGATGCAGCAAAAAAACATTTCTTCCCATTCCGGGTGACTCCCCAGCTCTCCCCTGTCTTCATCTCTGGCTTGCGTCCTGCCTCATTAACCTCACCGCACATCTCCAAATGCAATTATTTTCTTTGTAAACACTGCTGATGAACTGGGTGTTTCCCATCAGGGTAGCCAAGTCACTGGTAATGTAGCTGCCTGACTGCTTGTTTGCCTACCTGTCTCAGCAGGAAATTTTAAACACTTTTTATCACCCTCACCTTTCCCCCTCCTACCAAAAAATGTGTATGTTGTTTCATATGTCATGCAAAAAGCATCGATTAAAATGTATGGTAACCCACTTCTGCCCATTGAGGCACAGGTTTGGCCCCTATGGTGATACAGCATTTCCCAGTATTAAGCTCTATTGCACTGGTTCTGTGTGCATGGATGGATGCTTTGGTCCTGGGCTGTGGTTTCTCTGTCGAAACCATGTGGTAGTCTAAGACCTCAACTTCCTACTGCAGAAATTACATGTTATTGTAGATGCTGGCTGTTAAATTTCAAAAAAACAATAGGGATGGAGCGAGCTGAGAAGCTGCACTGCTCTAATTGCACTTGCCTGTGAAAGATGGTTGATGAAGATGCACTATAAAAGGTGAGCTCTTCTAATAAGCACTGATATAAAGCTTATTAATTAAACCACAGGCACAATTACCACAGCTCATTTTTAAAGGGACCTCTAGCTTTGAAACTGCAATCAGAAGTTGTAGTGGTCAGTTTGAATTTGTCTAAGTGAATTCAGTAAAGCTGGTGGATGTCTACCTATTTTCATTTGTTCCTAGAATGGGTCTTGGGTACAAAATATGATGCAGCCTTTAACATACGGTCCATTTTTTCTAAAATATTTTAAATAGCAATGACTTTGGGATGCAGCACTGATTCTAGTTGTGAATTTCTGAGTGAATTTTGCATTGTAAAAGAAAAAAAAAAAAGACCTGTTACTAACCATTTCTACTGGAATCAGCCCTGAGACAGAATGAGAGTAGAGCTGCTGCTTTTTCTGTACTGGGGAAGTCTGAAGATCATAGCTGCAATTTATATACTGTTGGTAGCAAGGGCACCATTCCAAGGCAATGAGCAGCTACATGGGGCTTTGGCCCCAGGAGGTTTGTTTAGCTGCAGGGATGATTCCAGGGGAGGATGAGACTTGCTTTTTATCCTCTGATGCAACTTGAAAAAGTTTCCCTTTGCAGGTTGTATCTGATCAGCATATCTCAAAAGGTCAGAGTTGAGGATGGAGCATAAAATGCAAAACTGTTTATCTTGGGGAGCTTGGGTTGGTAGAAGGAATGCTGTCCTGCTTGTGGGAAGCTCAGGTTTGGTCTGTAATTTGATCTGTGGTCATCTTGACAGTTGAAATTTGATTATGGCAAAGTGTATTTTATTAAATTTCTATAAAGAAGATTGGCAGAAGATGCTGTACATTTATCAAGGCAGCTTTCTAACATTGCATTGCTGAAATGATGAGTATATGATCAGTTGTGCTTATTATTTGCTTTACCTGAAAACTGTGAAACATCGAGGTAAAATTGCAGGCAGATAATAGAGTCATTTTTATTGCAGTTTCACTGCTTCTAGCAGGAAATATACAGCATGTGACAATTCAGCCTGGTGACAGCTTTGTAAGTAGATCAATAGAAGAGATTACTTCAGTTTATACAGAAGTTGCAGATACTATAGAAAGATAGCGGGATTATGATTTGTAAACCTTAAAACCACACTTTCCTGCACAACAGTCTGCAAAGATATTATTTTTTGTAAAGCAGGTATGTGATTTTCAGCTGCAAGGAACTTCCTCTTTCTTCACAAGCGCTGAATCAATGTTGTTTCTGAGAACGTGCATCCCACTGTTGCCTTCTAGCTTGCGCTTGAGTGATCAAGCATTTTGTTAAGTGAAGGGGTTGTCATGAGCCATTTTGTGACTCTTCATGTTTTTGATGTCAAACTTCAGCCAACAGAAATGGAGACCCTGGATCTGTTGAGGAATTGTTTGGTGTGCAAATGGGACCTGCGGAGGAGAGACCCCAGAATGCTACCTTGCCTTCACTCATTCTGTAAGACTGTCTTCCAGATTTGATTCCAGGATATAGCTGTGTTCCCACTGAGTATGAAGTTCTATATGAAGGTAATATTTAAGAATTGCTGGCTTGTGCTCTTTCTATTACGGTATTATAAAAGTAGATGGATTTAGAAATACTTTTCGTATCCTATTCCTTTAGGATAGCACTACTTTAAAAGAGTAAATTAGGAGACTTAAGGTTTGTATTTGTAAGAGAGTGGATTAGGAGCAAGCCTCCTTCATTAATGTTTTTCATCCAACAGCAATGTTTGGAAGAGAAGTGACACAGTCAGGCAATATTTAGCATTTTCCAGAATGCGCCAAGTTTCAGTTACCAACTTTGATGTTACGAATATTTGATTTGCTTAGCTTAATAAGTGAATAAATGCTACAAGGTAGTTTCTAGCCTACCTTTTTATCTGATCTTTTGGACGTGTTGGACCTCTCTATGATACCGGTTGTGGGGACAGATTTATTCTTCCTTCCTTACCCTTTGTGTACCTCCACCCCTGACACGAACACAAAAACATCCTGTTCTTTGTTCCTAACAGAGGTCGTAATAATTATTAGAACACCTGTGTTGTGGTACACTGAAACTCTTCCTTTTATCTCATTGTAAACATGGTTTCTGTTGATCTGAACCCTTCTGACTGTAGGGTATACTGTAACTCACCCTAACAAGCTGAGGAAACTAGTGAGGATGAGAAGCATTTTATGACTGTGGCTTTTGAAATCCTGAAGTTATTTCTTCGATTTTTGGTAGTGATGGTAATAGAAAATACATAACTTTTTTTGAATAAGACAGGACTTAGATGACAGAATACAGTCATTTTAACTCAATGGGTCTTAATTGCCATGGGGAAGCATTCCAGACTCATTACTAATTTATAAGAAGAGCAAAGGCATGTAGATTACTTGTATTTTCACAGGCTTTGAACTTCAGATGAATAAGAGGCATCGTTTATTATCTCTTCCATAGCAGATTTTAGAATCATGTAGGAAGAGAAGATACCTTCCCTGAGGTGATGGTAATCTGAATTGATGAGATAACATAGATAGGTTCAGGTTTGAGAACAAAGGGAAACAGTTAGGCGATCACTGTTGAAAGGCTAGCAAAACACAGAAGATAAAGGGAAAGGGAATAAACTGATGGCAAAGGAGAAAGGCTATCTGTATGTAGGGTACAGAAAGAAAACCATATAAAGGTAGAAGAAGACAAAGAGCAAAGCAGTCATTTCAGGTAAATGTCTCCTTAAAATTTTTAATGCCCAGTCATAGAGGCTTTAAAGTCTGGGGGACCTACTTTATAACAAAATGCTGTTGAGAACAACCGCTCCATTACCTTTTATGTATCCTCAATGGACATCTAAGCCATTCTTCCTCCCTGTTTGTGTGTGCCTTGTTTGTGAGTGGAAAAGCTAATTTATACCACTTGGTGATCTTGGATGAAGTGCTAGAGGTTCCCATGAGCTGTCAAAATATTGGATATTTCTTCAAGCTCCCGAGTGCATCAGGAATTATTTGTCTATAGCAAATTGGAGCAAATACTAGTATATTTATGTATTCTTGCAGTTTCTCCATTTACTTCCTCATTCTCTTGTAGATAGGGTACTTCTGTGACAAAAAGCAAGATTAGAGAAAAGAAATAGTGAATGGTGATGACCCAGTAAATGAAGTGAGACACCAGGTGCAGAGACTCAGTTAACATATGAGCAAGAAGAGCAGCAAAACCAAAACATCTGTGTCTCTTATTTAAGTCAATGGCTGAAACTGCAAGCACCATAGGTCAGCCAGGATAAATTTATGAAATCTTCTGATGGCATGATACTAAACATTGATTGTCTTATCTGCACCGATTCCTGAGTTATTGCTGACTGTTAAAGGGAACAAATGCGACTCAAGCTATTGACAGATGACCACTTGCTGCATTTTATTATTTCTAGCTGAAAGTACACAGTTTTCTTTGGCTTGTAAGGTAGGTGCTATAAACATGGATCCCTAATTGTGAATGCTTGTTAGTGAGGCATATCTGAAACTCAGCCAAGCATTGGTCACACTTGCATTTAGTGTGTTCAGAGATATCTTCAAGGAGGTTTATTTAAAGAAAAAGATGGAGCTGTAGGACTCCTTTGGCTCTAGGCTTATTTTCGATTTGATGTTTTGGTGTAAGAAGTGCAGTGTACTGGTTTCAGGTGTCAATATAAAACACAGTGCCTTATCTTGTACTAACTATGTATGTTAAAAATAACTAAATAAAAGCACATCTGCAGAGTTCTTTAAACTCTATTTAGGCTTACAGTGGAGTACAGTTTAGCCACTTTGGTTTTACAGCTCTTCTATTTCCAGGACCCAAATAACCTTGTTTTGATGCAATCATACAAGGCAAGTGATGCACTGCATCACATCTATTAATTCTGAAGGAGAATACCAATTTGGTTTAATTAGATCCACTTCACACCAAATACATGTTTTATTTCTAAAAAGGGAAGCAGAAAGGTAGTTCTAAAGAGGGAAACTGTTCATAATGTGTATATTTAGACATCTTAAAATGTATTTAAAGTTGGTCAGCCCTTCTTACTCTGTTGTTCAGCTGCCAAATCCAAAGGGGAAGTGAAACAAAGGGGGGTTTAGTTATATAAATATGAAGCTGTAGAGTGGGAGGTTGTCTTCAGAACTGTCTCCTATAACCGATAATTGGGTCTCCAAGGAAGTGTAAATTATGCCTGCAGCTTGAGCTGTAGCTAATGCTCTCTGAGAATAATTATTCTGATGGTTGTTGGAGAAAAAGAGCAGAGGAATAGGTGCAACATGTGGACAGCAAGTACGAATGTGTTGTGTATCATAGCTCTACTGTTTGTTTCTTTATGCTAATCAATTCTCATGATAATAATAGGTTAATTATCTGCATTGATTTATTTCTGAGACAACCAGTTTGAGGGTTCTTTCTATTTAAACCTGAGCAGACTGGAAGACCTTGAAACAGCTGCAGCTTTTGATGTTCAAAAAGTCTTTGTACTCAGTTTCCATCCTGGTGTAGAGGTTACAGTTCTCACTTTCAGAGATGATTGCTGCAAATTATCCACAGCTCTGTCACTTACAAATTAGAGTACTACAATATCGAGTACTTGAGAGCACTCAGAAATTTCTGTTCGTTCTTTATTTGTGCTTCTAGAAGGAACACTTTGAATGAGGGTCACTGCCTTGATGTCTGCTTACTATTCCCAGGGTTTGATACAGTGTGGCAACTTTCATTAACAGGAATAAAAGTGCCATGGGATGCACAAGGTCTGGTCTGTGGGGAACTAGGGCTCTAATCATATATGACAGAACCATGTTGTCTTCCTGAAAGCTAAATTTTGGATATCCCAGGTATGGAGTTGGAGTGTCCAGACTGGGTAACTGTCTCTGACTACTGGATCCACTGTCCTTGAATTTCCATTTTCCCCAACCCACTGTCTAGTTAGTATTGCTGATGGGAGTGTGAGAGTGGAAATAAATACGTGGCATATGAAAAAGGGCTGCAAACCAGTTCAGCAGAAGAAACGGCTGCTGCTGAAGCTTTTTGGGGCTCAGAGGTGTGTGTATAAACATAACACACACACACAGGGATGTCTGTACGAGTGTTGCTTTTTAGTGCTGGTGGCTTTTGTGGTGGTGTCAGGTGCATTAGCCTACTATGGGTGATAGTTGAGTAGTGGAGCCCTGGAAGGATGTAGTTGTAGGACTATTCCTTCACATCCCTCGTGATGAAACTTGGGAGTCTGTTCATTACAATCTGGTCTTCAGTGATTGTTCAGTACTAACTGCTAACTCAAATACACTGAGAATATCTTATATGTGGTTTATCCTGCATATAATTCTGAAATAGGGTTTTGTTCTGCCTATCACAATGAAACAGGGCTTCAATCCAATGTTAGGATCCTTGCTAGCCTTTCTAAATTCATCGTCATCTTTTCAGCAGTGAAATATGATGTCATAAATAATGACTTATGCAAATGTTCTTACCTCCTTCCTACCAATGTAATTTCCTTAAAAAAAATAGAGCATGGCAATAGCTCTCTCAGCTTTTTGCTACTTCTAGAAGTTTTGATAACAATAGTGGACTTCATTTGGCATCGTGATTGCACCATAGCTGAATTTGGCTCCTGATCTCTTAGTATGTTAGCTGTTGTTTGAATCCTGTAATTCCATGTTGAATTGCTATTTAGATCCAGATATTGCATCATTCTCATACGTACAAACAGTGAGTCTCTAGGGCTTCTGACTACTCTTCCCTTCACCCACGGTGCAGTAATAATGGTATATTTAAATGAGCTATCTGCAAAGTACAGGCTCGTCAAACAAATTAGCAATGTTGTTTAGAGGCAGTGGTAAGGTAGGAAGGCAAGAAAAATACTTGGGGAGTGGTCTGCAAGATGTACTGTGGGAGCGAATGGTGGTGTAAGACCTGCTGTTATTGGGACCTGGAAAGGCTCTTCTTTTCTCTTCTGCACCCTTGCTTCAGGTCAGTCTGAGTGGAGAGAAGACCCAGGCAAGAAGGGAAGTATGATGCTGCTATTCGTTCTCATGACAGGATTTTTATTCCACCTCTGCAGGAAAAATACAACCAAGGCAAGTTAACAGAGGCCTGAATGAATCTGATAGGCAAGGGCAAGTAAGAAGGCAGGAAGAAAAAAAATATTCACCTTCCAGTGGCCTGGTACATCATTCTGCTCGACTGATTTGTCAGCATTTCTGGCTGAAGAAGGGGGAGCAGCCCCCAGACAGTCCATGAAAAGTGTAGCATCTTCAATCTGCAGTATAGCAAAGCCTGATTCCAGGGAGCACACGGTGTGTGCAGTTCTGCTTAATAACCACCTGCTCCTCGACACAAGTGACTGTGTGTAGCCCCCTAAGTGACTGTTTATCCAGAGGACAGGTAAGGGGTTTCTAGGAAATTGTGCTGTACTGGTGATTTGTGCTCTGAGCACCAGCACAGTGTAGTGTGTTCCCTTTATGTTGCTAAAGTAGCTGTTGCTTGTGGCTATTTGTAAATATGTATGTAAGGTTTGCTTAATTTCAGGGTAATTGCTTCACAAATGGTTCTGTATTGTATTTATTGTGCCAAGCTATCATTAGGTTCTTTTGGGAATTTATATTGAAAAAAGTTGGGCATTTACAGGGAGCACAGGTTTTTATTACATGGAAAAGGAATCAAATAAGGAACCCAATTAGCTGAATGAGTATCATCTCCGAAACTACCACATTCAGGGAATCCCTGCTGTGCTTTTAATGAAGTCTTAAATATAAAATTCAGTATTAGGAGAAGTGAGAAGGTGCTTACTGATTAGTCCTCCTACGAGTAGGGGACTACTTCCAATACAGTATTGCCATGGTGTCCCCACTATTTTTTCTGTTAACTGTTATGCTCTTTTTTTCTGATTTTTTTTTATTAAGCTTAGGGCTATACATGTCTTGCATTCATCTCAAGGGAGTGTTAGATTCAAAATCATTATAAATCACAGTTACTTGGATATTTAAGGTACACTTTGATGTTTACACCATCAAAGCTGTACTTGATGGTCTGTAGTAGTGAGTGTAACACAAAGTTCTGACCTGTGTGTGCATGTGACTCAGTCCCTGTGTATCTCTGGAACAGCAATGAATTCAGTAGCGTAACTTGGATCTAAAACCTGGGAAGAAAAACATCAGAAGTAATGTCATCTACCTCTAAAACCATGACTGTTCCGTATTTCTTAATACCACTGCATTTCTCAGTATATATGAGGAGGCTTTTGTGCAGAACTGAAATCCATGCATGATGTATGTTTTCTTAGGGTGAAAATTGTTGAAGCTTTCTTTAAATACATTTTAAAATATTAAAAAGATGGTCTTGCCCATTGTCAAATTAATGCATTCTTTATGCAATGTATTTTGTACTTCACTGGATTGTAACAAATTAGTAGAATTTTAAGTTCACATGAATGCACCTGAGGCCGTGAGCATTCCATTGAGTATCATTCAATTGGTATAATTTGATTTAACATTCTGCACTAACTGAATAGTGTTGGAATGTAATAAACTAGTAACTTCAAAATTAACTTTTTTTTACCTTATATGGTGTGTAGTCAGAGGTTGTCCTTGCTATGGTGAAGTCTTGAGCACTGCTTTTGTTTCTGAGTAAACAGCTGTTCCTAGAAATGTTTTGTGTAAGGCTGTGTACAAACTTATATGGCCGGTTGATAGAAATAAGTGGCATGCATTTCTTCAGAAATTAACCTGCTGATAATTTCCCCTTTGGTCAATTTGCAGCATATTATGTAGTATGGAGGTTTTTCTCTCTGTATTAGCCAGATCAAGAACTGGTGCTGCTTGGGCAATGCTGTTATGGGAGTAAGAAACTGGTTCAAAATCTCAGAGGGCTAGAGGCGGTTCCCTGCAAAGTCAGTAGATGGTTTCCTACTGTCTGCACTGTGCATCAGAGCAAGTCCTCTGAGACTTAATCTGAGAAGCTGCTTGCAAAGTAGGTACTTTGCTTCCTAGCTTATCAATCAAAATGTATCTGTCTTTTTATTTCTGCTGCTGTTACAACTTGTGTCACTTTGTGGGGTGCTCACAGGGAAACTTGAAAATTGTTTCAGTTTCTAGGAATTAGCACTACAATTCACCCGTGCTTGTAGTACACACCATTAACAAGGAGTAGGGGGGGCACTGTGTGTCTAACCCATCTTAGGTACTGCAGTGCTTCTACTGTTTTTACATTTCTCTAGAGAACCAAGCTGTTAATGGGCATCCAAAAGACACACAGAACCATAATTTGGAAAGCATGGAGGCATTTCAATGTGACTGATATGAAAGCATTCTGTTGTCCTAGGGTGTAACATATAAAGGTGATTAGCTACAAATATTGTGGGTTAACAAGAGACCTTTTCAGCTGTGCTCCTTATATTAAGGGTGCAAAGTACAGGAAGAGTTTAAAAGGCTTCTTCAACTTTCTGCCACCACAGTCATCTTTATCAGATGAATTTTTAGCTTCTTGGTAACTCCTGCCACCAGAATGCACTTAAACAAGGCTCAATTTGCACACCCAGAAGATGAGCAAAGCGTTGGCAACTGCTTGCGTTGCCCTTTCCCTTGGGGTGACTTGTAGCTGAGTAGCACAGGCACCTGTGGATACTACCTGTTCCTTCTCATGTCTACATGAACACTCAGTGTTGCATGAAATGCACAGTTAAACAAGGCTGACGTAGACCATAGTCGGCCACTTGGGCCCTCAAATCACAGTTCTGTTGTAAATGCAACCTTGGAAAATAGTAAACAATATACTTTTGCTTTTATAACATGATTTGGGCTAAAAAAAGACTTAAACCTCATGGAAGCAGTTCTTAGTAAGATATCCTCTTCAAAGGAGATGTAACAGAACTCAAAGCTTCTTCAAAACATTTATGAATGAAAGTGAACATATTCAGACATCTGACTGTGTAGTGCCTTTGTCAAAAGTGGTAATGTAGGAAGGGTTTGGGGGTTGTGTGTCTCTGTCAGTGTAAAGCGATGCTGTTAAAATATCAGGAGCCTAGTTCTGAAAATGTGAGATATTCAGGGTTAGAATTGTGCACCTGGCCAGGACTGCAGGAGCCATTCCCAAGGGCAGGAAATACTAAGACCTGGAAAACATGAGAGTCTCCGATAACTGTCTAATGTGAAAAGTAATTGACATGTTAAGGTATAATTACTCTACAGGCTACTCCCCTTATTAAAAAATAATTTTGATTAAGGAAAAGAGCACATTGAACATTGTCAGTCCAGTAGGAAGTTGTCATTAATCTTGCTTTTAAAATCTTGCTTTAAGTGTGTCTTCATCATTTAGTCATAGAAAATACTGCTCTTAGTTATCATAAACAGATCATTTGGCAAGGTGAGCATAGCACTGAAATTCTGTTCTTAACAGAATGGAAAAACTTAGATACAAAAAAAAAAGGCTTGATGAGATAAGGTAAAAAAAGACTGACACACCACCAGCATCTCTGAAGGACTGGATTCACATCTACAGTAGTTTACAGAAATGTGGCCGGAAACATGCACACTCCTTTAAAAATAAACAAACCAGAAACACTAGACCTTCTAGAAAAATTTAAGTTCTAATTCAAGAATTCTAGGAATGAAACAGCAGAGGTGCAAAAATGCAGGTGTACAGTTATGGACACCTTCTTGAACTGTTAGTTCTCAGCCCAGGCAAACATTAAGATTCATCCCAATTGCACTCAGTAGCTAATGAAGGTGGAATCGGCTTTTGCTGCTCATTTTGGTTTGCTTTGCTTTAGGGGTGATCATGTTTTGCCATCTGTGGATTTGTTGTAATAGATGACTTGCAATTCTGACTTTTCTTTATGAAACTTTTTTTTTTGTCCTTTACCTTTATTCTGGCTTGTTGCTTCTGCTAGCAGCATGTTACTCCTCTTTCACTTAGCGTGCTGCACTGTAAAACTAGTATTAGACAACATGTGTTTTATGCTTTGATATACCTCTGGTAATGTAAAGCTGGTCTAGAACTAGCAAGTATCAGAAAGCACAAGTAGTTCTATAACAAGGAAATACAGTTTAAGTGCAGCTCAGGTTTTATCAGAGCTGTAAGCCCTAATGATTTTGTGGGAATTTGGACATGCAGATATCCTTGATAAATACTGAAATAAGTCAACTAAACTATAGTGTATTTCTAGGGATTTTGTTGCTTTGTTTTTCTTTCCTGTATGTTGAATTAGATCTAGCCACAAGTGACATAGGTCTTGAAGAATGCCTTAGTTTCCTGGAACTAAGTATGTCTGTGTGATGTAAAAATGCTAGCAATACTGAAGTGTGGTTTATACAATTTCCTTGTTCACATGGCTGGTGTGCATTGCTTGATTTGTGCTATTTTTTTTTTTTAAATTCAGGTATCCTTTCCTGCCCAGTGTGCAAACAGACCTGCTTTGCAAGGGATGTAGTTGAAAATTTCTTTCTCAAGGACTTTCCCACTGGTAATTCAGCTATGGCAAAGGTAAGTGAAAACCAGTGAGCTGAGTGCCTTGTAAATTGTTGAAATGCTACCAGATGAACACTCTTTGAAAACAGAGCAAATTTCATGTTGAACAACAGTCTCTCTTATGGTTTGCTTATGCAGCACTGTAATTATTTCTCTCTTAGAGATGGACATACTGCCTTCATAGTACTTTTTGAACTTTATTTGGAGAATGAGTTTGACTCTATATACTTAAAATAGTATCGATTAAAAAATCACAATACTAATGGTGTAGGACTGAATCTGTGACAATTAATATATTAGGAAGATATTAGAACAAATCTCTTGGATTCTTCACTGTTCTTGATTGTTCCTTTTCTGCTCTCAACACAAAGTAAACAGAAGCAGAGTATTGGCCGATTGGTTATGCCAAGGTTACCCATTAGATCTTGTGGGCAATTATATTTTTCTAATTGTCTGTTTTAATGATAAAAAAGGTCACATCATATTTCAGTTTCCCATTGGGGAATGGATGCAAAGGGTAGTTGGAAGGCATAGGATTATTACCTTGGCCTTCTATTGAACTTCTATTGACACTGTATATAGATGGGTTTAACTTCTGTTAAATACCCAGTTAACAAGCCAAACTATTCTCACAGGTTTTTTAGCTTTTACTACTTTGGGTCATGAGAGGGACAGAGAAAGGTGTGCCTTTCTGCCCCCTCCGTTAAAACAGTATTCTTTTATTTGCATGAATAAGGTTTATTTCAGAATGTGGTAGTATTACCTGTAGCTGGGAGTTCAACTAGGTGAAAAGATGTCAAAACTATTCTGTTAATCTGCTTTATCCGAAGTGTGATCCAAAGCAAGTGAAAAGTAACAAATACTGGACTTCACCTTCTGAACCAGCTCCTGGACCTCAGTCTCTTTTGCACTTTTGCTTCCTAAGTAATCTGGATAGCCACACTGGATATGCAGTTTCAGAGCCTTTGGGTAGAAGGGAACACTTTTCCATAATGTAGGACAGAAGATAGATCTTTCCACCCCTTTTTACTCCTGTAGGGACAGCAACAATTTGTAGGTTGGTTCTGTCCCATGCAGAAGGCTTGAGACTGCTTTAAACTGTGCAAGTGCCTAGTGACATTGTTGTAAAAAAGTACAGAGAGGATACACCACTTCCCTGTCAGTCATTTCTGTGTTTCATTTTCTCCATTGTTAAAAAGAAAAGAATATGTAACCTAATCCATGGAGTGTTCTGGGGAAATTAAAAAAATAATGCAAGCAAAGTGTGTTGACAAGGTATAAGGTGCTTGAAGAGTGCAACATAACTTTACCTAAAACAGGAAGAGGTCTATTAGCACACACTCTTCAAAGAGAAGAAGAAAATTAGTAAGATATTACTGAATGTTTAGAATGCACTTATTATACTAGGATTTCTTCATTACCATGACTCACATAATTTACCTTTCAATGAGATTTGTGTAGAAAGGAAATCAAGTGAGGGTATCTAATGTCTTCAAAAACACTAGCTTATTTTTTCAAACCTTTAAAAGAAGGTTTTTTCTTTTCTGTAATCCCTTAGGAGTCCTAAGAGCAGTTCAGTAAAGCAGATTTCTCACTGGAGCTTAGGAGTACTCTAGAGGGACTTGTGAACCTTCCTCATAGTTTTTGGCTTACTTCCTTTTCATTAACAGTCAAGTCATGTAACAGTGAAACTTGCTTGCTGTCTTTTAACTACCACCCCCCAAAAAAACTAAAGACAGTTTCACCATCAGTGATATCAAAAGGAGAAGCACAAGCTTATTCAACTGAGGCACAGCTGAACTTCCACCATTTTCGTAATTCACCTAATATGTTCAAATGGGAATCTGTCAAGGCTTCTAACAAAGTGGAAGCAAGATGTTTCTTAGTGTGTGAGACAGCAAGGCATAAATGGTAGAATGCGCTGTATACTATCGGCAGGACTTTCAAGAATATGCAATTCAGCATCTCTTGCCCAAAAGCCCATTTCCACATCATAAATAATGGAATCCTGGGCACACTTTGTGCTTTGCAACTTAAAAGTTATGTTAACACAGTGGAGTGTCAATGTAAGTTTGTCAGACTGACAGCTGAAGAGTTACAGGTAAACTTGTGGTTAAGCAGTTTTGGTTACTGCAGAGAAAGCAGAGCTTCCCTCAACTTTTGACCTGTTCCCTAAGCTGGCCCTTCATGGGTACATTTTAAATTAGACACTTCTTTTTGTATAACAAGTTTTGCTTCCCAGAATAAATACCCTTGCATTTTGGTTACATAAATTATATTAGGCTTTTTGGTTTAAATTATTATATTACCTTTTGGAAAACATCGTTGATAAGCAAATGGCTAAAATAGCAGAATGGCTTACACACAATATTTCCCAGCCTAGATGATCAAACACATTTAAAACTTTACTTTTTTGCCTTATTGTCAAGAATTCCCCAATCTCTTTGCCCAAAAAGACTGGGAATACTTAGAAACTCTTTAATAAGCTGATAAGAGACCTATTGTGAAATTCCAGCCCCACTGAAGGGAATGGTGAAATTTAAATTAATTTCAGCAGAACAAAAATTTTTTCTTCTTGTGCTGAAGTGAATCAGAACTTGACTCACTTGTGTTTCAGGATTTAGGTGGATATAGATGTTCCACTTAATGCTGAAGCCATGATTTAAAACTAAGGTGACCAGCAAAGAACTGTGACTGTTCTTCCTTCAGGCTTTCTATTCCCTGAGACACTGCAAAGAGAAGCTCTTCTGTTCAGTTCACGGGGCTTGTGTCAGGGTGTATGTGCTGAGTGCATGCTGCTGTATCCTTCTCTCCCTGTTTCCCATCAGAATAGTTGGCATGCAATTGTCACTGAACTGAATTGAAGATAAGCTGATGCCCAACAGAAAGGACACCATAGGAAGTAATTTTGCCATCTATTTTTAATTCTTGAGTAGCCCCCTGAGTAGTAGCAGTATTCAGGAACTATGCATAAGTACAGTAGATACGTTGTAACCTTGTAGGAAATGTTTGAGTTTGATAAACTGGGGGCAAAGCTTTTATGCTTTGATGATGGTAAAATTACATCACTCTGTTCATTCTGTCCATTAGTACCTATTTTTGGCTATGGGAAGTCAAAGACATCAATATTAGGAGTTTTCAGACAAGGTACTTTATGCCCAATGCAAATCTTTTTTTAGAATAGTTATCATTATAGCTATCTTGAAATAACTTCTGAGTTCACTCTGGGTACCAAAGATCAAATTTCCCATTTCATTTATGTGCTGCTTTATTAATTTCCCCTATAGCGATGCTTCCAGACAGCATAGCTTATGTAAAAAAGAGCATGTCCTAAATTGTTGAATCAATAGAGACAATAGTTAATTAAGGTTTCCAGTTGTTCTCATGTTTCCATGTCTTATGTTTCCAGTTTACTACATGTGATATCAAGATAAAATTGAGCTCATTTCTGGTTAGCTCTTTAAGAACTGGAACTAAGTTTTTCATTAATAGTATGTGTGTGTCTCCACATTGTTTTCTAAATTGCCTTACCTTTGGCATGTTTTATGTATTTTTCTGACAGTTACACTGTATCAGAGTGGTTCATACAATGCTAAAACAAATAGAGTAAGCTCTAATTTTGAATAATGCAATGTAGACTTAGAGTACCTCTGCTGATGTAGCTCCAGTTTACATTTATATATGTGAAAGCAGAAGTGGATTCTAGTCTATAGATTTTTTAGTTTGTTAATAATTAGTAACAGAAATGAATGAAAGACACTGAAATGATATAGTAAAATGCTTCTGTATAATGTGATTAGAAAGGAAATGGTAGTTAGATTAAAAAAAAAATTTGATGGGGTTTGACTCTAACATTTCATGTATTTATTTGACAACCTAAACTATCTTTTCTGAGGTGGAAAATATCTGTATCTACCTATCTAAGTATCTATACATATATAAGCATATAAAAGTAAGGCGTAAAGTCATTTGACGTCTTAAAGCCATCAGTAAGTAGTGCAACACTAATAGAAAGCACACTGCTCATTTTCAGAAGTAACTTTTAACCTAACGCTCCTTAGCTGAATTCAGACAAGCCTTATTTTATAATTTCATGGCTTTCTCATTTCACAAAATAACAAGAAATTATGATGATTTCTTCTGACTTCATATGTAACATGGACCTTAGAATTTTGATGAATAGTTCTTGCATCATATCATAATTATGCTTGATTGTGCTACAGCACAAAAAGACAACCAATTTGATTTAAGAGCTTCAGATTTTAATTTTATTGTTCCCTTTTACAACAATAACCAGACTCTTAAAATCACTTGAATTGCATTAGTCTGAGGAAGAAAAATATTAAGCTTACCAATCTGAATCATAGTCTATTAAAGATAACAGTTTGTACGGCTGACTTGTTATCCTTTTATGTAACTTCACTTTTTGTTCCTAGAGCTGCTCCAGGTGTAAAGAAAAGAGATCTGCTCACAGTCTCTGTACAAGCTGCAATAAGTGGTTGTGCAGCTCATGTACAGAGGAACACAGGCATGGCAAAGAAACTGGAGATCGCATCCTGTCTGTATCCCTGAAGGGCTGCACAGGTACTGAAGATGCACTTGGAAGTTTTGTTTCTTCTGGTATCAGTTATTCAGTTAAAAAAGGAGCAGTTGCAGGCTCTGTGCCACAGACACCATGCTCTGTGTGACTCAGAAGGATATGCATATGTCAATGAGAGATTACATGATTTTTCTATAACTTTAGGGCCATTGCTACATTGGTATCCTGCAGTATTTGAAAAACTTTGGATATTTGTGTTTCACAGAGACATGCCTTTTCAGTCTGAGGAATGGTGGGCTAGGATTTGGTAGGCTACAGCGGCAACAGGCCTTGCTCTTTCAGTATTTCTGTCCTCTTTTGGGTAATTTCCTCCAGGATACTACTATAAAGCAATTCCTGTGCTTATGGACAAGGTGTGGTAAGGAGAGTCACAGATAGCAAAAGGCTGTGATCACTATAGCATGTTCCTTTTTTCTAAGCCTGGAGTGAAAAACATGGCTCCTGAGTGTGACCTCTGTACTGCCATCAGCAAGCACAAATAAGTCCGCTGGCAAATGTCTCATCCCTACACAATGATGAACCACAGAGAGAATTATCATCTCCTATTACTGCTCATTATTTTCTTTTCTTATATGCTAGAAATCTGCTAAACCTAATTTATGTAAGTTTAATGTAAGCAATTTGTGACTTAAAGTAAGAGTTTTTCATTTTTATACAACAATTTAAGTTTACATCTTGCTCACATATAACATTATTTGTGCTGGAGAGTTTGTGCTGCACTATCATTCTTCATAAGGAAGATGAAGGACAGAACAAAGAATAAACATAGGTGTAGCCCACAGATTATACTTTTTAAATTACTATTTTTTATTTGGCTTTAGGGTTTTGTTTGTAGAAGTCTATACTTTAGGCTTGGGCATAGATGGAGATTTTTTAAGCCCTGGGTGTTCATATTGGAGTTTGAGGCACTTGAGACATGATATGCCATTGCCAAATACAGTGTAAACAAAAAAAAAAAATCTGTAAGTATAGTAATAATAAAAAAGCACAGATGACATTTAAATGTTTTCTGGGTCTTTTCTAGAGAATAATATAAACTGAAGTTCCCCCAGGCCCCCACAAATGCCCTGATTGGATGGACAATATGTTTTTCTTCCTGAGTTTATGTCAAGATAAGGACTGTGGTTTTGAGGGTCCAACTGTTAATCAGTATCACTTTGAGTAAGGTTACCAGCTCATATTGTTGACAAATAATGGTAAGAAAATATACCTGTGGCTTAGTTGTGGTTTTGTGTGTGCTCTATAAATAAAAAGATGCAAACACATAAACTAAAATCTTTCTCATCTTTTTAGTCCTAAATCCTGTATGACAAAAAAAAAAAAAGTAAAATAATAAAATAAGGTGGTTGGTAATGTATATATAGGCTAGTTAATCTAAAAAATTATTGGAGGTGTAATCTGTGCTTTATTATTATTATTATTAATTAATTAATTAGGACATTGCTATCCCCTCAGGATATTTCAAAGAAAGCAAATACTAGGATATACTAAAACTTGGGCTGTTTTGGGGTTTTTTTTTTTCCTTTTCTGGAAACAAAGTATCCTCTGCTTTCAGATTTGTATGTGGTGCTTGTATGTGGTGCTCCTGAAAAACAGCCACCTTCTTTGTAGGCCCCTGTAACCATTAAGACCCTCTCTACCCTATTGATCTTTGAACTGTTCTGTCTTTTGCCATTTGCTTTACAAGGGACAAAATTCCTTTTGTCATCTCAAAACTAAGATTCCCTGGGTCTGAAATGAAGTAGACCCACACACCACAAATGCATTGATCCTGCCTATTCCTATTCATTTGGATAATTTTTTCCTTGAGTGGCAGGAGCCTGGCTTCCCTGGGAAGCCTGCCTTTCTGCTTCCTCCTTCATGATACCTGTGCTCTGTGTAACACATTTGATCACCTGCTGCCGCACAGAACCTCCAACTCTCTTGTCACAGTTCCCCATCCACTTATCTTGCGCATCCCCTTGCTTCTTTCCTGTGTCGTTGACTGTTCACTGGGTGAGACCCAGCCAATGCAGCTGGATGGCTGAGCTGGATATGGCACCCTTAGCCTGGTGACTCCTGAGGTCATGCTGCAGACCACTGCGCCAAATTCATGTCATTTTCGAGAGCTTTCCCTTCATTCAAATTTGTATTTAGAAGGTAAGGGTGTAGAGGGGAGCAGGACTAGGCTGGGTCAGAAAAATGCCATATTTTATAAGAAGAAAACAAATTTAAAGTAGCCCGATTTCTTTTTTCCTACTGACTCATCCTTTGCAGGTCTGAAATAAAGGCCCTCAGAATGAATACTGCTGGTAGGGGGTTCCCTGTAATGGCTTCTTGGTGTTGGAAATGGCTCTGGTCTTGTTTGAAACAGCTTTATTTTCACCTCCATAGCATTCTGTAACATCTGGTAGCTTGGCAGGGGGTGATGCTAGTTACATTTCATCATTTTGAACATGCTTATTGAGAACTAGAATGGGAAGTTATGGGAGTGGTCTCTGTTACAGTAGTTCAGCTAAAAATTGTTACTGAATTCCTACATTGAAAAACAGACCTTTTTTTTAAGCATAAACCCAGATAAATAGCTTACACTTCATCACTTTGATTCCTCCCTGCCTCCAAATTCCCCACTAATGTTAGTTAATATGTTGTATTGTTGCTCCATTGTATTCTTGTTAGCTCAACAACTTCTAGGCATACTATCAAAAATTCACGTTCTCTTGTGAGTGCCAGGCTATTGCTGCTGGTTATGCATCTGAAGAGATAATGAGATGTATAAGGCCAGAAAAAACAAACCCTGCTTCGTGTGTAATCAGATGGTTCCAGGGTCTGGGTCTTTTAGAAATAACATCAAGATTTCCAATAAAATTGTGAGAGTTTGGCAACTCTTTTTCTGAACTATAGTAGTAGTCCTTATCAATGACACCATTGCTTTATATTCCTCAGCAACTGAAGATGAAGCAAGTGAGTTTTCCTTATTTTGTCCATTGCACAGTCAAGAGCTGCTCAAGCTGTTCTGTGAGACCTGTGATACCCTCACGTGCTGCAGCTGCCTTCTGACAGAGCATAAGGAACACAGGTACCACACATTGATTGCTTAATCATAATCTTGTCTAAAACTGTAGGTAATTTAGATATAAGACTGTTCACCTGCACTTCCTGTCAGCTGAACTTGCAGTCTAGTCCAAACTTAAAAGCCATAGCAAAGTCAGTTCAGCTGTCTTTTGCCCAAGCAGTGTAACACATGAGTCACCACCCTCACAGAATCACTCATGCCTCTCAGCAGGGTGTACCCTCCTAATTGTATTGTCTGCCCAAATACTATGTAGGTTTGAGTGTGCTCAAAGGCACAAGATGAACTCTATACTTAACATGATTCAAAGACTTGTGTTTATTGGAGACATCGTGACTGTACATGACCAGAGTTACCAACTTAAGCATGCTGCTTGCCTGTGGAAGTGTGTGAGCAATGTAAGGAATTGTCCTATACGCAGTGACACTTTTTGTGAGATGGGCCTGCCTATATGAACAGCAATGAAGTTCAGCTGTCATAGAGAACATTTGTAGTAGGAAAGAAGCAGGGACCATGCCCAGACAGGCTTAAGGCAGCTCGTCCCCTACATTTATCAACTGATAAGTTGATTTATCGACAGAAAAAACATGGTGTGAGAATTTCCCCTTTTTTCACAGGTTCAGACACCTTGATGAAGCTCTGCGAAATCAGAGAGTTATCCTGGAAAATGTCGTAACTAAAGTGGAAGAGAAAAAAAATGGGATTCAAGTTTCAGCTAAACAGATTGAAGACAGGTAATGGCTATGCATTTTTTTGTCACAAAGATGGGTGATCAGTAAAAATGTTATTTTTAACATTAGATGTAGGTTAACAGAAGTAAATGCAGATGTTATATTTTTCTTCTTGGAGGATAGGAAATAGTAGGAAGGTGAAAAATACCAAGTTCATGTTTAAGTGATACTGACCAGTCATGGCATTGTAATCCAGGTTTCCATAGTCCTTATAAGGCATGTGACAGCTGACTTTAAGAATTCTTTGTACAATCTGTTTCTAAACTATAATTTGAAAAGATTGAAAATAAAAGCTATTTTAAAATATGTTGTTTCTTCAAGGAACCTCAAAGCAAGCTGCAATTCCAGTTGAGACTAGTATTAAAATGAAAATATTTCATTATATGAACTGGATTTCAGCTACTGATTATATATTTCTCAGCTGTTGGATCTCTCTTCTGTGTTTAAAAAAAACATTTCAAACACCTTGAAAGAGTACAAATCTGTTTATACTATTTGTACTCTAGTATAAAGTGATTTTTTTTTTTTATTTGGCTTCTGTGGTGTTTGTGGACAAAGAACTTGACTGTTCTTGGCATGATGTTTGAGAGAGTCAATCAGCATTAGCATGTCACATCCAGAGGGTAGTGGCCAGTGACTCGATGTCCAGATGGAGATTGGTGACAAGTGATGTCTCTCAAGAGTCCGTATTGGGACCAGTACTGCCTAGTATGTTTATCACTGATGTAGACAGTGGGATTGAGTGCACCCTCAGCAGATTTTCAGATGACTCCAAGCTGAGTGGTGCAGTTGATAGTGCTTGAGAGATGGGATGCCATTAAGAGGGACCTGGTCATACTGGAGAAATGGGCTCATGTGAACCTCATGAAGTTCAACAGGGCCAATTGGGTGCAAGGTCCTGCAGCTGGGTTGGGGCAAACCCCACACAGCAACACAGGCTGAGGGGTGAAGGGGTTGACAGCAGCCCTGACAAGAAGGGCTTGGGGGTACTGGTGGATGAAAACCTGAACACAAGCTGGCAATGCGTGCTTGCAGCCCAGCAAGCTGACCATATCCTGGGGTGTATCAAGTAAGTGTGGCCAGCAGGTCAAGGGAGGTGATTCTGCCCCTCTGCTCCACTCTGGTGAGATCCCACCTGGAGTATTGCATCCAGCTCCGGAGTGCTCAGCACAGCAAAAACACAGACCTGTTAGAGTGGGTCCAGAGGGGGCCACAAAAATGAGCAATGGAATGCCTTGTCTATGAGACGCTGAGAGAGTTGGGGTTGTTCAGCCTGGAGGAGAGAAGGCTCTGGGAAGACCTCACTGTGGCCTTTCAATACTTCACCAGAGCTTCTAAGAAAGATGGAGACAGACTTTTTAGTAGGGCCTATAGCGATAGGACTAAGGATAATGGTTTTAAACTGAAAGAGGGTAGATTCAGACTAGACAGAAAGAAGAAATGTTTTACAATGATGGTAGTGAAACACTGGCACATGTTGCCCAGAGAGGCTGTAGCTGCCCCAATCCTGGAAACATTCAAGGTCAGGTTGGAGAGGGTGCTGAGCAACATGATCTGGTTGAAGATGTCCCTGCTCATTGCAGGGGAGTTGGACTAGATGACGGTTAAAGGTCCCTTCCAACCCAAATCATTCCATGATTCTATGATTCTGTGTGTGAAAAGAAGTTTGGGAGAACTTATAGGAAATGGTACAACTTTCACTGGAGTTCTCTGTCAATAGTTAGATCAGTTTTTGTAACAAATAACTACTAAGCTCTGAATAAATGACGTACCAGGTAGCTCATCCAGGAATGTGTATCTCTTACCCATAGGTTGCTTGAAGTAAAACAATTATACAAAAAGATAGAAAATCAAATAAAAATGGCTAAGATGTTTTTGATGAATGAAATCAATGAACGAACAAACATTCTTCTTGAACAACTTGAAGTAAGTAAGGCTAGTTTCTTTGATACCTTGGGAAATCAAACTAAATTAAATTTAATCCCAGTTCCAATGGTAAAAATATAGACTGTGAGAGTTATTGTCCCTTTGCTTATGTTTTCAAATATTTCTTTTTTTTTTTTACTTTTTTTTTCCCCCAGAATTTTATGTGGAATCAATGGTTGACAAAGATTCAAGATGAAGTGGCAAAATGCTAAAATGCTTAACATGTTAACCACATCATCTAATGCAGTTACAGGGGATATGTGTGTACCTTTGGAGTACTTAGGAAACAAGCAACTTCTAGTTTGTAGACCACTAGCAGCACATTTAATACCCCGTTTTGAAAATGATCCTCTGGTCTACTTTCTGTAACAGAGCCTGCAGTTTTGACTCTTCAGTTTTTGGATGTCCAGTTGAAGTATATGTGATTTTATTCTGAAACATGCTGAGCACAAAACCTGCTATTTGCTCTGATCAGAATTTCCAGTTCTCAGTTATTGGGTAATTTTAGCAGGCATTGGAAAGACAAGGCGCTCACTACTTGTTACCTACCTTTGAACTTATATATTTGACTCAAATATGGCTACTCAGTAAGCAGCTTTACAAAAAAAGAGAAATGTATGCTCTCATTTCAGTATTATTAAGTAAATTCAGTGTTCATGTTTTGACAACATTTCAATGTTTGTCAGAGTTATCTGTAACCACAACCGAACTGTGCATATGCTTGAAGTATACGATGAAGTGCATGTAGGGGACATCAAGTGAAATCAGGAGGTATCAGGTTCAAATCAAACAAGAGAAGATAGTGCTTCACATAAATGGTAAATAACTGTGGAAGTCCTTGCTGCAAGATACTGTGCATAGGTTTAAAAGTAATTAGACAAATTTGTAGAAAAACACACTGAGAGTGATAACGTAGCCTCTGTCTTTGTGGTCCCTAAATCATGAACTGCTGGAAACTGGATCAGAGGAAATTCTGCATGCTTCCCCTTTTTATATTCTTTCTTGGGTCTCTTCTGTCGTGTATTGTATGAGAGAAGAAAGCAGTCCAGGTACAAATTTGATCCAACTTCTACAGTTTTTTCGGGTTACATTATTCTGTTAAACCAAGGCCAGACTGATGTTGGTTGTTTGCTCCTGGAGAAGTCATTGTTCTTCCTGAGTTCAGACATATCTGAATAGGTTTGAAAAGATCCTAAATAACAGTGTGCTTGCAAAGAATGCATAGTGTAGTGCCAATGATTGTATGCATTATATGTGTCCGAAGAATGACAACTGTCTTCTACCGATTCTCATTATGAACAGAAAATCACCAGTGAAAAGAAGCAGAAATTGGAGCAACAGCTACAAGGTGTTATGGTTTTAAGTAGACAAGTAGAACATGTGCAGAACTTCATCAGCTGGGCAGTGTACAGTAAAAACAGCATCCCATTTCTCTTCAGTAAAGAACTGGTAAGAGCAATACTTATTTTTTCAATAAATTAGAATTGTGCAGTAAATGTGAGAACTGTTTTAAGGGGTTTATATTTCTCAAATAAAATATTTTTCATGATCTTGTAATTCTGAATAAAATCATTGTCCTTTGATTTGCAGATTGTATTTCAGATCCAGCGCTTGTTAGAGACGAACTGTAACACAGACATAGGCCCTCCTCTGGAGATCAGATTTACTTGGGATCCCTCCTACTGGACTAAACAACTGTCCAACTTGGGTAAGAAAAATATATTGTTTTTTATTAGGCAAGTGCCCAAAGCTGGACAAGACAGACACAGATGGTACAGTACTTTCCCTTTAGTGCTCTTTTGTTCTGACTTCCAGTTTTGTACCTCTTATTATGTTCTGAAGAAAAGCTAGTGTGGCTGCACTTCCCTGTTTTTCCCTCCAGTTATATCAGTTCACCTATTAAAATATATTGTTATATATAAATAATACCTCATATACGTTACCTAGAAATATATGCTTTAAATACCATCTTTGATGGTCTTAAAAAGTCACTATGTAAGAACACAACTACTAGTTTAGTGGAAGAACTGCGCAAAGCTAAACAAATAACTTTTAACTAGAATTACTTAACGTGTAGCGTCACCGGCTATCAAACAGCCTTGACTTTTCCCAATGTATTTGAAATGCAGTTCTGCCCTAGCAAGCAGTAGGCCTGTACAACACTGTGACTCTGACAGTCCTGTAAGGAGTTCCCTGCATGAAATGGAGTATCGGCAGTGGGCTTTGTGCTATCTCCTGGGCCTTACCCAGGAGCAGCTGGGCTCAGTCATGCCCATGCTCCTCAGATCCTTTAATATTTTAGTGGCCAAGGGACCTGAGCAGTGCTTGAGACACAATTAACGCACAAAGATGGCTTTAAGACATTGACTGTATAATAATTACAGTGTTACTTATATAATGAATGTGCATACTGTGACTGTTTCCCATCAGCTATAGATTTCCCAACTGCAGTGGGGTTTTACAGTAAATTCAGTTTGGTGGGCCAATCAACAGTCTAAAAGGTTGGTTCTCTTCCCATTTTAAGATATTTAAAACTAGATGGGGTAAAACACTATCAAAAGTATTACAGGGAATAATCTCTTGACTAAAAGCATGGACAAGATCAGTTCATAGGTCACTTCTATTTCTAGCTTTTATGATTCTCACCTGCATGACATCAATCTTTTATTTTTGTCACTTTCATGCTGGAAGCAGTCTTTTTTACCTGTGCTTATGGATGAGAAGATATACTCATACTTTAGTGAAAAATGAAAGTAGAAGCCACATCCATCAGTTACAATAAAATATGTTGAGGTCAATTTTTCAAAGCATTTGCTGAAAATTCAGTCATGAGTTCCACTGACATCAGTGGGAGTTTGGTGTGAATTTAAATCACTGAAAAATCTTGAAAAATGTGTCTTGAAGGTATGTTGAAGGACTTTTTGGATAGGATATTTTAATATATTTTATATTTGAAATGAAGACAAGGAAATGGCCATTGTTCACAGTTTTTATTATTTAAATTTGTCAAGATCACAGGAGGGGGTAAATTTGCTGTTTTTTTCAGGAGGTTTTGCTATGGAAGGTGGACACATTTCTCACTCAGATGGGCTACTCTCTGGAAATGTGCAAGGATTACAGACCTCCTCATATCATGGGCACCATTCACCAGCATCACAGCCGGAGCCTGTGAATAGCCAGACACATCAGTTTCCACCTGCAGTTCAGTGTCCTATGTCTGTATGTTGCTCTCACTGCCTCAGTGTAACTCACCCAAACAAAGCTCAGCCTTCTTACCAAGACATAAACTACCATCAAAATTTTCGACAACCTCCTGAACTGCATCAGGACTTTCCTCTGCAGTACAGCATGCAGCAACACGACAAAGAACAAAGGGGGGGCCCCCAGCCTATGAAACTAACACAGTCTGGGCTGGAACAGCAGTCCCGGTCAGAGCCAGAGAATGTATCCAGGAGGATGGAAAAGCACTCACCATCCCAGCAGCTGCAGCAGACTGCGCCCCTGGGTTATGCTGTTGTATCGCATGAGACTCAGCAAGTTCACACAAGCCATCCACAGCCATTCCACACACAGGCTTCTTTGCAGACATCAACTGTGCAAGTGCAACTTGGTCATCTCCAGAAGATAAAATCTAACCACTTCCAGCAGCCACTCCAGCAGCAGCAGCTGCCACCAGCATCACCACCATCAGGTCGGAATGAGAACACCCACAAACAAGTCGTCCAGCAGAGCCTGGACATAATGCACCACCAGTTTGAACTGGAGGAGATGAAAAAGGATCTGGAGCTTCTTCTGCAGGCCCAAGGACAGTCCAGCTTGCAGCTGAACCAAACCAAGCCACCTCAACATGTGCAACAGACCATAGTTGGTCAAATCAACTACATAGTGAGGCAGCCAGCAACAGTTCAGCAACAAATCCAAGATGAAGCACAAGTAAGTTCTCTAAAAGTTCTTTGCTACTGTGTTTAGTCAATGTAAGCTCAAAAATGGGAGACGCCTTTGAGATTTATGTGGTTGGTTTAATTTTCTGTTGTCTATGTTTGTATTCAGCAGAGGCTTCATGCCTCATGCAGATTGAGGCAAAATTTTTTGTAAAGTGCTGCATCAACAACCTGGACCCCAAAGATCTGAATC
>JAVJGJ010000002.1:30118843-30157174 GCA_035590215.1 Microhierax caerulescens
AGGTTCCTAGTTTTAGCTTTCTTTATCTGTGACACTTAATGTCAATAGCCTTGAGACTTTGCCAAAACAATCCTAACAAATCCTAATTCCAGTGTTTCAAGGTAAGTATTTGCTTCTCAGAATTCTTCTGTATTAGTGCTGCATGTTTTACACTGGACCTTTTTAAATGCAACAGTGATCAAATAAATATTTGAACTGAACAATATGTTTATTTTTTGTTCTCTGAAGGCACTTTGCATGTTCATTCTTCTTAGCTTTCACTACCATAGCTATGAAATTTGTGGTAGAAGGCATTTTGGGGTGGTGATGCTGCTGCCATTACATTATAAGGATCATCAGACCAAAATTAGTTATGAGACAATGAGAATACCATTTATAATGACACAGATGTAGTTCGATGTGCCAGGCTGTACATTAAAATGTCAAAAGCTTCAAAATTAACCTACAGCTGAAGCCACCCTCTACCCAAGAGCATAATTAATGCTTGTTGTTGTTCAAAGGGTGCAATGTAAAAGCAATAGAGCTTTTATAAAACAGAGATCAATTCTTTAAAGGCATCCCATTTGCAAAAACTAGCTGAACTGTCAAGGGAAAAGAGAAATTTTTGCTAATGGCAAAAGAAATGATTATTTTAGGGAGTGAATTAATAGGCTATTAATGAGCCTTGTTCCCAGTGCATTGTTCACTTCACACTTGACAGCAGCTCCATGGATCAGAATGGAATGTCTGTTCTTAACTGTGAGTTTTAATATTTTGCACTGAAAGATCATAATGTTGCTTCATCATTAAAATAACCACAAAATTAACTTTTGCCCCAAGGGAAAGACAGATGGCAGTTTGATGGCCTCATTATTCTTTTTTCTTTTTAACAAGAGTAAGGTTTTATATAGGCTTATAATCTAAAAAGATCTCTGAAGAAACTGATGCTAGCTAGAAGAGCAAAGCAGGTATAGCCATATAATGTGATTGAATTTCACCTTTTAAAAAATTTTAGTTTTAACAAAGTCTTATGCATGTGTCTACTTTTTTTCTTTTTAACAAGAGTAAGGTTTTATATAGGCTTATAATCTAAAAAGATCTCTGAAGAAACTGATGCTAGCTAGAAGAGCAAAGCAGGTATAGCCATATAATGTGATTGAATTTCACCTTTTAAAAAATTTTAGTTTTAACAAAGTCTTATGCATGTGTCTACTTTTTTTCTGCAGTAGGAGTCGTCCCAAGGACTACTCCCGGTAAGTAAACTTGTCTCACTGAAGCCAGGAGTAATCCTGCCATTGTCTTAGTAGGGCTAACATTTTGCCTGCAGTGTGTACAGTTACACACAGACGGGTCTTCACAGGGTCAGGTCTAAATACGTAATAGATGATTGCACGCTGTCATAGTAGAAGTAAAGGAAGATGTGTGAAATGGTTAGAAGTAGATAACCACAGGTTCTCCAGTTAACTTGCTGTGCAGCTTTGGGTGGTGTGCCTCAGCATGCTCCATTTCCAGTGGAGCACAGTGTTGGGTAGTTCCTATTGACTCAGACAGGAATTTGTGGATGCTTTGTTCTTTTAAGAATTTGGCTAAATAAATATTTAACCACCTCACAGGAACTTAATTAATACTCACAATGGACTTTGAAATAAGGGGAAAAGGCAAGGCTGATTACAGTCCCTCTGTTCAGTTCAAGCAGATCCTGCTTATTGGTTTTATTTTCTGTAAGTGATATAAGAACAATTCACATATTGATTTTTGTCATCTGAAAAATGCTTGTGATAAAGAGAGTGATGGAATAAAAAGGCAAATGTGTACTTGGCCACATTTGTCACTGCATGTGCAGGAACTTGTCACAAGCAAAGTGTGACAGCAAATGAACATTTTTAATCTTTGTGGACTACTTTAGGATGTGTGGATTCCTTTCTGACCTCCATATATTCCTTTGGTTTGAAACCTGAGCGTTCTTAGGAATGCTCTGTAGACAGAGTATATGGAAAATTGTGCCTCCACCAATGCATTTCCTCATTTGCTGTTCTCTAGTTTTTGGCTCAATTGTAAGGTAGGAAGAATATGTTTGACTGATTCCAGCTGATTTCAAGAAGTTATTATAGCTCAGACAGCTTGGATTCAGGGACATCCATTTGCCTGAAGAGGAGGAAAAGGGACAATACCCTGGCTGCAGAGACCCAGCACTCTCTGGGGTGCCTTCTACATGAAAGGACTCTTCAAATAAGCTTGCTAGCGCATTGTGTGGTAGAATGGCACAACCCTTCCCTAGCACAGCAGAAGAGCTGCCATTTTTCTGTCTCAAATGCAGGCTGTTTTGTCTCATTTGATATAAGTGGTCACTGTCCATGCAAAGCTCCTACTGTACTATCTATTGCAAATTGAAAAAAGGAAATGAAATTACTTCCTTAGGTGGAAATTATTGTCTGTGGGCAGAGTGTTATCTTAGCACAGAGGTGATATACATGGCAAGCAGAAGAATTCAAGACTGACTTCTCTGGTATTATGTAGGATTTATACAGGCACAACTTTAAAGGCAGGCTGCTGTCTTTACCACTATTAGATTAAGATGGACAGAGTATCAAAGTCCAAAATAGAGTAACAGTTGAGAAAAATACTAATTAAATCTACAAAATGGGTCCTGTCTCAGATTCACTTCCAAGTCACAGGTCCCTAGTATAAAAATAAGTACAACAATGAAATAAAACTCTAATCACCAATTCAGATGCAATCAACACATTTCTTTTGTCTTGGTTTATATTACAATGAGTGCTACTTACTGTATTACAGTCAGGTGAAAAGGATTTATTCTATTATTAAGGGTGAAACACCAGTGAACTATGATAAAATAAATGGAAAACTAAATATTCAAATGACACAGATCTGCATACTTTTAAGACTGTTTATATTTGCTTCGTATGGATGCTAGAAGAGTCCTAATTTCAGTACAGTGACACATTCCTGGATGTAAGGCAGCTTAAGGAAGGCACCTATGTGGGTGGATTTGCTTTGTTTTGAGTAACAGTATTTCTGTTGACAGTGACAAATCACGACTCCGTGGAAAATGCATGTTGCTAAAACAATTTCAAAGACTTTAGTAAATATTCCCTTTCTTTGGGAATTAGACATGTACTTCCTTTCCTGATGTGCATGTAGGATGCTTCTGGATTTACACTGTGATATTTAAAGGGCAAATGCCTTAGGTTTTAATGGGACAGACTTACTAACTAGCATAAAGTTTTCAGCATCATTAACTAACAGTATTTCCACCTACCTATGTCAGATTTAAAACTTATTTCTTCTAAATCATCTTTCTGAATAAACTGTTCTGATGATTTTTGAATAAAATGGTAAAATTTCTGATCTGAATCTTAGTTCTTCTGGAATAACGTAACAGTAGCTAGTAGGGTTTATATCAAGGCTGGATTCAGTACAATATTCTACATAATTAGATTTCCCATTCATTGTTGAAGTTAAAAATAAGGATCCCATGGACTGATCAAAGGAAGAAATATTTTGTAGATCACAGAAAATTAACATAGGTATCTCCTTTTCCAGTTTTCAGTTTGAATGGTGGAAAATCTAAAGCTCTTGGAAATAGTATAAGATTACAATTGATATTTTCAAGCCTATGTGACACAACTGGTTGATTATGTACAGCTGAAATAGAGTATTTAATCCATTATAGAAAGAATTTTGCTGCTGCAAAGCTTAACATCCTGCTGGTTGGTGGTTTTTTTATTTTCTTCTTTTTGCTTTTCCCAGGGTTTGACATCCTTAAGCATTGTGGGCTTTTCAAACTGTTTAGAAATGGAATTACCTGCAACAATGTTATCTAGCACAGCTGCTCCACAAATGCAAGGTGCAGCCACTGTAACACTTGGCCCATCCCCAAACACCCTTTGTGACTGTGATACTTCAGCAGAGTCGGTGCCCAGCTGCAACTTGGCATTGGGCAGAGCTGCAAGTGACCTGAGCCCTGGGGCTGCTGCTGGTCTTGCACCAGGTGATGCACTCCAGGGCAGCACTAAGTGCAAGGTAGGAATCACTCAAACTCCTCTACTGAAAGGGAACCCACTTTGATTGATAGCACATGTTATTGTTAGTCAGCCAAAGGCAGCTACTTCTATAAGCAAAGTTTTCCTTATCTGGTATTTGAAGACAGATTATTTTATTAAGATGGAAAGAAACAAAACTAATAATGAAATTTGATTATTTTTTTTTCCCCCTGAAGCTGGAAAATGAAGACTTCAATACTGTAGATCATCCTCTAGAAAACAGCTTGGCTACAGCTGGGCAAGATGTAGTTAATGAACTAACTCTTTCTATGCAAAAAGTCCTGGAAGAACCTATTAATCTTTCGATCAAAAAGTCTCAACATTGCACTTCTGAAATGCTCAGCAACAATTCTTTCCTGCCCGTGAATGCCAGAATGAGTCAACTTAGAAGCAAAGAAGGTAACAGGCTTTTCATTATTTCTTTTAGGTTTCTGGTTTTTCTTTCTTTCTTAGCACTGTGCATTGCAGGCATTGCAAAGCAGTGTGTTTCTTAATGTACTTACGTATAAATGTGCTTCTCAGCAAGCTTCAAATATTATCAGAGTACTTAATTCAATGGAAAAGTATGTGTGTTCTCATTTGTGGAGGAAAAACACGGAAATTACATGCCTTGAATTTGTAACTTCCTTCATCTATGAACCAGAAAAAAGTGTGTCTGTGTGAAGTACCTGGAGTATCAGTTCTCTTAGAAGCACTCCTGTTAATGAGACCTGCAGTTATGACTATTGAAAAGCTGGTTCAAAGTGTCCAAATTAAATTTTAAAAAAAAAAATTAATTGCAAAATGTGATGTGCCTTCTGCTAAGTCCTTCACATCAGTAGCATAGCAAATTTTTGTTAGGTTAATATATTGCACAGTATAGTATTTTGCTTGGCTCTGTCTACAGTGGAACGTTCCCTTCAGCCAAGGCCTATTTCTTCAGCCTTAATGGAGAATTAGACCTTACTTAACTCTTTTCAAGGGCAAATTGCCAGCATGCTTGTGCTACACTGTAAAGCATCATTCCTGCAAACTCTAAAAGTCAATGGGACTATTCATGCAAGCAAGGGATTGCAGGATCAAGCTGTTATCCTGCGACTTATGCCAACATTTGGCTGCTTTTCTCTGTAAAAGATGTATTAATACTTCTATCTCTGTGCTGTATTTTTATTCAGAGAATTCTAATTAGTACAAAAGAGGCCTAGCTCAGTGAGCCACAAAATTGTATTTGTCTTTTCTTGCGTGTACTATGCCAAATTGTGACACTTATGCCACAGTCATTTATGTGAGTTGTAAGAATCAGGCACACCCCTAAAGAGCTGTGCCTCTGTCAAGCTGAAGTGTCTCTGAGAGGAGCAGCTTTGTAGGACCTGGTTTGGGTCGTGTGACACTACACACAGAAAGCTGCCCCAACGTACAGAATCTCACGATCTGTAACAGATGCTACAAATTTGCTCTGTGCAAAGCACAAGCCCTGTTGTGCAAGAGGATGGAAAGGTGAGAGTTGAATTCAGTGCTGCTACCTTTTCACAAGGAAGGATCAGGAGAGAGCAATTCCCATCCTGCTCTCACTGTTTGGAGCCTGCAGTGAGGGGAGACCTGAGGAGATAGTTACCATGTGCAATGTGCACCAGTGAGAGATAACTCTGTTCCAAAGTCAATGTTAGCTCTGCTAGTGACTCTCGGCAGTGCTTACTGGCTTCAGCAGCGCTGTGCTGCCAAACCCCACTGCTTCTGCTATGTATGTCCAATGACTCATCCTTTTCTAATATCAGATCTAAACATTTCAGTTTAATTTGCAACAAAATACTTCTTATCCTAGCCTCAAAAGGATGTGGTAAAAATTGTACATAATTTCATCATTTTCCTTCTTACAGCCACTTTTCTTGTCATGGCTTGCATAAACACCCTCCCCACCCCTTCTCCTTCCTAGACTAAACAAATCAGGTGGTTTCAGGCTCCCCTCATGGGTCAGGATTGTGATTTTTTTCAAAACCATCTCTTCCCTGCTGCACTATTCTGGGTTCTCTGCAATTAGGGAGTGCTGCCCACAGCCAAACTCAGCGATGCAGCCGAGGCCTCTGGGGTGCCATGCAGAGACAGGGTATCAGCTTCCTGTGTTTTACATTCCTCACTGCTGGTAACACGCTGCAGGATGGCATGTGCCTTTTTTGCAGCAGCAGCAGCATTGCGTGGTTGAGTCACGTGTAATGAATGGCCCTCATTTGCTCTTAGTTCCTTCTACAGAACAGTTCCCTCGTCAGTTATTTTCCTTTGTGATTACATTCATCTCATCCTTCAGAAGCATAATACTTACAGTTATCTCCGTTCAGTCTTAATGATTTAGATTTTTTATCGCTTATGTATTAAGATAATTTTTAAATTGTAAACATTCTTCACAGTGATTGCAACCCCTCTAGTTTGGTGTTTTCTGCAGTTTTTATAGGTACTACTATTTCATAAGCCAAGTTGCTGATGGAAATGTTGGTTGATATTTGGAACCCAGCACCAGTGGAACATCCTCTGGTTTGACAGTGTGCAATGAGATTTGCTTCTTAGCTCAGTGTGCCGTCACCCTTTAGTAGTTCTGTCCAGAGCCAGGACTGCCACCCTTCACCTGAGCAACAATCACAAGTGACTAACACTTTAGAGTGATGTGAAATGCATCTATCCTTGTCAGTCTTGACTGCATTGTCTTTCCTGTGGCTGGGAACTATGGAGTATCTTAAAGGCACGTTGCTTTCAAGCCATGGGCTAGGTACCATTGACCTGAGCGAGATTGTCTTTAAAAAAGCCTGTTTTCCAGGCACTCGCCTATCTCCAGATAGCCATCACATCTGGTTTGTTTTCTTGTTAATACTAAAAATTTATCTATGTCAAACTAATTTCTAACAAGGAATTACCTTGAAATTTGTTGGTGGGCTGGTATTTATGAGGACATCCACTGGGACATTCATCTCTACCCCATCCCAACTCTCCAAAGTTGTTTTGTTACTCTTGTGTCTAGTATCAGCCAAGAGCTACAGTTCCTTGCATGCTTATATAACAGATAGTTTTGAATTTGTATGTTAATATATTACATACGTTGGAGGAGAGAAAGGAATCATACAGTGTAGCATTCATCTCTCAATGGCAGATGGGAGACACAATTTCCTTCCTGTTTTCAAGTAACTAAGGTTATCCAGAAGCTTCTTAGCATGAGCAGGAGACCACAGAGACTTTCTGAGTCTCAGGGGTTGAGACCTCAGTAGGTCTGTTTTTCTCATTTTAAGGCTGTATAACAAAGAGAATTACTTATGTTGTTCCCTGTATATGGATGAATGTGGCATGGCTGGGAATGTAACCCATCCCTGGATATGTAACCAGTTAAACAAGTATTTTGGAAAGGCTCCCATATTCAGTACAGAAGCTGTGGTTAAAAGCAAAGAGAAAGACTATATCCCAGAATAGAAAATAGTATGCACGTTTTCGATACATGTAGATGAAATGATTCCATAATTTGTGTATGATATCATATTAAACACCAGTCAGAAGTACATGAATATTGAAGTACTTTCTGCCGTAATCTGACTCTGATATTATAAATATTTTATTCATTTTCTTATTTTCTGTTCCAGATTCCAATAACTGTGAAAAGGAACATTTTGAAATGGATATGAAAAGCAATCAGAATGTCAGGTAACAGAGTCTTTTTTTATACAAAAGCACTGGCCGTGACATTTTATGCATGTATTTAGAAAATATATCATACTTAGTGATAATGGGGAACTTAAAAAGAATGCAAGATTTCTTATAGATAGTAATTCTGAAAGTTGTAAAGTATTCTCTTAAACTTGAAAACAATGATTTAAAAGAAGTGATGAGTTCATGTATTTCTGTTATTCTGTATGATTTTCTAGAATGAATAAATATTTGCAAACTTATCTCACTTGAACAATTAGAAACTGCTTAGCCCCAGTTAAACCTAAAAAATATAATGGGAACAAGACTAACATCTCCACGATTTTGTAAAATTTTGTTTTCAGCTACTGCTGTGATAATATTTTACAGTAAAATTGATGATGTGTTGTATTCCCGCTTGAAGCCAGCCACACTGAAAAGTATCAAGCATGACTTAAATTGGAATAATTAATACAAGAATGTAGTTTGCTGGGCAAATTTTTAGCACAGAAGTTAGTATTGCATTTACACATAGGATTAATTTAAAGTGATGGCATTCACATTTCTTAAAGAATCAGCATGTGAAAAAATGTCTGGATTTTTAGCATTTAGCCAGCAGAAATGGAAAAGGAGCACAAACAATAGTGCATGAAAAATGTTAACCCTGAGTAGGGAGGACAATTTTATGGAATATGACTGAAATTAACTACCTGTCATGTTGATTGTAGAGCTGGCAGTAAGGAGCAGAAGATCCCCTACGTGCGACTGGAACGTCTAAAAATATGTACATCAGAAGTGGGGGAGCTCCCAGTGTTTAAGCTCCAGCCACAAGACATTGAGCAGAAGGGTAATTTCCTCCTGATAATTGAATGTGGGACCCAATCTTCAAGTATGTCTATAAAGGTGAGTAGAATTTCCTTGAGGCTTTACCTGCTTTCTCACCTTTAGTCCTTCTGGCTTGTACCCACAGTTTCTGGAAGTTATTATACACTAAACAAGCCTGTTGATTCATTTCACCCTCAGACACTTCTGTGATAGGTTGAAGTAATAGAGAATGCAGCTTTTAGTTTGCTGTGTAGCTCCCTGGTACTTCCGTTTCTGAGGTCTGTCTTTAAATAGCTGGAGTGTTTTGATATTGTAGCAAACAACCTGGCTCATCTGTCTAATTACAAATACAGGATAAATTGCTTAAAACTGACCCAAATGCATATTTGAATGATAGGAACCAATTCCTGAAATCACAGTGTAATAGGTTTTTAAAAGCTTAGTATTCTGTTGCTTCATTGGAGTCTTGAGTATGAACTTCTTTCCACAGAAGATGGGAATTTCTAATGGGAACAAAAAAGAATTATTTTTTTTTTAAGCCATTTACTGTAAAATTGGCAAATAAGATACCTTGTTTCTGTCATCTATGACATGAAGTCTGTACAGCTCTCTCACAGTGCTGTTACATTGCAGTATGTGAAGGAAATGACTCAATCAAGGTGACCTGGCCAGCCAGTGGCAGGCTGAGTTGTGTTTGAGTGAGTGTGGGCCTGCTGAACCCCCGTGCCCTGTCCAGTAGAGTTTGCTGCAGAGAAGCCATTTTGTCTGCAGATAGCCACTGCTGTTATATGCTTATATATGTGAAAATGTTGGTTGTGTGATCCCAGATTTTTCTTCTTTCAAGATAAATAAAGACAGTCCACCTGATGGACTGAAGTCCAAAGATGAGAACTCAGAGGACAGAAAATTTCACATGTCCCAGGCTGCAGGACAGACAGAATCTCCTGTAGGTACTCTGTCTGTTGATCAGAAGCTCAGCAATGGCATCCCCGTCATGAAAAAAACTCCAGTTACTCAGGAAGTCAGTCCAATTGAAAATGAGGATTTCTGTGCTGTGTGTCTTAATGGAGGAGAACTGTTGTGCTGTGATCACTGCCCTAAGGTCTTCCACCTCTCCTGCCATGTTCCAGCCCTGCTCAGCTTTCCAGTGTGAGTATGTATGACATTTCACTAATGTGTTCAGTTTCTGCTCATTGCCTTGGGGTAGAATATATCCTCAGGGATGTACGTGTCAACCTTACACAAGGACAAAGACAGTATCTCTCACTTGCCTTTTTTGTTACTTTTCTTGCAAAGGGCAGAATTGTCTTACACACTAGGGCTAGATGAATTGTTAACAGGAACTGTTTCCAGCTACGTATGCCCTTTCTGCAGTTAGCTGGCCAGTACAACAAAGGAGGTGGCAGACCTGAGCTTTAAAAACATTCTTCAAACTTACTGGAGAAAAACAAAATCCTAACTGTCATGTAACAACTGTGGTGTAGATGTCACCTCTTCTCTGCCAGAACAGTGACTAGCACAAGGGAAGGGCAATCAGTGAGTTCCTATTCAGTTTTCTAGCCAGTTTTATGGGAAATTTAGGATTATTGGAGCTTTTCTGGAAATGTTTGGGATGTTGGTTTCCCTAAGGCTTACATTCCTTAACAACTTGTCACAGATCAATTGTACGTGACAAAGCCAGAATTAGGAACACTTCCATATACCAAACTTTAAAAGTGAGGCTGAATAATGTGCATTACTGGTAGTATATAATTCTGTTACAAATTATTACCAGGTAGGACCAGAGGCTACTCCATTTGTGCCAAGCTGAAATAACTGTCTCAGCTGAGAAAAAAACATTGTGAAGTATTAGTTTGGAGATTCTGGTTCTTTCTGTACAAAAAGCTGGAATTTCCATCTCTTGGCTTTTCACTTTTTCCTGAAATAACTAAGTCATTATTAAACTTCTAGTTTCAAAAAAATGTGAAAACCAAGTTTTCCTTTTAAAATAAACTTCCTAGGCAAAGTTAAATTCTAATGAAGTAAATTAATTCCCTTAACTAAATTTCTGTATTTGTAGTTCTTTAATATATGTTTATCTATAGTTAGTCAGGCCCTAATGTTGCAGAAGTAGCATCACTGCCTTCATGAAATTCTTCAGGAGGTTTCTGAAAATGGATCTACTAGGAAGGACACTCATGCCCATGCAGAATTATGAACTATTTGGTTTTGAAACCTGTGTACTAGCACATGTTATGACTGTTTCTGAAAATGTTGATTTCTTAGATAAATACGTCAGTTAGCATATCAATTGAAAGCAAATATATCAGCTATCAAGTGGATCTGGTTTTGTCATGTGACCCAACTGTTGGCTATTTTTCCTTAATATTTTTTTGTATTAAAAAACCAGCATTTGAATCAATGCAGCTGCACATACTGCTGGTTCATGATTTCAAACACTTAGTATTTTGTCGTCTTTTTTTCCTCTGTGACTGAAAGAGTGCAATGGGAAGAATCTGAAATTATTACACTTCTAATACAATTAAAATCTCTTGAAGAACATATAGTACAATGGGCTTCAGATTGCCTGCTATTGTAATACTAGTTAAGGATTAAACTCTCCAAATACAGTGATTCCTGAGGTTTGTTATTTGACAAGGTGGCTGACAAAATTTGACTCAAGCTTTTAATTTCTTGTTTTGCAGGGGAGAATGGGTGTGCACACTTTGCCGTAATCCAGTGAAGCCAGAGGTAGAATATGACTGTGAAAACACACGCTACAGCCACAGCCATAATGCACAATATGGTCTTGATGACTATGACCAGAAGGTGGGAATAACTATATTGTACTGTTTAGAAAAGGACAGGATATCAGCATGAGGCTTTGCCTCTTCATTGGAAAGACAACTGTTTTGACTTGGTTGCTATCCAAATATTTCAGAGAGTAGTAAATACAACAAAAGCATTGTTAGTATTCCGTCATACCAGTCTCTTTTGTCTAGACATTGCTATTGCTGTTCAGTTTTAAAATTAGTGACATGTTATAGAAAGATAACACAGGCAGATTTGGGATTCCTTTCTCCTTTGAACAGGGAAGTTGCACTCAGCAGCAGAGGAAGCTTCCATAAGTTGACTTTGCCTGCCTTTCTGCCACTCAGTTGTTTTCCTTTAAGACTTGGCACCTTCTCAGACATCTACTTAGGCCAGTTGCAACGACATTTTTGTGATGGAGACACTTTTTGGCTTTCAGTTGGATTGAAATCATCATATGGTCTTCATATATACCATTAATCCCCTTGAAGATGACATTTAGGCACAGCCTAGATGAAAGCTTATCTCTTTGCATCCCCATGACCAGTTTTCTCTATGAAATATCCCATGAAAAAAATGCCTTTTCTTAAAGTCCACTTGGTACTCAGAAGCCACGAGTTCCAAATAAATGTCTTCTATGTATTGGTCACAGCTGGACAGGGAGGCTAAGTCCGCACAGCTGAGTGCAGATGCTGAGCTGGCCCTGCACAAGTGAAGCCTAGAAAAGGTTCTGACCTAGTCTGGGCTCCATAGGTGAAGGCAGCAGCAATGGTTGCCAAAGGGGCGCTAGGGGCCCTGGGCAAGGCTGTGAGCACAGCCACAGCACTGCCCAGATGCACCCATGCTGCTTCCAGGCCTGAGGCTACTCCGTCCATAAAGAACTGGACATAACTTCTTGACATTGATGTGATCCCTGTTTCTATGGGATTGGGTACAACTGGCCAGAAATAGCTGGGATCTGCGACTTGATTAGGGAAGTTTTATTTAGAAAATTGAGTTGATTAGAAATTCCATCGCTTGTGAGCAAACATGGCTTATAACGTTTTTGTAGTGCATTTGTTTTGCATCAGTGAAAAAAACAAAGACTACTGTAAGTATTTTACAGGTTAACAATAATTAAACTGAACTGTTTTCACATAGTACTACCAACTGCATAACTTACGTCCATTTGCATAAATGGATATGAGCAGTGGAAACATTTTCCATTTAAACTGTTTCCACGCTGTTGCTGATGTTCTTTTAGTTAAGAGCCAAGGAATATATCTGGAGTGCAGAAAGGAAATGGTGATAATGATGAGTTCCCAAGAGTTTTCAGGAAAGATACATACACACAAACATTTTTACATAATGGGTTTTTTTATAGCATTTCTTGACTATCCTCACTTTCAAAACTATAAAAATGTTATGAAGCAAAACATCCCCCAAGTTAGAGTGAAGTGTGGCATTTTGCATCACAAATGCACAGACTACATGACACACCCCCCCCTTGTTTTAGTATGATTGATTTACTAATGGCAAGAATGAAACTCACTTATTTTAAATTAAAATGCATTTCAAATTTGGCTTCTACAGAAGTGTGAAAAGCTGGTGCTTTCCTTGTTCTGCAGCAGTATGAGCCTCCCGTTCCACGAACCCGTCAGCCCCCTGGTAAGTACTTCACATACATGGGTCAGAGGGAATCCAAAGAATACTCTGGCACACCCCATGAGTTTCTCCTTTGTCTTCCTGAAAGATATTAATTAGCTTTTTTTTCCTGGACAGCATTGATTCCTAGGCAAGGGTGGATGTTTCCCTCTTGAAATTGCTTTGAAGGTGCCAGGTCGGAGGCAGGTAAAAGTGTTCTCAGGCCAGGTTTGAGTGCCAATTTAAGATGCTGGTAGGATACTAAAGGTATGTGAGGGGTTCCAGTGATTAAGAAAGTTGACTTGCTGTGCACACATGGAGAATGTTGCACTGCTATAAGAAAGGTTTGCATCAGAAATGACCCTGGACTCCCTCTTTTCTGGTGTTTTGCACAAAGGTGGTCATGTGACTGTGTTCAGGGGAAATGTAGAGACTGTTGGTTCATCAGTGTACTCAACATTTGCAATATTAACTGGCTATTTTAAGGAAGATGTACACTTACGCTATTGTAATGATAGAACACAGTGTGAAAGAATTTGGAGGAGGAAAATGAGAGCAAAAAAAGGGTTTATGTGAAGGAATAGTCCAAATAACAATATAAAAAACATTACACCTAATAAAGGCTTGCAATGAATTTCTGGAACACATTACCTAACAAGCAGGTTTTGACCCAGAAAGATTTAAGGAGTGGGATGTCCTGGTAGCTGGTACCCATTGAAAAAGACCTGTTGAACTTTAGAAAGAGTGCATAGTAGTATATTTTTAGTCACTTTTGGCAGACTACTTCCCACAGTATCAGTTGCCAGTATCTCAGCACATTCTTTTTATAACTGCATGGGGGACATGTTAGCTAATTGTCAATGTTACATATATTACTGATTACGGTTAAATGACAACATTTATATCTGGGGATAAACTTTAGAAAGTGCAAATAGCAGAGCAGTCACTGAAGTGTGCTATTTTTAAGATCAGTTTTGCAAGGAACTATGTTTTTAATCTAACCAAAATGTACCCAGGAAGATGATGTGCAAGTGTAGCCGAAAGACTAGAGCTCTCTTCCTTGATGCAAGGAATCCTCTGCGGTGTCATTGGAGTCACTGGAGACGAAATGTTTTAATTAGAAAGGTTAAATACCTGAATTTTACTCTTACTGCAGGCTCGGCATTATTACCAGATCATCAAAAGGCCAATGGATTTGTCAATCATACGAAACAAGCTGCAAAAAAAGGACAAGTCCCACTATTCTGCACCTGAGGAACTTGTGACTGACGTGCGCCTCATGTTTTGGAACTGTGCAAAGTTCAATTATGTAGGTTTCTAATATGCTTGGGTGGGCGTATGCAAACCAGAGGGTTGCTTTTTCAAGCTGTCACAGTGGTGTAACTATTGATTCCATTGACATCAGATATAGGATTGGGATAAATGGAAGTATCAATCAGTTTTACACTTTGGAAATTATATTTTTTTAAAACAACAGAAATGGAGATACATATGAATCTGAGAACTTGAGATACATACAGATCTAAAATTAAAGAGGGACATCTTATGGACAACTTTTTGTAATGATGCTGATTTTCCTGTGAGAAGCCAGTCACAGCCAGTAAAATAGCTAGGGAAAATTCAGGTACATAAAAATTCCTAAGCAGTGATGACTGCTGTTATTCCTAGTTCACTGCATATCTCTTTCTCTTAGAGGTACAGAAACATGTTCCTTAATAGCAGCATCTGGTTTTTACTTACATTGTAAATGCAGAGGGACTAACAGGCTGTAGAAAGTGTGCAGGAAACTAATGGAGATGTAGCAGACAGAACCAAGGTGAGACATTAGGGTAGGTTAATTATTTGGTTTTGATCCTTGATGATTTCTTGTGTGCAGTAACACTGAAGGGTTATTTGTTCTCTTACAGCCCGATTCAGAGGTTGCTGAGGCTGGGCGATGCCTAAATGTATTCTTTGAGGGCAAACTGAAGGAGATATATCCAGATAGGCATTTTCCTTCAATGCAACAAGAAGACTCCGATTCTGAAGAAGTGGAGAGTCAGAATAGCAAAATGCTGACCCAAGATTTTCAGTGGCTGTCATACGGACAGGAGTGCATTCAGCCTAAAAGGAGACGGCGCCATGCTGTAAGATTGCAAAAGCAAAAGCATTTAGTTGCTAAGTGGCCACCCTGCTAATTCTGTTTACAGCTACTGATGGGAAGTTTTGACAGGGCTGTGTGGGAAAACTGTCAAGCTTCTATCACAGATACGTTATCAGTTCTACAATTTTTTATCAAGAACCTCTGAGTGGAATAAAGTCAGTTGTGTATAAATGTGAACATGAACAAATTAAGTCTCTTGGGCCACACAGTTATCTTCACAGCAGAAAACTCTGTCAAGATTTTTAAACAGACTAAGCCCTCTAGCTATTCACTGTTTGTTTCCTTTATACACAGGAAAGTGAAAAAACTAAAAGAATGATGTTTCAAGCAGCTAACAGCCTTCCTCAGGTATGACCTCCTCAAGATACGAGATTTGCTATGAGGAATCCAGCAGCATAACTGACAGTTAAGGTGTGTGGGAGGAAAGCAAAGCACTTGGGCTGTTTATTTAAACTCTCCTAATCTGCTGACCATATGCCTTATTTCTAGATCTTGTGGATAGATAACAGATATGAAGTGTTTGAATCTGTCAATATTCAATCTGTTAAATCATGTATATGCTTTGCAGGGTTTACACTGAAGTACTAATGTTTTGGTGATAGGTAATGATGATTAATAATAGAAGTAACATGCAAATAATATATAATACTGCAGTACCATTTAATAATCTGTTCAACATGACATCTCTGTTTTATAGGGCACAGGTAACCATATAATAATCTTGCAACCTCAATGTGAATGCTAGCCATGCTTTGTGATAAATACAATGTGGAATCATAAGAGCCGTAATCACACTGTTTTATTCAATGTTTTTTCTGGAAGTTTGACTGCTCATGGCCTATGAGATACAGTCTAATGTGATTATCTGATTAGCTGTTTCTTTTGAAGCAGAGCATTTTCATTAAATCAAAAAAGAACAAGTGCTAATAGTGCTAATACTAGGGCTCTGTGTGAACTGTTTCTGAGTGCATACTGGATGCTCTGTTTACAAGGAATGATTTTTCTGGTATCTAATTCATGCTCAGAAAAGCAGTATGGGGTTTCTTGGGTCTCAAAGGTAGCATTTTTATACAACCCAAGCCAGTTGTTTTTCTTTAAAACAGATATTGGAATTCAGTAAATTAACTATGAAGCAAATTACGTGGTTGTAGAAGTGCCTATAAAATGACATCATATATTCTTGATTTTGTCTGCTTATTTCTTGTAGTTGTGATTACCAACAGTGCTAGAAGGTGATGAAAATGTATATATACGAGAAACTCAAACAGAATGAAAGGACGTCTAAGGGGTTTTTTTTAGTTTGGTGGTTTGGTTTTTTTTTTCCTAAATTCTATAGTGTGTTGGAAGAACACCACCAAGGGCTGGAAGAGCAATTTGTAGAGTTTACTTGAACAAAGGGTAGCATGTAATTGTAAAGCCTGAAGGGTGGGAAAGGTAATGAGACATGACACCTGGTCAGAGAGTTATGGTTTGCATGCTGCTTCCCACCCCTTTGAGAAGCAGGTGAGCCATATCTTTGCGTGGCCAATGATTTCTTGATGTGTGTAAGGGGCATCTTCCTCCTTAGATCTCTGCCCAGCATTGTGATGCTGGGCTGTGGTCTGGCTCCAGGAGAAGGGTTGTTGCAGATCTCAAACACGGTTCATTTTAATTTGGTTCCTGTAAATAAAGATGATATTTTCAGCATAGTTTATATGGGCTATTTGGTCTGGTAACCATGTATGGTATTTTAGATAACACTTTAAAGTAAAAGTTTCTATACAAAATAGTAAGATGTGAATGTTATATTCTACTATCTGTGTGACTTACTGTTTTCCATTAACTTGGTAGGAAGCTAATGTTTTCTTTGAAGAAATGAAAATCTGGATGTTATAAACTGACTGGAAACCTGTGAGATGAAGGGGCAGCCTTTACATTTTCTATATGTGAATTCCTATGTGTGTGCTTTCTGTCAGACTCCTGTTCTCAAAACAGTAAGTGTCTTGGCACAGGGAAGTGAGTGCAGGTTTGTAACTTAATTAATCACCCTTATCTGTGCTACAGGTATCATCTTTTCTCAGTTGGTAATTAATTCCTCCACCAAAGACCTACCTTTTACCATTAATAGCACAAAAATTCTATGCTGTATAGCCTTCATCGAGGGCCAACTGAGGGAGAACCGGGAGAGGCTATTGACAGCTTTCTCTTTTCCTGGAAAAGCACAGTCAACAAGAGCCTGCTTCTATTTCTTAAAGGCTGAAAGTTTGCTAACTGTACCATTAGTTTTGGAGAACACCTGTTTTAATAAAATTTATCCAGGGTATATTATACCTTTATTAAAAATAGAAGTGTACCACTTTGTCAACATATAGATGATACCCTTTGCATGTGTGCTGGCAGGACTGTCTGACCTGAGCACTCTTAAGGCTAACTTTGTTTTTTTGATTACTTCTGTAAGAGATAGTGACAGTTAAAAATAATATTTGTAAACTTCCTGTCATGTTGGTGAGCGGAACAAACCTGAACTCATATGTACGACTTCACATACTTTCAAACATAAATCTGTGGGTCAGGAACTTCACAATACATTGCATGTTGTAAGAACAACATTCTCCATCTCTGATGTTGCCTTAAAGTGGCTGGCTTATGCTGTTCCTGCTGCTGGACACCATACTACCAGGGACCATAAATTCTTGGGGCATTTACTCTGTTAAAGTCCAGTTGCACACTGGTAATGGCACTGACAGGTATGGAAGGGTCTGCCTTCCAAAATCTGACAGCCCCTGTGGTCCAAAAGAGAAGTGATAGGTTATGTAGTTACTTTTTCTTATATCACACAGCCTGTTTCACAATCCAGAATGTGTAGGAAAGGAAGCAAGGAGGAATCCCTGAAGTTTTCCACTGGAAATAAGCGTAGCAGAAATGAATGCCAGGAACACTGTGGAAACCTCTGCAAATGCGCTAGGCTCCTGCAAATGCAACCAAGGGTACAATTTTTCCTTTTCTTTTTAGTAATGATTTACATGTAGAATGGAAAATGTGCTGAAGTAGTTGGAAAAGAGATTAATTACATTTGAGTAATAGGTCTTTTGAAGACGAAATGACAGCTACAAATTTGACTTTCATTCCCCTACAGAAATTTCAAAGACATACTTTTTCCAGTATCGTTACAGAAGAATGGCATTAGAGTTAATACAAACAGGTGTTTAACAATTCAGTTTATTGGATGACTGCATGTTTATATGTGTAATGTGCTTTGCTGAACAATAAAATACGTGAAATGTATTTTTGGACATCAATCTGAAATTTTTGCTCTAAGTACATCTGGTTTTAATTAATATGTGGATATATAATATCATTTAGCACTTATTAGTGAAGTCGTCGATAACTACTGATAGCAAAGCAGAATGGTTACAAAAGCAGCTATGCTAACACATGAAATCAGCTTTCTATTTGTGCTGGAGTTTTCAATACCGAGTAGACCTTTTGCCTTATTATTTTTCAGTTAATGTAAGTCAGTGAGAATTAATGTGCCATGAACGAGTAACAAAAAATATTTGTAGTTTAAATGTGTGTATACATTAAAGTGCCAAGGAACATACCACTTACTAATGAGATAAAAACCTATTCTAGTGCCTTTAATCAGAAGGCATCAGAGAAGATATTCTAAAATTGAAAATGCTAGAAATTGAATAATTATGGACAAATTTACAAAAAAATAGAACATAAATGCTCTATTGGCAAAAAGTCAAGCAGACACTGCAAATGTTTTTCTATCATTATTAGTTCCTCTCAGTTTGGTTTATGGGACTATAAAACTATCAGCAGCAGCCTCCTGACCTGGAAGACTACTGGCCTGAGGGGTAACGAATCCTTCTTTCAGGGTTACAGCTGTGCTGCTCTTCAGACATAATTAAGAGAGAATTTGTAGATAGAGGTAACTTTTTTACTGTATGAAAAGGAAAATATAGGAAAAGTTCTGGGCATGCAATTCCTTCAGGTGTGAAATACAGGCAATAGGCTTCAAAGCTAAATACCAGCTGAGTTTCTCTGGCTTATTGACAAGATAATCTGAGGGAAAATAAAGTTCGACAGTTGTTGTGGGCTAGGGATAATGCACATCTTTTGAAGCTGTCTTGGTAGATCAGGAGCAAGAAGTGAGAGGTGGAATGTTTGTTTTTTGAGAAATGTTACCCCGCTGTCTGTTTCTGTCTTTTAGTAAATATGTATGAAAGTTCATGCTACTGTCTAGTTATGTGCATTTTAATGAGAGCATTTAGTAGACTGGTAGCGTTTAGTCTACTAAGCAGACTTTTATAGGAGTTTATATTGGGATATGTAACAGTAGGAACATGGTATTTAGATGGCTTCATTGTAAAAAGTGTTCACTGTGGTGGGAATTCTTACTGTGGAGATGAGAAATTGCAGCATTTAAATCTGTTGTGAAATATCTAGCTCCACTTGCTCCATTTTCATTCCAAGTGTCTGAAAAGAGGTTCTTGAAAGATACTTTTCAGAGAACTTCTTCCTACATAGGATGTAATTTGTAATGGATTCCCTGTAAATTCTCTTTCAGTATATTTTTGCTTTAGAAAAGTCCTTTTTAGGTTAAGGAGGTAAGACATGCAAGTGTTTTCCCCAGAGCAAATAGGGTAGTGTCTGAAGGTCAGGGAGTATTTTACTGCTTTTGGAGAGTGTTTGAGATGGTTGCCAGTTTTATGGCAGTAGCAACACTGATTTACGGTTGTGCTGTGGATGTTAGTATGTAAGTTGCTATTCTTGACCTTGATTGTAGTGCCTTGGACAATTATGTCAGTACAGAAGTGTTCCAGAGGCAGTTTGATGTTGAGGCAATGCTTATTAAATTTGTTGTGAAAGTTGGTGAGGGAATCCAGGTTTATGGTACAGACGATAGAGATGTCAGTTATTTTAGGCATAACATAGAGGCTGTGTTACTAGATGGTCTGTGCTGAGATGATCTATCTGTCCTTTAATCCGACATTCCTCCCTTACCTGGTACCACTGATTGTTTGCCACACTAGAATGAGTTTTTGACAGTGTTTCTCATTAACAGTTGTGAGTTCACTTTAGATAGAAAAAAAAAAATATCTATTTTTATACGCTAAAATTTGAGCAGGAAATGAAACATATTTGAGTAATTAACCTACTCTTGCTTCTGATGCAGTTAGTAAGAGCAGGAATGGTTCTTACATTTCTTATAAATTCAGTACTTGCTCATTATTCCATGATATCCTGCTCTAGGAAAATATGTTGATGCTATTTCACTTTTTACAGTAAACTTTCTGGAGTTTCTTGATGTAGTGCAGGTATGGGATGAACAGGGAAGTCATGAGATGTCTTATGGGAAATACACAGTGAAAACATCATAAAATATTCAAATCAGAGCTAATGTTTGGATTGTACCTCTGAAACTGAGATTTGGTCCTGTGGATAGACTTTATAGTCTTAGGTGGTTGCTAGGTCTTGTGCTGACGGCCTGCACTGGGGTGAACTTCAGCCTGAACTGGCTGAATGAACAAACACAGCGCCCCAATAGTGTTTCAAATGTGAATTATGCTCATAGAAAGTCATAGAACTTAATCTTTTTTTCTACTGGGCCCAGCAAATGTCATCATAAAGTGATCATTAAAAAGCAGCAGAACAGTGCTATCTTCAGACATTGAAAGTAAAACTGATAAAGTGTGTTGTAGTAGGAAAGTTAGGGTATTGGAATGGTGGGATATTTTATGTAGTAGTTTCTGGATCATACAGTAATTTATAAGTCACTGTGTTCATTCTATAAATAATTTCATTTTTGCAATTTACTACGCTTCTAATGTTTCTAGCAACAGCATTAAAACAGACCTAAATTTAAGTCAGGGAAGCAGTTTATGCACATGTCTATAATGTATTGCATAGTCTGTGGTGCATAGTGCAACGTTTCTGAATTTACAGATCACTGAGTGAAGCTAAGCAGTTCTCTCCTGCAGCCAAACAGCAAATGGAAAACACCCTTAATCTCTAATCATGAAAATATTAATAGAATGGGATGATAGCTATATAACCAGCAGACTATGCAAGAATGTTTTGTAAATCACAGAAATTAAACAAAAACTACAGGATATTTTATTCTACAGTATAAATAAAGAAACAGAAACAGTACAGAGCTTAGTTAAAATGAAAATCAATTCAGAGCTAATCCTTATATCCTACCCAAACTCTATGCTGCATCTTACACATAATTGTAAATAGGTCAGGCATCTGCAGTGCAGTATATTAACAAATGCATGTGGGCTTCAGTTTATGGGAAACAACATTAAAAAAATCAGTGCTTTAAGCAAACACTGGACACTCCTTTGTTTCTTTTTCCCCTGTGGTCTCTGAGGGCTTTAGAAACATTGGTGAACTGGCTCTGATCCATGTTTGTGATGTACTATAGCTATTTCCCAGTTATAACTCTGAAAAACAGCATGATAAGCGAATGGAACAAATGAGCAGCAGAGACGGAAATTGAATATAGTCCTTGGACCTCATTGCTGGATTATCATCTAGCAGTGTTAGATGAAAGTATTGTGAGGCATTTCAGGTTTGGGATGCACAGCTAAAACCATTCATTATGGAAAAGAGGATTTGGCCCTGGCAACGTACTGCAAACGGTGCTTGAGGTTAGCATCTCCAGTCCTGGAGCGGTGCTGAGAATCACACAAACCTTTTCTTGCCTATAGGAAAGTGAAGGGGAACAGGGCAATGCTCAGTGCGATGCTGCAAACTTACCACTGCCTTACAGCATGCGAGCAGTCACAGTGGCCTGGGCAATATGGATACTCTAATGATAATTTCTGGCTGAGTAGGCTATCTCAGGGAATTGCAAACAGGATGAATTTTCTCCAGAGAATTAATCTCATGAAGGCTCCCCAGAAGTTGTATTCCATACTATATGAGAACAATGAAAGTCTGTATTTTTGACCTTTTAAATACTCCCAAAATCTCTGCAGTGCCAGCACTACTGATTGGCATGAGTCTGCTGGAGAAGGAATCGCTGCAATGATCTTCTAAATCATTGACAGTCTCACTGCATGGTCATAGCTCTTGTGTCATGTTCAAAGCTCTTACCAGACTGCTAGTGCTGTGCTGTGTTGCATCATGCCAGCCTGAGCCCAGTGGTGTGGGGCCTGAAATCCCAGGGGCAGGGGAGAGGCAGCCTGCTGTAGACATGTGCTGGAGAGGTGGGAGCACCCTGGATATAACCAGCCCCATGAGCTGGGAAAAGTGTCGCTCCAGCACACCCTTCATCTGCTATCTAGATGACTCATATAGCAGAAGGATATATAATGGTAGGAGAATATATAATTTCCCTCCTTTCACTGGTCCTAATTAGGAAATACTGTAAGGATCTTGAGTATATTTATAGCCACAGAGCTGAGTCTTCTGCTACTAAGCTAGAGAAAGGAAGATACCTGCAGAATGAGTCTGATTCTGCATTTATTCAATTTTACTGCTTCTAAACAAATATATGTTCACCTTGCAAATAAATTTAAATTGGTTGCCTCACTTCTTCCCAGCCATCAGTCCTATAATGCCCTTCTCATTTTAAGTTCTCCCACATTATTAATTCAGCCGTTTGTAATTAAATGATTAGCTAATCAAATTGTTCCCTCAAGAGTACCTGTGTAAATGCATTGAAGACTGATTGATTTAACTAAGGTCACTCAGAGGTAGTTTAGCTTTCAAACTCACCGTTAAGAAGGATAAGAAACAAAGAGGAGCAGATCTCATGAGGAAAAGGCTCTCTGAGCTGGGGCTGGGAGGACTGAGCCTTTTAACCTTGTACATGTTTTCTGATACTTCCTGTGGGGGGAAAAAAATTGGTTCTGGAACTAGAGAGATCCAAAATCACATGGATTTTTTTGTTCATATTACTTTACCTGTCAAAACTGCTGTTACCTGCTGTTTAGAGGAATTAAAGGTGAGTAAACACAGAAGGGCGGTACTATGGGGGATGGCATTACAGTATTGTTATTGCTGGTTTTGTCAGAGAAGTTAAATTTTATGTATAACTGTCCCCATTTATGTGAGCAAGGCTACTTCTGCAGCTCCTGTGAAAAGTTAAAAATGCTTACACAGTTGTAAAGGAGTGGCAGGAGATGAAGACAACTTTTTTTATTTCTCCATCAGTTAGCTTTTGCAACCAAATAGGTATTTTCTCAGGTTCCTCGGCCCGGGCGGGTAAGTAAACTGTAATGATGCAGCAAAGCTCAGGTTCTCCTATAGACCAAATGAGACAGCAAGACAACCTGCTCCTCCCGGGTAGTGGGAGATCCCCCTCCCCTGCGGTGGGGCACTGTAAAGGTTTAGCAGGCAGGCTGCTGGGCTGGCTCTAGGGTAGCAGGCAGAGTTGGTGCTTCTAAAACAAGGCAGTTGGCTCCCTCTGCTGATTTTGCAGCATGATTTTAGTTGTTTTAAGCAACGAGCACTCTCCTCCTTTCAGTCCTGGAGGTTCCAAGTATCACTGTACTTTCTGGATTGAATGGGGTTTTCTTTCCCTGGGAAGCTGCTACAAAGCTGTATGTTCCTCTTTAGCTTAAAATCTGTACAGTCCTTTACGAAGATTAATATATGTATTTATAACCGAGTATCAAACTGTAATGTGGCAGCTGAGTATAAGCATTTTAGGCAAGACCTCCATAAAACCATAATTACACCCATCTGTTTCCCTTAAGTATCCAGTAGAAAACAGTTAGTGCTTATATATCTCTTGATAGCTCTCTCAGTCTGGGCATTATGGGGAAAGAGGGAAATTAATTTCCCCCTTTATTTTCTTTCTAGAAAAAGATAGTGCTTAAATTCCAATATATGAGAAAACCAAGCTGAAAGCATTTGTCAAAGGAGCTTTATTTGTATATGGATAGTGTCAAAACAGCAGTTTTCCAAAACTCTCCATAGCCTTTATGCACCAGTTATGGAGAAGACAGAACAGCCACATTTCTAATAAAGCTATGATCATATAAATAGGTATTAACAATAAACAAACACAGACTATTTCCTAAAAATACGTGCAGTTGCATCAAAGCCATTGGATATAAAAAGAGCTTTGTAAATAGCTGTAAATGAATTCTCATTGAGGAGATACACAAATAAGCCTTACTGTTATGGGCTGGCTGTTAGGTGATCATTTGCCAGATTCTCAGCTGATGTACACTTCAGTGGAGGGCTGTGAAAGGCCAGTTCCCACTGTGGCAGGACTGGTGCGCTGGCTCTGAAATGGACACATTTCTATAGCCAGAAAAGGAACTAATTTGAGACACTATCAGAAAAAAAAAAAAAGAAAAAAAAATATTAAGGGAACTTGGCTGCTTGTGGGGTTTTTACCAGTTATTAGTGAGTATTTTGGGGACATTAGTATTAGGATATTTGATACCACACACTTTGAAAAAGGGTTGCCTGCTAGCATTTGACAATCTGGGTGCAACCAAGTTACCTAAACCTTAGCTCCTAATGCCTTTTGAAATGCCCTCATGTACTGTATGCCTTGGAAGTTACTGTGAAGTCTCAGTAATTTTTGTTGTTGTTTTTTTGTTGGGTTGGTTGGGGGGTTTTTGAGCTCATTTGAAGGTACTTGAGACTTTCCACAGCCAAGTGAAGACGACACGCTCCACCTCTCCTGCAGGTACCTACGTGAACCCTTCACAGACGAATCTTCCGTGTGTCACGTACTTGGCCGTGCCCGCCTCATTGCACAGACCCCCGAGAGCGGCTGCCGGAGGGCTGGGGCGGTGACCGGGCGGTGCTGCCCCTCGGCACGGCACCGGCAGCATCCCTGGGCAGGGAGGGCTGCCGCGGGTGCTGGGACCAGTAGATGGAGCTACAGGATCCCACTCACTACAGAGACGGTACAATTAATGTGGAAGGCACAGGCCAAGATCTTGCTATTTTTACATGCTGCTAATATCTGCCCTTTGCTATTACACTTTTTTCCTTCTGAATGAACCTGCATTACAAGATTTGAGAAGTCAGGTTGTCTAAAAAAATTTAGATAAGCACTTACTGCTGTATGTTTCTGTCCAAACAATGCTTCCCGAATTTCACCCGTTGTTGCGATACTGCAGCTCTTAATGTCACGTTGTCACTGTCGTGGCAATTAGTTAAAGGTACTGGCACTTGATAAGATTATTATGCTCTACTGTGAAGGAGATAAAAACTTCTGTGCACCTGTACATGGGCTCTAACTAGAATCAGGCTATTGTATGATAAAAGACATAATTTTACATCTCGGGTAAGTGCTTCCTCTGGTGTTGCTATTGATGGGAGGTGGGGGAAGCAGCTGGTGGCACTTTATCTACTGTGTATTTAATGCCATAACTATCAGAGACAAAAATAACTTTCTGCAGGCCCTAAGGAGAGAAGCAGGTATACTTACACATCACAAGATAAATATTTAGAAAAATAGCAAGGATATCTAAAGCTGTATCTAAAGCTTTCCCACGGACTTTCTGCTAGTACGTACTTATGCTGGATTCTGTTCAAAGCACAGCTAAGTAGCACAGAGGAGTGCGAGCTTTCTAAAATTCCCCTTTCAGATAAAGAAGTTTAGATGTCACATGTCAAATGTAATGTGACCTCAGGGGTTTCAACTTAGTCTTTAACAGGCATTTCTCACCCTTGTAAAAAAAGTCTGGCTTTTGAAACAATGCCTCCTTTCAAGAACTTCAGCTTAATATTATGGCATGAAGGTCAAGATTGTCTTGTACTGACTGAGAGGAACACAGCAGCTTTCACAGTGGTTCCCATCTTGGTATGTGGCTCTTGCTTCTACTTAACATTTTGAATAAAAACCTGAAATGTAGCATGAGAAAGTATCATTTTCTGTGTGAAGCTCTGTTGTGTTTTGTCTTTTAGCCTCACTGTTGTTGCATTCTCATAATACTGAATGCTTATTCTCTTACCAACTGATGTCCTTTATTTGACAGGACGATTTACTTTTGTTGGTCTTAAGTTTCCTGGCAAGGTACGCTGACAATTTCAACTTGAACCTTTCAATGGAAGGAACACAGAGACAATTCAGTGTGTCTCTTCTGTACAGGCTACCGATGGAATAAACAAACGATGGACCTGTACAAGACCATGAACAAGCCAGGTCAGCTGAACCCAGACAGAATGAAGGTAAATTATGGCACAGGCAGGCTAGGAACAACCACCAGAAGGGCTGGAAAAGGTTATATTAAAACCTCTCAGATCTGAATGGAGGGATTAATTCTGGTTATAAAAAGTCTGCACATTGTATGTGTGCAATCACTTCAGAAGAGCAATCCTGCTCTGACTGACCCAAAAAAGGCATTTAGCCAGTAGGCAGCTGACTGGAGATAATGGGGCAAAGAACCCTGAAAACAATCCTGCTTTAGATTAGATTGCCTGTTTTTCTTATTACCCACCCTATATGAAGATCTCTTGCTCTTACCCCAGGTGACTGTTGGGTGGCTGTGTGAGCTGGCTCTTGGCCTGCTTTCCTAGGGCTGGGAGAACATGCCAGAAATAATGCACTTGTTTGGCAACTGTGGATTAGAACATGAATCTGCAGCGCAGGTATCTTAGAGGAGTCCAAGTTGCTCTTGATTCACAAGCCACATTGGTCAAATACATAATTTTTCTTCTGTAGCTGGCATGTTATATATGACCTCTTCTACTAGAAGTGGCCTTTCTCAGACATACCTAAAATACTCACTGTTGCCTCCAGGCCCCACTTGCTGTGATGTATTTTTTTTTCAGACTAAAACTGAAATAATCTGGAAAGTATGCCTGAAAGGACGAGAGAGATGGCTTAAGTAATAGGGCATTTCCCAAACTCTTAGGGATAGCAAATATTACGGAATAAATATGCTTTAAGGTGCCTTTTTGCCTGGAAGCTCTTGTTTTTTATTAAATAAGCCTTTGAGAAAGCTCTCCTAGCATTAGTACTCCTGGTCATAGCTAGTGGCATCAGTAGGAACAGAAGTGGAGATGCTGTGCCCAAGTTAAAGGAAGATTGCAACCATTGATTCCACCCCAAAGCTTATTTCATGCAATGGAAAATTCAACACACCTAAAGAAAGGACAGCACAAGTACTCAAATGTTAGTGGGAATGCCATGAAGTTGCACCTTAGGAAGGGAGAAACCCCAGTTTGTCCCTAAATTGTGACATGAGCCAATTTTACTTGCTATCAGATTATTTCAGGGCTAACAAATACATACCCATGTCTTTATGTCTAGGAAATTGATAATCTTGCTTCAGGGAATGAATAGTGACAACTACATTGGCATACAAGGAACGCATATTAATTTACCTGGAGTAACTGATTCATCTATTACTTTAGTCCTTAAAACCTCAGTTACTATATGGGCAGATATCTGAGAGCTAATATTAAACTTAGGCAATGTAGCCTATCTATTTGAATAACACTGGTTTCAAGCTCTTGCTATGGGGATAGCAAGAATTGTAGAGAATGTTTTTAAGCCTGGCTTTTTCAATTTCTCATCTTTAGGACCAATTCTTACTGAAGTAAATCAGAGGAGTCAATACTGGGTTTGGTAGAAGATGCTAGACTTTTCAAAATGTACCAGAAGTCCAGGCAAGGCAAAAACCCCAGACATTGTAAAGATCCTCATTGACTCCATTAGGTTTGACTTGCATTCAGATAATTTTGAGATTGTACAGCTGCTTAAGTCCAGTAAGTTAATATAGTAGTTCTCCTCTTTTGCCCTATACTCAGCATTCTTTTTGCTTTGCTGCTTTATTTTTTCCTGTGTTCATCTAAGATAGTCAAGCTTTAAAACAGCGTACTGCCTGCGGTGAGAGAACCTCACCAAAACCACTGTCATGCACTCCTTTGCAATGCAGAAATTAGGGGTTTTCCTCCAGCAGCCTTATAGCACTGTGTTTGTTTCCCTGCCCTCTGAAACGGGAGCAGGGGTGCATGCCACCTCCCTGGGTTGACACAGATCCTCCTCACATGCCACAACAGGAGACACCACTGAGGTGAGCCACTTCTACTCAGCAGGAGCTGGAACTACTTGAAAGAGGCTGCAGCAACTTCAGATTCATATTTCATAATGTATAATGATCAGAATAAAACTACTTTTTAAAATAGAACCTTTTTCCTTTGTTTTTGACTGGAAAATCAAATACGTTTCAGTCAGGTACTTCAGACATTTGTATCTATAAAAGTGAAATGACAATATATTTGGTATGAAAAGAATATTGGAAAATTCAGGAAAGCAAATTTATAGTTAAAGCTTGAACATAGCTTTTAATGTTCTAATCCCCAGCGGCGCTGTCTCTTGAGCTGGGAGCTGACGTGCAGGCATAAGTGCTGCTGTGACGTGCACCAGCTGGCTTGGCTGTATCTCCAATGGTGAGTAACTTTGGGGAAACAAGTGTAATTAATTGAAGTATGCTTATATGCAATGTTCTTAACAAATGTTATTGTTTAAGAATAGTACTTACCTATATTAGAAATACCAATATTTAAGAACATTAGGTTTTTTCCTAAGACAAAACTATCTGGGTCTGAGCTGAGCTGATGCCAACAATTAAGCTCTTTGTTATAGGCGGGCCAGGCAGAAACTAAACTCTTGTTGTTCAACTTCTCCCACAGAATTTGATGAACAGACCAGAATTTATGAACACCCAGTGTTGGACCTAGATTCACCTGCAGGATATAGCCCCTGGCTACCACAGAACAACCCAAGATTGCAGTGCTAAACAGAACACACTGGCGGGTCAGAGCAGGTGAGTGTGCCTGTTCATAGCACATCTGAGAGGCAAGCAGGACTGGTCCAGTGCTGTGCTGGAGACTGGGAGAGCCACAGTGCCACTACTGCCTGGGGTGTGGAGGTGTAGCTGGGCAGTAGCAAACCTGTGCATGGGAGGGAGCCTTCTGGGGAGTGCTCTGAATTTCAGCTTTAGGGAGGGGCAAGTAGCAACCCCAGAGCTTTAAAGAAACCTGCAACAACAGACATAGGAACAAATTCAATTTAAGAAAAAACAAACCTCAGTTAAGTTTAAGGGTACCGCAGGCCATGGCACGTGTGGAGGGCCAAGGTGGGCACGGGTCGTTGGGCATGGGTCTGACTGCCTGTGCAATAGTCGTTTCGGTGAACAGAATGTGGTACTTTTGCTAAGTGTTGAGGCATTACTGGGCCCACCCAGGACAGCACTCACGGGTGCTACTGCAGTTCTGACAAACACGGAGGGTCCCCTGCTGGGGGGGTGGGGGGTTGGCTGCCTCTGGGCCCCATGTGGTGACGGGGACTTGGTGAGGCAGCTTCTGAGCTGCTGGGTGCCAAGGGGCTCACCTAGAGCTGAAGGCCTGACTTTGGGGATGGTGCATGCCCTGGGAAGTGACTGGGGTTAAAAAGCATTGCAAGAGTTAGGATTTTTATTCTTTTTTTCTCCCTGAATCAACTGCACCATCCCTTAAATAATTCAAAGAAGAGTGTTTTAGTCCTTGTCTATGTGAGGTCTCCTTGGCATTGCCCTCGCGCGTGCTCACCTGCCACAGGCATGCACAGAGGCATGTGGGCAGCAGAGCACAAGTGTGAAAACTGAAGACCCCGGCTAGTACTGACACCTGCCCCTTCACCTGCAGGTGCCCAGACCTCCCTTGTGCATCCAAACATTGCTCCGTGGCTGCTGAGGTGCCAATCTGAGGGATCTGGGAGGCTGCAGAAGGATGCCCTCCATCAGGGAGCAATACCCGGGCGCCCAGCTCCACCGCCTGGGTATGGGGGCAGGCTGTGCAGGACCCTTGCCTTCATTCCCAACCTCCTGGTGTGGCCAGCCCCTTCCACAGGCTCCAGGCACCTGCGCCCGTGGAGCCAGCACGCCGTCTCCAGCTCCCCTCCTGCAGGAGCTGGTGGGTTTTGCCATGGCTCTGTTTGTTTGTATCTCAAACGCAATTTACATGTCGTGCAATTTATTTGAAATGAGCTATAAAATACAAAGTTACTTTCTTAAAATGAGTAAATTTTAACTGTCTAAAGTTTTCTGGTTTAGTAGCTGAAGACTCTGGTATTCTCTCATATTTAACAGTATGGTTGTTTTCATTATGAAAGGCATTTGTGGTGAAGTACAGGGTTTAATTTTGATATTAAAAGTATTCTTAGGTTACATGTATTACATTCTCTGTTTGCCCATAATAATCCAGTTTATCCAGAGATTACAGAAAAGGTTATCTAAGAGCTACATTACTAAAATACAGCATATTCATGATAATGAAATGCCAATTTACTAAATCAAGCCTTAAATACATCCTTCCACTTCATCACTACTTTTTTGCTCTTTCCCAATAGTGTAGCTATGTGCTGATTAAATTGCAGTACAAATGTTCAAAGATCAAATCTGCTTTATAACTGTGTAGACTCTGATCCTATAAAGCTCTTGCATTCTTCACATAGAAGCTTTGTTTTGTGTTATTCATTTAAATATAGAAGTAATGCTTTTCAGTCAGTTTATTTTGATCTTCTAAAAATGGTAAACAGTGTCCTTGTCAGGGCTAAGGCACAAGGGTTAACTGCAGAGTCTTGCTTCTGTTGCCTTAGCTATTTTGTGGTTAAGATATGTACTTAATTTTCCAGAACTCCAATACTACTCATAATTCTGGAGAGAGAGAGAGAGAGAGGGGAAAAAAAAAAAAAAAAGTCAGTTAATTAAAGCAAGGATTTCTATTTATGTAATAATGTCATGCAAAAGGCATACAGTGGGAAGGTAGGATTGCATTTCAGTGTTTTCCAACATTGAAAATGTGGCAGAAACATTGTTCCTTAAAAGTGAGATACTCTTCCTAAAATACATTATTTACCAGAGACATGGAAGATGGTGGGGATTTGTGTGGGTATGGCAGTGATTCTCCATCTGTCTCTTAGACTCTAGTAGTCATTAATTTATTTCATGTTCAGTAGGGCTTAGAAAATGCTCAAGGTGTTTAAGATATTAGGTGGCTCAAAAAGAACTAGGTAAAAGAAAATATAATTATTAGGTATAGATAGAATTACAGTAAAAAGTTTTTGAGTGCTTTCCAGGAGGGCACACAAGCTCAGACTTGCCTGATCTATTTCCATCCATGCCTCTTCACAGTCTTTTTTTCCAATTCATTTGGGAAGCTTCCTTATCTGTGCATTGCTCGGTAAGGGGTATGCCATCTGCATACTATTGTAAATTAGAGGATTCATCCATCTACTATCTTAGATGAGTATGGCTTTCCTGCAGGAATTTGTTAAATTGTATAAATTTAATTCTCATATCCCTTGCGGAACTTTGAACAAAACTCATTTTATGACTGCAGGGTTTGAAAGCAGAAGGGGCAGTAAACTAATATAATTAATCATTGTGTCATTGCTACAGAATAATGGACTAATTCTCTTCCTAATTTCCAGTTACTTATCATTTTAAATCTCACAGGGAAAGAAGTACTGTATAGAAAGCAACAAGGAACAACCAATTAAAAAAAAAAAAGTGTTTTGTTTCATCATCTTAAGCAAGTATAATAGAACTGAGGAAACTCTGGTTGTGATTTATTAGTTGCATTTGTTCTTTGAGTTTTCACATAGTTAGATGTTTCAGTGGACTACTTAACATAGAAAAAATAATTAATTTCCCCTTATTGACATGTTTTATGCATCAAATTTGCATTTTTAAAAAGCACTCAAGTAATTCAAGTACACAGAATAATTGGCTTGAGTTAAAATGAACAAAACAAGCCATATGCAACTTAGCTAACAGTTGGGTTTTTTAACGTCAACCATGACAAAATTTAATTCTTGCAATTACAAAAATTCAATTGTCATCTGACATTCTGTCCTAATTTGGGCCACTTATGTTTTACTTACAAGACTGTTTCAAATATTTATTTCACAGCTGAATTCAACTTTGCCATGGCAGGTTGGTGAGTATATTCTTTACCAGCTGATAATTTTAAATGTATCTATTACCTGTCACTAGTTCTGGTGTGAGACTGTGGGATCTACTAAATCTTTGCAGGTTCAAGTTTAGACTGGCACAATAAAGATGACCAATACCTCTGATAGCTCCCACTGGGGCTGCTATTTGGATGTTTTTAGAGAGATTCAGAGGCTGCCCTGCTAGAGGCAAGGGGAGGATGTCAAGAAGGTGAAAGAGGATGAATAGGAATGAAGCGCTAGGAAAAACTGGTTCCACGATAGCTAAGGAAGGAGCTGGGGAAAAAAGCATCACTGGAAAGCCTGGAGACTGTGAAGATGCAGCTGAGTACTAGAAGAGATGAAGGAAAGGCAGAGTGGGAACACAGGAGGGAGTAGGAGGTGCTTGATGGGAATAGAGAAGCAAGTTTTGGCACCCATGAGCTAAGAATCCATGGGATGGGTAGGACAGAAGGAGAGAGGGTTTGCAATGTCCAACAGGAATGAATAGAGGAGGAAGACAAATTGGTAGTTCCTGTTGCTAAGGAGTCCTCTGCTGTACAGACTTCAGCACCACTTCTGGCAGCAAGCTGAAAGTGTTTAAAGGCTGAGCCTTCAACTAAAAATTCTCATTAAGTAGAGGCCCAGTAACCCTCTTGGAAAGGTTAGAAGAAAACCAGCAAACAAGGCAGCATTTTTTCCACTGGTTTTCGTGTAAGTACAGCTAATGGAACTGAAACTAAGTGAAGTACTGACTTGTTACTTTGAAGTTTTGTTAATCTGGAACAACTTCAGTCACTGCTGAACCCAAATTAGAACCTAACCAGATAATTAACATGTTTGACCATCTACTTAAATGTAATAAATTCATTATCAGTTTGGGACACTACTGTTCTCTGCATTCCCCAGTTCAATCCCACTTCTCATTTAATCTGCCCATATTCCTTCCAGCCTCCTGCTCTGAATCAGGTGGTGCTATCAATTGTAGTAGGCTTTCTGGAGAGATGAGTTGGAGAAAATCGGTAGGGTTTGAACTGTGTGAGTAGCATTGCTCAGAGTTCTCTTTTTTTGGTATTTCTCTATTACTGCTTCCACCCTCACGACAAACTTCAGAAAGGCAGCGAAGGAATGACCTACCTGCCTGTCAGACACTAGGGAGACTATTTCTCCATGTTCTGTTGTGCTGCTAAGGCAGCTGTCCTCTGTGCCTAATTGCCAGAGGAGCACTGCTGTGACAAGCCATTCGGAAAAAAAGGTAGCAGGGATTGTGTGGGTTTTCATCTAGAGCTGACATCAGGTGTTTAATGCATTTTAAAGAAAATGCTGGGAAATGCATATAGAAATTGCTGTGCAACAGTTCATCCCAGTTATGCTGTTGGTAAACTTAAATGCTGTACAAGCAAGCTTTTTGAGTTTGATTTATATTTTACTCTGTCTGGAGAACATGGTGTCAAGTGCCCATTTTTTATTTTAAGAATAGTCTTTTTAAAGACTTGATTGCTCTTTGATCCTAATGTTGTGTTGAAGGCAGTTCAAAGTTATAAGGGGTTATGTATGCTGTATCTTAATGAAATGCTTGTCTGAAATTGTACTGATAGCCTGCTGTGAAAATCAATTTACCATCAGCAAACTGAATGTACTTGATGCTCAGTTTAGTTCACCCAACTATTTCATATTCTTTCCCTACAGTAAAACAAAAGGGTCCTGAGAATTAATTACAGTGTTAGCATCTGCTCATGGCAGCTTTGCTGATATACCTAGTAGAATAAGATAGTTAAAGTGAGAGTGAGATGGAGTATAAAGTTTTTCCTCCTACCATTTCTTACACAAATTATCTTTTAAAGGACAGGCCTCTCTGCTGATTGCTGTTACATACTTTTTGCAGTAGAGTACGCAGTTGTCTATAAAATCAGCAAGTACCTATCACTTCCAAATAATTTGTGTTACGTCACTTTTTCATGGTTCGTATTTCTATAAATACTCTTGGCTGCACAGTGGACTATTGTTTATTGGTAACAACATTTCTTCCTTTAAAGTAAATGCCAAACTTTTTTGGGATCAGTAGATGAATGAGAAGCTTGCTGAGATTATAGGTTCCTGAGATTCCCGACATTGAATCTTGTATTAGTGCAATTCCAACCTGCTGTGCTGAGTACACCGTGGAGCATCCTCAAATACCAAACAAGTGTATTTTTGTGTTGTGCAAAGTCTCCTTTGACATTTCATCTTTATTAACATTTAAAAAAATGTTAGTGTGCTAACATGCCGATCTAAACTGAGGTTTTATTGTGCTTAATATAGACTGAGCTGCAGCACAAGCCCACAAAATATTAGTAATGTTAGAATTTTAGCGTTCTATAATTTTGTATTTTAATGCACATTCAGGTAAATAAATCCCACTTACTTCACTTGAGCTAGAAGAAGGATCATGTCCTTTACTTTTTGTCCAGGATTTTTGTTTTTGCTGGAACATCACATGGTATAAATCACCTTTCTTAGAATGTCTGAGAAAACATGATCTCTCAAACCAAGAAGATTTTCATTATTAAGTTCTCTATAATTTCTGTCACGTTGGATTTGAAATGTTTTCATCTATATGACTTTATTTGGAGAGGATCACCTTGTATTTCTGTGTGAAAGTGCCTGAAATTAGGTCTTGCCATGAACAGTTGTGATGCTAGCAATGGTAGTAGTGTTAGTCCTGTTTGCATTGGAGAGCAATTACAGTTCATGTGATTATATTTTAAAACCCCAAAGTTTGGTGAAGTAAGAACAAGTTCATTGCCTTCAGTGATTTGACAGAGGAAAATTACAACCAGAACTAGTAGGAATCCTAAATGTTTTTAATATTTGTTGTTTCATATCTCATGACAAAGTGCAAACACAAATGGGAAAGTTGTGTTTGCATTTCTGAAGGTGTAATATATCCTCTAAGCCTGCAGAAAATTTGCATGTGACCTGTTAGCCGCTTCCGGTCTTTGAATGATAGGTCATTATCCAAAGAAATACAATGCAAGCTTTCATTAGATTAAGCTTTTTCTTCTTGAAGACTTTTGAATATTCTTTATGATATAATTTGTTAATTTTATTCTCTTATATATATTATTAAAAATAGCACCGTATTATTAGTGCTTCAGCTTTTGTAGTGGATACAATTCTTAATTTTATGTCCATTAGGTTGCCATATACCAAATGCTTTTAACTTGTTAACTCATAAAAAAATTGTTGAAGCAGTGCCTGGCACTGGTCAGGTGCAGTGATTATTAATACTGAAGTGAAAATAAAAATATCTAATTTATATATTTCATAAATTAATACTCTCATAAAACTGTGGTAACATAGTGTGACATTTAATATGCACACCTGCATATCTAGTTTCTTCCATCAACTAAAATTTTAACTAAGGATTGAAAGCATGGATCTTTGCTCCCTATTGCCTTAGCAATTGAAAAGCATTTCTGTATTTTTGTAGATATGCTTTATTAGAACACCACACGGCATGACATTTAAACTCTGTGCAGGTATAACAGTTTTTGAAAGAACATGTGGTTTGCTACTCTTCCAGAGCAAACACATCCTCTAAATAATAACTGTCTTGGTAAACATGTTGAATGATTCCTGAGTATGTCTAGAGACACCCTTGAAAATAAAAAGTGGTCTAAGTGAAAGGAAATCACAACTAAACTCTCGATAACCACAGTAAGAAAAGAACAGCCTGTCTGGACCTCAGAGCTGGGCTTTGCACCCCCACCCTTTGCTGTTATGTGAACAGGGAGCTAACAAGCAGCCTTATAACTAAGAAATAACTTTTTCTAAAAATGGGATTAGTCACATGCTTCATCCCTAAGTCTGAGAGAGAGTAGAATCTTCTAGCTGTATAGGGAAGTATTACTGAAATTAGCGGTTTACTGACATCATTCTGCTTTTCTCCCCTCAATTTGAACATATTCCATTGGCAAATGTACAAATACAGTTTATAATGGAACAGTTGTTGTTATTTAAGCTTCTTAAACATTTAACGTATATGGAATATTACATGTTGTTAGCCAAAATATTTGATCTATTACATGTAGAAAATGCTGTTGTCCCTCAGAACACAGACTTTCTTATATTATTGTTTTATGAAAATGGCTTAATATCATGAAATGTTTTAGCTGTTATCTTTCTTTTCATCATATAAGTAGCTCCCATTGCCTACATGTAGAAAGGGTATGTTGAACTTGAAAAATCTTACCACTTTTTAAAAATTAGTTATTACTTTGCATCTACTTAGAAAGGCCATCTTAATTAGGAAACAAGTCTTATACTTCTTTATAAAAATAAGATGGTTATTTATTAAAATTGCTGGTGAGAATGTCTGGGATATTATCTTTGGATATGAATAGATACTCAGGTAAATTGAAAAACAGTGTTTACGTTTTGTACACTGCTTAATTTCTCCAGATGTCGAAATGTTTTCATCTGGAGGAGCAGCATACTTTGTGTCTACCATGTTTCATTCCAGATGCTAATTAGCAATAGCTAACAAATGACAGTGTTATACATTAATGCTCAGAGGAGCATCCAGGAGTTCCAAGAGCAATTGGATCTGTTGCTGAGATTGGGATGCCTGCTCACGAAAGCTCTCAGCAAAATACCAAATGCATAAATGGTATTGAAACAGCATATAGTGCAGAGTAATTTATTTATATATAGTTTTAAATATGGAAAGTGAAAGGAGTAGAAGTCACAACAAGAGAATGGTAGGGAGATTTTATTTAATAATTAATCTGTTGTTGCAGTAACACAGGATATTCACTGCTGCTTTCTTACTGTGGTCCATTACAGCTGATAGTTTTGGTTAATTTAGTTGATTTCTACAACAGATGCTCAATTTGTTGTGGGATTTGAAGAATGTTGTCTGACCTATAGGGTATAATGCGGGTTAGATTGTTTCGTGGATTTTTTTTGAAGTAAGCATCCTTTGTGGGGCTGCCTGCAACTGCATGGGATCGAACTTGACAATTCAGATAATCTGAGGTATAAGCTTTAATGAAGGAGTGAAGGGACTATTATGTTTACCCACATTTGATGTCAGTAAAAAATTGAATATTTTATTACAAGTTACTCCTGTTTAACATATGTCAGAAACTCTACTGTAGTTTATTTTTCAAACCACGTCATTGTCCTGATTGACTCCTTACTATATTTATCTCTGTGACTAAAAGATTTTTCTTTTAGCTTTGAAGGGCCTTCATTGCTTTTGCTGAAACAACATATGTTTTCATCTGCTTCTTTATTCAAGGCTGAAAAGTCTTGATTTGACAGAGTCTAATTTCTGCCATGTTTTAGCACGTAGGTGTAGTAAGGTTGTAGGTTTGCTTGGAGATTATTTATCTTTCCATCTACTGTTGGCCAAGCCAGAAGTTTAGAGAGAAGGTAGGAAATTATATTAGAATAAATCTTTAATAAATCATCACAACAGGTGCATATGGTTTATTGGAGGCTGTTTCATTGCCTTTTAGGCCAAAGCCTAAGATTTATGCAAGCGGGCGTTTTTTGTCTTGCATGTCTTATTTCACTGATACTAGTTTTTAAACTAGTTTTTGACTATGGAAATAATTTCATATTCTTTATACAGCAGTCTTCAAAATTTCTGAAAGAGTTTTTGTTGTTACTGGAAAACTTTTAGGGGTCTTCAGATTGAAGAAGTTTGGAACAAGTGCATTAAATTTAATGGTAGGCAATCTTTAAGAAGGAATATAGAAAGTTGTATTGGATGGGCAAAGTAAAGTAACTGTAAGAATTAATTTTTACTCTTGACACTTCTATTCAGTAAATACGATCTCTCAACAGTGCATGTAATTCACATTCCCTTGTTTGTATTTTTAAATTGTGATAGATTCTGGGTTTTATGACTGTTCAAATTGCATGTTGATGGCAGTATAAAAATAAATGACATTTAATTTAGTACTGCTGAGTTTTCATTTTCAGGAAAGATCTAAGTAAAATGCAATGAATGTGATATATTTGGGAAGATTCTAGGAATGGTTTTCTTTACACTTCCCCCCCGCTCCCTTCCAATCTTTGAGAGCCAATCATTGAAATGACAGTTGATATTTTGAATTTTTTTGCATAAAGTAGTTAGCTTGTGTGCACGCAACCATGTGTGTTCCTGTGAACTTTTTTATTTAATGTAAAAGAAAAACTACTACCTTCCCAGTTCCATAATAACAAAGTATGGGATTAAGAAATACATGTATTTGATTATGGCAAAAAGAACAGCAATGAAAACAAGATAGCAGGGTTAACATAATTTCTAGGGAAAAAGGCATGTTTGGTTGCTTAGCTTTTTCTTCTTAATATAATTACTTTATTTGTGGTCTTGCATTAAAATCTGT
>JAVJGJ010000002.1:30157274-30222027 GCA_035590215.1 Microhierax caerulescens
TCTGTCTTACTGTAATCTAAGAGATCTTTGTATAATTTATAATTAATTTTTAATGTAGTGCACGTTCAGTGCATTTTCACAACAGTAAAATCTGTAATTACTTGTTGTTTTATAATTTATTTTTAATACATAATGATATAGTTGTTTACCTATGTGATATATGTACTAGTATGTAACCATGCAGTGCAGAATACTTTTTTTGCCAGGCACGTATTTAGCTGATGCTTGATTTTATTTTTTAATTATAAACTTCATATAACTTTTAAAATTCAGATCTTTGGGTCTAAGTATTGAATGACTGAACTGTTTTGATCAGTATCAGACAGTTGTAAGGTTAGTTTTACAGGTTAAGCTAGTTTTATGCATGTTTACAAAGTGTTCATTTTTAAAGCTGTAATACTGAGAATACCAAGTATTAGTACACGGAATACCAATAGATTTTCTGCAATCATGTCTAAAGGAGTTTGTCTTTTATATTTAGTAGGTACATTGAACTTGGAAAAAAGTTGAACTGGATGTCATGACTTGCAAATTGATTCCTTTCTCAATGGTAAAATCAGTAAACGTTTGATCTTAAAGAAAGAACTGATTTCTGAATATAAATTCTAACATGTCTTTGCACAGTGGCCTCACTTTTCACCTGAGGTATAAAGTTTAAGTTGGTCCTATCTAGGCTATTAAAGAAAGGAAATGTAGAATAAAGATGCCACCTTGTGGGTGAAATAAATGATGCAGTAGAAATTCAAAATAGCTTGTTTACCAAATAGATTCTATGCATTTGAGACTGGTTACAAGAATCTGAGCTTGTATTTTCTTCAACATTAACAATTACTTCTGGAGTTTACATGTGGTAATTTTGTGTAAAGTATCTTGGCAACTGCAGTTGGACTGTTCTGGTCTTAAGTATTAAATGACTGCTAAAACTCACAGGATGTAACTTCCTTCATGCTCCTAGTTTGGGCATCAGTTTTCAATGTGTTGTTCTTAATGTACTGAAGCACAATTCTGATGCTGTTATCCTAACCTGAGTGGGTAACCAAAGTTAATGGGTTCTCTGTATGAAAACAGAATGGTGGTGCATTCAGGTTCCTTTGCTGGAATTCTTCTCACTACATACCCAAAGGAACACATAGTATCTATTAATTTGTCTTTCTTAGCTGCCCTTCACGGATTTCTTACAGAAGTCAGTGAAATGCCAGGTGCCTGCAGATCTTGGTGCCTTGGTTTTGAATCACCTTTGTCTTGGGCAGGTTTCTATATAGTGTTCTGGATTTTGAGGACATTGTATCAGTGGGGTTTTTCCTCATTCAGTGGTAATGACCTCTTATAGCTGCTGTATATGGGGAACACAATTGAAAGAAACAGTATCAATACCTAAAAAATATGGACCAGCAAACTATGGCTGAGTCAGCTCATGAGACCTCTCACCTGAAGGCAGTAGTGATGCTTGGTATCTATGCCACAGTCCAGCCAGGTACCAGAAGTTCCCTAAATGGTTTCAGATAGAAATCTGATTTCTGTTCCTGTCACGAAGTATTGTGTAGTGTTCAGGTATGCTGTTTGCATGGCTTCCACAGAGTGAGATGGGTCTGTGAAGTGTTTCACATGAAGGACTCCAGATAAAACATACATTACTCTCATTTGGGCTGTTTTACTTGAATTACTTGTCCGCTTTATTCTTGCATGGATTTTTGGAGACTTGTTCATTTTGGTCTTTTGCTTTGGAAAAGCTGTATTTGCTGTTCAGCCCAGCACAAGAAACTCCTCATGAACTATCCAGGATCAGTTCAGCTTGCATGGCATTGCGAGTCTTTGATGTGACACTGGCAAGGAGAACATTTTCCAGTGTTGTCAGAAGCATTTTAAAACTACTCCTGCAGCTACATGCTGCACAAGGTCTTTTCTTTCATAGGTCCCGTTGGGGAATTGTGACCCACACAACTCACAGTTTCAATGTTGTTGCCATGCAGCGTCTGCATTTTGTTGCTGGTTGGCGAAGTATGCATGTGAAACAGGATGTGAGCAACACAGATCTCCGATGTGGCAAGAAATAATTACCAAGACTGGTGTAGGTTGTCTTGGAAGCCAGCTGCAAGTCATAATCCATCCTCTAGTGGAGTCATTTAACCTTGTGTGAGCCCTGGTACTCATCCTGGTATCACCTAGGAAATAGCCCCTTGCCTTCACTCTTGGTGTTACATGTCTTGTACTTGTCCACGGGACTGTTAACTCCTACGTCTTCAGATTTCCTTTTAATGAGAATACTTGTATTATCATTTTTTAAGAAGGTGATCTACAAGGAGGAAAAGGTAGCTTATCTTTGCTGTTTGCAAAGATAAAGACAAAAACATTCAGCTGAGAATTTGCATTCATCTGCCTCCAGGCAAGTACTTGCCTCCCCATGACAGTGTCTAAACTGGAGAAGCTGCTTCAGAATTCCTGCCTTCTGCTTCACCCTTCCACATATTCCAACATGTGCAGAGCAAGAGCCAGGCTCTCCTGAAACATCTATTTCCATAAAAAACTGGTGTTTGTACTGGAAAGCAGTCATGACACAGTCCAGTTCCTGACGTGAATTACCAAAGAACCAGGGTGTCCTGGCTCACAGTGGGGAGTGCTTGCCCCCCAGTTTGGCCACAGACTCCGTGGCCTCAGTAGTGTAACTGCTAAATGCATTTTTATTGTAGTAGCTGGTTTTTGTGGTTTTCTGTTGTCCAAACTTCAGAGAGAGATATCCAGAAATAGATGATGCTTTTTTTTTTTTTTTCAACTTAGATAAATAAAGTACTCCGTGTTTCCAGAGGACCATGGAGTAATGGCTTGTGCCAAACAGGTACAGGTCTCTAGCTTGATGTGTTTATAATCTCAGTGCACAAAGAAGAAAAAAATCGTTCTACATGAACACAACACGTGATAAAGCGGGGTCTTGTGACAGCACTTCTAATATTTCATGGAGATGGCTAGCAAGACAGTTCCTGGAGAGAGGCTGCAATGTTTTGATGTTATTTTTCATCTTACAGTCTTCAAGTGAGGTCTTATTGGTAGCATTCTTCAGAGGTTAGTAGGTTACTTTTTTCTTTTACCTTAGAGATTTTATGCCTCAGACTGTACTCTACTTAAAATGTATCATGTGTACATCAGCATCCATTGGAAACCAGGTTGCTAATGCTCAGTGAGGAAGGGTTAAAACATCCCAAGCTCAGTCAGGGGAAAACAAACCCAGTTGTTTAAAGCTGCTTTCTTTAGCATGGCTCCAACTAAAACAAATACAGTACCTGGCCTTTCTGCTGATTGAAGTATCTATGAATAACATAGTGTTCCTTTGGCTTTGGATTCAGTTCTTGCTGGTTTGTCTGTAGCTTTCAGGAAGATTGTTAATGTCACCTAGGTAAATCCCTAGGTAGGTTTCTTTTCCATGACTGACTTTGGGTCAGAGTAGGCAAAGGCGGTTTCTGTCCACTTCCTTTTGTATGGACAAGTGGAGTAACGTGGACAGGAGTTCTGCAGTGCAGCTGAGCCGGTCATGGCTGGCAATTTCTTTCTCCATGCCTGCCATCTCAGATCTGAAATCTGCGACTTGCTCCCATGCTGTAACCAGGAGCTGCTGAGCAGGCTGGAGGGGATTTGTAGTAGTACAGGCTCTTCCCTGTGCCGAGCAGGGCTCAGGCTGGCAGATGCGCTGTCTCCAGTCCCTCCTGGAGGCTGAATAGTAGTGTAGTGGCTTTTCTTGGCTGATGCTGACCCTAAGAGGTCAGGTATTTAAAAAAAATTCTATTGCAGCATATTTAAAAATTCCTAGTCTGAAGAGTTGGTTTTTTTTTTAGGCTGTTCTCTGTTATGCTTTCAGTTAACTGGTTTTTGTACCCTTAGGAAATCATCGATGACATTAGATTCATCCAAAAAGTCAAATACTCTGGTAACAACTGTCAGATGCAGCTTTTTTGTATATGGTTGTGCACATCTTCTGAAAATGCCAGGCTCTGCTTCATAACTCCTTGACCTATTAATACTATGATGTTTATGTATATTTAAATGCTAATGCAGTGCAAGAAATTAACATTGTATTTACAGGTTCAAAATATACACTGCAGCTGTCTGTTCCTAACGTCCTGTAAGAGTGCCTTTGTTTTGAAAGATTTGTCTTTCCTATGGCAACCCACTATTCTGAGTTTCATACTTTGCACCCTGCTCAGAAATTACAGGGTATACAAAACATACTCTGAAATTCATTCAAACTTTTAAAACTTATTATGTCTAAGAGAGACAGATTTAAGATTACTGAGGTTTCTGGTTGAAGTACTTCAAGCAGAAATCCATACTCCATTAGGTTTTGTAACATTATGTGACCTTAATTTTCCAGGTATTTTGCCCTTCAAATTGAAGATAGTATTTTAATACTATTTAAGTCTCCTGAAGAGCCTTGTAATATGATAGGCTTAAGTTGTGAAACATTTGAACAAAATGAAAGATAAAAAAGTAATTTAGGATTTTGTATAGCAACATAAAGATATGCATCAAATAACACATTGAAATGGGTGATAAAAGGGTTTTTTTGGGGGTGCATTTATCAGTGAAATTACGTGGACATGCAGTCAGCCATATTTCTTGTATGAAAGTCTTTTGTTGCATTTGATTATTTTAGGAAAAACTTTTCCCAGTGCTTTGAACATAGGGATTTGTCTCTTACATTGTGGTGTACTTCCAATAAAATTCTAGCTGGACAGCAGCTGTAGGAACCCGTCTCAGGAGATGAAATAGAATTACAGCGCTATGCAGACTTCTTGGGGAAAAACCTGAAGAATTATTTTTAAAAGATGTTGTGCAAAAAGATAGGGGAGAAACTGAGGTTTTCTTATTAATAAAGGTGATACAGACTTTCAGTAGTGTTAAATGAGAGGAAATGAAAATTATTAGCAGCTAGTGTTGTGCACAGCTCCGTAATATGTTAGAACTGGACCTGATAAATGACAGCAATAGCTTCTGACGTTTTAACCCATAATGTAATCCTCACACAGTCAAATAGCTATGCAGTGTGACAGATGCAAATCACATCACTTTCGAAAAATCTCAAAAAAAAGAGGAATCATGGGCAACTGAAGTGTAATGGCGTTTATGCTGGATGTGCAATTATATATATATTCACATGTATATTTGTACATTTTGAAAGAGTATCTTGATGGTTATCCCAGGTGGTTTTTTGTCTAAAAATAGCGGTTTATTCATATACAGCAGAAATGTCAATTGCTAGGTTTTCTGTAACCATCTACAGCACTGGTTGTTACTATATACTGTAACAACTTGGCATACATTGCCTTATTTAAAGATTTTCATTATTTTGCTGATAAAAACAAAGTATTATTTAACAGAACGTCCTTTTTTCAGGCTTGTGGTGCTGATAACTGCCTAACAGATTATATGAATGTTACAATGTCAGACTGAATTGCCTGAGATACGGGTATTAATACTGAGATATTTTTCAGCCTCAGGTTGGGAATTCTAGCTACTAGGTACAGGAAGGAATTTAAAACACAACTCAGCAGGCAACGAGTAATTACATTTTGCTTGTCTGAATGGTTGTTTTCTTGTTCTTGGCTGACAAATATATGAAATTTCCCCATGTATTTCATTAGTTGTTTCCCAGTCCCTTGGGCTTAGCTGTGTATTTGGTCTACTTTTCTGACAGCAGCCACTACTGACCATTCACTCATTTGAACTAAATTTGGTCTTACTGGCTCATCCAGTTTTGGTGGAGTCAGAATAAAATCCTTTTGCCCACAAGGCTTCCAGTTCTGATTTTTAAGCATTGCAGGCTGCCTTGACACTTGATGAGTGTGAACATTCACCCTGTATTTCTGCCAAACTTGGAGTAGGACAACAGTGAGTGTGGAGAGGCAGCCAGAAATCTTGCATCAGAGTTGTGAAAAATTAAGTCCCCTTTTGTTTGCACCTCTGGACTCTGTTTTGCCAAAAAGTACCAAAGTGAGCTCTTTGTTAAATTTTACTAACTAGCAACTGCAAGTAATCTAAAAAAAAGGGATTGTTTCAAGTTAATAAAGATTGCATATTTGCAGCTTTTTTTTGCTAGTTTGTTTGTTTCAGCTACAAAGCTGTGACGTTTCATGTCTACTTTACTAACTCAGAGTAATTAACCGAGCATCCTAGCACTCTGAAACTGCAGAGCGGAGGGTTTAGGAAGATTGTTGAAAGGAAATCTAAATCAAAATATTGAAAAGGTTAAAAACAGAAAACGTTTTCAATCTTGGTGGTGTTAAGGAAAAATCTGTGTCAGATATCTAGAAGTATTGAGTTCATACCATAACACACCAACCTACTTTATCTCTTAGAGGTTTCCTGAGACAGAATTTTTGTAATCCCATTAGTCTTTGAGACAAACTTCCATCTGAGTTTGGAAGGATGAATCTGTTTTCACTTCTTACCATCACTACTAAACAGATTTGTGGCCACTGTTCCTGCTGTTTGCAGAATCACTTCATGGTGTTATGTCAATTGTAATGGTGGTATCAACAGTCTTGTGATGTCTGGTAGTATTGCATGGTACACACTTTATGGCATTCTTAAGCAAAATCAGACTTTCATGTTCTTGACATTCTAGTCACAGATAAAAATAATTATTCTAGTAAAATACAGGCCAAGAATATTTTTGCCTATCATTTCACAAGCGAAAAACAAAACTAAGTTTTAACTTTGAAGAAATGACATGGTCTTGTCCTTTTAATTGAGAGAAAGGATACTTTCTGTATCTGTGGAAATTAAATCCTCCACAGTTTGTAGTTGCTTTTTGAACTTGTCAACCTGACAGTGAAATTGTGTAATCTGATAATACCATGCCTGAGGCTTACTGCAATATTTTGGGCAGTGGTATCAGCAGATGATGTGCTCTGTTGATTTTAATCACTTACAGTTTGATTCTGATCTCGCTGACCTGAGTGTAAATGCAGAGTAACTCCATTGACTTCACTGGAATTACCATAAACATCTCAGTGTAAATGGAATGCATATTTATTTCATTGTATTTGTGCTTCTGCTATAGGATCTTCAGAAATCACCAAAGCAAGAAAGGTATGGATGAGTTTTCCCATCTCTTCATGACAGCTTTCTCATTCAAATAGCATTCATCACTGACCAGTTGTTAAAATTGTCATGTATCTGTCTGTGTCTTTGTACTGATGACTCTAGGTCGTTGTGCTAAATGCATGCACTAATTGACTTTTCATTGTCTTACAGCCAGTTTGAGTTGCTTTAAGATTCCTGCAGCTTGTCACTAGAATTTCTCTTTATTCATGAGCTTTTGCGCTGACTTTATAGTCAGTTTGAAACTGATACGAATATATTTGAGTGTCTGTGGATGGATGGAGTAATTGGACGTATTCTAGAATACTTTTTGGTAAGTGGTCATAAATAGAAACTATTGAAATGTAGGATCTAATCCTGCACCCATTTTTTCCACCTCTGATACTGTCAATAGGAGATCTGCCTGCATAGCAGGGACTACAGCATTAGGTTCATACAGAAAAAAATGTAGCTTGTTCACAGCAGATTTCATGGCACCGACATCTTCAGTGGCACAGACGTGAATGTTTCCTATTTAGTGAAGACTTTTTATTTACGCTGGAAGCTTGCTTTTCAGACTTGTAAGCCAAACAGACCCTCCACAGCAGACCCTTCAGTAGTTTTTTGAGTTTTGTGTGGTAAGACTAGTTAATTTGATGCTGAGCCTAATACGTTTTTTTCCTCCTTTATTTACTGACCAATGAAAATTAATGGGAGTCCTGTGCTTGTTTGTTACTTGTGGTTGTCAAAATCTCCTATTTATTGATAAAGGTCAAAGATATCTGTGTTAGTAATTATGGACTGCTACTCATAGCTAATAATTAACAGAAACTGGTTACTGCTTATCTCTGTTAATAAATCAGTCTGCTGTGACTTTTATGCATCTTCAATGTAATTTAGGGGTAATACAGAAATGTTGAAAAAATATAGGAAAAGAAAGGAGGAACATGAAAAACAGTGAGTATGGGCTGTATTTTTATATCAAAAATACCTATTTATTGTAATAAAGTAATATGGTTTAATTGAACATCCATCCTAGATTTGACTAAGTTATGGATATGGGGAAATAATTATAACTATTTCTAAAGTCCTGAAACACTGGAATATTTGGAGTTAGATCAACAAAATATTTTGGAGTGTATTTGTGGTCCGTGCTACACCACAGTACTTCTAGGTGTTTAAATGTTTAAGTTAAGGAGGTCTGCTGTGTATGGGGAGACGTCTCTGCCTTAGAGTAGTGTTTGTTCTGCAGGAAGGGATGTGTCTTTTGGTCCTTTTTGTTCCCAGGGCTTTGGCTGCAGGACAGCCCTGACCCATTCCCCTCAAAGACCTTCCTCTAACATGTGGCCAGATGAGGAGGCATGGTGCACACTCTGTACAGTCATGCCAGAAGAGCTGGTGGAGTCCGTGCTGATTCCCTGTGAGCCCAAAACGTCATACCCTTTGGGGAGGGTGCAAGGTGTGCACTTTCTGGCAGCAGCAGGAGGGCTTGAGCCCCACAGGGCACAGCAGCCTGCTGCTTGGGCTCCCACAGAAATGCTTCTCGGGCACTCTCTGAGCCTCCGCAGCCACCTGGGCAGGCTGCGCTGGAAACCCAGTCTGGATTGTGATGCTGGATAACTTTTGAGATGTTTGTTTCCTGGCAGGAGTCGAACAGCTGGGGGCATGTGTGAAAGCAGAATTTCAGGCATGTTCAGACTTGGAGCACTTGCAACATGTAGTAGGGAAGGTCACCCCTACGTTCTGCCTCATTTTCTTTGGTGTATGTGACCCTTAGTGGCTGCAGAGGAAAACAAACAGATCTGTCTAGAAGAGAAAGTCTCTAGTGTTGGAGCTAAACAATAGCTTTATCTTTGTTTGCACTGCCAAGTTATTTTTCTTGGTTTGTCACCGAGGGAAGGGGTGATAATGTACCCTAGCATGGCTGGTCTCTGTACAGACAAAAACCTGTGCAACCGTTAAAGCTGAATGGTAGCTCTGTGTAGGGCAGATCTGGCTGTGTGAGTCTCTAGAAAAGTCTCCACGTGCTTTCCAGGAATTCCTGGCTTGCTTTCCAGGAATTTGCCCATTGGCTTTCTAGGCCTTTGTACTATGCTTTGTAGGAAACACCACCTTCTGCTTCCTAGGTGTATTTCCTCATCGCTTTCCAGGATTGTTTCCCCACCTGCTTTCTAGGAATTTTTCCTAGGCTGCCCAGTAATTTCCCCCCAGTTTTCAGTAATTGCCAACATGCCTTCTAGAAATTCCTTCTTTTATTTCCAGGAATTTTCCCTCTTCTTTCCAGGAATTCTCCCTATATGCTTCCTAGGGATTTTACCTCCTGTGTTTTGGGAATTTTCTTTGTGCTTTCTGAGAAAACTCCCCTCCAGGTGGGAATTGTCCAGGAGCTTTGTAGATTTTCTCTCTGTCCTTTGTAGGAATTTCCCCTGTGCATTTTAGAAAATTTTCCTTGCAGTACTAGTCTTTATGTAAAATATTAATACATGAAAAATAATTTGTACAACATTAATTGTGATAACTGACATCATCTTAATTTAACAGATAAGGAAAATTGTAACAGGAGGGTGATGTAACCTCTCAGTTCCCAAAGGAGGTGCTATGTCTGAGAGAAGATTTAATTTCTGTCTCAGTTTAGAAGCAGATATGCCAAAAGTAGAGAAGAGCAATCAGTAAGTCTAAAAACCCAGCATTCTGGTTTGCTTTGTTTTTTAATCAAGTTTGGGTATTGCAGATGCTAAAAATCACAGAGGAATTGAAATAAAAGATGATCTGGGATGTTAGAATCTAATTTGTGGGCCACACAGCTCCTACCTTCCAACACCAGGAAGTTGGAAGTGAGAATTCCTAGAGTGCGTGACCATTCTTTATTCATGAGGGACACTGTGTCAATTAGCGTATCCGCCTTGATCAGTAACAACTAAATATATCGATGTGAGCTCACATTCCTGTTGGATTCCTCACCACTTTAACTTTGATCAAAAGCACCTAAAAATACTTCTGGGTTGGGAAGGAAAAATAACTTCAGATTGCTTTTTTGATCCCATTGTCAATTCGCAATGGGGAGGAAAGCAAGCTGCAGGTTTTGTAGGGAAGTGTTTAGTGCCTAAAGCTGTCATGTAATGTTTCCTCCTCTGCTGTTTCCCTATTTGTATCACATGCGTATTATATTGTCCCTGTTTATTAAAACCAGAGCAAATATTCATCTGCTCCTCCTGTACAGCTTTTAATTGTGTAAAACATGCATTTGTCATAGTTACCTAGAGTGACTAAAGGCAGATAAATCACTGCTGGAGCATCTGAGATCTTGGATACTTATTACCAAAGGATATCTAAAAACTGTGCTGTGTATTCCAGAGTACTCTCTCTTCTTGCTATATGCTGGATTCCTTTTATCTATCTGGGTTTTTTTTTTCTATCCATAGGGCTTTCTGCCATGCTATCTGTTCATACTTTAATTGGTTTAATTAAATCTGTTGTTACAGTTTCTAGTTTAAGTGATTAATAAAATATTGCAAAATAATCTGTTAGATGCACAGAGAGGTTATGGTAGGCTTTGCCTGATGTCTTGTCTAATCAGGTTTTTTTCTTTCTTCTACTGGCAATAGTTTGATTTAAAGCAGCTGTAGGTCCCTCATTTATTTATTTATTTATCTTGAACTAGTAGTACTTGTGGCAAGACGAAGGGTTCACAAAGGTTTTCTGGAAAAGTAATCACTCCTTTTTCTTGTATAGTCTTATTGGTAATGTTAAAAAATACATTCTTCAGTTTATTATTTGCCAACAGAAGACTTTACTCAGTTTAGAATTTTTAAATTAAATAACTTTGCCCACAAGCAAAATGTAAAATGAATTCAGGATTTTAGCCTTTTATATTTTCAGAATGTCTTCAAGAGAATAAAAATATTTCTACGTATCATTACGCTTACATTTTTGTGCTAGTTATCACATTTTTTTGCCTGTTAAGTTTCAGAGAATCACAGGCTGTAATAGTTTTATCATATTACAGTTAAAAATGTCTTGGACAGTAGGAATAAGAGTACTTAAGTCACAGAGTTAAATACAAAGATGGGGTATTAATCACATTTCATGTAAATTGCAGAATATAGGCTATCAAGTTGGATTAGAAGCTATCTCTCATTACGAAAGCACTGTATTGGAAAAAGAATATTCCCTTCAGTAGTTTTTGCCTGTAATGTAAGGATTTTGTACTATTGTTTTCTAATAAGCCATCTGTCATTCAAAAAGAAAAGTCCTAGATCTGGGAAGTGAGGGGACAGGGAGGAACCAAGGGTTTAAGGATGTTCAAATGACATCTGACTTTATCTCTGAGGTGCATCAGAGGTATTGGAGAGGAGGAGATTTTGCAGAATGGCTACTGAAAATTTGGTTCTTGTTTTCTGCAGAAATGCAGGTGGTACGCTCTAAGCTTAAGCCGGTTTTCTATTTTCTTGAAATGTGGATCCTCATCCTAGCTTATTTTTGTGTCTGTCTCTAAAATGCCATCTCCCTTGTAGTCTCCATAGACTGAAGCCTCAAACTGCCCGAGATGAGGGATGTTGCCTTTCACAGCTGGGCAGGGCAGCAGCTGCTTCAGCGTGGGGCGTAGGTGCTGGGCGCGGGATGGCTACAAGTGTCAGCACCCCAACCCTTGGCGTCAGGAGGTGAACCAGTACCAGCAGGTAAAGGTAGTTTTCCATGCCTCACTCCTGGAAGGCAAGAACAACTCTCTTTTATATAGCTGGGCATCTTCAACATGATGGTTTTCCAAGAGGTAAAGGTAGTTAACAGTTGCCTATTTAATCCCCTAACACTTTCAGGTATTGCCTATTCTCAGTTCTTGAATGTGCAGGAGCTGAGCTCTAGCCCTCTTGCCTGGAAATGTTTAGATAAGCATGCCTTCTTTAGTGCATTTTAATTCCCTCTGAGCCTTTTTGCGCAGCTTCTTTTATGAAAAAAGTAGACTTTGAGGAATTGTGTGCAAATCAGTAGTTCTCCAGGGGAATTACAAGAGTACCCAGAAATACTTGCTTTTATTATCACTGTCTTGGCAGTACTGCTGAAGTATGTCCTCACATGGTGCCACTTAGGAGCAAAAGTTCGTTCTTTTTTTTGATGCTCCAGATCAACAACTTCCCAGGTTTAATGAAGTATTTTGAAATCCTTTAAAAATGTATTGTATACCATTTGCTTTGAAGGAAAAATCTATTATGGTTTTGTCCTGTCTGGTGGAAAAAATGTGATTTATCTTTTTTCTTTTTTTTTTTTTTTTTCCCCATCCCTGAATGCAACCAGCGTTCTGTAGCTAGGCAAGCTACAGTATCATTTTTGACTACATTTTTTTGTTTTTGCAGATCTGCTGTCCAAACCAGTATGCTGTGTTATGGCAATCTACCTCCTCGTCAGCGCAGCAGACAACTGTAGTTAGAATACAAGGCTTTTGCGTTCTACCAGCAGCCTCATCTCTCAGATTTTATTCCATTTCTTTGAGCAGTGGACACATTCCTGTCAGTCTCTGTGCTTTTATTTAATCTGGGCAGCCTATATAAGATTGAACGGATGGCTGAAAACAGCGAAGACCATAAAATGTACCACATGCTCAATGTCATTTGAACCAAGCAATGTTGTAAATTTTTTGCCCCCAATGCAATGAAGATCACGTGTTTTGGAGGTGTGTTAGCAGAGGCATCCAGCCCAGAAGCCAGGGACGGAGATGATGACAAATAGCTTCACCTTCTGAAGGATCAAGCATGCACAGAGCAGGTAAACAAACTGGAACTGGACCTGTCTTTCTTTGCTATGTATTTTTGAGGTGCGTTTTCAAGAGTAAGCGTTTCTTCATATTCTACTTACGTTACTAATGAGTTACTAGTGCTCATTTCTCTGAAGCAAAGCATGGATTGTATTTCTCAAATAATTATTTAAAGTATGATATACTAGAGTCAAATCTCTTCCACAGACAATGTTTTTGAACTCTTGCACCTAATGACAACTTGACATTACTTTTAATGGTCGTAGAAAGTGCTGGTTTCCAAGAAATTCCAAGATGTGTTAAACAAATAAACCTAAAGAGTGAACTTTAAAAAATATATATATTTTTTAAGAAACATTTAGTGTTATTGTTTTACCTCAAAGTAATATAATAAATGGGATGAATTACATAATGTTTTGAAATGGTGTAGCAGTTTGTAGTGGTATTTATCTGGAGATGTCATGCCTTCATTCCTAAGATTGAGTTAATTCATGCAGATTTGTCTGCACACTCAATAGATATATTTTCTTACTACTGTATAAACTGATGAGAAATGCATGCTCTAAAGGGCTTATCAGTCCCACAAGTAGCCCAACATGTTAGATTACGTTTATAGGCTTTAAAGTGAGAAATCAGTCTAAGGATTTAGGTCTAGGTAACTCTGTAGGGAAAACAATAAAGTTAAAGAAGTAAATAAAACACTACTAAATCTATGTCAGCAATAATCAGGTGATACGCAATTAGTTAATCCATCCTGTGGTCAGAGAATACATGCTCTGGCTTCTCTGAATTTGGATTATTTGTTGACTCGGCCCTTGAGGAATTGACCTTTGAGGTCACATGCTTCACGTGTGTTGAGTAGTATTCTAAGTACAACTCACTTGGTAGAAATACTGAGAATACACACATGCAGTTAAAGTAAATGAAAATTGCATGTTCATTGTATTTTGAAGATCAAGATTTTATTTTATTTTTTTTAGGAGTCAGAGCTGCATGTGTTGGGCAATTTTCTGTTTTACCTACCACCTGCTCATACCCTTGATATCCTTCAAATATGGTACTTTCCAACTATATAATAGTGTGTAACTGGTAATACTATACTAATGATAATAGGTGAAAAAATTTAGGCAGACGCTGCATTTGAAGTTGACTCTTTAATTTTTCTGTAGTTCGTTCTTATCAATGTACAGAATCTCTTTTCTTATAATTCCTGCAGTAGTTAATGCATTGATGGAGATGTATTTCTCTTATATCATAATACCTTCTATAATGTTGTAGGCTTTAAAATTATTCAGTTAAGTAATTTAAAAGCTTTTGTTAGAGGAGTTTACATTATATCTACATCTGAAAAGAAAACTGTAAAAAGCACTGAAACTGAAATTTCAGAATAAACCCCATAATTGTGGATATTAACATAAATGGCCTCCTTTCAAGTAGCATTCCTACATATCCATTTCTTTATATTCATATACATGGGTATAAAGTAACTATCATCCTCAATTAGTCATAGCTGAATATACAACCAATTATTTGCTTTTGTGAATTATGTGGAAAATGTGGTTAGCAGGAGGACACACAAAGTCTCAGCAATGAAGTTAAAAGTGTGTAGCCATAGGTGCTTAAAGTTTTGTTGCGCATGATGAATCCTGGAACTCACAACTTACCAGGTGAAAATTCAGAGATAGCGTTTTGTTCCTCTTGATATTTTAAACTTTTCAAACTGCTAAATTTGCAATAATAATTTATTTTACTTACTGGGTTGTTTAACAGGTTAGAAAAATACTGCACGTAGGTCATTGTCAGCAGATGGCAGATGTGGCAGTAGTGGGTGTGATTGTGTTTGAATGGGATACCTTCACACAAGGGAGATGGAATTGTTTCATTGATACCACACCAAAATCCACAATCATGTTGCTGAGTCCTGGGACGCTTAGTGCTCTGTAAAATAATTTTTTGCTCATTTGGTCTTGTTTATATGTTTGTGAGATCATGGGTATCAACTTGACTGAGCTTACTGGCTTCCAATGTGAATAATTACTTTTTGTTTAACTCCATTGGCCCAACACCTATATTTTGTGTACATTTTAGAGGCTTACTAAACATCACCTATTCTATTTAAGTAGTTTATTTTATTTTTGTATCATAGGTGCATGGTGTGTTTGGATAATGTGAAAATGGTTGCATACAACTCGAAGGATTACAGGACATTTCAGGGAATTGTGTATTTAAAAAACTGTAAGATGGTAAGGCCCAAATGTATTAGATGGGTGGAAGCAATACTGAAATACACTAGGATTTACTTGGTAGACATATTTCTGAATGTAAGACCTATTAATTTCTTAAATACATCCTATAGCTTTTATTAAAAAATAAATTGCTGTCATTAAAAAAACAATAGTGATGTTTGCAAAATGTGTTTTCCATCAATAACTAAAGGTAGAAGTTCTGCCATGAAACTGCTTGAACAGGAGGTGAGCATCTCCAAAGAGAGTGAAGCACGATTATACAATACACTTAGAAGAGATGCTTGAGACACCAAAGGTAAGATTTCATTAATTGCTGCCCTAGTGCCTGTAGGCTAAAAACAAACAAAAGAACCATCTCAGTTCCATGATAACATCACAAATCTTACTTAACAGTTTTGTCATTTGACACAGATCTTACCAAAGTGTTGTGGAAATAAGTATATTTTATTTTCCACTAAATTCCTGCTAAGTCACTGTTGCCAGAAATATAAACTAGCACTTCAACAGAGAACAAAACCAGTTTATGTCAAGGCAAATAGCCAACTAAGCCTGCTTTGTTTTCTGATCTCTGATAAGCAGAGACAGTTACTGCAGGTTTTAATTTCTCCCTACTTCTGATTCTCTCTCTTCCCACCCACCCCCCTTCCCCTATTCTATTTAGAACTATTATAACAATTAAATACAGTCACTATGAAAATCGCAGGGCTGTTCCTTTCCTCTGCTTGTTTGCTGCAGTGCTTTGTAGAAGTGGCCCTCTTGCGTGTCCATAGGATTTCTAACAGGGGGAGACATCAGCCCATAAGCAGTCTTTCCATTTTTTTATGTATGTCTGTTGTTTCAGAAATTGTCAGAATGCCAAAAATTATGAAAATCTTATTTTTGCGGTTAAATTACTACTATTCTGTCTTTAACTTACTGTATTACTTGTTGGAAAGGGGTTATTGCTGAGCTGAACAGAAAAGATCTCAGGACTCTTCATTGACATCACTATACTATAAATATTGCAGTAACATGTAAAATAATATTTGCAGTTAGCTTTAAGTGCAGGTTTTTTTTCTTGGAATATTGAATTGGTCAGAAGTCTCATTTGAGTAGTGCATTATAGCTTTCATTCCTAGTTGAGGAAAAGTTGCGGTTTGTATTTTTTCAGATGTTGGTACTTTCTTAGGCTTTCTGTAAAAGCCATTGATTAATGCATTGAACAGAAGAGGCTTTAAGCTAAATCCACACTCAGTCCTTGTTTTGAAATCATAGCATCATTATACATTTTTTTAAATGTATATGTTTTGAGAACTTGAGAGTTTTGCTGTAGTAACCATGGGTAATATTTATGGCAGGTCAATTGTCTTTTGCCTTCTGTTCATGACATACTAAGTGCATTGGGGTTCTAGGTCATCATGGCAGCTGGAGCACTGCTATTAATTATATATATTGTTTTTACAATAAAAGAAACTAAACCCGGAAATAACAAGATCATTACATTCTCTCTTCATTAATATTAGCTGATGTATCTTGTAATGGAGCTGTGTGAGGATGGAGAGCTTAAAAAAATTACATGTAGTAAAAGCATTTTACAGAAAATTAGTGAAGGCATATCAGTCTTGCTTCAGCAACAGCATATCTTCACAGAAACAGTAATTAAGTTCCTTTTTCTCTCCCATATGTTCATTGATTTTGAGCATTCATACATTTAACAACAGTTACTGATTGGTATTGTTAACTATCATTTATTTCATAGGATAAAAATAGTCCAGTAAAAAAAAAGTAAAATATACTACATTAATGCTTTTTTATAACTTTATTTTACTTACAGATACAATAACTGCTACCATTTTTCTTTTTATTTCTCTTTCTATACCAGCTACAATGACATGTATTATTATTTCCTAACTAGAACATTATCTTAGCTTAGTTGTTAAGTACACATTACTAGTCTGTTACAAGAGGTAAAAAACAGAAGCAGATTGTTTCTGATACTTAACAGTATGTGTTGCATTTAGGATTCAGTAAACATCAGCATTTTCATCTGCCACACAGAAGCATTACAATTCTGCACAGTCCACAACAGGGTTAACCTAGCCAGTCAAAAATTTAGACTTGGTAGATAGTGTAGGATTGTAAATAATTCTGGAGGTTTTTTTACACAGAAAGATTAAACTCTCTGTTACAGCATACTACTAGGAATCCTTCGTTTACATTTTTTCCCGTAGAGATGGCTGAGTTGTGGAATGGTGCCTTATTTAGAGCCTTGCTTCTTCTGTGTACTCATTGAAAGGGCAAAACCTACAAGTTTTGGATGTGAAAGTGAACTGCGAGTAAGGAAGTATATACAAGTTTGGTAATTATACAATATAAATCCTACTTTTTTTGTGAGATGATGTCAGGTGATCTACTGATATAAAAAACTGAACCAATATGAACTTTTTCCTTTACTACAGGATTGTGGGGAAGAATGAGATTTGGTAATCTGAAATACTTCTATGACTCCCTAGGTGAAATGGGAAAGATGCTTTTGGTTAGGCTTCCACTAGTTCAGAGTGAAACACACTGGAACTGCTCAAAGAAATTACTCAATCGAAAGAGTTTAAAACATTTATGTCAGAATATCTTCACTGCAGCTGATAGGATTTTATTTCTTTCTCTTGGCAGAATCTGTTCACAGAGCTCTAAAACTGGAAAACATTTTAGTTAAAAGCAGTGACATTGATGAAGCAAATGAAATGAAATTAAACATAAAGGTAAGACGACAACTGAAGCTGTTCTACTTCATGAAGTAGTTCTAACATCCAGGTATTACTGGGAGACTTGACTTTGATACCTATTAGCAGCTTTTGAAATGAGCTACTAAATGGTGTTATTAGGGAAAAAAATAATTTTGGAAGCTAAGTGCAACTGCTGAAAAAGGCACTTTTCTTTTAATAAGTATATTTCTAGGTCAATTAAAAAAAAGTAAGTCTTAATCATACCTTATTATACCATCTAGATCTACATTAGCATATTCCCAAGCCATTAGTTACAGGAAGCCAGCAGTTGCTATGAGATGTAATTAATTTTTAAATTAAGAATATTGTCAATTTAATGCAAATCTGTTAGCAATTTAGAAAAAAAAACCTATTTAGCCTGTGCCTTGATTGAAATACAAATATATTATAGGATTCTTTTGATATTAATGAACATTTACCATCTAAACACAATGTGCCATATGTTTACATCTTTTTTACTCTTGAAAAAAGTCTTTGATGCTTAATAAATCATATGCTAAATATCCATTGCTGATTTGCTGGTTTAGTAGTAGTTACTGTGAAAATGTAGGCATCTTCTAAGGTAACATTGTAGAACTGAATTATTGGATAATGAAAGTACTGTCTTGGGTAGAGAACTATGTTGAGAAGTGTTTCAGATATTGAAGAGTGTGGACAACTCAGTAATTTATGGTGGGAGAAATCCAGGTTGCAGAACTCTGCTATGTTTCTTGGAGTCCCTGTGTATTTTTATATCATATTATACCCATTTTAAGAAGCATAATTTTGGTTTTCCTTATATCCTTCAGTTTGGGGCAGTTTGTACCTTTCTTCCTATAAATGCTAAAGCTCGGTAGGACACTGATATGAATCTTCTAGTTTCAAAACAGGTTTTCTATCCTTGTAGTCCACTTCCACCTGCAGAAACCGTCGTGGCCAGCTACCCTTGTTTCATGGCCTTGCTTTACATATGCATTTGGAACAGCAATTATATACACACTCTGTCATCTCTCCTTCAAGGTGCGAACATTTTTCTTGGTCTCCATCCTGTGAACAAGAACACATATTTCCCCGTTTTCCTTGTTCTTTTCATTTTAGAAGAGAGTAACTCCTGAATAACTTTAATGGAAGCGGCAGGAAACAAGGAAGCAGCCCCTGGAGCTGGTACAGCTAGCAGCAATAAAAGCGGCTGCAGGAAAGGGGAGGTCCGTTGTCACATGGTGTGAAACATAAACAGCTAAGACAACATTTATCTGCTTCAGAGTTTTTGGACTTGAAGCTGCTGACATTAAACATGAGGCTAAGGTTCGCACCCTCCTGGGTTTGGCTGTGAGAAATAGCCTTCCTGAATCTCCATGATTTTCTTGTTTTGGGCAGGATGTGCAGAGAGAATTATGGCAGAAATCCAGACTCAGATTCCTACTCAGGTTTATACTGCATGCTATAATATACTTCATTATCCAACACAGTGTTCATTTTTAAAATCTGTGAAGTTCTTTTCCTCAGTGGTTTCACAGCTTTCAATGCGTTTCACAGCTTGCTTGTAACAAACTGAAGCAAAAAAGAAATCCTTTTTGGAGGAAGATAATTAGTGCCTCTGACATTTTGATTGATGAAATACTAATAGTATTAAATACTTCTTCGAGTGAGGAGGTTGTATGGGATGAAATTACTTTCCAATTTACTAATCATGACAGAAACATAGAGTCTCATCACTGGAAGGGACCTTGAGTCATTTGATTTATTTCTCTGTCCAAAGAAAGAAGCAGCTATGCTAAAGTCATTTCTGTTGAATATTTGTGTAAAGTGTACTTAAAGACCTCCAGTAATGGAGACTCCATAATCTTCCCAGGCACTCTATTCTGATGCTTTGTCATCCTCCTAGAAATTCTTCCTCCTGTCTGCCCTGAACCTTCAGTTTGACAATCAGCTTAAACTTATACCTACAGGCCATGATCTAATCACTTTTTTCATTATAAATTTTCAGTTAATTCACCTGCAGCTACACAATTACTAGAGCTGACCTAAGGGAGGTGGTGGGAGCCTGGATGTGGGGCTAAGGAAAAGGGCGGAACTGCACTTCACATTTTCAGGCTATTATTTCTCATCCTATCCATCATGGGTATAAAGTACAGGTAGCCACCTTCCTATTTTCAGCAGTCTGAGATCACATTTCTCCCTTGGTCTCTTGCTCTTTAGACTAAACAGAATTGATTTTCTCAGTCCCATCCTGCATTTCCAGTCCTTGTGATTGACCCACCATGCTCCATTTGGTACCCGTTATCTCAAAATGGGAGCGTCCAAAACTGGGCAGTGTCTAGGTGGAGCCTCACCAGTACTGGGCTGGATGGAAGGACTGTTTTGTATGTACTGCAGACCTTAGGCTTGCCTCTCAAACACAGGTGATGACTGTCTTTTTGTAGTTTATTGAAGGACTCTGCAATCTTGAAGAACAAGAGGCGAGAGCTGGGAATCGGGCCTTTGGCCTGTTTTTCACCTGGCGTATTTAAATGGCTTCTACCCCAGACAAAGGGAAGAGTGTTGGCCTTGGCCACCTCAGCAAGGGCAGGTGTGCGCAGCAGATTTTGTACTGGGGTGGCAGTTTTACCCCAGTCCTGCCTCACAGCAGCATTGTCTGGTAACAGTGGAACTGTGAACTCATGTCCACCTCGTCGCAACAGTCCTTGAGCTGCTGCCTGACCAGCTCTTGTTCTCGTGTCTACACTCTGAGCTTGGCTTTCCACGTACTTACAGTCATCCCTGGCTTGGTGTTGTCTTCGGATTTACTGTGTTCTCTCTTGGATCATCCAGGTCATCAAGTACAACAGTATCATGCCTAGGACAGGCACCTCTGAAGCGTTCCCTGGTGCAGCCTTCCACCTGGGCAGTGAACAAGTCACAGCTACCTTCTGAGAAGTGTTTTTTATAAGCATGTGTGCATTGTTTCCATGATATTTTAGTGTAGCCAGTATTATGAAAAAAGTTATGTGAAACAGTGTCAAAAGCCTTACTAAAGTAGATATATCTGATATTTAGTGTTCCTCCTCCTCAAAGCCTGTCAGCCTGTGCTGCATGGAGATTTGTTCCCAACAGGTGCATAATGGCTGTTACTTAACTCTTTGTTTTCTTCTAGGTGCTTATTATTTCCAGTATGTTTCTGGGAATTAAAATTAATGTATTTCTTTGATGCCAGCTTTTTCACCCTCTTACAGATAGATACTGTGATTGCCTTTTTTGGCTTTTGAGCATTTCACCTGCCTTCCACTAATAGTTCTTGAACCTCTAATAGCTCTGAAAAGTCTTGTCAGCTTCTGAAGCACTCTAGAATGGATTTTACAGGTTATGGCTGATTTTAAAATTTCCATCCCAAGTACTTGCTAACCTTTTGCTTCTCTGTAAAAAACTGAGGTCTTGCCCCTTTGTCATTGATATTGATTGTGCTATCCCCTGCTTGCAGTTGACATTTTGGTTAAGATTGATGTAAGACGACATTAAATACATTTGCCTTCTGAGCATCATCTATCAATTGCATCCTTGGTTGAGTACAATAGCAGCCTCTTCATTCCTTGTCTTCCTACTTCTCATACGCTTACAGATTATTTCATTTTTAGTTACATCCCTTGCTAGTTGCTCCTCAGTTTTCCTTTCTGATATCGCCCTTCTGTGCTTATGTTTTCCTTTTGTCTTGTGTCCATCTTTTATATGCTCCCTTCTTGCATGTGAGACTTGTGGAAATTCATGATTTAACCAGACTGGTTTATTAATTAAAAAAAAAACAACTATGAAAGTAATAGCAATTTCCCAATTCAGCCATTTTATTTTGTGTAGGATATGTAAGTAAGGATATATAATTTGATGTAAGTTTATAAGTTTCCCCAGGATGTTAATAGCATGAATTACTGCTGCTTTAAAATGTTCTCACAATGATCAATTAAAAATGAGGCAAGACTGCAGGTTGTGGCCAGTTTGGCAATATTAATGATAAGAATCTCCTTTAAAGTCTTGTATTTCCAGTTGTGTTATTATCAAACCATGAAGTTAACCATTTTAAGTTCAGTGACATAATTAGGTATCTGAAGCTCAGTACCTACCTAAAACAAAAACCTGAGGTGAGAGTTAAACAAGCTTTTTGATGTGGTAGGATGACACCAAATAAAACAGTCTCTGTCAGTCTCCTCTGCTATTGTGTGAAAGGTTTTATCTTCTGTTATGGCACTTCCACTGATTATGGAAGTAAAAAGTACAGATCTTGCTGTGAACTCACAACCACATCTCCCATGGTCTAGCAGATAAAATATCACCAATATGGCTCCAAAGCAGCATCTTTCTGATGTGTGGCTGAAATAATAGAAAGTGATTAGTGAATAGATTAAATTTGTGAGTTTTAAATCTAGGATATAAATAAATCTGAAAAAAATTAGTGCATTTTGATGTTGATTTTGTCCATCATGATGTATCCAAGCTAATATGTACAAACAGGGCTTCTTGTGTTTTGCAAAAACCCTGTGTTCTTATGCGCTACACTTACATCTGGGAGGAAAAGAAAAGTCCGTATGGTGTCTTGTGGTACTTCATGTCAGTGTGTTGCAAATACTGCTTTAATAACTTATTGAGGGGAAAAAGAATACTAAGTTTAATCATACAGCTAATGTCACCATGTCACCACCCCCTTAACAGCTAAATGATAAAAGTGAGGACACATCAGCATGAATTTTTAAGGTCTGTACATTATTCATTCAAACATCTGCTGTTGGTTCCACTTTACATATGGGAATAAATTATATACCACATCAGCACATTCTTCATGCTTTGTGTTTAAGCATTTAAAAGTTTTTTTATTTCTATTATTAATCCTATTTTTTCTGCTTGGTTGGCAGCCCCTGAAGTTATCAGTGCCTACGACTACAGCCAACAGTGTGACATTTGGAGCATAGGTGTCATTATGAACATGCTGTAAGTAGCTTGTAAAAGTAATATAAAATGTACAGACCCATTTATAATACAAGTACTTACAATTTTGCACCAAAATAAAGTGTGCTAAACCTTTGCAAAAGATTGAACTCTTACACTTTCTTGTATATAAACATCACAAATTTCCAGGCAAAATAAAGCAAAAGGTACAGTTCAGTATTAAAAATCAAGGTTTTGATTCATAAATGACTTTATAATCCTGAAATAACAGGGTATTACAGAATATTGCAGTGAAACACCGTAAAACTAAACTGAGAGTTTAGACCTCTCTTTTTCATCTGCTGGCTGGATCTATGCGTGAGAACCAAGTTATTGATTTACAGTTTATTGGTCAAATCCTCAAATGGATTGCGCACACTGTGCAATCAAGGCAAGGGCCTTTCTTCTCCACCTGTGCCCGTGGTAACTGTAACTCAGACATTCCAGGGCTGCCAGGTCTCTCACTACAGGTTGTCTGTGTCCTCTGAAAGTTTAATAGCCTGCTGTTATTAGAGGATGAAATGAAATTTTACATTTGTAAGAGTACATGCATATTTTTATTGAAGTCTTTTGTCACTTATCACATTCATCTTGGTAACAAAATAATAATTTCTCTCTGAAAACTGTTATCCTGCCTATACTAGCTAAATAATATTAAAAAGGTACTCCAGTAATTAAAAATAAATTGTGGCAAAGTATGTAAATTACTGTTCATATGATACAACTAAAATGTCACATACTATGCAGGGACTTCTTTTGTAATGTATTTGCAGGGGCTTTTTTCCCCACTTTCAGGCTTTTTCTTCTCTCAGTGGCCTCCAGACGATGCTTTAATGCTTTAATGCCAGTGTTTTGGAAAACTACCACTTGCCGTTTCATTTGTTATTATTTCTGTCCTGTGATTGTTTTACTTTCGTTGCATACACCAAAGTTCTTTTATAACTTAAGACTTTGTGCGTGGGCATGCAAACCGGCACACATTTTCACAACCTCCTCTTTTCTGGATTTTCTTTGTTTGTTTTTTCTTTCCACTTTGTTTTGATTCCCCAGTTTCTTTTCTATACAATTAGCTTGCTTTTCTTTTTGTGTCAGCAAGATGAAGTGTTCATAGCTTTATTGCCTGTATATTTTTTTACTTCTAAAATCCATGTGCACTTTCTATGCTGATACAGAATGGGTTTTATTGTTGTACTTTGTGATATTAATGTTTGCATCATGGCAGTAGGATTTGCACAACGTAATACAATAGAATATATTATAAAATGGTTGGTAGAAATTGGATGGTTTGACTGGCTAATAAGAATCCAGAGCAGTGCCTGCAATCAGCACGATTCACAGCTCAGAACTTGTAAAATTCAGAGCAGTGAACTGTGTTGATTGCAGCTGGAGCTTAGAACTTCTGACCTTCTTCCTTAATTAGCAATATAAATATTTTTAAAAATTAGCATTTTGTAATCACAACAGTGTCAGAAGTAAGTAACATTAATTCACCCCTTGTTGTGTTGACTGCACAAGAATGAAAATACTGTGTATGAATTAATAGAATACAATTCACACTCCTTTTTATTGCTTAATTTGAAAATAGCAATATAAAAGCCGTAAGATCATCTTCTGATTTTAATTCTGGTTTTGCAAATTACTTTTCTTCCCGCCCTGAATAATAGCTTGTGCTCCTGGTGCTCCTCTAATGGGCCTGAAGATTCTGTTACAGCCATTACTGCTACCATCACAACTTTGACCCTTCTAGGCTACAGCTAATGCCTTGCTGGTAATTTGCTGGCCGCCAGAGCTCTCTGCAGTGCAGATGGCCTGCTCCATCTTGGTACCAAGGGTATTATTGCCACGGCAGGCTCAGCCTCTACCTATTTGGGGAGCATAAGCCCCGAGGTGACTCATGAACTCTGTTTTCATGAATGTTAATGCACAGGGTTGCCTCTGCATAATGGGGCAATGCCAGCATGATGGATTTTTATATGTAATTTAAACTGAGGTGTACTTTACACTTTCCATTTCATTTCTATTTTAACATATACTAATAGAAGCATACACAATGGTAACCAACAAAAAGAAAATCCATTAAAATACAAAAGTATGTCAGCACGTTGAAAGAGTAGACTAGCCGGAGTCCTGCTGCCTGCCACACTCAGAGCATGGCCCATATGCTGCTCTCTGATAGGAAAGGGTTGGGGACTGCTGTTTCCTGTGCAATCCGTGCTGCTGGATTTCTTGCTCGTTCTTCCAAGTATGCTCAGAGGCTCTGGCCCCTGCAATAGTACTTGAAAACCTTGATGCAGCTAAAGAAATCTAGGATGCCTAATAAATTACTTCCTGCATTGCTGCAGTAAGAAACCTTTTAAGAAAATGTGGTACTTCTTGCTCCTTTCTAAAGGCACAGAATGTTTCTTTGCAGATTTTCAAGGTTCCATGTGATACGTTTCACCTACTTAACTCGATTCCTTTAGCTGGAGTTATCTGTTGTCTGCCACTGCCTTAGTCTGGAGAGAATTTAGTCCTATCTGTGCATAACAGAATAATGGGCATTGTCACCACCAATGCTTACACTGTGTTGTGTCCCGAAATGAATACATTCTTCCCATTTTCTGTTCTTCAAATTGAGTTCCATGTAGATTTAAGTCCTGAGGGACATTGTGAAGGAGAACTGGAGGACAGAAGAATACAACAATTTTTGTTGAAGACATGTTGAGATTAAAAGTTTTGGGGAAAATGCACTAAAATATTAATTTTATGGTTTACCTTAAAATTAAAAATTTAAGCCGTGTGAATGAAACTCCAGAGTATTTTACTTTGATATAAAGTGACAGGCATCCTTCACTAGAATGTGACAGTTACGTTTTCGGTAGCTGCTTCTGTGTTTTGGGAGTAGAACTAAAAACATAATTTGATGCAAATAATTTATTTGATGAAGTTAGCTTCTTTTTTATTTTAAATGGCCACCAATAGGTATATTAATTTCCTGGAAGTATTTGCTATGTATTTTTTGCACGTCAGTTGTGCACGAATAATATGATGTAAAATCTATCAGAAATTTAATCTGCCTTCATTAGTTTTGCTTGAAAATACAGATCACATGATACAGTTTTTCATTCGTTATGTGATTAGTAGAACACAGATCAATATTTAGTTTTGAAGCATATTCTCTAATAAACATTTACAGTTGATGTTTCTGGTTAATACTTCTGTTGGTAAACAGTAACAGTCACAGAAACCAAATACAAAGCAAGTTTAAACACTGGGTTTGATAGTAACACAATTTTTTTTAGGAATGCATTTTATTCAGTTTCATATATATAACCTTTTTTATATTGGTACCACATCATTAAGAATACAACTGACATAAAGGAAGCAGATGACACAGAAAGAAAGGTTGAATTTACAGACAACCAGATCCCACATTCTCTCAAATATTTCACTCCAAAGAACATGAAATATATACAGGGCAAGAATGCAGCCAAGGTATTTTTTTACAAACCTCTGTACTCTTAATATCTGCACTTACGTGTATGTCTTACAGTTTTTCTGACATTTCTCATCTTTGCTTTTTTATTATCCTGTTTCTGCTGATAGAAGTTTTGATGAGGCCAAATAAGGCAACGTCCACACTATGTAGCTAAAGGAGATACAGCTTGATACCAGAACAAAAGTTGACAAATTAAATATGATGTTTTGTTTTGTCATAGTATTTTCTGCTTTATGTTTTTGTTCTGAAAAATACATCTTCTGTAGCAGTAAAAGGATATTATACACTTCTGTATTTTTCTGTGAATCACTTGCTTTAATTTACTGAAGAATAGCAACTTTGGCTGAGAATTGAACATATTTCATAGATGGTAAGAATTTGGAACTGACTTCAGGGACACAAGCAACCACCATGTATGACCAAACTGACTTCTTACATGAATAGGGCTACAGAACAAAACGTATGTTGTAGTTCTTACACTGAGTCAATGACCTGCATTTGATCTGAGACCCATCTTTAGAAAGACAGCTATTGGGACTGACACGCCTAAACTGAGAGCGGTCTGGTTCGTCTTGTTGCTGTTGTTTCAGTTTTCATGATTGTCAACTTGGAGGAGTTTTAGCTCACTGGTCTAAAAACAATGGGGGGTGAATTAATGATGGTTCTTTTTACTGAAATGTAGTAGTTGCTAGGACAGAATTGTTGAATTTTTTAATGGAAAAGGTACTTTGACATGAAATCAAAAGAAATGGTAAGTGTAAAGTGTTTGCAGTAAACAAAATTGCTGTGGTGGAAATACTGCATGTGGCGGCAGCAGGTTAGCTTTCTGTCAGCCAAATGATTTGGATGAGTGAGTTACAGAATACCAAAATATTACATTTCCAGTTTATTTTTTTCTAGCTGTTACTTCAGTTGTTGTATCTCGTTTAACCTTTGGCTGCTACTTTAAAAATCTGTATAATATCAATTATTTTTTCCTTATGTGGATACCCAGTGACCAAGATTATATCACCTTTTAACCTCAGAACCTTTCCCTTTAAACCCTAGACATGCATTTTTCAGAACTTGACTCACTTTTGCAGAGTTTCTCTGAAGCCTTCCCAGTCTTGCAAACTTTTTGATTTCACAGTGATACCACAATAGTTTTTGTCTCACCAGTGAAAAGCAGTAGATACTTTTTCAATGATGCTAATCTTCTTACTCCTTTTATAGCAAGCTTAGAAGAAAAGCTTGTTGAACTAATAAGAAAGGGTGACCTGTGCTTTAAAAGTCTGGTCTGGGAAATAGTTAGTGAGGCTGGTAAGTATGCAATGCGCTCAGAAAATAGATGCTGAACATATTGCAATGAGTTCCACAAATGCAGTAGTCTTGATCTTTTTCTCTTTTTTTGCTTTTTAGTAGTATACATTTTCTGAAAAGAAAAACTGATGTTAAAAAATCAATCGACAGAAATGATATCATGAGCTAATTTCATAGCATTGTGAGTGAAATATTCTCTGCTGAATTAAAGCACTCAGTTGAAAATGGATTGAGAAGTTAGTGGAAATTAGATGTATCAAATTGTGTGGGTTTTTTCCTACCAAAACAAATGTTGAAACTACTTCTGAAAGTTGATCCTGCTCGCCGAATCACAGCTAAAGAATTACGTGATAACCAGTGGATAACGGTGAGTTTTGAGGAGGTATCATTTCTTCACCTGCTGTTCTAACTCTTACTTACTTGGTACCTAAAGATGCTGTATCGCATCAGTGGGACCCAGCAGAGTGGAAAATTAAAAAACCCCACAACCTAAGCAATGGGACACTTGTAGGGGCCTTATCCAAAGCTCCCAAATCCATCAACATGTTTTGCTTGTATCCCATGGGCTTCTGATAAGCCCATTAATTTGGCTTTACACTGGGTTTTAATTAAGCTTTACACTGGGTTTCTTACCCAAACCAACTTTACCTAATTTCCCACATGTTTTGACATAATATGGAAGCATGGGTTCTGGTCAGGTTTAATTAATTCTCACAACATTCCTGTTACTGTAATAAAAGTAATTTTTTTAAATTTTAAACCAGAATATTGAGTCATGGAGACATTTGGCCATTCTTGAAGGCAAGTGAATTGTGGCACTGGAAAGGGAACCTGTGAGACCACGCCACTGTGCAGGCACTGAGCCTTCACTCTCTGATGAAACAGTCACGCTATTTTGTAGTTGAACTCAAAGCAGAGGGACTGGGTGTGCCTGCTGCTTAAAGGTAGCACTAATGGTAACAAACCATGATTTCTTCCAAGCTGGCCTCAACACTGTGCGGAAAGAGAAATGCTGGTGAATCACTGGAAAATATTCTGGTATGTGGGGAGGATAAATAGCACACACTATTAAAAGCGGACCACTGGTTTTGCCTCACACCTTCATCTACAAAGGACCCATTCTGGACTAGCATGTACTTTTCTTCTTTCCCGCTATATTGAGTAGAGATGAAGCAGGTTTTTTCCAAAGTTTCAGTACATTCTTGCGTGTGTGAGAACAACAGCAAGCAAATGTGTAACTCTACCATGGCCTGAAAATAAGACAATTTTTATCCACTTCTGCCCTGCCATACTAGGAGTATGTCCTTGCTTCATGAAAATGAAGATATGGAAAACTACCATCCATGTGATTTTATGACTTTTCACCATATATATTAATGAAGTTTGAGGCTAAATTCCATATGATAACATAACTGCATTCAACAAAGCCTTGCTATAGTTCATAGGAAACCGTTCCTTCTCTCCGTACTGTACAACATCTCAGGCACAGTAGATTTTAATTTGCAATGCTTTTCTTCATTTAAGAAGTAGGTAGCAGACTGGTTATCTTAACTATAAAATATCTACAAATGCAACCCATGTTAGTTGTCTTCCATTTGCACTTTTGCAGTGAGTGTGCAACACTTCTAATCATTAGTTTCAATGCAGAGAACTGTATTTTAGAATTTTTAGCCAGTTTGAATGTTTCTAAATGTTGAGAGATGGGCACTGCAGGCAGAATTCCCTCATGGTGCGGAGCTTACTCTGAAGCCTGTTGTTATGGACAGCTTTGGCAGACGTTATTGGGTCAGAAATAAATACCAACAGAAATGGGCTCTGGAAATACACTGAAGTGCACTTGTTCCTCCAGCAGATTCGCTTCCAGCAATCTTAAGCTTCCTCCTGAAGGTAAAAATTCCTAGATGAGGCAGTGCTTCAGACAGTGGTCGTGCCTTCGTGCTCCAACCCCCCCCGTACGTGGCCAGCCAGCCTTCTATTACAGTAGAATTGCTAAGAGGCATTTTGGTCCCTTAAATTTCTCTACGTTAGTGTGAGCTGACTTTCAGTGCTATCTTAAGGCTTGGGTTGCTGTGTCTCCAGTTGTAAAGGAGACTGGCAGCCATGTGCCTTTCAGCAGTAGCTCCAACACGAGGTGCTTTGGGTCTGCTCTGTGTTAGTTACATCGTGCAGCAGCTGCGCTTGCAGAGGGCATTTGGTTGAACTTGCCCCATGGGCTCACACTGCGCCTGTGTGGTGCCCGGTGTCCTCATGTGCTTCTGCTGAATGTCTTGAAAAAACGTGTCAGCTGATCTGCCTGTTTTCTTGAATACTGATGGACCTGTTTAGTATTTTTACTACTAAATACACCTTCATCTTTGTTCAGTAGTGACACTTCAAATTTATTTATTTATTTAATAGCGCCTTTTTTTTTTTTTTTTTTTTTAATTGACAAATGATTATTTTTTATAAGGAGCTAAGGATACCAGAATGGTCATACAAGGTTATGTCAAAGGTTTTTCTCACGTCATCATCAGCGGCCAGTAGTGAAAACCGTACTGAAATATTTGAGCAGCCTTCAGTCACTTGTTGCTCAGGGTTTTGTGAACCAAAGGAAAGCGGTGTTGATAAAGGTCTGTTGGTTTTTTCCCTCTGATTTGTCCAATTATTTTGAAACTCATATAAAAATAGACTTGTGGCAAAGAATTCCTCAGCTTCAGTGGGGAGACCAGGAAGGAGAGTCTCCCTTGTTGTTCTGTACCTTCTGCTTTCCACCGAATGTTTCACTGGATTCTTATTTGCATTCTCCAATGCTGCTTCTGGGTTTCATACATATTACATATTGCAGTGTTCAAAGCAGTACATCAGTGTTTATCCATTTCTAGTTAGAGCTTTAGGTTTTTACAGGAGCATAAAGAGAAAAAACGGGGACCTAAAGTGCTAAGTGACACTCTGCAGAGTTCCTGCACAAATGCTCTAAGCTGTCCTGGTGCAGCCTGGTTTTCAGAACCGCTGAGCACCGGTGTGGCTCCCACCTTACTTCAGCGGGACTTGCAGGTACTCGGCACCGCTGAAAATCAGGACACCAGTTTCTACTTCATGTTTGCGCCTTCACAGCCTTTGTGATTTTACAATAGCCAGATGGGGAACATGAAAGTGCATTATCATGTAGAGAATTCTGCATGTAAAAAAATTAACCCCTTGGTGCCATGTGACACATGAGCTTCTGCATAGGAGTAAATGCATTTGGCACCACAATCTCCCACCAGGAAAACCCTACCATCTGTACCAAAAATTTATGAAGTCACAAGTCATTCTGTATGATTAAAACTGGCATTTCAAAAATAGGTGCAGCAGGTTTATATTCCAGACAATTCTTTAACAATAAAAATTTTAATTTAAAAGTTACTAGGTACTTACAGCTAAACAAATGACCTCAAGCTCCATTCAAGTTAAGGTATACCTCTAGAGGTTTGTGTGTTGTCAGTTTGAGACCATATATAGTTTTGGCCGGGGGCTATGCAAAGGGTTGATGATTAATTATTTACCAGAAATATTAATTAATGCAGTTCTGTTACTAGTTTTGATTATTCTGATCTTTATACCAGCTAAGACTTTCCCAGACTCATTTACATTTTTACATCTGCTAAAAAGTTAGAGCAAAAATATGACAGAATCGCAGAATACTTTTAAGTTTCTAAGAAACGCAAAGATTGTATTACCACTATGTGTTGTTTCTGAACATTCTGCAGGAGTATGTTATTTATATACTGACTATAATGTTCACGAAATACAGGGCAGATCTAATTTTGCAATAAATAGTTTTATACACATATTTTGGTTTGATATTGTAATTTCCAATTACCTTAAGCATGATTTTTAAGGTAAGCTGTATTCCATTTTTTTTAACCTTATAATATATTGTATAGATTGTGATACAGTTTAACAGTAAGGATATTCTACCTCGTTTTCTTCACTTCCCACTAGAAGAATTTGATATTTTCTTAAATCTGATTTAATGGAAGGTGGTGTTTACTTTCAGATAGTGGGGTTGGTCTTTTTCTCCTTTCTTCTCCTCTACTGATTTTAGTTTTTCTTGGAAGAGCTTTTGAGCACATTGAAGGTGAGCTCTAGTTTAGAATCCTCTGTTACTGCTGTGATTTTTGATGAAATTTACAGTTATGTGAGTGCTTGACTGAAGAGTAAATCAAGGCCCTAAATATAAAATGTATGTGATCACCGAGTGAGCTTTCTTATTCCTTTTTGGGGGCAGATTGACTTTTACAAGCAAACAAAATGCCTAAAGCCCAAATCCTCTCATGCCTGACTTACAGCAAAAAAGCACGTAGGTGCGTTCCTGTTACACAAATTATTTCCAAAGTTATCTGAGGACCTGAAAAATTAGATGCAGTGAAGGACTGAGATGCCTAAGCTGCATAACGATTTTAAGAAATCCACTTAGAGCTCTTGCTTTAACAAAGCGGCCTCTCACTCTCCCATCTTAAATTTTCTCAGCTATCTGGAGTTGGATCTTTTTGTGCACCTCAAACTGCCCAGCACTGCTGAGGGAGGGAGGTCTGAGCTGAGTCACAGCCAAACCAGACAGCTTCCTGATGGAGAGCAGTAAAAATCATGGCTTGCTCTTAGTAACCGGCAGAGATAAACCCTTTTGTGTGGTGGCCTAGTGATCAGACTACTTGCTGAAGATGCAGGAGGCCTGGGCTCGATGCACAGTGTAAACTTGCCTGGAGGCAAAGGCTGTGCTGGGTGACAGCACGGCATTGCTTTTTCTTCCCTTGACTGAAGCGCTGACACTTGGGTTGGGTGGCTCGCGAGAGGATCACTTTCTGTATTCTGCAGAGCAGGCATTTGACAGGAATGATAAGGGCCAAGATACATACATACTATACAAGTGCATTTAAAACACATATGCCTTCACTCTGCACCAAATACAGAACCTAAAACCACTTCAACATCTTTGCTACCAGCAAAAGAATGCATTCTGCTGTTATAGCTCAGTAGAATATAGCTCAGCAGTTGCACTCTGTGATATTTTCTAATATACGAGTTCCCTTTTGTTTATGTTATCTAATTACTTGTGGGTTTGTCACTGTCAGTGTAAATTTAGTTGCCTCATGTTTAGTTACCCATCTTAGTAACCTCATGTTTAGATTTTCCATTTCTGTGCATCAGTCTCCTTTTTTTAATTGATGGTGGCACTCAAGATTTCTCTGATCTAAATCAAAAGCCTTGTTTCTAGCTTTCTTCTGTATAGAAAAGTCAAGAAACCAGGCAAGACAGTTGCTCCTTTTTGCTTTGTCCAGTTACAATTGGGTTTGGATTTAAACTCTAAGACCTTTATGTATCAGTGCTTTTCTCTGGCTCTGTCAACTTTCCCCACGGTATCAGAAGCATTTTTAGTATTTCCAGACATCCCATTCTTCTATTTTACTTTGTATCATACCTAATTTGAAGGTTCTTCTGTTTAATGTACAATGTTTTAATTGTTTCAGTCGAATGCTTATTGGATTCTGAATGTCTGGTAATGAATCAAGAATTTAACAGAACTGTTTCCTGCTCTCAGTTTACTGTTGTTAACTGAAATCTTTTTTTTTCTTTCCCTCCCATACTGAGGTTTTGTCCCCTAAAATCTAAATCTAAAATACTCCAGGCTAAGGCTTCGAACAGCTCTTGAAAATGGTCACTTCAGCCTTGTGGTTTTAAAGTGCTGTATGTGACATTGAGATTAACAGAATAAAGGTGCTCATCAGGCTTGAAATTCTGTATGTTAGATGTGTTCACGGACAAAATACTTTATTGTATTTTCCATACATAGTTGGATATCTCTGCATTTTTGCCTTGAACACTGCTAGAGTTTGCTTCCTTAAAACTGAGCAGAAAAAAAGTTGAAATGGAAACAAAAGAAACAGGAACAACATAGTCTGTCAGTTAGTAAACCTCCCATCCTTTCACCTGCAGTTGGCACCAGGTGCTAGTGAATTAAACCCAACAGGTGTTCAAATGAGCCAGCACAGATAATTAACTTAAATGGTCCTATTTACTTAAAAACTGTCAGGAAATAAACTCCCCCTTCTCTTTATGTGGTATACAATTATCTGGCACTCTGCAAGGCCTAGATCTTTTTAAAAAGCCTGAACTCAGCCTCTGATTTTTTGGGTGCAATTCATTGCAAGCTGCATATTTAACTACATAACTGTTCATGCCAAAGAGATAGTTAAAACACGTGTCATCGGTTCTGCCCACAGCTGTTGTAACTGCAGGTGCAAATATGCATCTGCAACAGACGAGGTTGTTTTGCAAAATCGAGACTTGCCTCTTTCTGATGGGTATGAGTGTTTATGCCTTGATCACTTGGTACGTATGTGTATGTAGGTAGCTACTTCAAAGGAAATACTTTCTAAATACCAGTCAAGTAAAGAAAAAAACCTAGGAGTTTGAAATAAGAATTGCTAGTCTAATAAGATGGGGGTAAAGAGCTTTCAAACAAAAGTCTTGTCTGTTACCTCTTTCCTCTGTTGGATCCACTGTGTGACCTCAGAAAACACCATTATAATCATATTTTCTGTGTTGCAGTTTACCAGTCTGTACAATGCAGATAAAAACCTACCTAGTAACTATCTATCGTTAATTAATATTAGAAAAAAAGTATCCCTGCTGTTAGTGAAGTGCTCTAAGAGCATCAGAAGATTGGTAGTAATTATTAATGCAAAATATTATCCCTTACAAATAAGCAACAGGACAACTTTAGTTTTCAGAGTCGTGTATAAATGTTGCATACAGTACGCGCTTGCCTTTCTCGCCAAGCTTTCAGATACATAATGGTCAGCTTTACCGAATGGCCAAAGGAGTCAAATCAAAATTATTTCAAATGATTCAGTGTGAGCTGAGAGGACAGGAGCCTGAGCAGTTTAAGGAAAACTGTTCCTTCTGGACCCATAGATCGTTGCACTACCCATTCCAGACAGGCTGAGTAAAATGGGAGTGCTGATGGGCATGTTCGTTTGCTCAGTAACATGAAGAAATACTGATGGATACAGACACAGGGAGAAGCACAGGCAGTGGAAAATCTCAGAGCCACTCTCCAACTCTTTGGGTTTTCTTGTTGTTACTGTTGTAGAAAAAGCTAAAATTCCTTTGCAAATTTTTGAGATCCATAGCTGAAAGAGTTCTGGGGGAAAAGGTCATCTGCTTCCTTCCTGACTGCAGTAAGAACAACAGTAGCAGTAGTACTTGCAGGTTTGTGCTTGCAAAAGAGGTGACTGGCATTTGGAAAACCTTTTTTTATCTGACTGTGGATTGAATTGCTGGGCTTAAAACAAACAGGGCTATTACCTTGGTGTCATGTTTTTATTAATAGTTCCTAGATTTGATGTCAAACTTTAATAAAATTTACTGTCATGTCTAGGGTGAAACTTGTGTTATCCGGAGACCATGTCTTGGAGTTAATGAGGGAATGGAAAAATAATCTAGACATTGGTGAGGAATGCAATACGTAACAAGAATCAAGTAACCCTGCTACTACCTGCCAGCAGGCTGAAACCGGTGAAGCACAAGAAAGCTCTGCCAGTAACAATGGTAACATAGAACCTGGTGCAGAAATTGAAGAGAGAAAGGGGACAACAAACCCTCCACAACAGCAGAACAGGTAAGGTCTTTTGTTGTAAAATACAACAAGGTAAATGACAAGTAGAATGGAGAGTGATTTAGGAAATGTGCAGTGTGACCTAGTGCAGAGAAAAATTGCTGATGTCTGCTCAAACATTGTAGTGTAAGAACAGAAATAAATACTAGGATATAAGGTGAACTCTCCGCTGCACAGTTGTCATGTAAAGAAAACATTTTGACTGAGATACCAAGTCCATAACACGTAATGTCTCCTGTTTGTTCTCTTCAGCTGTAGGGGCTATGTGTACATATGGGATGGGAGAGAAGAGGAGGAATGTGGCAGAAAACCATGGGATCTTAAGACAGCAATATTTAGGGGCACTGAAAAGGAATTCTTCACAAAACAGCCAATTTTTTATATATGCACACTCTAACTAATGTAAGTAGCCATCTTGTGACACTGGCTCTGGGGGGAAGTGGGGGGTGGGGAGAAAAGGGAAAATAATTGTTTATAAACAACAAACTTGAAAACCTGCAATTAATAGTGAAGTCCAAAGTTTAACATTTTGCATAGTCTTGATTTCTTTGGAGGCTTGCCCAAGATACCAAATTTCCTTTCATTGTGCCTCTCTTGATCCTTCAGTTTAAGCAGGGAAAAACTCTAATGCAAACGCTAAGGACTCTGCATCAGCTGTGACCTCTAAGGCTCCCAGATTTGTCAGTCACCAGGTACCTTGCTGTGCCAGAGCCTGAAAGCATCGTTGCTACATCGGGTGGTTTCTGCTTTCAAAGGGGCTACTTAAGCAAAGAACAAGCTCTTGATATGGAGTAATAATGCATACTTATCACAGCTGAATATTCTTGTATGAATTAAAAGGGGTCTATAAGCAAAAAAAAGAATTTAAATATACTTTATATGCCAGAATCAAAGTTCTAGAAATTCTGCTTCATGCCACCCTAACTGGAGATGTGGAAACTGTCATCCTTACTTCCAGGCTCCATGGGCACAAACAACTTTGCTGAGCATGCCTGGAAATGCTCTGGCCCAGCCCCTTTTGAAGAGCTAGGTCAGGGAGTCTTTCTGGAGTGTCATAGGTTAGGTTTTATATAAAACAATGAAAACTACTCTTTCTCCGAAATGGGCCCTGAGGCAGCAGAAGTGGTGATGGCCATACTGCTGCTCTTTTTTACCGTAGCCTAGGCACGGAGTTTGAGCTGCAGAAGACTTCAGTTTCCTTGTCTTTCTGAGCATGCTGCCTACAGACAGCTCCTTTCTCAGGGAGGACTTTTCTTTAATTTATCATCTTGTATCTCCTTTCACCTCTTTCATCACTATCACTCAAAGAATACTAGCACTTCCACAGACAGAGGACAAATGCTGTGGTTTGGTTTCCACTGTATGGACCACATATGCACAAATTACTTGTGGCAATGCCTGCGTTGGAATTTGCTTATATTTCCCTTCTCTTCCTCCTCCTTCTTTCCCACACAGACAAAAGACAGGACTTAGCATAAATATTTTAAATACCAATAGGGGAAAAAACCCTCTCTCAATACTCCATACCCAATATGCAGCACTGCTGTATGGAGATGACTGCTCCTGCTACTAAGCTGGTTGTTGATCACCATCCCTAGCGGACTTACATGGGATGCCTCCCCAGGGGACCTGTTTCCTTCCAATTCAACTGAACAGGAAGTCACAGCAAAATAGACAAAACCCTGGAAAGTGAGAAATGACTTACTGGGTGAGATCATCTAGCTCGGCAATCTCGCTGACAGCGACAGCTGGAAACGCTATATTGGGAGAACATACAAGCCTGGCTGTTGTCTCCCATGTGGTACCAAGCCTGGACATTTCCTCCCATGTAGTGCCTTGGCATCCACAACTGTCCTTATGGTTGTTAAAAGATACATCCCGACATAATCCTTTTAGTATTCATTACGGACCTATTGTCAGTGAATATGTCTGGTTCCTTTTTGAATACACCGACACATCTGCCTCTGCAGCTGCCCATGGCTGTGAGATGCAGGCATGCACTCTTTACCAAGTAAAGAAACACTGTTTTTTTCTGTTTTAAACGGAACTCCTACTCTGTTCATCAAATAGCCCTTATTTCTGGAATTACAGCATGGGATGAACAGCTAATGTTTACTATTAAGATCTCCATTGTATCCCTCCTCAGTCACCTTCTCACCAAACTGAAGAGTCCCAGACTTTTTAATCTCTTCTCATATACAAGTGCTCTATCACTTTGATTATTTTAATTGCCATTCTTTGTACCTTTGTTGACTCTCCTATATCCTCCTTGAGATGTGGAGACCAGAACTGTACCTTGCTAAAGATGCAGAGCCACCAAGGTTTTATGTATTAGGAAAACAGGGTATATTGTGATTTTTCTCAATGCCATCTCAGCAAGGTCAGATGTATTTGGCTTTCTGCATACCACTGCTTCTCCAGCCATTGATGCCAGGCAATGGCTTTCCTCAATTGTGACCGTAGCTGCCAGTTTTTAACCATCATGTAGACCTGCTTTGAATTATTTTCCCCAAGTGTGTCACTTTACACATGCAACACCCCCCTTCTTTTTTCTTTCTTTTTTTTCTTATTTTCTGAAGCCTCTTTCTCTGTGTTCTGCAAGGGAAAAGAAATATGGCTTCACCCAGGGGTAAAAGGGTACACAGAACGTTTCCAGGAGTTTAGCTGTCTAAGAATTTTACTGCTGATAAACATACAGATGTTGTCACTTATCTGGACCACTCTTTCCCCCCAAATAGAGCCATGTTCAGGATCGTTTCACTGATGCCAGTTCTCTAGGGCCTTTTTAAGCCTCCAGAGCGTATCAGCAGGTTGCTTTGGCTCCTTCATTCTTGTTTCAGGGACTGGCAAGGAAAAAAGTAGAACACCTATCTTACCAAAGGTAACTCTTGGGAACAAGAATACAACCCTCGAGACTTACAGTGTCGTGAGTACTTTATCGAGCACCCTCACTAATATTTATTGAAAGTTTGTTTAAATTGAGAGATAAAGTAACATGTAATTAAATACTGGCTGTTTCATGTTTCCCTGGTAAAATACTATTTTGCATCCAGGTAGGAAACACAATGCAGAGGAACCAGTATTGCCCTTTGAGATGACCACGGTTTAGATACTTGGTCATCCTGTGTATTTAGGAGTGTGATTTTAAGCTTTAAAAGTATTGGGTTAGTACTGAATATTATTTGTGTTAGCAGGAGCGTTTAATTCTCATTGTACTGAATGAGTACAATTCTCATTGTACTGAAGTAAAAAGGCTTAGCTTTTCAGTAGGTACAATTTTTGTTATTACTACTAAAATCATGGATTCTTATCAACTAAAGACCTGTACCAAAAAAATAGTCAGCTGTTAGCTAACTTTGTCTTGTTTTTTGCAGAGATAAATCTTATAGTAAAAGTTGGACTTTGTCTAATGAAAACCATTGATCCTATCTTGGCTGAATTTTAACCATGAAACAGACTAAAGAGATACCAAAGAGCATAATTTTTATGAGAGATGAAGATACAATTCTTTATCTCTCATTTTTGTAATATGAAGATACCATTTTAAACTGTGTTTGAATACTGTGATGAGTTAATATGTGTGATTTTGACTCAGAAGCTAGTCAGTGAAGATTAAAGTCAAGAAAATAGTCATATACAGTTGTTAAAGCAAGAAAGTTCTGTCTCAGAAAGATTTGATTTAAAATGTACAGGTAAGAAGCTTGCCTCTGTGTACTGTAGGAGAGATAAAAAATTATCTTATTTCTGTATGATCTTATTTTTACATACGATATATATCACAATATATATTGTACAGTACAGTTACACTAGAATAGTATTTTGTAACTCTTCTCTGTTGCACCACTTTGTTCATAACGGTGTTCTTCCCACCTTGTGGTCTTTATTTTATTTTTTTTAAATTTAGTCCCCTGCAGGTAGGTCAGTATCTCCTGTATCAAATTCAAAGTGGAATCAGGTTTGCCAGGAAAAGAAGGGAGAATTGGACAAGTCCTTGGTGCCTTCCACCAGTGAACCAGGAAATAAAAGCCTACTGATTTCTGCTGTTGCATTCAGAACCAAAAAGAAATCATAGGGCAGCCATCAACTCCAAACAGCTTAAGAGTAAACAACTATTACTTGTCAGAATGAGCAGACCATATAAAGGTGGACAAATCTATCCTGAAGTGTTTGCCTCTAGTCTCCTGAACCCTTTAATCAGAAAGCTTTAGCTTTCCTTTAGCACTGAAGAAAATCTAACAGCAGTGTGAACTCCTAACCTCTAAGAGGACATCCACTGAGAGTATTTTTGTCAGAGTACAAATTATAGAATTGTCTAAAACTGTATGTGATTTACCTGTTCTATACTAATAAGCACCATGCCAGGTAGGCAGTTTGCTTTCACAAATCTATTTTGCTGTGTTTTACTTACGTTTACTTTCTTTCCTTTTGTCACAGATGTTTAGGGGCAAAAAAATGAGGCCAGAATCTGTAATAGGGATTCCCAAGCACTGCATGCTTTACACCCTGAGAATATTCTGAGAAATTGCTTATAAATTTGCCAGAGGCATTACAGCACAAGTGCTCCAGTCTATGGAATTTGTTACTGCTATTTTAGGTTGCCATCAATTGCTTATTTTTAAGCAGAACTTATTTTAAGCTTGATGAATAGGAAATGTATTTTTAAGTACAATGGAATTGCTATGGTTCTCACTACTGAATTTCTGGTGTGTTGATTAAATTCTTTAAATAAAACAGGTGTTAGAGTAATGGCCTTTACAAGTTAATTAATCTTCATTTTCAAAAGGATGAGCTACCATTAAGCTTAGGTTTATTATACATATGTGTAAATTGCAATGTGATTTACTGTTCCAGAGACAAAGCCACTCTCTAAGGACAGGCCTTTCCCATAGACTGGCACTGTGGTACATGGTGTGAGCAAAATATACACACTCCTGGCTGGTTGAAAACATTTCCTTAAATATATGTACATTCTGTGTTATGGCTTATTCAAGCAATTCTGCTGAGAATATCAGTCTGAGGAGACATCAAATACTTAAATATCTTCTGATCTCCACAATAATCTTAAAATTGCTCTTACAGTCATTACTGCCTTGACTTCATTGAGGTGTGAAATATTCCTATTATAGGGCCAAAATCTCTTTGTACATATGTGAAAACTTGGAAAGATCTTACTTACAGTAAACAAAGTAAGAGCTTTTTGACCATATAATATTAGAAGGGTAATATATCACTCTCATTCTCACTGAAGAATATAGCTGTCTGTATAATCAGGCACCTTTTTGGGAGTATTAATCTTCTAGTTTCTGTTTTTCAAATCAAAGTCAAGTCTGTTGAGGAGCTGGGCACAAAAGGTGTATTCCACCAAATGTGGTGACTCTAAGAAAGTCAGATTTCTATACTTTTCTGACAGACTTCAGCAAGAATTTAACTTTAAACTGGAAGCTGTCCTTTCTTTCTCTTTTTGTTGTGTGCTCACACAGTAGTGAAGTCTACTTCACGTACAAGCTCAAATAGTCACACCATTTTTATTTGATGTGGTTCAAATCTTTTACAAAGTCCAGTCTGCATTCTGCTTCTTGTGACACCAGAATGTTAGGTCATACTGTGGCCTGAATAACTGTCTCCTCGGCTATTAACCGACACCACTCATTCTTTTCATTTAGTGAGACAGTCGCTTGAAGGGCATGTCTGGACTTACTCTTACAACAGTGGCTGCATCATTAGCCAAGCTCATGGCAGTCCTACCCCATCACCACAGCTGCTCAGCAGTAAACTTCTTTCCCTGACGGGGCACAGTATTGAGGGTGCTGGTATTCTGTTACCAGGCACACTTTTTTGTAACACAGAGAAAATTTCCAGAAGCCCAGCAGACATGCTGCCGTTTTCTACCACCCCTGCTCTTTTGAACCAAGGAAGCTTGAAAACGCACTGCTTTGCATCAAAGGGTTATGTCATTTTTACAGAACTAGCAGAGCACAATAAACATAATTTACCTTTAAAGAGTGAGCTATTTACTTGTCTTCGTTGCATTCCTCTATCCTGAGATATTAAATTATTTCCCAGCTCCGTCAATCTTTAGATATTTTGGTTAGAGCACACGTTTTGTGGCTGGCTTCTCAACAGACTTGACTTTGATATCACCTGTTCTGACTTTCCTTCACATTCCTGAATTTATTTTGTACATTGTTCTGTTCCGCCTAGGTACGTTTCTGTTTCCACGACTCCTCATGCTTTCTGCCACAGACCAGATGGAAGCCCTGTGTTGCCCTGTGTGTCACATATGTCCAGTGTTGTCCCAACGTATCAGTGGATTTTGATGATGTACAGTGGAGGGCTGTAGGGCTCGCATGAAAGAGGGCAGCAGCCTGTCAGATCCATGGCTTGTAATCTGCCTCCTGCCCAACGCGGAGTTGTATCAGAGAAAGAAGAGGGTGAGGAATTAGGAATGTATCCTGAAGGTGGTGATGCCAGAATGTTTGTGGATGGGAGCGGCTGAGCTTGTGTTGGAATTGCAGAAGAGTAGAACATCATCTACCTAAAGGTTGGAGAAGAAGCTTTCATTATGTGTGTGACTCCTAGTGTTAAACCTCTTGTTAAACAAAACAGAGCTCTTACAATATGCTCCAAGAGTTTTTCCTTTTTCTTCCTTATCCTCTTTTTTCTTTATGCCTTTTCTCACTCCTTTACAATACCTACATCTTCTCTGTTGATTTTTTTTCATTTGTCAAAAGATTTCTTCTTCCACAAATCTCTTTCTTGTTGCGCCTTTTGATGTGGCTTTTCTCCATGTTTCCCTTTCAACCCTCAGAGCTTACTTTAGTCTCTTCACTGTATTTGCTACATGGAGGAGCACTATTGAAAAATTAAAAGTAGATTGCATAGGAATTTCTTATTTCTCCTTTTCCTATAGAGACCTGTTTCTCTTCCCTCCTATTTCTATGAAGTTTACCAGCCTCAAATGCTTCCTTCCTCTACTTCAAAATCATTTAACTCATCTTTCCCTCTATTGCTCCGTCCTTCCTCTTCATCTTCCCCTTCACTTATGTTGCTTGATATTTAACTTCTCAGGTGGGGTTGCCATGCTGTGGATAAATAATCTGATCTGTATCTCAGCCATACTGACAAACACTAACATTCCGATTGCATCTATACTGGCTTTTTGTTCCATTCTTTCCTGTTACACGCTCAGTAACATAGTTAGGTTGGCAGTATCAACTGCTACAGCCACGTTGTAACGACAGGCTCGTCTAACCCGTTACAGATCAGGTCTGTATGACATTTGTGATTTAAATAGCGGTTGCTGGCAGCCTGCTTGTCCTCCTATTATTGCAACCACCAGTAGAGCTGTTCTACTGGGAAATTTCAAGTGTAGACAAATCTTTAATCAACAGTAATTTGATCCTTTAAAAATGCAACACCAATTCATTTATTTCTCATTTCACATATGAAATTTTAATAGGTACAATCACCCTTAAGGATGTTTCAAATATTAACATTATGCACAATTACAAAACAGAATCTTTTTTCTGTATGGAACTATCAGCATCTTTGAACCAAGTAAGTAGTTTTCTGTGCAGACATCAGGTTTACTATCAATCAGAAACTTATTAACAGCTGTGTTATCCCTAATTAAGTGCAAAGCAACGGCAGACTTTTTAATTAAGTCTTATTTTCCTAAGAGGAGACTGGTGGTTTTTTTCCCCTTCTCTTCTCCATCTCCATTCTTATTTACTGTGTAAAGCCTGCTTTAAAAATAACTGCGACACAAGATGGGGCCATTGACACAGGGCCAAGACACCAGGAAATACTTTGTAGAATGGCTGTGTGATTATACTGGCCATATTTTATTCCTTTGGCTTCATAAATAATCCCAAATTTTAAAACTTTTTTGTGGTGTTTTTCATTTGAATTTCTTTTTTAGTTCTGTTCTTGTCTGAAGGGCATTTCCTCTATTGTCAGCAAAAGTATTATTGAAATTAATTTTAGTGTATACATTCATCTAAGAAAAAGGGGAGAGGCATGATATCATAGGCATCAAAAAAAGGTCCTTGTTGACTGAGTAGACCTCTGGGCATGTACTACAGTGAAGAAAGTACTTACTTGCTATGAGAAAGAACTGGCCTTGCAGGTAAATTGAAGTTTAAAAGTCTCTACAGGTGTTTTATTTTTGTAGTCCTGAGCAGTGCTGAGTAATATATAGGTACTTGTGAAGGAGGGAGAGAAGTACCCTGAAAACTTTCTTAATCTGCACTTTCTACCTGGCACTATTTAATCTGGAGATTTTCTGTAACCACAGTTGCTGGATTGTTACTTTGCTCAGAGGGTAAGCAGTGTGTACATGTAGGAGGGCAGACTAATATCATACTGCTCTGGACAGTATTTTCAAGTATGAGTATTTTACCTTTACAGGTATAGAAATGCCTTCTTCAGTGTATAGTTTGATCTGAGAGATGAGATAGCTAAAGGCAAATCCTGACCTTGGCGTGCTGATAGTTTGCACCAAGGACTTCAGTGAAATGCTGATGGTTTACATGGGGTGTAAATCTGTCCCTTAGAGAGAGTGTGGATCACCACATGATAGGAATTTCAGTGCAGAACAGGATCAAGCCGCTGCCCGGCAAGTTTAAAAGGAGCAGTGGATCACTGGAACCTAAAAGCCATAGAAACTCCTGGTGTTGTCTAGCTAGCCTTACACTGAACTCTGGGGAGCAGGAACTGTCATTTTCTGAGGGTTTACAGAGCACTTGTTGCAACCTGAGCTGGCTTGAACCTAAGGCACTGTTGTAATGTAAGCTCTGAAACCAGTAAAATTGTGGTAACGGTTGTGGCCAGCAATAGCTTTAAAATGCTATGTTTCAATTATGGCAGCAAGTAGGTATAGCAGCTCCTCAATTATGGGTGTGCAGGCACGTCAATTGTCTGTCATTCAGTGTGATGAAAATTAAAAGGGCAACACTGTTCAACTCCTGCTTTGTGAACCAAGCCAGTTAATTTTTTGCAGCTACGCCTATTGTGTGGTTTCTTTGTTGTTTCCAGCACAGATTCTTGGTTTGTATATTTAGAAGTTTCTCTTTAGTAATCCATATGTAGCACACTTTGGTTCATTGCAGTCAGAGGGCTTAATGAATGACTACTGTTTATATGTTGTCTGGCTATTAAAGCTTCATCCATATCTGTGTCTAACCCCAGCTTTGTTTCCAGGAAGAAAGCAACTGAGATAATGCCCAGGCCTATTTAAAAATAAATATTTTTTTAATAATGTTTATGGGTCATTTTTATACTTAATGTTATCTTGAAAACATTGGACCTATAGGCTTCAGGAATGTCCAAGTCTGATCACTTTTGTTCTGCTACTTTCATAAAAAGCAGAATAAGCTTATGAATTTCTTCCACTTCTGCTCTCTGACTCTTCCACTTACATTAGGCTTATATTCATAGTGTAAGAAAAGTTTAGGTTCTCTGAAGATTAAATAAAAAAATGCTATTTTAATTCTTTTGATGGCAATAGCAATGATAGGTTAAGGTGTGATCCTCGACAGCCAAACAGAATGCTCCAAGGTGCTGTGGACCAGGCAGCTGCTTGTGGCCAGAGCTCTGCAAGCAGCTGCTGTGTGGTACGGAGTGCTGGAGGAACTGGTGCGGCAGGAAGGACTTTCTTGGAAGAAGAACCAGAGTTTGCATAAGAGTATGGCTTTGCTGGAAGTAAGTTGAAGGTAGCACCCTCTTGGGTTTGTACCCTATTTGGGTTAACTGAGGCCTTGGAAGGGACGACTTATAAGCATCTAGTACAGTAACATTCCTGAAGTTTCTGCCCCTTTTCCATGTAAAATACCTGCTTTCCAAAGGTGGAAGTTTGCCGTGGTAACTCCTACATTGCAAAGAGCTCTGCAACACTCAGCTTGGGCTATTCTATGTCAAGTGTTTTGCTTTTCTGTCCCAATCAAATACATTAAGAAGCACTATAAACGATGCAGTGTTTATCCAAATAACTGCTGGTTTCTGTTAACATCTGAATTTAATGAATTAAGTTTTAATTGAAACGTGTTAAAAGTGAATGTGTCTTTCATATTGATACTGTGAAGAAGTGCAGTTTATCGTTCCTACATTTACAATTTGCATGAAAAACAGAAAAGTATTGTGCAAACATTACTATATCACAATTCAGCGTCTGCAAATAAAAGATGGTGATCAAAAAAAGAATTACTTCTTTCCCATAAGTAAGTAGTTTACTAACAATCCATAAAGATACAAGGATAGGACAGCCATAATCTCAGTATGACTGTTGCAGAATGCATTATGGAGTCATTGGAGGCTTCTTAGCATTAACTAGGAAATGCTTTGGAAAAGATGGTGTATCTCTACATACTATCAAAGAAAAGGAGACTGTGGGGTGAAAGAGCAGGAAGAGAAAACAGCGGCACAGGGGTGACTGCTGTTACAGGTATCTGATAAGGAAAGAACTGCACTTAGCCTGAATGAGGAGAGTCAGCAAGAACATCATTGAAAGAGATAAGAGGACTCTCATCTCCCTTTTCTCCCTTTATTTATTCAGTGAGTTTCAGTCCTTGCAGAAAGCACCTGGTTGACAGCTCTGTACCTTGCAGTCCTTGGTTTATTCCCAGCAGGATTTACAGTACAGGCACCTACGGTACCAGTTTCCCCCGTTTGCTCTCCTAATGGGTAATGTAGGGCATGCTTTTATTTCCAAGGTGTGTTCAGCCATGGGCCTGTCTGCCCGCTTCTGCAGTGGCATGGGTACAGGCTGGGGTGTCTGGCAGGCTTGGACGCTGGACTAAAATGAGGCAGCTAATGTTGTTACTGCCCCAGTCATCATCCCCATTCTTTGGTGGATGTTACCACCCCTGAGGCAGTGATGTCTAAACCACTCATGAATCAATTATTGAACTGTCGCATTTTTCAGCCTGGCCTATTAAATTAAACTGACATCAGTCTCATCTCACAAAGACATTAGGTAGTGATGAATTTCAGGTACTGTTAACCTGGTTTTGAATTGGCCAGCTAGAGACAGACATTCATTTTTCATTCCAGCTGCCAGAACCACTGTCATGTCCTATCTTGCTGTTGTGGCTTGTTGATCAATGGGTGGCCTGCCTTGCTAACTCCTGAGAAGGGGCAATTTCATAAGGAGAAAGGGAGCATAAGAAAGCCAGGAAGGTCAAAACCTGGGTTTTTTCTGTCTTTGTTAGAACTGAAGAAGAGTGCATATGTAAACAGTGAGATCGGCTGGCTGGTTAAAAGAAGCTATACTGGAAGAAAAGGCACAATAGTGCCTATATGGACTTCAAAAGGCACTGTGTGGAATGAATGCAATTCAAGTTAGAGGAGCTCACATCTGTGGAAAAATGGGAAAACATTCCATGTTGCCAACGACCTGTGGTTCAGCTACTGTGTATAGGCTCTGCTTGCTTTGCTGTGCTTCCACTCACTGGGCACACCTGCTAAAGAAGCTGTGGAAACCGTTTTACTGCAGCTTGTTAAAAGGTGCAAGGTCCTCAGACTGCTCTGAGCTGAACTTGCATGTGTGTGGTGTTGTCTGTACTAGTTCCCTTCCTGGATTCTGGTTTTATTGGTAACTGAAGTAAAATTCAAAGGGTTCAAATGGAGGTTGACTGCTCCTATGCTTTATCCTGTTTTCTCTACCCAGGACTTAGGGGGAATTGCTAAGTCTGTGTGTGCTTTGTATTAACTTCTCATGGCAAGATTGGAGCCATGGGAGACCACAAATGGCCAGAAGGGTAACACGCTGGTTCGCAAATGACCTACAAATGACCACAGCATAGTATGCTGACCTGTGCCAGTGCCCCATAAAGCCTGTGTTTGGGAGTGCACTTCTCTTCACAGTGAAAAATAAAATTCAGCAAGGAAGTCCTGGCAGATATTTCTAGGTTGCTGGGGCTGTGGATTCATTGCTATTAATAGAACTCTTAATTGACTACTCTAGAGCAGCTATAAAAATTGATTAGAAGCATATGAGGAAATAAACATGGGTCAGGCTGTAGTGGCACAATGATATGAATTTGATGACCTATTAGGACATTTTTGTGTCTAACAGGATTTTTTTAATAAACATTAAACAGCCCAAATTCTGCCCTCCAGCACTTCTCCCAGTCTAATGAATGTATAATGAAAGCAAATATTTGGTATAGCAAAAGAATCCCATTTTTTAAATCTCCTTCCTGTAAATTTTCAAGAGGTTAGGTTACTTGACACGTAAAACATCTATGAATTTTAAGTGAGGCCAGATTAGTAAAGCTCTATAGTTGGTCTTTCATCTTAATGTGACCAAGAATGTCCTCTAGTTCACTCTATTTACTAAGAAATTAAAAAATAGTAAATTGCACATCATTGTGTGCTGTATGTCTATTCCTCTCCTGGGCTCTGCTCTACAGCAATGTTAATTGACTTGCCTAAACCCTCTTCTGAGTTGTGACCACTCCTGATGAAACAATCAACAATGCTGCTGAGAACAGGGAATGAAAAAACAAAGTATAACAGAGAGCCACATGAAGAATAAATTCATTTCTGCAAAATGAAGATAAAAATGAAATACTAACACATAACCTAATGCTTTCAAAGGTAGAATCTTCAGTTCTGGGTGCTGACTTAAAAAGCTGGGTTTTCAGGCTCGGTATTGAAAGTCAGAGACTGTTCAAAGGCATTTTACACTGAGGAAACAAAATAATTAATGAGTAGAAAACGTAAACTGTTCTACATATTTTAGTTTTAGTAGACTTTGAATAAAGCACATAAAATTAAAAAAAAAAAACCAACAAAAACAAACCACCACCTTAGGGGCTGTTAAATAAAGACTGTATATTCTTTTACTGGGCAAATGAGTTATTTAATAAATCTGTATGTAAAAGGTAAATTGAACTAGATCACATTGAACAAAAATGGTAAGGACCATAAGCCTGCAATATGTTAATGAACTCACTTTTTACCTTTTTGCTCTGGTCTTCAGAGAACCTACATTAAATCACAAGCTTTGTTTTTATGCTAATACATAGTATTTAGATGAGGAGGTATTGCCCTGGCCTCACCTCCCTAGCAGTGCAGTGAGGTACTAAGGGAAGCACCTGAGTGCAGGAGTCAGCTGCAGGCAGTTTTCACCCCAGCCTGCTGGCAGGTGGGGGTGCTGGGAGCTGCCCTGGTTGGCCTGGGCTCCTTGCCCAGCCCATAAAGAGGTGTGGGCAGGCTCCAAGCCTCCTTGGGTACCTGAGCTGTTGTCCTTAGGCTTTCTCCTTGGCTGGTCTTGGTCAGCAAGGCTAAGCATGGCTCTGAGAAGGGAAGAGGAAGATCTCAGAAGAGGGGGCAGAGTGTGGCAGGAGCCTGGGCTGTAGCCCTGGAAGTTCCTGCACTCATCTGGGCAGCTTTAACTACCTCTGCCTGCCTGCAGCCCCCAGCATCTGCAGAGTGCTTGGTACTCCACTGGCCAGGGGAGCTCACTCACAGGTAATTTTTGAACATTCTTTCTAACACTCCCCTTTGAGGCTGTTTGTGTTGCTGTTTCTCAGTGTGCTTCACCCCGATCTGATGGTGGTTATGGGGTTTTCCAGTTTCCCTGTAGCTTTCCTGCGTTGGCACCACTGTTAAGATTTAAGCAGGTTACTTGGTGTAGCAATGTCAGCAGCCCCTGGTTGAGGTGTGCTGCTGTCCCTTTTCTGTTGTGAAGATAGCTGAGGCATGCTAAAGAGGGAAAGAAAACCTTGCTCTGCACACCCATTAGCCTTGAGAACCTTTCATGTGCATGTTACCCTTGTTGCTGTAGCACCTGGGAGTACCCACCATGCACACTTGTAACAGCTGATGAACAAATGCCATCAGCTGAGTTTAAAACAAACAAACAAAAAAAGAATGCACCCAACTTGCCAAACTTTTTTCTTTCTTTTTATCTTGGATAATGTGATTAGGTCAGAATTGCCTGCATTTTCCTTTTTATACAATTGCTTTTTTTAAAAAAAAAGCCAGAACACTAGGTCTTGTGGATGTAGGGAAAATACTGCAAATAAGAAATCTGAAAACAGTCAGAAATGAAAAAGCAAATATAATGAGTATAACTTTATTATCAGTAACAATCTGATCACTTCTTCTAGCAGTTCCATAATTTTTGACCCATCAAAGCTGGTAGTGCAAATAAATGGAGCACAATTATGGTAGGCTTGTTCTAGATTTCCTTCATAATGTTATTTATTCAGTGATACTAAAAAATGGTTATGAAGCTAGAATTTTAATTTTAATAGCACTTTTTTCTAGGTATGGTCCATCTATCTTTTTATCATGACAAGTTATTTTAAACTACTTAGTATTCAGGATATTTGCAGTTGCAATGAGCAAGTTCATTTAAACACCAAATCAATCAGTATTTTCACTAGAGAGAAATTTTTAAGTACCAATTAAGAATGAAAAAGTGATCTACATCCTCTAATACAATATTAATGTGCTGAGAGGGGTGATCCCAACTGCATGAGAAAAAAAATGCAGCTGTGCATATGCTTAAGAAAGGAGGGTTTTTTTCTGTCACTTAGAATAATTTAATGAATAAAAAGTGGTTATTTTATTACTACTAATGAACGGAAATCCCATCAAATTGCAAGGCATCAACACATGGCATTACTCTTAAACTAAAAGTGCAGTAGATTAGCCCAGCGATAATGCAGACTATGAGCACTTTGTACGATGGATGGACTGTACTTGTCTTGCTATGGTATACGGTTACCTTTCAGCAGTGCATAGATCACGGTTAAGAGTTATGCTAGGTGCTTAATTCTGTTATCCTCTGTTGAAATATCAACCTATCTGCTCATAATGAGGCAGTTTAAAAAAAGAAATAATTACAGAAGCATGGGGGAAATCCTGTCCTTTAGGTTGATTGGGAAGTGCAATGATCTGCTGATCATTGGTAGTGATCAGTGGCAATCTAGCTGGTAAAGTAACTCAGACCCACACTGATGGATCAGTTGGACACGTGATAGAGGGAAGGATCTTGCCCTGGCACTGTGGCCTGGTGGCCATGTTCTCCTCTGGTATCTCTAGTTTGGGTTTTTTTTTGCCCTGATATAAGGGGAGTGGCACATGAAATGGCCTTGGGGGTGAGGAGCCAAGTTTTTTGCAGGAACAAGGCTCAGATGGGGTTACCCTGTTTAGATGGGGATCAGGTTCCATGGAAAAAGGATTTTGCGAGCCTCCAACAACTGGAGGGCTGCATTGGGAGACATTTACTGAAAAAGAAGGAACTGGTGCTTTAACCACAAGAGGCTTTATCATCTTGACTTAGATAACTTTGTTTCAGCTTAACACCTGCTTGGTTCTTTACCAATTGATCTGCAGGGGATGTTGCTGAAACAATAAGGTGACAACCTCACCCTATCAAAATGACATAAAATGCATTTTCTTTTAAGTTTTATTTGAACTTATCTTACCATAAAGGTATTTTCAGAGCATGGGCACCTTGGGGAACATCTGAAAATGTAAGAAGTAGTGGGGGGGAGAACTTGAAGTTGAATTGTTGCACTAAAGATTGCCTAGTCTCTCCAAGGATTTCATTAGTGACTTTCCTGTGATACAGTTTCCAAAACCTCTTTACAACAATTTTGGTTTTCTTATTCTAGTGACTTTCCTGCATTAATTTGTATAAATGCTTTTTTTTTCCTGTGATATTTCTGTAAGCGTTAACCCAAACGTGCAATTTAAAGGGCTGTTGGTTTAACTATTTTGAGACACTATCTTTATGAAATAGTTTTTTGGTGGTGTTTTTTAGGACAGCAAAATATATGTAATCTCATTCTGATTATCTGGTGGGGGGGGAAGAATTTATTATTCATAAACACAGAAGAATTTGTGCATATAAAACTAGAGCCAGTGAAGTTAGCTTGATTTACAGAAGTTGGAAATCAATCCAGCTTGTTCTTAAAATACTTGTTTTACAGTTTCTGCATGGAGAGTCTGTAAGTAAAACAGTACAGCTTTTGCTCCCTTGCTGGGTTATAAATAGTTTATAAATAAGGTATCTAGTATGCATTTTTTTAAATAAATCATCACTTGTCCTGAATTTCAGGATGCTTTGATTTGTGCATGTTTTCACAAATACATAGTACCTTTATGATGACCCTACTGCTAATAACAAACTGCATGGAGGGCTTTTTGTAAGAATATTCAAAGTTTTTTCTGTTTGGTGAGCAGCAGCCTTGGCTGTATGCCACATCGCTCTCTCCCTGCGCACCACTGAGTGAGTGTTGTTGGCGATACCACAAAACCAGGCTCAAAGTTACCACGCAGAGGATAAAAACACCTTTGTGGGATGTTGCCACGATAATTACAGCCTCACAACATAAAGCTACATATAAAAGATCTCTTCAAAACAGAATAGGGAATGTAGCAATTGGGGAAGTAAGTAGATTCATGTGGGATAATATTTGTACCAGATGACTTTTTTTTTTTTTTTTTTTCTAGCACTGCAGATGTTACATTAAAGAGCTAATGTGTAAGTTAATGCTGCCTGAGGCAGGATTAACTTCTAATGTGTAGGGATTGAGGCTTGCTAATAGCCTAGCTAGCAGGAAAACCAGCTTGTGTGGGAAGGTGACTTACTGTACTTGCATCTGCTACATGGCCATTGCTTGGTTTGTTATGCTGAGCACCTGCCACCAAATTCCTGTGCCTGTCCAACTCCTGAGTGGGCACAAGGTCTATCACAGGATTAGACAGATCCACAATTCTGTCAGATTTGCAGAGTCAGGCCACTGGTGGTGCAATTTGTGTATGAGGCCAAATCAATGTATATGACTGCCTTCCAGATCTCTCTCACTTTTCGAGCTGCTGCCGTTACTTTCCTGAACCAGACCTGTAGCTGTCAGTCAGTGAATGCCAATGAAAATGCCAAAGAAATGCACCAGCTGGCCACATGGTGCTTCCATTTAGGATATCTGTTTCACTGCGCTGAAGCTTTTCAGTATAAGAGGTGTGTTCGTGCATTGATAGTGGGCATCTGTCAGAGGGGTAAATGTCATGATGGACAGAGAGAAGAGGATGCCCTCTTCCAGGCCTGGCCCCAGCTCTCAGTCTCCTCCTCTGTTATGGTGGGGTGGCTAAGGTCCCTCTGGTGCACCCCAAGTGTTGGGTGGAGGTAGATTTCCATGGGAGCTTGTTCCCCTGCACCCCTCTCCAGTTTGGGTGTGAGGAAATGAGCTTGCAGCATCGCCTCACACAAGCAGCGAGGTAGATCCAGGGTAGGTAGCAATTCTCTGGGATCACTTGCCAGAGTGTTTTGTATTGATCATTGGATACTATCCTCATAGGGATTTAGTTTTGATTGTATTTCTTCCCTAAACATTCTCCTGTGCTCTTACTCTGCTTCCAGTTTCTTCTCTGGAAAACCACTCCAGCATGCTCAGCTGTGCATAAGGCGTTACCTTTTAGCTCCTGGCTGCTTTCTGACTTTTATAAAGTGTGTTGCTTCTAGTGTGGAGGCACAGCACCTGTATGTGTCCCAGATGTGTAAATGACAGCTTCCACCCTCCTTTTTAGCAATAGTTTCTGTTGACTTGTGGGTCTGCATTGCCAGTTGTGCAGCTAATCCACTTATTAAAGTGCATGCTATTTTAATACTGGTATAACTACCTTCTTAGGATAAAATGAAATCACAAAGAAAAAAGATTAAAAGCAAGAGATAGGGTAAAACAAATGTCTTTTTCTTCTTTTTATAAAACATGTTAATTGTGGGTCAAAGAATGCAGTTGTTTGGTGACTCCTGATGGAGGAATCACTTGCATAGGCTCAGCAGTGTTTTCTTTTTCCTCAAAAATATTTTTTCCAAATAGGACACCAAAATGCGTATCTAAACAATAGTATTTCAAACATAATATCTTTTCCCATGTGTCTTCTTTACGTCAATATACTGTCACTGAGCTGTTGCAGAGGCAACAAGGCCACCGCTATCTGTCATTCGGTCTAAAGGTACCTTTTTGGTTGCCATATTAGAAATTTCTTCCCATTGTGCAGCTTTTAGGCTGAGTGTAGAACATGAGATATTTCTTTAGCACATGTAAGCAATGGATCTCTGAGGAAGCAGAGGGGATAAGTGGTGTTGGTGAGAAAACAAGAGACTTCTTTAGCAGCATCAGGCCATGTTCTTCTGCCAGCGAACACTGGCAACTCAAATTAATGCTAATAGGTGTTACGCACCAAGGAGAGGATGATCTACCCCACTGCATGCTCTGGGAAGTGCAATTTAAAAGCTTTCCTCAGGCATCTTAGAGGATCCTGAGGATTCCTAGATTTCTTGGAGTGTCTGTCTTTGAGCTGTCTCACATGCAGAACTCCCACTGACTGAACAGAGCTTGCTGCGCGCAGATCGATGGGGGGTATCTCCTTTGTTATATCTTTTCAAGATGTGTAAATAGAAGTAAATTGCTTTTATTGGTATGATACGCAGATGCTTGCCTTGTGTATGTGGTAGTGATTCACTTCAAGGCATGTGCTTTCAGGTTATGTGAATGCCAAAACACTGGAGAAATAAGCCCATTAGAAAATTGGTGAGGAATTTATTTTCCTTCAATCCAAAGAGCCCACTCTGTGACATTGATTGCTGACAGGAGTTGAAGGACAATAGATTGCTCGGATCAACTGTAAAGACTGGATGTTTAAATGGCTAGCAAGGACATACATATTTACTGTGAGAAGAATTATACAAACTAAAACAAAATCCTCAAGGATATAGGACCTGAGTGACAAAAGGATGTACCCATAAAAAGGTAGTAATTCTGTAACGGCTACATCAGCACTTTTGGCGTCTTCCTTGAGAGCATTTGTATTACCTGTGGTCAGTGATTACAATGTGGGATTCAGCTGACCCCTGAAGTTGACCAGTTCCTGTGTTCTGGTTTTATCCAATAGGAATCAAAGAGTTGGATGCTTTTAATTCTGTAGAAGATGGACTTGTGTTATCATAGTTACAGAGTATTTGGCCAGACCCCCTGCCTTTTGCTTGTTAAGGGAAGGAGGCAATATGTGAATTGTTCTGTTGAAACCACGTCCTAAACCAAGCTAAGTGGAGGAGAAATAATGTCAGAATAACATCCTCACATGATGCTGGTGTCTGCAATGCCAAACTGCTATTTTACAGTCTTACCTTATTTCTTCTTCCTTTTTTTAAACACAAGGGAAATTTTGAAAGGATATCATTTTCTGAAAGAGCTTTTTGAAACCAGTGGGGGTTAATTAAAAACTAAATTTGAAATCTACAAACACCCAGAAATTATTTACACTGCTGTTAATTTCTCCTTTAATATTCATAACTGTTTTCTGTTAATTAAGAAGAGAGGGAGAAAATGAAGAAAGGCTCAGAACAAAAGCAGTCTGCATACAGATAAGGGTTTGAGTTCTCTAAGAACTGGACTAAATGCATACTGCCTGCACAGAGTGAAGAACTTATATGCAGTGATTGTGTATTGCTGCTGAAAAATTGGGTAAAGTATGGATCTTACTACATCAACATTTGATGCAATCCTCTTACCACCATGGTTGCCACTTCCCTGTTTTCTGGCATTAGATATTCTGCAGTTCTAGAGGAGTTTAATTAGCTCTTGGAAAGCTGGGAAATACTTCTAGCTTTTGAACTAGTATTATAAAAAGCAATTGTAGGAAATAAGGCTGCATGGCTTAGAATAGGATGCTGCAATTTTTTTATACTGGAGAAATCATGAGTCTGTTGCTAATTCTTTCAGAGGTATTAGCCATTATCTCTGCAGCATCTAGAGACCGTGGTCAAGATCAAGGTTTCACCACGCAAAGTGAAACATATAGACAGCCAACTTCATGTCATGCAGTATCAGCCAGCAGACATAGGCACTGTTACCTCTGTGTGAATGGCAGGTTGTTTCCTTTTTTCGTAAGTGGAGGTATTTGCAGACTTTTCTACATCCAGGCCCTTCACCAGCTTTGTTCTCTTCAATTTTTAGTAACACTTGTTTAGCTTCGTTCTACAGTGTGTTTACCTTCAGTCTTGAAACAACTCTCTACTGTAAATCTCTTATTTGAGTTGTTTTGAACACTAGCCCACTTATGAATTGGGCTGCTATATCTAACCATTTCTGCACCACTGTGTGCAATTTGTCATCTCTGTAGGATCTGGGTGAGTCTTAAATAATATATTTTAGAAAATACAAATGAATGAAAGCATGGTATTGCCCAGTAATATTTGGGAGCCCTGTATTAGTTGTGAATAGCACAGCAAAGCTGCTCAATAAATGCTTGGAAGCAGAAGGCTTCCACGAACGTTACTCCATTGACTTAGTATGGCCCTGTTGACCTTCTTTTCCAAAGGGACAAGAAAAATTATACTGCTTTTTGTTGGAGGTCAGCTGATACCTGGCTCTTTATTCCCTTCAAACCCATTTGAAAACCCAGTCATAAAAGGTTTTGTAATAGCCTGCTTGAAGTGTTCAACTTGGTCAAAAAAGTTACAAGAACAATTCTGTACAGCACAGTTAACTAAATCACATGCTTGTGAACAGCACATGACTGAGAGAAATGCTTAATTTTCAGAGGCTGAAAATTTAAATAATCACAAAGACTAAATTGCTTCAAGATAAGTAAGGGTAAACTAGCTTGAAGAGAAACCATTGCCTTCCCCTCTTACTTTCTTTAACTATATTCCAAACCCCTTGTGGTAGTAAATAATATATTTCGTAACATTTTCAATGCATTATAATATCTATTGACCTAAATGCAAGGTTAATCCAAACTCTGCATTTCATGTCCATCAGCAGAAGTAACAGTAAAATAAAAAATTAAAAAAAAAAAAAAGTGCCTTTTGGCCAGTCAACAGATTTGCTGCTGGTTTGCGCTTAGAAGAGACTCTTCCTCATATGTATAAAATATATAGCACAATAGGCTAAAATATGCCTGCAATATGAGGAGATGACAAGGTGAGAAGAAATGCCTGTGCAACATGCTTAGTGAAAGATAACCTTATTTCAGTGCCTTCCCCTTTTCTTCACCTCTGTATCTCAGCAGGCACAGTCTGAAAGACTGTGATTGTTAAAATAGATGGCTACCATCCAGGTGAGGCATGTGAGAGGAGAAGACTAGAGATAATCAGCACAAGCCAGGATCGTTAAAGTTTACACACCAGGATAATCCAAAGAAAAGTGATCTCTTGAAACAATTACTACCACGTGCTAACTTTGTTAATGATGAAAACTTGCCTTTGTGCCAAGGGCCTGCACACTAGTGAAGACCATTGATGCAGAAGATTTAAGTTGGACTTGATGCTTGTGTTGATTCTCAGTATAGAGATGAGATTGAAAGACTGTTTGACCTTAGCTAAGGGTAGATTTCATTTAGGATATTGAATGTACTTGTGTCTGACCTGTTCTGCAAATAGGAAACAGAAAAAATAATCTAGGCTTTTAGGAAGCCCCCTATGTAAAATAGCCTGCGTGATTGGCATGCCTACACTGATGCTCGCTGTCTTGCAGTGCTGCCAAGACATGCCTGTTCTCAGATTTCAGACTCCACCATCCTTAGCATCATGGCAAACTTCTAAGAATGAGCTGTGAATATAACAGAAAACTGGAAGTAAGGAAACAGTACCTTTAAATTAAAAAGAAATGGATTGCATTTCTTACCTCTGATCAAAGGTAGCAAATGTTTTTTTTTCAAGGGTGGAGAACCGGGAATGGAGCTGAAGGAAGAAACTGAAATAAAAGAGAATCAGAGTTCCCCTGTGCTCCAGGGAGCACGTTGCATGTTCTGAGTTTATTGTATTCAAGATTTTAAGCTGTGAGAATAAGGTTAAAGTTGCAGAAAAATTATTCTAGCAAAGATTTTTGGAAGAATGAAGCATATAGAGGAGTCTGGAGATTAGAAGCAGATTTCAGACTTTGCCAGCCTGAACACAAGTTAGAGACCTGGATTAGAGATGAGTGAGCTGTATGTACAAATACATGTCTGCGATCTTTTTGATATGAAAAAGATCACAAATTATATCAGAAAATACAGGTTCAACAGTAGCAAGAATACCTCAAGGGAGGTGGGAGTTGCAGTAATATCAGAAGGCAGCTGGTAATGGGGCAACAGTGAGATTTTTTGTTAGTTATTTTTGGGGGTATTTTTTGTTATTTTTATTTTCCCCCTTAGGGACAATAATGGAACAGTAATTACTAAGAAAGCCAGCAACTGCAGAGTGTAGGGATGCCTTTCTTGTAGTTAGAGAAGCTGAAATCTGGCAAATACAGAAATCAAAATTTGATCTCTTGACAACTGAATCTGCAGATGGTGCACAGGTAAGAAGGTGGATGGGGTGCGGAAGTGGGAGAAGAAGGAAATGAACATTGCGGTACAGTGTCTTCCTCTGAGAGCTAATACACACTAATTATGTCCCTTCAAAGGTTCATCTGGTAATGAAACAGCATCTCTAACCCAAATTTTATGTAAAATTGAATGCATGACACGGAATACTCCAGATATAAATGGGTGCAGTTGAATCAGTCCGCTATGTCACCCAAATAATGCAGTGTGGCTGTGCTCTTTGATCTCCTGTTCTTTCCACATCTCCTTTACAACAATAATGTGCTGGTTTAATCGGTGATCTCTCACCCTTGATGTTAGAATTGCAGACAGCATTTGCATGGTTGTTGGTGTGAAGATGAAATGGGTTAACTCTGCTACATGTAATAAGCTGCAATGTAAAAGGAATAGGCATCTATTGTTTGAAGTGAGAGTGATTTGAGATGCTTGAAGGCTGGCATGAGAACCATACATTAAGTTGGAAAAAACCCTTAAGATCATAAAGTGCAACTGTTAACCTAGCACTGATAAGTCCACTGCTAAGCCATGTCCCTAAGTGCCACATCTACATGTTTTTTAAATACCTCCAGAGGTGGTGACTCAACCACTTCCCTGGGCAGCCTGTTCCAATGCTTGACAACCATTTTGGTGAAGGATTTTTTCCTAATATCCAATCTAAACCTCCCCTGGTGCAATTTGAGGCCACTCTCTCTTGTTACTTGGGAAAAGAGACCAACATTTACCTTGCTACAACCTCCTTTCAGGTAGTTGTAGAGAGCAATAAGATCCCCCCGAGTCTCCTCCCAGCTAAACAACTCCAGTTTCCTCAGCTGTTCCTCATAAGACCTGTTGTCTAGATCCCTCACCAGCCTCGTTGCCCTTCTCTGGACACACTCCAGCACCTCAATGTCTGTTGTAGTGAGGGGCTCAAAACTCAGTATTTGAGGCGAGGTATGGCCTCACCAGTGCAAGGGGCCAATTGCTGCCCTGGTCCTGCTGGCCACACTGTTTTGGGTACAAGCCAGGATGCTGTTGGACATCTTGGCTAGCTTGACACGCTGCTGGCTCATGTTCAACTGGCTGGTGACCCATGCCCCCAGGTCCTTTTCTGCCAGGCAGCTTCCCAGCTGCTCTGCCCCAAGCCCATAGTGTTGTGTGGGGTTGTTGTGACCCAAGTGCAGGACCTGGTGCTTCTTCTGGTTGAACCCCATACAATTGGCTTCGGCCCATCAGTCTAGCCTGCCCAGACCCCTCTGCAGAGCCTCCTGCCCTCCAGCAGATCAATGCTCCCCCCCAGCTCAGTGTTCTCTGCAAACTTACTGTGGTGCACTCGATCCTCTCATCCAGATCGTCAATAAAGATATTAAACAGGACTGGACCCAACACTAAGCCCTGGGGAACACCGCTTCTGCCTGGCTGCCAGCTGGTTGTAATTCCATTTACTATCACTCTTTGGGTTTGGCTGTCCAGAGAGCTTTTAACCCAGTGAAGAGTACACCCGTCCGAGCCATGAGCAGCCAGTTTCTCCAGGAGATGCTGTGGGAGATGGTGTCAAAGGCTTTTACTAGGGTCCAGGTAGACAACATCCAGAGCCTTTCCGTCATCCGCCTTCCCAAGAAGACAAGACCCACCACTGTATAGCCCACTACATTCTTCTGTGGATTGTCATTTGGCTCTGCCTTGAGGACTAAAAAGTTTGCTAGTATAACATTTTAGGATGGCCCTGGACGCCTGCTAACACATATCCTCTCTCAGCACACGCCAGCTCCTTTCTGAGGATGCTATAGAAATGTTAAAAACCAAAATCCTGGACCTTATCGCTGCGGCAGCTACAATAGTCCATCTTCAACTAGCCTAAGAGAGGGTAGGAAAGCCACTGCCACCAGTCCAGTGGCATTACATCCTTTCCCTGCACCATGCTCCTCCCTCCTTTGCTGCTGTTTTTTATAACAGCCAGCATTTTCTACATATTGCCACTCCAGACCACTTTAACAGTCCTAGACAACTAACCACTCCCCAGCCATCAGCCTTCTACCTGATAGGTTCTTACTTACCTAACATCAACACCCACAATCAACTTTCTGTTTCTTACTCAGACTTCATTTAAAGGTACACTCAATAACCTGACATAAAGTATTTGCTGTATCTTTAAAGATTCTTCAGACTGTAAGAGTACCACATTGTATTGTCCAAGTCAAAACTAAGTACGCTTTGCTAGCAGAGTTAACTAAATATATTTTTTTTAATGATTTAGTCAAAAGCAAAACATTTTCAAAGCATCTAAAACCAGACAAGACATATAAAAGGATTCAGGACATTTGAAGGATGTTGCATTGTTTAGGTAGCAGATTCAAGGGGTGGATAATGGAGTTTCCATTGCAGAAACACTGTCATCACACTTTTCCTTGAAACAAATAGTATTTGATTGACAGTTTGCCAACAGACCTATTGCTACAAAAGAAGTAGCTAATTCAGAGTACGCTGTTTTCACATACTGGTCGTAACTCAGCTGTGCCGACTACAATACTGGAGATAAAATGGTCAGGGAGTTTTGGGGTGGGTTTGTTTTGGGTTTTTTCGTTGTTGTTGTTTGGGGGGTGGGGTGCTTTCTGTTGGGGTGTGTGTGTTGTTTTTTGGGTTTTTTTCCTCTAAGAAGACAGTTAAGACACAGACAGGTTTTGAACTACAAACAGCTGATAATTGCTCTCTGGCTACAGCACAGTCTGGTAATTCACCCTTAGTTAAAAATCTGCAGTTATGAGTGAGAGACTGGGCTTGTTATTGGTTGAAATAGTTCAACACTCATCACACTGCAAGCTGACCACACATTTGGAGGTAGCACTGCATGAACCACAGAGCATCCCCACTGATCCCACATATTGGTTAGCCCCAAACCAGCCTGCCCATCTCTTCAATCCAGCTGGATCATCATCTTGGTAATAAACCTCTAGGCAATCCAGTCTGTATTTTCTGGCCAGTCTCTGTGTCCCCTGCTGGTCTGGCTGGAAGAGGTTTTCAGAGATAAAAGCAATTATTTTTTCAGCCAGCAGAATTTATTCTACAGGAGCAGCTCTTGCCTTTTGTGTATGCATGTTCTTCATATCTATGGGGCATAGGGAAAATGCCCTGTTCTTCTCAGAGGAATACAGCTGAATCTCTTTATCCCTCTTCAAATCTGGAGGCCTAATGGGTGACTAGAAGAAAGGCAGAGCCCTGAAGGAAAAACAAAGCTTATAGCTTTGCCATAGCTGGAGAAACCTTTCCCGTTAGAAGCAATCAGACATCGTCATACACATGGGTCACTGAACTAGCAGGCTGCAAAAAAGGAAAACACAAGTAAACCTTGTGTCTCCTAAGAGTCATACAAGAGATGGTGGTGGTGGTGGCTGACGATGATGCCCCCATGGACAGGAGTTAGAGTTGCAGAATTCCTTGGCAGTTGCAATACTGATTACAGAGAAAGGCAAAAAGAATTGCTCTTTTCAAAGATGTCAACAAACTCGGAACAAAACAAAAACTTAGACCTGTCTGTTTTCTCCTGATTAGCCTGCAAAATTTCCTTAGTCACAAATCATAGGCAAGCTCAGTGGGATTCCAGGGTACTTAAGCACCTGAGTTGCCACAACAGTATCGGTCCTGTACCACAGGGTCCTCCAGACTTAGACACTGTTGCTCATCAGGGCAAATGAGTCCAGGCAGCAAAGCAGTGAATACTACTATTTTGTATGCTCATGTCTAAGTTAGCTCTTTTGGTGGTCCATGGGAGTCTCAGCAGTGTGTCATATGGACATACCCTCAGCATAGTGTTGCCTCTCCCTTGCCCTGTGGAAGGGAGCCTTCAGTCTCAGGGGCTGTAGTAGCAGGAACTGGGTCCTTCCATGTGAGGAGGAGACAAAAAGCTGCTTGAGGGGGTGATGGGCAGTAATTTCCTAGAGCCCTTGGAGCCACCTTATGGGCCTCCTTAGTAAGCACACAACACCCTTGACATGACAGTCACCGGAATACAGAGCAATGCATGCAGGTTGGTATCTCTGTTCAGTATTTGCTACTATGCCTTTCGTGTTCTACACTCCTTCCCACAAGCACAACTTCTGGCCAGCAGCTTACAACAGGGGCCTCCATCTTCTGTAGTCAAATAAATAAATAGTTTCATTTAAAATTATTAAGTTTGAAACATTTTTGCCACCAGTGACTGGAAAACCGCTCCCTGTGTCAATCACTTCTCCATTAAGAGCTAGTGTTTCAGTTTTGTCTCTTCTTAAGGAGCGGTCAGATAAAGTCCAGATGCTTCAAAAAACTTCAAGTTTGCAAAGATTAAAAAAGTTTAAAAAAGATTAAAAAGTTAAGCATAAAAGTTCCTGACTTTCTTAGTCCCATCTTTCTTAGTCCTCCAAACCTAAAATGCGTCCCCTGAACTGCCTGGTAAGACATGCGTATGTTTTACTAATCCCAGATTTCATCTTATCTCGCTGACAAAATAGCAGCACTCTCAGAATGACAAATGCTCTCTCACTTATAGAAGTTGGCATTCAAGGTGACTGAGAGAGACACAAGGAGAATTAATTTTCTTCAATATTGTTATGGCTGATTTCTGACTTAGCAGTGACACAAAGATATCCAAGACACATATATAAATGCCTGATAAAGGAAATAAAATTATTGTCTCAAAGAACGAGATATTTCTGAAAGTGCCAATAAGAGGTTGGATGGAAGACGTTGGTAGAAACATCAGCAAATTAAATAATTCACAGACAAACCAGCAGCAAATTGTCTGATCTTCTTTAAAAAGCATGTGCAACATGTTTTCTTTGTATCTTTTTAAATAAAGTTATTCTTAAATAGCATAACAATGAAATTGCTCCAGGTAACTTCACAAATACAAATTTATACACAAAATGTGTAATATTCTACGTTAAATTAGGATGTCTTTTCTCTGGACTTTGCTCTGTTTCAGACTCCCAGGTATTTAATGATTCTCTAATGTTCATTTTCTGACACGGCTTGATGCATTAGTGTGACTTGGACTGCTTAGAGTTTTATGAAAGATCAATATGGCAGTAATGAGTAAACAAACATTAAAAAAACCCCAAACAACTAAAATTTACAGCCAGTTCCTGTTCACAGAGTCAAATCAGAGTTTCTTGTAAACATGCCTGCAGTTTCTGAGGCTACTAATCAATATTTTCTCAATATAGTTGTTGAGAGTTGCTGAAGCTTAGGGAAGCAAAATTTCAAGTCAATCTGAGCTGAAAGTATTTCTGGTAATATAGGTACACCCTGTATTTTCATGCAGCAAGAACTTTGTAGCGTGTCATTAATTACCGTGTAACTGACACTTCATTACAGTCATAGAGCATATTTGGCCAATGGTTAACTGAATGCTTTTTGAAGTACCATTTCTGAATGGCACAGAGTGACACTGGAAAACATAGACCAGACTCAAAGATGTTAAGCCACACTGCTACTACTGTTTCACTGGGCTCAACATGATTTCCAGAATGAGTAGCGTGAAGATTGTTTGGTTTGCTATTACCGTGACAGCTCTTCAGGCAAGTCACATGGCCTTTTCTCCTGTAAGGGATTCAGCATCTTCTAATACAGCAGGCTGAGTTTCAAACAAAAAGCTGTGTGAGGGTGGGGGGAGCAATCGGCTATGTGTGGCTTTAAGTGTTCCACCTCTGATTCTGCAATCTGACAGCAGATTTCCTTCAGGATACAGACATTCAGTTTGTCTGCAAGCCAGCTTGGTCCTCCAGAAACACTTCAGCATTATCTCCCCACTCGTGTTTTCTCCAGCTCTTATTTCTAGGATAAGCTTAAAATAAAAGCCCAAACCTGATGGTAAGGGGTGAAAAGAAGGTGGTTCTGGCACTCGTAATAATGCAAGCTGGCATATGATTGATAACATTAGCTTGATAAATTCCTCTGTGCCGAGCTGTACTCTGTGTGTGACTGATACAGAGATACTGGAGTGCCGAGAAAGAAGACATGCATTTGTGACAGATGGGTGGATGTTTTGCAGTGTTGAAAAAGAAATTACATCTTTCTCACAATGTCATTTTCCTCCTTGTGCTGGCATTCCCGGGCATTGCGTAGCTGCTGGCAAAGCAGTCTTGGGAACAAGACTGAAGGAAACCGTAGAATGCAAATAGGTGCTGCATGACCGGTTAGGTCAGGGCTGATTGGGATGATGACAATTGCTGCCAGTTACAGAGGTGATTTGTTACTCCACTGCTGCTTCCTGATCTGGAAGGCACTTGCGGACCTCCCCACTTCCCAAGAGGAGGCAACTTTGCCTCCCTGCAACTTGCGCTGACCTTCTGAGATAATGTGCTGGGCTCAAGGCATCACCTCTCTCTGCTCTGCCTTGCAGAAGCCTGGGGCTGTACGCTGACATCAGGACTTTGGCTGGCTCCAAGCCAGGACTCTCATCTGGAAGGCCACCTCCCTGCCTCTGCCAAACCGTGCTGTCTTAATTCAGCCTTTTGACAAGGGAATGGCATAAAAAAACCACGGGCTGGTGCTTGGTTCATTTGAAGCAAGCAATGCAGCGAGCACCCAGGCCTGCAGGAAGGATGTGCAAGGCTCGCTAGTGAGCCAGTGCTATCCCACCCTACGGGAGCTGCATTTGGTTGGCAATATTTTACTTCTTTCTGTACTTTTAGCTCTTGCCTTTAGACTAGTTATTTCAAGGAAAGACTGTGCCTAGCATAATAAGGCTTTGCTCCCAGTTACCCACCGCTGCAAGCAATAATAGAAGAGCGCCATCAGCCATTAACAGTCCAGGTAACCTAAAGTTTCTGGACCGCGAAACACAAGCCTTTGCTGCCCAGGTTAAGCGATGCTGCCTGGCTCTCGCACCCTTCCCTAAGCACCCGCTGGTGGCCACTGCGTGGCTTGTACAACACAGACCCACTAGCCAGGGCCGTAGGGAACTGCTGCATCTGTGTGTGCGCTTGCTGGCGGAGCCGGCACTGAGCGGAGGCGGCCGGCTGACCTTGCATTGCATTACTCCTGGAAACACTTCGAACCAGGAGCGTGGTCGAACCGAGGCTCGCTGCTCCCGGCCCCGCGCCGCCGCCCGCTGGGGGCACCCGGGGCGGGGGGCACCGGCAGAGCTCGCCCTGGCCTGGCGCTGCTCCGCCGCCTCCCGCCGGCTACGCGGGGCGCAGGGGGCAAAGCCAGAGCGCGCTGAGCGTCTCGCCGCCGCCTTTCCCCAGAGCCGCAGGAGGGAGCTGCCCGCGGGGCGCCGCACGGCAACCGTGGGGCGGC
>JAVJGJ010000002.1:30222127-30233854 GCA_035590215.1 Microhierax caerulescens
TTCTCCAGGAGATGCTGTGGGAGATGGTGTCAAAGGCTTTTACTAGGGTCCAGGTAGACAACATCCAGAGCCTTTCCCTCATCTGCTAGGTGGGTCGTCTTGTCATAGGCTATCAGGTTTGTCAGGCAGGACCTGCCTTTCCTAAGCCCATGCTGGCTGGGCCCGATCCCCTGGTTGTCCTGCCATGTGCTGTGTGTTGGCGCTTGAGATGATCTGCTCCATAACCTTCCCCAGCACCAAAGTCAGGCTGACAGGCTTGTAGTTCCCCAGGTCCTCCCTCCTGCCCTTCTTGTAGATGGGTGTCATGTTTGCTAACTTCCAGCCTTCTGGGACCTCCCCAGTTAGCCAGGACTGCTGATAAATGATTGAAAGTGGCTCGGTGAGCACTTCTTCCCAGTCCCTCAGTACCCTTGGGTGGATCCCATCCAGCCCCATAGGCTTGCATGTGTCTAAGTGGTATAGCACGTTGCTGATCATTTCACCTTGGATAATGAGGGCTTCGTTCTGCTCCCTGTTCCAGACCTTCCAGCTCAGGGGGCTGGGTACCTGGAGAACAACTGTTCTTACTATTAAAGACTGAGGCAAAGGCAGCATTATGTACCTCATTTTTTTCCTCATCCTTTGTCACTTATGTTTCCCCCCACATCCAATAAAGGATGGAGATTCTCCTTAGCTCTCCCTCTGTTGCTAATGTATTTACAGAAACATTTTTTATTGTCTCTTATGGCAGTAGCTAGATTAAGTTCTAGCTGGGCTTTGGCCCTTCTAATTTTCTCCTTGCATAACCTCACGACATCCTTGTAGTCCTTCAGAGTTGCCTGTCCCTTCTTCCAAAGGTCACAAACTCTCTCTTTTTTTTTTTTCTCTCCTGAGTTCCAGTCAAAGCTCTCTGTTCAGCCAGGCCAGTTGTCTTCCCTGCCTGCTTCTCTTTTGGCACATGGGGACGGCCTGCTCCTGTGCCTTTAAGATTTCCTTCGTGAAGGGTGTCCAGCCTTCCTGGACCCCTTTGCCCTTCAGGACTGCCTCCTCAGGGACTCCATCAGCCAGTCTCCTAAACAGGCCAAAGCGTGCCCTCTGGAAGTCCACAGTAGCCATTCTGTAGACCTCCCTCCTTACTTCTGTGAGAAACAAAAACCTGTCATTTTTGTCATCACCATTTCTAAGATGGCCTCCAACCATCACATCACCCACAAGTCCTTCTGTGTTTGCAGACAACAGGTCCAGCGGGCACCTTCCCTAGCTGGCTCACTCGCCAGCTGTGTCAGGCAGTTCTCTTCCACACACTCTGGGAACCTTCTAGACTGTTTCCTCTCTGCTGTATGGTATCAGCCGGTATCTGGTAAGTTGAAGTCCCTCATGAGAACACTGGCTAGTGATTGTGAGACTTCTCCCAGCTGATTATGGACTATTTTGTCTGCTTCTTCATCCTAGTTGGGTGATCTATAACAGACTCCCACCATGATATCTGCCTTGGCAGAAAGCTGAAAAGGACTAAGATCTGGGAACTGCTCATATGCTGTTAAAAATCAGCCCTCTCCACACTGTCCCAAGGAGGTCACTCAAACTAGATTAGGAATCAGAAATCTGATCTGCAAATGTAGGCTGCTTTGTTCTAAAAATGCTGTCTCCCAGTAAGACAGTTAGAATGAATGCCTGGGAAATAGTTTTCCAGTGTGCTGCATGTGTTTTCCTTCATACTGACTTCTGTGGCTGGAACTTATGGATGCTTGTCTCTGTCCTCACCAATATTTCTGTCTCCCTTACAGAAGGAAATGTGGTTTCTTTGGGAAATCTCTTTTTGTTACTCTTTGTGCCAATTCATTCTAGAGCAATCTGCAGTGTCGGAGGAAAATCAAACCTGAAGTCTGGAATCCGGTGTGAAATTGCCCATTTCCTCCTGTCCTGCATGTCCCCTGGAGTTGCTCACCCCAGTATCGGTTGCTTTTATTTCTCTTTAAAAGACCTTCAAATAGCTTCCTTTCTGCTTTATGCTAAAGGAGCCCTACATGACTGTATTTATATGTAAGCATGAAAGTTCTCTTTGAATAAGTGATGAAACAAGTGGCAATGAAAATGCAATTGAAACAAAATCCTACACAGCTGAATGAATACTGTCCTTTGCATATTAACGAAGATCTGATGGGATCAGTAGAAGGTACAGCAGTGGATGTGGAAAAGAAGTGTTTGAGTGTGTCTGTCCAACCCCACTGTGAGAATCTCAAAGGAGATGGGTTAAATGCATTTACTGTAGAACAGAGTTTAAATGCTACAGATTTAAAAACATCACAGCTGTTGGGTTTTTTGTTTGTTCATTTTTTTTTTTAAAGAAACAGAGCAACTGATACTGCATTTCATTTTTCAACTATAGACAGAAATAATTTAATATCTACATTTGTCTGTCAGGAGACCGCTGCCTGCTTCTGTGTGTAGTTGAAATCTAGCAATATAAACAAGCTTTTCTGTTTCTGAGTGTTAAAATATTAGGTACTGAGTAGCTTTGCAATGCATGATTTTTAACTGAGATCTTTCAAGAAGTAAAATTAACTGCACATCAGTATTTAATGCATGAAACGATGATTTACTGTCCTGAGAACTAATTTTGGCTTGCTGCAGATGTAAACTTGCCCTCAATTAATGTGCTACTGGGCCTGATTCAGAGATGGGTGAAGTCAGCAGGTCTTTCCAATTACTTTTATGGGTATCAGATGAAGTCTTTAATTAATGCATCACTGAGTGCTCAGACTCATTTAAAAAATTCTCATTTCTAGATATAATGCAGATCTTTCAAAATGTCATTGTACTTTAAAGCTGTTCTGCTTTCTTGGATGAGAAGTTATTTACACTTGTGTGAATACATCCGATATATTCCTTCTTTCCTCACACCATAATATGCCTACAGTATGTGTTTTGATATATTACGTGTATCTTTGAATACATAATATATTACCAGATGGTACATGATTAGCAGGGTACACTAAAGTAGAAAGATGTCTTCTGCCCTGGGTACATGTACACAGTCTGGTAGTGTACATATTTAAAGTGAATATTTCAGGATGTATTTTTAGGAGAGAAAATAATCTGTTGACACGTGCAAAAGTTCCGTGTATGCAGTAAATGAGCTACCCAGGAAAGTTTCATATCTGACATGCTACTTGAAGTATTGGAAAACTAACTCTGGCTCATGAGCTTAGCCTGGTGAAATTTTGACTGAGAAGACTTATTGTTCAGATGCTGTCGGCATGTTTTCAATTCCAGTAGCTTAATGGTTCAGATTTGGAATATGGAATACCCAATGTCCATCTGACTCTTTTCTAGGTCTCAGCTGTTCTTAATTCATAAAGGAGCAAAAACCCAGTTTCTGACCAGTTACTGTCTGCTTGGGTGGGAGCATGTGAAAGCCATTGTTTTCTCAAAACAAGTAAGCAAAGTACCAGCTTTGGGCTTGTAAACAGAGCTCCATTGTCAAGGAAACCTTATGGACTGTTTCAGATTCCTGAAATTTCAACATTTAAATCAGAAGATTGATACGGCCTTGCCTGAAATAATGTAATTTGCCATTGTAATTAAGGCTGGTGTTGTGAGGAGACCTGAAGTTGTGGCCACCTGTTCCTAGCAGAGATTTTAGTAATCAGAAATTGAATGCCATGGGCCAAACTTTCAGCTCTTAGTAATAAAAATTACACTATGGAGAGAAATTATAGACATTCCAGAAGTTTACTGTTTATGGATCGATTCAGGTCTGGAGGTAGCTTTAGGTTAGTAACTGATAGAAAATTCATCTAAGAGCCTTAGCTCATGTAAATCAATAAGGCTTCCTTGATTGTAATGAGCTAATGTCAATTTATACCACCTGAAGAGCTACTGCCTAGATTTACAGTTTAAATATAATTACTATGACATAGATTTGCTTTGGTTCACTGAGCTGGCAACCAGCAAGGTTTACAGTATCGTGTCTTTTTGTTCTTGTTTAAATTGCCTTTCTAGAGGGTGGCTGGAGTTAGAACCCAGACCACAGTTTCTCTCCTGATCTGCTGTTTTGACAGTATTAGCATATAAAGTAGGTATCATTGCAGAGCACAGGGCTCCTTCCTACGGGCCCTGTGCGCTGTGAGCACAGTAGGGAAGGCCCATTTCAGCGTGTTGTTTGGCACAGCGGGAACCTGCTGACTCGGCAGTACCTGCAGGAGACTCGGTGCTTTTCAGTGGTGGCTGTTGTAAGTGGTTGCAATTAGGTTTTGACATTAACATCCTATGCTGCGTCAGGCTGACTGGGAGAGCAGAGCAACTTGCTAGATATGATTGTTTTCCTGGGCTCTGCCAGCAGACTCAGTGAGACAGTAGGGTATTGATTTAGAGATGTGAGGCTAGCTTTGCAATCAGGTGGGCTTTTTGAAACTAAATATTAAAAAGCTGAATAATACATCAAGCTCTCTGAACAGAAGTGAGGAAATATGAGCTTAGGTTGTTGATTCTGACTTGTAAACTATGAAAAGTGGAGGATGGTTACTGCAACAGAAACAAAAGACAAAAGTATTGCCTTGTTTTTTGCCTTTCATTAAGTTATGTATTGCGCAAGTTGAAAGACATTTCATGTCTTTGGCCACGAGCTTTCATGGACTCCAACGTATAATGTCAACACAGGTCTCTCTCTGCCTGGTTGCAGGCTATCATTTAATTTCCATTACTTTTCCCGTTCTCCATTCATGCTGTGATGTCCCCGTCAACAGCTCATATACGTAAAAGAATCAATAAAGAATTATTAATAATAGCTAAGGCATGGGCAGTCCATTATACTGAGCAGGCTTAGTCCCTCCAAATGTAGATTCCACATTCAGTTTTGCAAGTGCAGCTGAAGAGACCTGGTGTAACTTCATTGATCTTTGGGTGTAACTGAGAGCAGGATGTGGCCCCTAGCTCTAGGAGCTATTCTTTAAATTATTTTTAAGAGCAGGAAACATGACTTCTGGTTTGCAGTGGTTGAAATGCCATGTAACTCAGGGAAAATTGTGAGGGGAGGAAAAGGACTGAAGTGAGTCTGTGAGCAAGCTCTTTCTGCTTGGAAATGACAGAAACTTGTTTTCAAGTGCTCTTTAAGTCACAAATAAGAGCGCAATAGTTTTAATGCTACTATCTAGCAGTCATTTTCCATAGTATAAATGCACTGTAACTTAGCATGATTTCTGTGCTCCTGGGAGGCTGTAGACTTAAATAACAAGGGTGTTCCAGGTCACAGCTGAGATGCAATTAACCCTGAGACTGAAGAAATACCTTCCCACCTGCAGGAAGGATTCTCATTTTGAATAGCTTTCTATTAGTTTTCCTGTGGGAATGACACAATATTGGCAGTATTTCTGGAACTAATATGACAGTGCTAGCCAGGGAGCAGTTTAGCTGTAGGTCCTTAACACTTCTGTGGTCACTAGGGGTTCTGTGGGCTTTCAGTCAGGCCCTGACTATTTTCTGGCTATGGCGAAAATTTTTTGTCCTTCCAAAACTGAGGTAATTCCATATGGCAAAAGAAAAGTCATGCTTACACACAAATGCGCCCCTTGTTAATATATATATCTGAGCTGTGACTGTTGTTTGTTAATTCCTAGTTCTCTCTTGGATAAAGCTAATAATGGTTGTGTTTTCAGCTGACCCAAAATATTCAGAAGTGTTTGAAATGCCATAAACCAAATTTATTTGTATCTGGGGAATAACCTGATAGATAAACCATTGGGTAGGAACACTTACATGAGTCAGAATTTATGATTATTCAAAGTCCTATAGCTAGTGTTATTAGGAAAACTTTAAGAACTTGGAAATGATCATTTATGGTGGCAAAAAAATTAACTTTTTTTTTTTTTTTGTTCTTTAATTCACTGTACAGTTTTCACCCGTCTGTAACTTGATGTGCCTCAGAAAACCACGTCAGCTCCCTGCATTCTCTGAATTCCTTTGCCTCTTTCTCAGGGATTGGTTTTGTGTTGTTTCTGCTACTGAACTTTTAGATAAACTGGTATATCAAAACTACAATCCAGGTTACTACTTAATTAAATGTTCTTTCATCTTTTTTTACTTTTGTATAACTCTTACTTTACTGCAAACCTCCTTCTGCAGAGGGAGACAGAGAATAAAAATGAAACAAACCAGGAAAAATTACTATGAAAGAGACATGGTTTAGGACAGAACACTTCAGAGACATTTGGAAGATGTCTTTTGAGTCTTAGAAGTGTAGATGTTTCCAGCATGAAAAGATGACGTCCTCCCAGAGAGGACTCTGTTCATCTGGAAAATGGGTTTGTGATGACTAATAGTTCATTTTATACCTACCTCTGCAAATTTTCTGATCCGGGACATACAATACCAAAAGCCACTGGCTAAAGGAAGAGGCTGACTTCAGTTGGTACTTGTGAAATCTTTAGAAGACATGGTCAGTGGACTGAGTCACTGATACATGAGAGCAGGACTGCAGTGAATTCAAAATGCATGTGATACAGTGGCAAACCAGCCTTTGTGAAATCAAATGTTATGTATCTGCTGGCTGTCCGGGATTGGGACTTGATAAGCACTGCTGTCATGTACAAGGAGATTATAGGCAGTGTTGCCACTGGCTCATGTTATCTTTGTAAAGCATAACCTGCAGGATCCTGTAGAACAAAACACAACAATATTGAAAGCAGTGAGATGTGGCTGTAGTGATGAGGCGAAAAATGATAGCTGTAGGAGCATCACAGAGGCACTCTGGCTCATCAGGCGCTGCATGCTGCTCTGTGTGTTTTGGAAGGGATTACTCCTAGTGATCAGTTCCCACTCTAAGTACCAGATAAATCAGAAAGTTAAAGTACTCAGAGGCATGAAAAAAGCATAGAGGGTAAATATTTTAATCAAGTGAAACTGAAAACAGATTACTTAAGGGGTCGTGAGAGAGGTATAGAAAATTAGGAATACTTATTTAGACCTATAGCAATAATTGAATGAACATCAAACTTGGCTTTGTTTTGAGAAGTGGGGGAACTTGGACCAGACTATTTTCTAATGTCCCTTCTGACCTAAATAATTCTTTGATTACTTCTTTTGATAAGAGGCAATAAACTTTTAAAGGATGTTTTGGCCTGTGGATCCTGTTGACATGGCATACTACTGAGTCCATGATGCTAAATAAGAAAAAGTGGATTAGACATCAGTATAGATGGAAAAAAAAAATCCACAGTTGGGTTGGATGGGATACCTTTTCCTAAGGGCTGAATGTTGTCAGGCATTGCAAGGCATTGTAAGAAAATTTCCAAATAGGTAAAAAGGAGTTTCCTCTCCTTTCCCTAGTGTAGTTGGTGTGGGCTGTGGACAGGGACAGCTCATCCGGTTTATTGGGACATACTCTATGCAGGGCAAGGTTCAGCTTTTGGTTACAAGAAGATGGTTCTAGTAACTTCAGCATAGGAACATCTTCATAAGGCAGTCTGACTTCCCTACAAAATTATTGAAAAAAAACCAATGTATAAATTTGCCCTTGATTTAAAACTTGCATTTTGCACTGACACCAGTTTTGCTATCTGTTGCACAGGCAGAGAGAGGGTCCAATGCATCAGTATTTATCAAGGATGCTGTGCTAAGCTGAGAAATGTATGAAAGAATTAACTAGGGAAATGCTGAAGTCCCTGCCTTGCAGAAGGTACAGCCAACTGTGTTACACTGGTCTGTGACCCCTAGAGTACTGTTACCCCAGATGAAGCCAATGGTTTCCTATTTTATGCAAACTAGGCCAACAGACTTTTGGAGTGTTTAAAAAAAAATAATTCATCTTTTCTTGAGTAAAAGCAGATTTAAAGAAATTGGTTGGCCATTTTCTACAATAAAACCCACCAACCTGTCCTCATCCAGAATTTATTTCAATAACATGTTCACTTCAAGAGTGGGTAATAAGCAGATTATTTTTGAAAAGTAAGAGGAAAAGAATATAAGCCTGAAAACCACTTTTGTTAGTGCTGCAGTATGCATCTCCTGCAAGGTTAATAATAGAGTAATCTCTGTCAACAAAGGAAAGAGCCTGACAACAGAGAAGAAATCCAAATGGGTTTGAGTTCCTTGCATAATTGTTATTTTAATTGCCATGTTCAGAAAAGGCTTCAGAGGTTCCTCAAACACTGCTCATCTCCAGATGAGATTTACCAGTTCACCACTCACAAGGTTTCTTTTGAAAAGTCACTTTCTTGTTTTATCATGTTTACAAAAACTGAAGTGAGAGTTAGTTATGAATCTTCTGTTATTTGAGTTGATGGCAGATGCTAGGAAGGCTTTGTTGTGTGATAGAGTTAAACTCTCTGGGACTGATTACAAAGAAATTCCATTAGCAATATTTAAATGCCATCTTTGAAAGGCACTCAATAATATGCGTGTTGGCGCTGATCAAGAATAGTACCTTTTAAAAATGAAAAAGTAATGTAACTGTTAGTTTAACATAAAAATGTCAAACTGTGGGCAGCCTCTTGTCATTAAAGAATCTGGGCTATTTCTGATGGGAATAAGGATGAACAGGGTGGGGGGAGAAGCGGGTACTAGAAATTGCAGATGTGCAGAACTACTTGGAGATAATTTGTGCTGGCAAATAACACTGTCAGTCAGTTTGGGAGTAATACAGGCAGCTTGATACCTGTTCTTCCTTAGCCATTTCAGTGATTTCTTTTTCTTAGTATCTTCTTTAATAGCTAGCAGAGCTATGTTAATGGTGTGCTGAGTGGAGGTGGATTTGTCCAGATTTAAAGAATGTGCTTTAGCAAGTTCATAAAATGCATTAAAACAGCAGACTTCCTTGTCACTGAATTGAGGGATATACCTGTGAGAGGGGAAGAAGGATCCTTAAACTTTGGAGGCTAGTGGAACTGGTGCTTAGATAGGACAAAGGGGATGATGTGCATCTCTTGTTTTCTGTCAGTTCCTGTTAAGGTTATGTCTCAGGATAAGTAACACACTGCAGGCAAGCATCAGCCTTTACCTCATCTAAAAGTAGCTTCCGAGGAAACAAAAGTCTGGTACAAGTTCACTTGGAGGGATGAGTGGTACATGGGTTTGTTGCTTGGTTTTGGGAGGCCAGTGCCTGTCTTTTCTGTGAAATTAAAATTACTTCCATTATGTAATTCACACACACACAGACCTCCCCCTCCCCTCCCCCCCATCTTTAAACTAGGCTATGTATCTATTGTTCTCTCTACCTGGGCGTATTTCAAATCTCTTGTCACTGTCTACGTAGTCACTGTTTGCTCCAAAAATGTCCCACCTAAAATGAGGCCTGAGCAACAGCTGCTGTTGTGATAGTATGTGGATATACACCAATAGCTGTCTTATTATTTAAATGTAAATTAGAAAGAAAACATTAGCATCTCCATTTTGCAAGACAGGAGCTGAATGTTAGTGTGGTTTGAACAAGGTCATGCAGGTCTGTGGCAGATCCAGAAACTGAACATCCCAGTGCACTGTGTGCGCCCCAAGATATTCTTTCATTTTAATCTTTATATCTTAATGACAAATTCTGACTTGTTTGTTGAATCAATTGCTTAGACTGAAACAGATTGTTTCTTATTTTTCCCATGGGGTTCCTTTCTTTTATTCTTCTTTCATCTTTTTTTCCAAATCCCTCTGCATGCTACTTATAAATTTCCTACTGTACTTTTTATTTTCAACCCAATACTCTGAATCTTCCTCTTTTGTTAATCTGTTGCTCTTTGCACCTTAATACCTTTTTTTTTTTAATGCCTCTTTTATCCCAACTTCCTAAAGCATTTAATCGATAGATTTGATGCCTTTTCATGTCAGCTTAATATTTTGTCCTCCCTTGGGGCCACCAGTCATTGGCTTACAGTTTTTGTCATTGTTAATTGTTATACTTTGTTTTATTGCTGTGTCCTTCTGTTATCCTTTCCCAATACTTTGCTCCAAAATGCTATATAAATAGCTTAAATATAGTGTAGTGGGCCAACTGTAAAGTAAATCAACGGACAACCTTGCTGCGAGGCCAAAACCTGGGGTCCGCTAGAACTATGCTGCAGAAGGCTAGCTGAAAGCTGAGCACCATTTTCTCTTAGCACCACTACTATCAGAATTTCTCATTGTTGTTAATTCCTAACATTAATTTTTTTATTGTTTTTTTCTCTAACACAAAGGATAATTAGGGGGCCTGATAGATAGCAGGTGCAGTAGTTAGTTAGATTGCAACACAAAAGGCTTGTCTTGACTTACTCCTAAAAAGAAAAACCAAGTCCTAGGAACGCTGAGGACCAGATCCAAAAGTGTTTTGAGTGACTGTCACTTCAGGTTATGTAAGAAACTAGTTGTTTGAGGAAGCTACAGTTGAACTGAATATGGAACAAAGTCACTTTAATCCTATTACAAGCTCTTGCATCATCTGTCATTAAGTGTGTGGCTTACTTTTGACAAGCAATTGCTGTGGAGTGCTTGCCTTAACTCCCACCAAGGGCTGACCAGGTTTGTCTCCAAGCCCACCATCAAGACAGCTTTGGATGGAAGTCCTACAGATGTTGTTATGTTCCTGTAGGCCAGCGTGTGAAGTAAGGATTTCAGTAATTACTAGGAGTTTTTAACATTTCTGTTGTGCTTCTTGTGTGTCAGTGCAGTGTGGCTGGAATTACCCTTTTCCCCAGAGAAAAAGTAACCAGAATGAAGCAACTGGGTGACATACATGATGGGTTCTAAAAGATCTTTGGCACATCAAGAAATATAATATGCAATTGTACCACAAATTTAAGCTCAAATAATTAAGGACTGGGGGGCGGAAAGAGTTCAGCTCTTTGAATACGAACGTATAAATGTATGTGTGTTAGCTCAGTAAAGTAGACATCTTGCTTGCATCAAGCTGCGTCTCCGTCTCTCAATCGCGACAAATTGGTGACCCCGACGTGATCGCCCGTGGTGAGACCGCCGAGGAAAGACGAACCGCCTATCTGGTGGTAGGTCGCGAGTCCCGCAGGACGTTGAATGAGCTGCTGAAAGGAAGCAGGATAAGCCGGCCGGCCACTTAATCCCTCCGTCTGGAACGAGAGGTGAGCTGCGGGAAACTAAGAAAATGGGGAATCAGGCGTCTTCCCCTGAGAGAGACGTTTATGAACTAATGAAAGCATTGCTAACAAAGCATGGGAAAAAGACCCTCTCGGGGCAGGATCTTAAGTTAATACTTCAGTGGGTGCAGGTTAAAATCCCCACAGTAACTGCCTCTTCGATATGTACACGTGAGCTTTGGGATGATGTGGGGGTAAAATTATGGGATGCGGCTACAGCGGGGGACGAAGAGGCGCAACGTATGCTCCCTAGATGGAGAATTGTTTTTGAGACTGTGAAAGCACAGGAGCAAATGCAACGGGACTCCTGCAAGGAAGAATCAGCGCCTTCTCAGTCACCCCCTGCCTTAACCTCTCCTGATGCTACTAATGGAGTGAAATCTTCTGCGCCACCTTTAGCTTGCGCCGCGAAGTATTCCCTTAAAAATGATCCCTTTGATCCGGGACCTATCGACCCTGAAAAGGAGCCTGATTTATTTCCCCCTGACCCTCATGATGTTTGGGGAAAAATTAAGCGCCAGGCATTGAAGGAAGGGGAGCTGGAAATAGCAAAAACTATAGTCGCCCCTGTAATATATCAGGCGCGGGGGGGGGTGTCAATGGGAAGCACTCTCCTTCTCGGTCATTAAGGAGTTACGCCGTACAGTTACTGAGCACGGGCTATCATCTCCCTATT
>JAVJGJ010000002.1:30233954-30250813 GCA_035590215.1 Microhierax caerulescens
ATGTACACGTGAGCTTTGGGATGATGTGGGGGTAAAATTATGGGATGCGGCTACAGCGGGGGACGAAGAGGCGCAACATATGCTCCCTAGATGGAGAATTGTTTTTGAGACTGTGAAAGCACAGGAGCAAATGCAACGGGACTCCTCTTACAAAATAATTTGCCTAAAACATCAGTTTTACTTTTGTTTTTTATGTTTAAAAAACCCAACACCATCTATTGGACGAAAGCATTTGTATTTTTTTCTACATTAAAAATTGAAGATGAAGAGAATAGAACAAAATACAGGAAAAAAATAATTATTTTGCTATAGTTGCTGGCATACTATGGGAATATGCTAGGGGTGATCAAAAACCTTGTTCTGTTGTGCAAGGCAAGTGCTGGTCCAAGAAACATCCATGCACAATCAGTTTGAGGTGGAACTGTTTGTGCTTCTGATTTCAAGGTCAAGGAGATAGGTTTTCAAGGCAGTTAGAAAAAGAATTGTTGTGCACAAATAGTGCTGCTGTAGATTTCAGGATTTACTATATATCATAATATTGATACATTTGATAATGGCTCTGAGGCTGTTCCTCCTGGGAGGTGTCAATAATGCTAGAAATGTTGGTAAGATGTGAGAGGGGGTGGTGACAGGGTAGTACAGAGTGTTTTGGAAGGGTGCAGGAGAACTGGTAAGTGTTGACTTCCCCACTGACAGACAATCAGAAGGAGAGGTGTCCTGAAAGGTCAGCAGTGCAAAGAAATATTTAGAGAGTCCGAGAGGGACACAAATCTATTTCTCAAATTTACCAGTAACAAGTGGCACTGGGACCTCCAGATGTTGTAGGGGAATTTTAAAACGAGGTACAACTAATCAGCTTCATGTGAAGCATATAAGCACCTACATTTCCTTAAAAAAGCAGGAGATGGCATCAATTTTGCACCTTTATAGGAGTGGTGAATATGGATGCTCAAATGTACATGAAGACCTCCCAGTGTCTGGAGGCTGTTAGGGCAGATGTTGCAAAGTGGTCAGAGGATGCACTGTGAGTAGACAGACACGGGGCAGGCAGTGGGTGGTGTACATGTCCCTAGCAGGTTGGACTTCTATTGAAGTCTAAGATAATTTTGTAACTTTTGTAAACCCTATGTAATCAGTAAAGCAAAAGTTTTTCACATAGCTGAAACTCTGGGCGGCTTTTTAGAAGAAGCAAAATGTACCTCATTAATTTGATGCAGGAATGTGTGAGCCTTTAATTAGGGACTCTCTAATAAAAGCAGCAGCGGACTTCCCTTTGTATAATTGCTGTGATGGAAATTTGTTCTCCTGAGTTTTAGATGTGTCTTTTTTTTTTTTAATTATTGCATTATATCTTTAAAGAGGGAATAAGTGTGTTTATTATGGTGGCTGTATTTGCCCTTAATTTGCATTAAGCATCTATTTATTACTAAGAAGTTTGCTTTAGCAGAGTATGTGCTTGCAGAAAAGCAGAGCTATTGATTAGATTGCTTCTGAGGAACTTTACTCTCATGACAGTTGAGGTAGATTTGGTGTGGAGTACCGTGGTTTCTATAAACAGTGTATTATGCATGTGTGTTTTGTCCACTAGCTGTTTAACAGTTCCTGTTGGAAGTCATTTTTTGTCTTGTATGGAATTGGTATGGTTTGAACAGTGGCATTTCCTTCTCCTGTCCATTTGCTCTATTATGGCAATAATTAACCAGCTTTCTGCTTTCACTTTCACTTTCATTAATATATCGATCCCTTGAGTATTGTAAATGGGGTCTCAGTATATATACTTTTGCGTGAAATTACATTCCCAGTAGGTCTAATATTTATCCCAAACAGATTTCAGAAACAAAAAAAGAACCTTGCAGCACAAATGTCCTAAAATTATTTAGGACAAAAAGGTTCAGAAATCTGGACACCAATATATGACTACAGGGATTTTTGTAATTCTTTTCTCTCTGATGTTGAAAACATGTAGAGGTCTGGCTATGATTTCTGTACATTATAGCTTTCATATATTGCAGTGAGAATAGGGTCAAGCAAGCTCATTCAGTTGTTAATTTTTTTGATATTTTTGAGAAAAGGAAAAATATTCTAGAAAACCAGCTTATTGTCTTTTGAATACTTTTTGTTTCAGTTTGAGACTTTTGGTTTTAAATAACTTTTGATTTTAATTTTAGGAATACTTTGGAAAACCTCCATCTAGATATTCTCCCTCTTTTGGGGTCATAAACCCTAATTTTTCTTCAGGAAGTGGAAACAGTCTTTGTTTTGATTCTGTGTCCGCCCCTACCCCCCTGGCCCCTGTGCTGTTTTTTCAGCTCCTATTTCTTCTTTCACCAAAGGTTCAGTGCAAAATCACTTGCAGGTTTGTATCTGGGAGTTTCACTGCTTAGACCCCTTGCTTCGGGTCTTTTAATCCAAGGTTCTCAATCTAATACACGTGAAATTAAATCGTTTCATGAAAACAGAAGTATTCCCTGTATGGGAAACATTGATTTGCTGCTTTATAAAAAATTTAACATTTCTGCTGTATGGTGTGGGGGTTTTCTTTTTTTTTTTTTTGGGGGGGGGCTGTTTTTTGGGCATACATTTGTTTGTATTGCTTTTTTTAAACAAAAAAGCTTACATTCTTACCTTTGGAAACCAGGGGATTTGAGTTCATTTTGGGGAGACTTCTGCTTCCTCTCCTTTCTTGCCCAGAATACAGCATAAGCAGCAGTGGCAAAGCCTGTGCTGTGCAAAAAATCAGAAATATAACACTTTTTCATACCTAGGATACTTATTTCACCTTCCTTGTACTGATCTGCAGCAGCAACATCAGAAGCTGAAGGACGTAAAGGCTGTGACTCTTGCCTTCGAGAGCCTTCACCTTGTTTTTGAGACAAATCTGGGTGATTTTGAGCAGTATTGCATCCTGTCACAGTGTTTTTGAATTCGTCAGCAGTCTTAGCAATGCTAAAGCTGTAAGCAAGTTTGTAAAGAAACAAAAAAGAGCTTTGGACAGCTTCCTGTGAGTTAGAAAATAAAGGACAGATTTGAAAGTGAAGTCAAATCTCCTTTAGAGTCCTTTATTTGTAAGATGTGTATGGATTTATGTCCTGGGAAAATACCTGTGTAATTTTATCTTCCCTTGGCATGCTGGAAAAATAGGGTACAAAGGTTCTGTGCTGTCTTCTCAGCAAGGCACAGCTGCAACTTCAACTGCTATAAGGAGGACTGGGGCTTGTTGCAAAATCAAGGACGATAATAAAAATCGTGTTGTTCTTCTGAAAAGCCTTCAAGTTTCTGTTATAGAAAGCTAGACATGGGTTTTTTGGTTCTTCGATGAGTGGGAATTACTTTTTGAATTACAAGAATGTTTTATTTAGCAGAAAATGTAGGTTTCCACTAGAGGTATTGATATGAGTGGGTATCCTTTCTCTGTTAAGAGTCCTGCACATGGGTTACTGCCTAGGTTTCAAACAGTGTAATGAAAGAAGTTGTGTGCAAGAAGAGTTAGAAAATAAAGCAATGAAAGAAGCAGAATTCAGGGAAATGTAAATCCTGCCTTGCATTTGCATAACCAGTGCTATATACTGAAGTGGTGGACATAGATGCTCTGGCTCAGTAAGTCCAGCTACAGATTTGGTACTTGTTTTTCACCTTCTCAGACGCATTCTTTAACCATGTAAAATTGCCTGACTGGATTTAGGTTAAACCAAACTGACTATTTCAGTATGTCTGGGGAATGCAGTAATTGAAGCAGATTGTAACAATTGGAAATAGCTATTCCCACCATTTGTATCCCTGTCATACTTGGGATCTTCATAGTACTAAAAAAGCTAGTTAACCAAGAACCTGTGTGCATGTGACTGGACAACAGAACATGGTCTTGGCTCTGGTGTATCTTTTTTTTGATGATTACTATAGCTTATTCTTTTCTTCTGTCTCCTGCTTCAGAGATGCTATTTATTAAAAGTATTTGTTAATGATTCCTTTTGACCTATCAGTCTCAAGCAATAGGATAATGCCAAGCAATTGTGCCAGTGCCATGAAGATGGCAAGGAGGGCTGTCCCTGCCAACAAAGTGCAGCCATTTGCTTGGAATACGTGTGGAATCAGGGAATCCCACAAAGTACCTTGCAAGGCTTGCCAGCTTTCTCACCTGGATCTCTCATAATTCCTGAAACAATTTTATTGCCATGTTTCTCTATTTAGTCAACCCGCCATCCACACAGGGACCAGAACAAGCAGAAAATTGTTTTCCATATAAATTCTCTTTCCTAAATGGAAAAGACCCTTAAAGACTTTGTTTTGCCTTGCTGCACAGGCAGGTTCATATCCAGGAGTGTTTCTTTTGTAGCAAAACCACATGTTGGGGATATCTGTGTGGAAACCCAGCCCTGGGAAGGTACTTAGGCTCAGACTGTCACAGTGCTTATATGCATAGTTAACCTAATAATATTGAGAGTGCTTACACATGTATTTACTTTATTAACATCAGTTCAAATCCCATTTGTTTCCTTGCTCTGTACCTGCGTGCCCAGTGCTGGGAGCCCTCCTACAGATGTTGCTTCTCTTCCTGCTCTCTCCCTCAGCGGCTGGTGGTTATTTGTCCAGCTCGGAGTTGTTTCTGAAGCCTCACCATGGTCTCCTTGCTGCAGATTTCTCTCAGTTTAAAGGTTCTTCCCTCACCAAATGTACCCCGAGCCCACGGCTTGTCCCTCTGCCTTTTGGCGGGCAGCCCGGTTTTGGCGCCGAGCGGGTGTTCCCTCAGTCGCCTCAGGGGAGCCCGCCCCCGCCGGCCGCGCTGGCTCTGGAAGGTTCTGTGGAGAGGCACAGCCCCTCAGCGTCTGAGGGGAGAGCGCCCCGGTTACAGCCCGTGATGGGACAAGGCTGCCGCAGCTCTTCAGAAAAGGTTCAAAAGGGTTGGAAACGTGTGTACTTTGTTGAAGCGGAGGTTTGGTCGCATGGCACTCCTGCTGCTGTGAGAGAGGGGATCTCACACAGTGAGTGCAGCAGCAGGGCTGCCTGCAAACATGGCGGGAGCTGAGCGAGGTGACAGGCCAGGCAGCGAGCAGTGCCAGGTAATTTAGGGAAGGGGCTGGTTTGGGAACCAAAGCCACTGCTGTCTGGCAGTGATGGAGGTGCCATGGGGTGCTGGGACTGTGGGCTGCTGGTGGTCAGAGAGTGGACAAAGAATCTGAGGACAGCCTCACACCAATGCTGTATGCACAGCCATGTGAAAACACATGTCAGGTCACTGAACCAGGCTAATACCATGTCTCTAGCAGTCCTATCCTTGCTGATTCTTAAATTTTTTCCTTTACAGATTTTTTTCAAGATTTAAAGATTCTTGCTATTTTGTTGTTGTTTTTCTTGCTCTCCACTTTGGTAGTGAATGTTTTTGAGCTGCAGCCATGGAGCTGTGCTGCTCTCCCCTGGGCTGAAGGGCTCAGGTAATGGCAGCAGGTACCATAGAGCAGGTCAGGGAGCAAGCAAGTGAAAGGTTTCCTCCTGGCAGGATCGTATTTTATTCCACAGGGAGACAACATTTCTTTGCAAAACACTCCTCTGACTTTAAAATAATACATAATAACTATAAAATTACCAAATGTCAGGTAAACAAAAAGTTATTAAGGATGACCTTATTAGTTCTATCTGCAATTCGCAGAGCGAGGTAATTGTCAAGTCGCACTGTTATTAGGTTGAAATAATAGTTTGGGGACCATCAACATTAAAATTTCATTATGATGGGACAAAAAGGCTCATGTATAATCAATAGTAAGAATCCATTATTATTGACTTGGAATGAATGAAGCATGAACGCATTTGTGCAGATATGAACAGTTAGCAATCTTTTGAATAATAAAGAATTAACACTACACAGATAATGTCATTCTGGGAATTGGACTCAAACTCAAATTGGTGCATGTCTCTTTGTTATAAAGTCAGATTCACATCCCTTGGTAACTTCCATTAAGCTGTTTCTCAAAATACTCTGTGTCTACAATTTTGTATTCCTCTGCTCTGGCTTGTGAGGGAAGCTCTGTTGCTTGCTGTGTTCGGTGATGGCACTGGGAATAGTACTGCATTGGGATGCTTAATGCACTGTACATGGGTGGGTATGTGGAAGCTGCTTGGGAGGCTGCTGCTGCTTTCTGCCATCTTGAGCTTGGCAGTGGTGTTTCAGTGAGACAGTGTGGTGTTGTTTGCATCACAGGTGCTAGATTGACATAGGTAAGAGCAGAATAGGTAAGAGTATCTGGGGACATGGCCAGCACCATGGACATAGTGTGCAACATTACCTTGTCTAATGTACATGATGTGTCGAGGCAAGCTGTTCCCAACATGTTCTTTTCTGTCGGTGTGGGATATATCATATTGGCAGTATTGTTAGTCTCTTGTTTTCCACTGAGGAGGTGGACCCAAAATGCACTTCAAAAAACCCCAACAAAACCACAAGTCGTTATGTGCTAAATCTGATGCAGCTACATTTCTTCAACCTCACTTTGAGTTTCTATGTACTAAGTGCCTTTGAAAGGTGTTATTTAAGGGTGTTTAAACCCTGCTTCCAGACTAACAGCTGCTTACCAGCATTATCTTCTGGCTGTGGTTTACCAGGTTCCTCATACTGGCTCCCAGCTGCTGTGATACCCTCAGTACTTGGAATTTGAGTTAGCTTTTGACTTTAGACTGCAGTTTTACTGGGAAGAAGGGTTGCGTTGCTGCAGACTTGCCTCTGCTATTACAGTGAAGAACCTTGGACATGTAGTATCACTTTACGTGTTATGGTCTGTTCCTTAGTGCTCCTATTTCCATGTCTTTCAAGTTCCCAATCAGGGAGCACTCTTGTGTGAGAGATTCTAGCCTTCTGCTATGAGGCATACCTGCTCCAGTTATCAGATGTGCAGAAATGCAAGTCCTCCCTATGCTTGAGAGCACAAGGGAGGTTCCAGCCAGAGAGCTCCTAGGAACAGCCTCTTCCAGAAACTTGCTCTGTTTTCTCTAGTGGCTTCCTTCAGTAGCATGCCCTATTTCTGTAGGAATTGGGAAAGTCACCCAATGCCTTAAGTAAAGAGATCTTGTGGCAAGTGGCACTTGACAGGCTCAAGGAGACTTTCTGGGGAATCTGGGTAGTCATTTATTTTTTTTCAACTGTGAAATGGGAACAATCATTTCTTAGTCAGTGGAGAGGGAATAATCATTTATTACTTGCATTACAATAGCACTAAGGACTGGTTAGGCTAAATGCCCAGAAATTGAAAAAGTTAAGGAATTAAGTATAATCTCTCTCTTTTTTTTTTTTTTTTTTTTTTTAAAGGGACCAATGATACTTTAGATGGAAGCTCAACAGGGGAGTGAGTGGTGCATTGCAGTGGCACCTGCTTTAATCCATCAGAATGGTTATAATTATGAAAGAAAGAGTGTTATTTCCTTTCAACTTTTAGCAACAGTGCACTGCTGCTTCCCTATACTTAACTTTCAGCTGCTTTTCAGGGGTGGGAAAGGAAACAGCTGAGAGACAGAGCAATGACCCAGCTGAGCAGCCCATCTGTTGCTGAGAGGGGCATGGAAGGGAAGGAAGGTACCACCAATAAGCCCTTTAGATCCTGTTCCCCCTGCCTCACTGCTGGGGAAAAGGGGAAAATTGGGCCTAATCCTTGGAGAGAGGGAGAATTATGCTGGTTTATTTCTGGTGTCCCCTTTTCTGAGAAGAAAGGGGGGGAAGCCCTTAACCATTCCAGTAATGAAGGGCAGAGATCCAAATAGTCTTAGAGCATGTGAACTTGTATTTAATTTGGCTTAGTACCCAGAACTTGTTTGATGAAGTGATGTACATGCCTCCTTTTTCATCATTTGTCCATGTTGAGAGTGGATGTAATTGACAATCTGAGAGATGTCTTCAGTGAGAGAGACTGAGGGGATACATGCAGAATTCTGAGAGGCACTGGAAAGTTTTGGCTTGCCAAAGGCATGGATCATTTTCTCACTTGCCTTTTTTAAAACATTTTTTGGCGTTTTTTTGTTTTGCTGACCTATGATGTAAGGCATTGGCATTAACTTTACTTGCCTGAGGGTTAGGAACAAGGAATATATGTGTGTTTTAAACTTAGGAAAAAGGCAATTTATACAACTTCTTTTGGGCTGAACCCAATTTCTGAAACTGTTCTTCAAATTTTTTTTATTTTTTTTAAGCAAGAGATATATGCAGGGTACATAAACATTAACAGAGTTAAAACAGGGTTTTACAGAGTACGTAGCATAAATCAATGGGTAAGTTGTTCAGAACAGGACTAACAATGAATATAACTGAGCATACATAAATCTAGGGAGGAGGAAACCTTTTTTTCTCATCTTGTCAAGCCTCCTACTGATTTATAAAATAGATGAGTAGCCAGAAAAATCATCAAAGGAATTATACACTAGTTTAAAAATACCATACTGTTGTATTCACAACACAGAGTATTCATCACTGATACAGTTCCATAATTAAATTGTTAAGCATAAGTCCCCCAAACCAAATCTGCTGCTTTATTAGATTGATTGATCACTGCAGAGTTTGTCTACCTAGAAAAATCCTATTTTTTTCTCCTGAGTTGCATCAACCTGTTTTCTTTTAGTGCTAAAACTAATTTAAAGTAAATAATTTAAAAGCTGACTTATTAGCATAACTGAGTTTTAAGTTAAGTTGTAATTTTAAACTCCAAGTGTTTCAAATTATTTTTCATATCTAAACCTAGAAAACGTGCATGCTATAAAATTTTCACTTCTTGTAGTCTGCTTCTTCTGGGTGTCGGCTTCCCAGCTGTGCTGCTTGATCCCTGTTGACTTCTGTGTTTGTTCCCATTTGTATGCAGAAGTTCTTCTTGCACTGTTATCAAGAACAAGTGATACCTGGGAAGAGACTTCCATACTTGAATTCTTTCCATGGGGAAAATATTTCAGTTGTGCCTTTCTTGTAATCTATTTCTGAATATTTGAGGTGAATGATAAACATATAGTGCCTGCCAATAAAAGTAACATTTCAAGTAAAAGCATTTACTTATAGGTCATAATTGTTTTTAAGTAGTATTTCTAAGGGGTAAATGCAATGCAATTTACAGTAGTTTAAACCAACCATGAGAATACTCCATGCTCATAAACTGCATTTCATTTCTAAACTGTCATGAATACCCAAGAGACAATGAATTTGCACACATACATTTGAAAATTTGGTGTTTCTTTACTTTTTTTGAGTGCCTGGAAACTACCTTGCTGAATTTGTACCTCATGTCTCTGGCCTTGTTTTTATTGCTGTAGCATACCTGGCCCCAAATAATTGCAAGTATAGGCAAGGTCTAATTTTATTCCTCCTTATTCTTACCAGTTGGAGAGCACACAATATTGCTGAAGAGACATAAAGAGAAGTTGCAGTTCTATTAAGGTGAGAGCATGTCTGTACTCAATAGAAGCCCTTTTTGTATGACCCCTCCACTAATCCAGCCCTTTGGATTAGAGAGAAGGATTTCTTTTACCTTAGCAATAAAGTAACCTACTCACAGAACTGTTGGTACTGCTATTTCTGCTTCTGGATAGAAGCCAGTATAATGACAGAAACTGTAAGTTGTTACTTTTAGTGGTTTATTTTTATTAGATGAGAGAAATAAGTTTACCAGTTCTATGTGGTCTAGCATCCTTCATACTTAAAATAAATAATGACCTTCCTTACCTTTCTCTCAGCCAAAGTGTCTAAGCTCAGAGAAAACTAATTGGCTTGGCCATCTCACTCTTCTGAGGACAATTACTCTTTTTATTAAAAAGAGACGGAGTGATTGTATCAATTCAGTCTGAGTCTGTGCAAACAATTTTAAAGGTTTTGTAGTCACTCCAAATTGGCATGTTTAATGTCCGTCAGATGCAGAAGTGCGAGCCATTGAGAAATGAAAGTCTAGTCTTCAAAATTAAATCTGTTCATTTTTTTTGAGTGCAAAAAGCATCTTAAAAAATTTAACTTACATTTCTTTGTCACTTTTATAACTCAAAAATGCTAGACAGGTGTTCTTGAACTTCAGGAAAACTGTGAATTTTACTGAATTTTGAGTGGTTGCATGAAGATGGTGATGAGAAATACTTCTGCTCACATCAGCTTCCAAAAGTTTAGGTCCTCATTTAAACTTGTTCCAGTCTTTGATCTGGCAGATGGACTGGACGTCTCTTGCCATATTTTAACTTTTCTTTTAATTTCTGCCACTGTAAAAAATTTGTGAAAAAACTGCCTCACTTGGCTTTTTTTCCCTTCTGCTGTCAAAGAAAGCAGGTGATTGAGAGACCTTGACTTTAGTGGGACCTAGATCTGGACTTCAAAACCATGTAGGATGGAGGGAGGGGAAATTTCAAAGCTGAGTGTTCCAAAATGTTTTGATGACAGAGAATCTTGTTAGGCAAACCAGGTGTTTTTTGACTTGTCTTACCTAAACTGTATAATTCTGCAGTAACTTCTTATAATAGTGGGGTCTCACAAGTACTTCAGTTGTTTACATCTCTTAGTTATGATTCAATAAAAAATGATTCTGCCTGTAATAGGTAACTATTTTCCCTGTGATGTTTGAACTTCCATCATGGCATTCATTATATCACGTAATATAAAGAGTTCTTTGTAATTTCATTTTGACAAATACATATTTCATGTTCATAACATTATAGAAAATAACTTGCCTTTGTTTAACTCTTTAGCTTCTGCCCTGTTTTTATTTCGCTATGCAATATCATTTTACTATTCATGTGCAGCATTCTTTTTAGGGAATATATGTATGCCACATGTAAAAAGAGTGCAATTTTGAACCTTGTGTGTATTTATATTTGTCATATTCAAAAATCAGAGCTTTAATTGCTTATGTACTTGAAAGAAAGTTAGTCAGCAAAAATCTCAATGGCTGTGTCATCCCAAGTTGGGTTATTTATCAAAGTCTTTGGGTCTTTTAATTCCCAGTGTAATTCCATTCTAAAAGTTTTCTGATATGTTAAAAATAATCTCATTTAATATACCCATGAAGAAGTTAAGTGCCTAGGCTAAGCTACTCTCCTGGGCTTTTGCTCTGAATATTAAAAAATTGCTTCTAGATTTGTCCCACTTAGATTAGAAACTTTACCCTACTCCACTGCTCACTTGATGATGCTTAGATGAATAGGACAGAACTGTGTGGGGTTCTGGGCCCCACAGTTTAAGATGGATGTTAAGGTGCTTTGTACAGAAAGTTTAATTCCTCAGCTGAGCACAAGGATAGATAAAACCATGCATCAGTAGAATCCCTTAAATATCTATAAAAGAACAGGTGAAATTGTCTAAGATGCCTCTAGTATTCAGCATTGTTTCTCAGCTTTTTCTGATGCTGAGATCCATAGATCTGATGATCCATAGATCATCCAGATCTGTGGAACTGTTCTATGACTGGTGAGTATTTACATTGTGGTTTTTCCCCCTTTATTTTGTAGGAAAACATTCTCATAGCTTCCTCACTTCTAGGTTTTATGCTTGTCACTTTGCCTTTCCAGATCGCCTTCCACTCAGCAGATCATTCATGAATGAGGCCTGATAGGGCTTTTAGGACTGGATACCTCTGTGCTGACAGTGAGTGAGGGATCAGGTCTTGTGTTCAATACCTTGTGTTTGGTTTTGAAATCTGTCTTTGTTCCCATAGAACCAATGGTTTCACTCAGCTCTGTCCATTAACAGTAGACCACATTGTATCATATTTATTTAAAAAAGCATGGGATTATTGTTAACCAAAATAGCAAAATTGGAATACGTTCAATCCAAAGAGATATTTCCCCTCTGCATTCAAGGCATCAAAATTATTCTTCCATCAAAACATAACAATTGTTATGAATGATATCATAATACTGTGAACTGCTTAAGAGCTTCCACTTTAAAGCTGTAATGGGCCATGCAGACAGAAGGGAAAAAAAAGGCTAAAAGCATAAATTGAAGATAATCAATGTGAATAGACCTTACCCATTGTGCAGTTTGAATAGGATAAGCACACATTATCTGGCATAATTGGTTCATGTGATTTTCTAATTGAAGAGAAGAAGTAATTAGAGCCTAATTGAAGCAAAGTAACACAATGTCTGTCAGCATTTCGCCTTCCACCACACATTATATTATTACCTGTCATCTTTTACTTTAGTGGGAGTGAAAAAATGAGAAAAAAAATCAGTATAAAACCTTTGGAGTTTACCTAGCCAAAGCAAAGGTGCAGATAAAAGACACTAAATAAAAGTAAATAGGGCTGAGATTAACTGTGTACACTCATGGGTGCTTCCAAACTAGGAGTGTTCAGTTTGCCTAATTAAGAAATTAATTGCATTTTGTGAAATTATGTTACAAATTCAATCTTATTAAATCTTAGGAAGAAGAATATTTAAAACACGCTTGATTTGGCTCAGGCCTCTATACATTCTGCTTTACGTTTTGAAGTGAAGGATTTTGCAGTTTGCAGTGAAAAAGAAAATGGTTACTGTTTTTAGCAAAATGGTGGAGAGCACCTTTGCAACCCTCTGTGCTGAATTTTTTTTTTGTGGGTCAATTTTATTTCAAAATCTGATTAACATGAAAAGACTAATTGCTGTCAGTGTGGAAAAGGATTGTACTATGAAGTTATCTGGGAGATGCTTTGAATAAAGAGAGAGAGCATGTTGCAAGATATTTTCCATCTCTTGGGAACAGAAATAGGGCTTAGGGCTTTTTATTTCCGTGGGGAGGAAAAGGAGCCTGGGTGATGGAGTAGTTGTTACCTTTCCCTACACACAAAAATTTGGGTGTAACTTGAAAACAACTCTTTTGAGACAATATACAATTATTCTTTTTAAGGGTAGGTGGTATCTTGATGTAGTAAGAGGCCACATTAATTGAAGATAGAAGAACGGTTTTGTGAAAGAACTTGTAACTCAACTCTGCTTCCCTTGTTACTATCATGTATGTAGTGTTGTGTCATTGACACAAAATTGTCAATGTTCCACAAAAGTGGAACGGAATAATGAACATCTGAGGTCAATCATCTTCATGTTGCAAGTCCTGTCAGGTTTCTTGCTGGTCTTCCTGACACCAGTTACTAACCCATACTGTTAATAAAAGAAATTTCATCTCAGTATCCTTTCAGTGCATTTGTAGTTGCTTCTATGACTTTTTGTCAGTGTTGGATTCTAAACCACTGGTGTATAATATCATTGGGAAGATTTATGGACCAAAAGGCATGTTATAATCTTGATTTCTCTCCTTGCCATGTGTAGTAATACCTAGTGCAATAATAGTGCAAAGAGAGTTATTGTATTTCCTTCCTTTTATCTGTAGAAGAAAAAAACACATCTGTTTTGGAAACAGTGACTCAGTCTCTACTACCTACAATGTGCTTGACTCACTGGTATATTACAAATATGCCATCAGTCTTTAACCTAAGTATCTGGATTGATATTGGATAACAGCTGGCTCAAGTGTGTAAAATGGCCACAGGCAGCTTGGCTTTGATTCCTGTATAGTAGTCTTCAAAGTGTGATAAACTCTTAGTAGTATTCTGCTGCAATGAATTGTATGCATCTGAGGGCCCCTGACAATATATGGTGTCCCAGGTCTTCAAACAAAAGCTCTTCTGATGTTGAGTTGCTCTGAAGGCCATTAATACCTTGTGCTGGTGGAAATGGCAGCTGTTTCTGTTTTCTAACACCCAACAGTTTTCTGTATGGTGTTTTCCAAGTTCTCAGTCAGAGGGTATCCTTTCTCTTAAATAAGCTCTTTTTTTACAGAGAAAAAAGGAAACTAAGAATGAGAGACTGGGAAGGTCTGGTAATCAGCAGCTGTGCTTTCTAGATCTGAAAACGTTTTGCTGGAAGCAGTGAGAACAGCACTGTGAAACAAACTGTTTTACCATGACTACAGCAAAACCAGCAAGTTAAGGAAGGCTTATCTGGGCATCTTCCTAAACTAGGGTGAATACAGAAGAGCTAGAGACCAGAAAGGCAGAGGGATTGCTAAAAGCATTTTTTAAAAAAAGCTTTTATATTTGAAGGGCTTAAATGGATTACATTGAATTAAAAGGAGTTTTGGTTTTGGGCTAGCACTGTTTGAGATTCAAGTAAGAGTTTCACAGTATAACTGTGTCACTGTTTGGTGAAAACCATGCTATCGTGCATTGATGCTGGGTAGGGCTGTACCACCGAGCAGAAAATGAAAATTGTATTGAGGACAGTGGGAAACAGTGGAGGAAGAGTGAGTAGCAAAAATGGGTAAAGGTATGCAGACTTATACACAACTCAAGACTATATAGAATGAGATGGTGTTGCTTGGAGCTAGGCAGGCAAAACTGAATGACTTATGCAAAAACAGAAATGAAAGTGCTCGCTTTTCTTTTGTTTTCCTTAGAAAAAACATGCTGGAAAATAACTGTATTACTTGATGAAATCTGAGGCAGTTCCCAGCTCTGCTGGTGCCCTTAAAGAAATAATTTTGATGGAAAGGCTTTGTGGAATCCATTTTATTTTTATTCTCTGTAGTCACAACTTGCCACACAGCTGCCTAACGTGTCCTGGAAAGGTTAGAAAGAACTGGAAAGGTTTAGAAATCATGGGCAGTGAAGGAGAACAAGAATCTGCTGAGTAAAAAGTCAGAAGTGTGTAAATTGACTATACTGAGGCTTTGTCTGCCCAATTCCTTAGGCTGAGCAAGATGTGTTCATTTGGGAAAGCTGACTTTTTTTTGTTTCCTTGTACTGGAATTTGGTTCACTTCCCATGAGAGGAAAGATTTAAATTGGTGTCTCTAAACTCAAACTTTGCGTTTAACTTTGGAACTGAAACTTCAAGAGATTTGTGGCCTGTAGTATTTCTTTTGTGACATGGCAGTGATGGAAGGCTCTAGATGATATCACTGATACCTTCTGGTTTTTCACATGTATTCACTTTCCCATTTTATATTGTGACATTATGGGTAGAATCTGTTACCCTCCCATCTGCTGCTGACCACCACTGGGGCCAGGCTCATTTCTGGATGTCATTTATTCTGAAACACATGCTTAGCAGTGATCTGTAAAAATGATTTGCTACATTGTGTTGCTTTTTTTTATAGAGGTGGGAAAGAATTACATTTTTAAAACAAAACAATTTAGACAAAGTAGATATTAAAATAGTAATGCCTCCAGATGCTGGACTGTCAAAAGATGCATCCATTCCATTTATCAGTCCTTTAACATGAGGGCTTTTTTCTCCTGTCTCAAAGTTAATGTGGTGCACTTTGTCTGCTTGGGATAAAAATTGTGCAAAGCATGTCATTACATTCAATCTGATGAACACAAAGGAATTAAATCTACTGCCTAGCTAGGTGGAAATTCCCAGTGTGAGAAGCTCTAACACTGAGCCAAACACCTGGCTCTTGCATTGCCTCCTGTTTGCTCTGATGTAAGGCGTATGTTAGGAGGTGAATGTTGGATACTGTCTTCCCAACCTGATAAGCAAGCACATCTTGGCAGCTGATGTCAATTAGCCCTCTTCCTTCCTTGTCCCCCAGTCCCTGCAACTATGTAGTCTGTGTAGGGCTGTTGTGGTTTAATCCCAGCCAGCAACTAAGTACCACGCAGCCACTTGCCCATTCACCCCATGCCACCCTACTACAGGTGGAATGGGGAGGAGAATCAGAAAAAGTTAAAACCTGTGAGTTGAGTAAGAACAGTTTAATAACTGAAATAAAGTTTTAAAAAACCACAAGCTGACAACAATAATAATTTTAGCGAAGAGGAGAGGGATAGAGAAGAATAAAACCGAAGGGGAAAACCCCCAAGTGATGCAACGGTCCCTGAGCAATGGTTGGTGGCCCCCAGCCAACTCTCCCCAGTTTGTGTACTGAGCATAGTGCCCTGTGGTGTGGAATATTGCTGTGGCTGGTTCGGGTCAACTGTCCTGGCTCTGCTCCCTCCCAGCTTCTTATGCACCTGCTCACTGGCAGAGCATGGGAAACTTCAAAAGTCCTTGATTTAGAGTAAGCATTACTTAGCAACAGATAAAACATTAGTGTGTTATCAACACTGGTTTGGTGTCAAATCCAAAACATAGCCAAAACAAGCTACTATGAAGAAAATTAACAGCCAAACCCAGTACATCAATTTTTATACTTTATGTTGGGCTGAGCCACATATAAACTTCCCTCCCACCCCCATACTTTCCTGGCTAGCTCAGGAAGAAATTACTTTCTACTAATTATCTCAGGGAAGGCTGTTGACACAATCTGATGACCCACCACTATGCTAAACCAAAAGTTACTCTTCAGTACCCCTTGTTGATGTAAGTTCAACTTTCTTCAGGATAATTGGTGGCCAGTCCTTACATTCTTCCCTGATCTCATCATTCTTGCTCATCATTTCTGAACCTTCTTCCACTGTATCAGCATGTTGATTGGTCAGTGACCCAGCAAGTCTCTTCATGGAATTGAAACTTGAAGAGGTTCCCTGTCTGGGAGCAGATTCATTTCCCTGTTGTACTGGGCTCAGCTGTCAGGCAGTTCTCAGAGAAGACAACCAAGCATTTTGTCCTCCAAAGATGCCCTATTAGGAGAGGCTGAGGAAACTGGGCTTGTTCAACCTGGAGAACAGAAGGCTTTGGGGAGACCTAATAGCAGCCTTCCAATACCTGTGAGGAGGTCATTGAGAAAGTGGAGCCAAGCTCTTCACAGTAGTGCATGGAAAGAGGATGAGACAACAGGCCTAAGCTGAAACAGGAGACATTCAGACTGGATATAAAAAAACATTTTTCATCATGATGGCAATTGAACAGATGTAAGAGATGGTCCGAAAATCCCTCATGTGCCTCACAATCATCGACAAAGGACAAAGACTGTAAATATCTCAAAAGTAAGAGAGAGCGAGG
>JAVJGJ010000002.1:30250913-30288209 GCA_035590215.1 Microhierax caerulescens
TGGCTGGTTCGGGTCAGCTGTCCTGGCTCTGCTCCCTCCCAGCTTCTTGTGCACCTGCTCACTGGCAGAGCATGGGAAACTGGAAAGTCCTTGATTTAGGGTAAAGGCTACTTAGCAACAACTAAAACATCATTTGTGTTAATCAACATTATTTTCATACCAAATCCAAAACGCAGCACTGTACCAGCTAATAAGAAGAAACCTAACTATCCCAACTGAAACCAGAACAAGGGTGGCAGATCCTTCCTAAGGGCTGAGGGGTTGCTACCATCTTTCTGACAACTAATACACACGAGGCATGGATGGCAGCAGCATAGGCTCTACAAGCTTACTGGATACCCAGCTGGCTTACTGCCTATCCTAACTTGCATTAAGTCTGTTCTACTGTGTCTTCCCTTCTGTTGATTAAATTAGTTTGATCAAGCCTAGCACATATATGACTGTACACTCCAGTCGATATATCCTGGCTGATTGCAATGTCAGTATATGTGTAGTTAAACTCCCTTTTGCTTTGCTTAAGCAGTGTGAAACTTTGACGGAGTTCTATCTGTAATGGCTCTACAATTTATGTTCATTGACAATGGATGCAAAACAAAATGAGATTCAGATTGTAGTGAACAGCCTCTCTCAATCTTTGTGTTTAATTAAATGGTTCTCTTCAGGAACACTAAATATGAAAAGCTTGTTAGTAGAAGAGACAAGGCTACCAATGTATTATGTAGGCTGTGCATGCTGGAAGTGAGGTTCTGATCTTTGTGTGTATTCTTTTTGTTTGACAATACATCTCAATAAGGTTTTACTACCAATGCCTTCGGTTCTCTTTGAGGCGAATTGTGCTGATGCTTGAATGTGTACTTACTTTAAATGTTTCTCTACCTTGTTGGCCTTAAGTATGGGTGGAAATGTGTAGCGATCAAACTGATATCGTCTGTGTATCATCTGAATGCTTTTCATCTAATTCTTCCAAAGCCTGCAAGAAACTCTCTTGAGGACGTTAATGTGGAAGAGTAATCTCAAATGAAGTCAAAGGCCAACTGGTTTTATTTTTTCAATACAATAAGCCTCATTCATTTGGAAATTGATGTAAAACTTAAATTAAGCATTTGCATGTATTGTAGATTGATGTAGGTCATATTTCCAGCTTCCTTTATCATTACTTATGTTGCAGGCTTCCTTTCAAAGTAGATAAATACTGTAGGTAATATTGCTTAGGGCAGATATGGCAAGGATAGTTGTTTGCGCATGCCCATAATATTGTATTTTTACAGTGTAGAAATGCCAAGTACCAAACCTGGGCTCTGAGTTACACATCTGCCCCACAATACAGCTGCATCAAAAGACAGTCTGTCTTATGGCTAAGGAAGGTTGAAGGTATTTTGTGCTTACTCAGTTACAAGTTGATATAGTTGGAGCCTGAACTTTTTGCTAATAATTAAAAGGGGAGAGGGTGAGAGAACCTAATAACAATGATTGGATTATAAAGATCTCCTTTGTAAGTTTTCCCCATCTGTCTCTCCCAGTGCAAAAATTAAGAGGAATCAAGTAAAATTACCAGGAAGCAAACTGGAGGAAAACAAACAAACCAGCAATAGTGTTTTGGCTTTGCATCATCAAAGATGAGATGGGTGTGGGAAGGTGGGGAGTGAGAATGAATGAGCAAACTTACATACTGATCTTTTCTTCTGATTAACTGAGGACTCTTACCTTATAAATCTTCTTAATGGTCATGAGCGTCAAATAGGGAAAATGAGGAAATTTTGACAAAGAATGTTCTGCAGTGAAGACTGACATTGTATCAGTAATGCATCCTTTTGTGAGCTTGAGAATGATGAACTCTGATAATATTGCATATTGTTTGTCTCATACTATATAGACATAATACACCAAAATAAATGTACTAATTTTAAATATCCTGGGGGTTTTGAGGTTTGGGTTAGACCTTTAGGACTACAATTTCAGCCAAGCCTCTAATGTGCCTCTGTAAATTACAGTGAGGTATAATCATATATTTAGCCATCTGTGTGTGATAGACTGTGCCAGCAAATAATCAAGTGCAAAAAATAAAATAAAAGCCAGTGTTTGAAAACCTAGCTTTCTTGTTCTGAAGTAATTTTCCATTTGTGATATATAATAGTGTAGTAGCAAGTTAAAGTGTGTGCTAACAATTATTTAGACAAAGCACCTGAGTTTTGCTGAAGGTACCAGTGTTGAAGAACTATAAAACAGCAACCTGAGGGAAAAAGAGGGAAATGTTGAGCTTGGTCACTTTTCACTGAAGAGACTACTCAATGCAGACCAGAATTTAAAGTAAATGTGTTTACCTGTGTAAACATGTTAAATGTATTAAAAACAACCAGAGGGAAAAATGTTCGGGAGCAATAAACCAAAGCTGGGGATATGCATTAGAGCAGTTTTGCAGCAGTCCTGTCTAGAGAAGGATTTAAGATGTGGTTTGGTTTTGTTTTGGGTTTGTTTTTTTTTTTTTTTGGGGGGGGAAGCCTTGAAAACATCTATATGGCTGTAGTAAAACTAAGGCAAATGGATGCCACCAGACATTACATGAATAGGACAATGGAAAGATTCAAAGATGTTTGTGTGTAAGGTACAGGTTGGAACTCATCTAGAACCCTGACGTACAGAAAACTATTAGAAAAGATACTTTAAAATGGCTAGTGAGGAAGAAACCACTGAAGATCCAAAGATACTGGTCAGATCCAATATCTGGTTATTGGCAATATTATTAAAATAAAAAGTAGCTCTCAAATAAGATTAACTTCTATTATTTGTCTACTTACTTTTAATTTTGGTTTCCCAACACTGTGACTTCTTGCCTTTTGCCTTTGAAGACATTCATTACCAAAATTTGTTCCTCATTTATGTATTTACAGACTGCTATCACAGTTTACATCTTAACCTTCTCTTGTTCAAGTGCAGATTTAGCTGTACATAGTGATGATGGAGTGTCTTTCAAATTTTCACTATTCTTGAGGCTTTTCTCATCTCTAATTTATTAATAGCTTTTCTGGACTGTGGATATTAAAACTGAAGTCTGTATTCCTATACTAATTACCCTACTGCCAAATTAGGAGTAATAAAACTTCCTGATGCCATCTTGCTACTCACTTTTTTTGGGTATTTTAGGATCAGATTAGCCCTTTGGCAGCAGCACTGTTTAGGATCCATACTCAGCTGAATATTGACAATGACTCTTAAGCCCTAGTAACAATTTGTGCCCCACAGCAGAGAAGCCCACAGCCTGCACATCTACACACTGTTCCCAGAATAATAGCTTTAATAGTGACATAAAAATATGTTCACTGGGTGGCAGGTTGTTCAGATTCTCTGCAGCTCCAGTATTAATTAGGGGTAAAGATTTCAGCACTAGATCATATGAAGCGAGATGATGGAGACCTTAAACTGTAAAAGCTGAAATTTTCTGTGCAATAAGTCAAGGTGATGATACATTACCTCCGTGCCAGTAACTGCCTAATTAGTATGCATAGTTACTGCTAATGACTCCCCTTCTCCTCCATTTCAGGCCAATTCAGCAGCCCTACTGGTGCTTCACAACACCTTAAGGGAACTTTCAAACTGAACATCCCATCAGCAAATGCCTCTGAGCTACCATTTTTCATAAATGAAGGAATCCAATGTTGCTTAAGAAATAAAATAACACTATGCTATAGGTACTATTATGCAGATTGCTTAAGCCTCTATAGGCAGTCCTCCAAGCTGCATCCACAACCAAGGATTTCTTGGTTGGTCTTCCAACACTGAAGCAGATGCTTCTTGTAAAAGTGTTTCCCTTCCTTTTTTAAAATATTTTTTTATTATTATTATTTTTGTTAGGTGGAGCCTGAGCTTTAAAAAGCAAAATAAGAATGCTATAACAACTGAGTCCCAAACTTCATGTGAGTGGGAGGCTTTAGTGAGATACTTGCTGTTTTTTATGAAATGTCTCACACCTTGATTGACTGCTGTTGTTACTGTAACTTGTCTCCTGTATCACATTTTGAAAGTCTTTTAAAATGGTCCTAAAAGGTCATGTGTTTTCTGCAGTGCTGAACTGCAAATATAAGCTACAGAAGACTGCAAGTTCAGGAAGCGTTATGATCAAATGCATTTGGACTGCTTTGTGGCACTTTGTCTCTTTTCTTTCCTGTCTATATATGGTAGGTTTCCAACCCCACAGAGGGCCATGTGTTCAGTTGGCCTGGATAAACCATCGAGCAACACAGACTAAAAGCAGCTGGAGATCTGAACTCCTTGATATTTAGCCAATGCCTTTTGTAAGATTTGACTTTAGTAGTAACTCAAATAAGAATACAAGAATCTATTGCCTTTGTAGTCTCTGTGGATATGTAGTCTTGTTGCAAAACTCTGCTGCAAGCAGACATCCTTCCTGTCTTGAATTAAATTAGCAGGTATATCTTTCTAGGAAAATGGAATAGGAATTGGCCAAAATCTTTTCCCAAGGTCTTTGCTCCTGCTATGAGGTTGTATTAGCAGAACCACTTTGGTACTGCTTTTAAAATGTGACAGTTTTCATGGTAAACAGGAAGTTGGACAGAACTGTCTCTGAACCTATCCTCAGTTTGTATTATCGTAATCATACAAGCTAGATAATTAAAAGCAGTATGTGTTATTTGCTATTTTGTATTTGGCAGTGGCTCAGAACAAATATAACCTAGCTTGAAAATACAGTTTTATGGGTTTGTTATTTCCAGAAAGTGACAAAACTTGCTTCTCAGAAGTTCAGACTCTGTGGACACCTTTATAAAAATAGGGAGGACCTTTGTATTATGTTTCAGAAACCCTAAAAATGCTGAGGGGACTGATAAGGCTTAGAGGGTATACTAATAAGGCATATATCTAGTCAATTATTAGTTATTACTGGTTATGGACAAAGTCAAATGAGAATATATCAATAATCACAAATTGTAGAAGGCAAAGAAAAAATTTGGTTTAGATATGTTTTGATGAAGAATCAAAGTCACTGCATTTGGTTTTAATGCAGTTTGTTTAATTGCTCCCAACATGCTGAAAAGCTAGAATAAAATACGCAGCTATTGCTAGTATTCTTGTGCCTTTTCCAGAAACAAGTGTAGGCAGCACTGATCTTAGTCTCCTTTAGAAGAATATAACCCTGGAGTCAATTACTTAAAATTTAGATCTAAACTAATGTAGAAGAGAACAAAATGTGTGTTGCAATGCAAGCCAAATGATACCTAAAAGGGGTCTAAATTTGGTAAAGTCATGCTGTCTTTCATCTCCTGCATTATTAGCATTATGATCGTGGGGATTTCTCGTATGCTGTCAGAAACTTACAGCTGCAATACTTTTGTTGGACCTAGTATTAATGTATTGCTATTTAACTGACCCATATCTACAGCTGGTTCTGAATCTGGCCATCCTGTGGTGTTATTATTTCAACTGCTTTTTTAAAAAACAAACAAACAAAAATAATCCCTGTTTCCCACTTACTACTTCTAAGTCTCAAATTCCCTTTCTGTGTTACTGACTGGAGTTTTTCAAATCATCAGAGCATCTCCCTCCACCTTGATCACTTCATTGCCTTGAAATACAGAAGAGCTGGTGGTCTTTTCCCTTTGACTCATGGCTGAAGGCTTTGTGGACAACAGAGGAAATTATGCTGGCAGCTTAGTACAGGTCCATCAGTAAGACTTGGTATTGATAGTATGCAGGGAATGGATCTATTAAAAAGTCGAAGAATAGCATTTATGAAAATACAGCATTTACAGCAATATTTTGCCTTAGCGTCAACCAAGAAATATATTCATGTAAAGTGACATAACATTCAGTGGAGTGGAAAATAGTTTATGTAAAATTGTCCTCACTGTGAAATTGTATCAATACACAGGAAAAGAAGGAGAGATTTTTAAAGGTAAGAAGCAAAGCTGTTCTGTTGCTTCGTGAAAAGGCTTTTGCATGTGATAAAAATTAGTTTAGACAGCTAAGCAAAAAAGCTAATTCATGGGAATTACCAAAGAAAACAAGTCATAGGCTCTGTGAAGAGAGGTTACATTAAGGTCAGGACCTCATAAATGATCATGACAGAAAATCGTATGCTCTTTTTGTCTGACCTGCATGAAATATCCGTGTCTGCCCTAACTCATAAATTATATTAGGTCTGTAGTCTGACTCATTCATAAACCAGTCTTTGATAATCCTGTGATGGATGGTCATGATTTCCAGTGCTGAGAAGATACTAATAGTCTGGTGCTTTTGGGTGCTCCTCATGCAGATAATGTCTTCCCATAGAAACAAGGGAGTGTAACAGCACAAAACCCTTCAGTGAATAGGTATGATTCCTGGCCAAATCTTCTAGCCCCTGGGGATATGTGGAAGACCAGAGATGTGTCTTTCAAGCCTGAGTTCTCACTGTTCTTCTCCAGTGCCATTGGAGTTGTGGCTCTGAAGTTCTCCTCAGCTGCTGCCATTGCTCTTCAATGAAATATAATAGGAGGTATCGAGTAGTTAATGCAGCCTCAGGCTGTGTGGTTGTCAGCTCTATTCACTTGCTTGTCCCCTATTGACTGGGCCTGCAGCCAGATCCCCAGACTTTCATCTTTAAAGAAATGGTGCTGGAAGGGCATGGATGTGACTGCAAAGGATTATGCGCTCAATTACTTTTAGCCAGATGGCTTCTGTGAGCCACAAAATCCCTTTGAAAGGGATGGAGAGAAAAGTGGGTGTAGATTTTTTTTAAATGCCTTTTAATATCAAAGATCGTTGCCTTATATCTGTAATTATAATACAGTGGTCCGCAAAGAGATTTTACCTTAAAAAAACCCCAAACCAACAAACTCGCAACAAAAAACTACACCTTTACCTTTCTAGCTGTTAAAATACAGTGGTCTACTACAAAAGCTAAAATTGTCAGGAAGTTCTGAGTTCTGGTATTATGCAATCTGTTTTTTACAGGACTTTATCACAAGTAACTTTCAGTAGCTAATTTTACTTGGAAATGCTGGTTAACTTAGGAGAGACAGTTTTCCAAAGTTTAGCGCAGAACAAAAGACATTGTTAACCTGTTTCTGGGTTTAAAAACAAAACTCTTTGTCTTTGAAACCTATAGAAACTTTTTTCCTGTTGTATCCACCATGTTAACTAAGAGGGTATTCTACTGATGTCTTAGCTATTGCATTCTAAGTCTTTCTTCCTTGCATGAACTTTTACATGTGTTCTGTTATTATGTAACTGTCAGGTATTTGTTCTGTGACTTCTTTGAGTTATGTAAGCACAAACTCCAAACTATTCCTCAGCAGAGTTAATATTACAATGCTTTGATAATCTCAGAAGGGTATATTAAGCTCCAGAACTGTCTCTCACATTGACATTTTCCTTTTTTGACCCATATGTGGAAAATCTGAGTAGCTCAATATGAGTTTAGGTAAGTTATCCGTTCATCTCAAAATATCTTTAATGGCTGCTTTTCATTTCAGGGTTTTTTCCTGAACTTTGCAGCTTCTTATACTGGCTAATAGAGGATATCTAATGTCTGGGGTAAATGTGAAAAAGGCTTGAGGGATCAGTAGTGAGTCTTGCTAAAACAGTGGGTATGCTGCATGGAGCTGACAAATACTATCTTAGTTTTTGGTGGAGAAATAGTGTGCTCAGAGGTACTATAAAGTTTTGTATTCTGAATTCTGCAATGGGTGCATTTAATAACAGGGCTTACAGGTGTCTGCCATGTTACATTGAAGTGATTTTCCTATTCAGGTAGCGGCAAAGTCTTTAAACATCTGGATGTATCATCATTCCAAATCATGCACTGCAGCAATCAGGATTGAATGATTCAGGAATCAGCCTATTGTTTTAACTTGAGACAATAACATCACTTCATACAGAGTTTCATAATACTTTCTTAAATACTGCACACCAAGTATTTTGATCCAAGAAATATTTTTTTAAAAGATAATAATTCTTTACTGGTGCCTGAAGAAAAGGGATGGGAAAGGGGACTAATTTTCTGTGGCACTAACTTCCATGTCTTAAGAAGTACTATTGTAACTTAAAATCTGCCTCTAGTGAGCACACATTATTTGCATGCTGCTCCTAGATAGAGCTGTGTAGTGCAAGGTAATTTTTTTCCCCAAAGGGATTGAACTGGGTTTTTATATATAATTTCCTTCTTTCCATGTAAGTTTTTGGATCTGACATTATTAAAATAATACCTAACAGTGCAAAGAAAATGCAAAATTTTCTCTTCCCATTTGTGCTTGTTGGTACAGTCAACTGTGAACAATGACTATGTTATATACAGTTTATATTGTCTTTCCTTTAAAAGATCTCAAGCTAAAGGCAGCTTTAATGAAGCGTATGTGCCAGTAAGAAGAGAAAGGGTGTGTTTTGGGGTTGGTTGGTTTGTTTTTAGAGTTTGATGGTTAAGAGGGAAACCAAATTGCTTGGACAGTCAGAGAAAGATGGGGGGAAAATAGGGACATGACAATAATCTTGTTTTTCTTGGGAAATAAGAAAAAAGGGCTGCTAACACTCTTAAAATAATTACATGGGATTGGGTTGAAGTATTTAGGGTCAAGATGGCACAGCCATCTGTGGAAGCAGAAGCTATGATGTTGCAGGAATCAAGATGTCTCCACAAATTGATTAAATTTCTGTAGAAGGGAAAGTGGAGAACAGAATTAGAGCACTAACACTGCAGGATCTTGACTCTTCAGTACTGCTCAGCTCTCTGGGTTTGCACCAGTCCCACAGAATCACTTCTGCCATCTGGTAGTTGGGGCACACTAGAACATATTCTTGTTCTCTGTTATTTAGAAAACCACAGGTTAATTATGATGACTGTAAGGAACCTGCTTGGTGATAAGGAGACCAAGGGTTTGGTATCCTTGTGGCATACCTTTAAATAGTATGGAAAGTTGTGAAACAATGTTGGGGAAAAATCCTGGCCGTACAGAAGAATTCCTATTTACAGGATAGGAGTCCTCTGTGTAGAAAAAGTTGTCCCCAGAGAGAAAGCCAAGACTGATTCACTCTCGCTTTAACCTTCTGTACTGAAAGCAAACAAGCTTAAGGTACAAACAAATTGGGAATTAATTGGTGTGATTAACATTTTGTGATTATAATGACTTCCAATCGATATTTTATGTAAATATTGATGTGTTAACCAAAGGGTGTTAGTTATATGTGGATGGGGAAAAAAATCCCTACTTTAAAGCCCTAATGAAATTCAAACCTGTCAGCTCAGGTGAAGTCTCAACCACATCTTTTTCAAGGTAAAAGAAGATCCTTTAGCGACCTATTTAATTAAAATGGCTCTTATATAGCTGCTGACTAAACTTCATAAAATGAGGTGATGGGAATGTGAAGCATATTCCTCTGCTGACAGTTCCCTCTGTTAAACCACTGTATTTCCTCAGGTTAATAAAGCAAAACAGAGAAACTGACCTGATCTGAGCTCACAGCAGTGAGACATTCCCTCCTGTGGCAGGAATAGCTTGGGACTCAGTTTGGATGTCAAAGAAGTGAATGGAGTATCAAGAAGCTTTCAAGGCCAGGAGGAAAGGGTTAGAAGCCTCTTTTTAGATGAGTGAATGGGGTCTGCCTACTTTCTTTGTCTCTGGAAATTATCTTCAAATTGTTCCTCTGTTATCTTTCTTTCTGAAGTCCTATTTGGATTGGGTAGGTTAGCAGTCATAAAAGTTAGATAGGAGCTGCCAGTTTTCCCACACTCCATCCTTCAACCTTGTGGTAAATGGTACCTTTGGCAAGCCTTATCTGCCAGTGGTTCCAAATTTTTCCCCTCTCATAAAAAAATTGGAGATTGGGCAGCATAAAAATGCAATCACTGCTAAAGTTAACTCGACTACTTCCTGAATAATCTGTTTAGGTATATAATGGAATAAAAATTCTTTTACTTTGAGTCTTGATGTTCAGAAGTAGCTGGAGTGTGTTTGGAATAGTGGTTTATAAATCTTCAGGCGTAAGGAGGCCTCAAATGTTATGAAATCAGTGCTTTGCAATTAGATATTAGCATGCATTTATGGTTGGACTCTATGATCTTCAGGGTCTTTTCCAACCTAAATGATTCTGCGATGCTATGAAATATATTTTAGGCCTTCAGTTTTGGTGCTGATGGATATTTTCTCACAGCAGATAGGACATCAAGAGTGACAGGCCTTTCTCAGGGCAGTCGGAGATCTGTGACAAGTCAGAACTGACAGATGTTGGAAATCCTATGCTGTGAAGAATGTGTAATTGCCTTTTGTGATAACCCTACACTTGACCATCAAAGTAAATGAACAAGGACTTTGCACATATGGTGTTGATCTTCTTTTTAGAGATGGAATAAAAATGCTTTTGTTATGTTTTTTGTATTCTCAAAGGAAAAGTCACTTTGGTGCCTTACTGCTAGGAGTGCTTAAAGGGTTGCTGGAGTTTGTCATTAATGTGATGTTAGCTTTGTAAAACTTGCAAGCTTTTTGGTGAGTCATAATGAAGCATTAAACTTTTCAAGACAGCCTGATAAGCAAACTTGCTTAGTCCTCAAAAAGGAGCCAGTTCATGTCAGGTATTGGCCAAAAATAGCTGTTGGGATTTCACCCAGTAAGCGTGTGTCTCATCAGCATTCTGCAGTGCTGCCAAAGTTTGCTATAGCATGAAGGAGAAAGAAACAAAGAAACATAAGGAGAACGGGGAAAGGAAGCTAATGAGAAGAAAAATTGCTTTTTAGCTGTTCATTGGAACTATTTTGGTTTCCCAGTGAACCTGAACACCATCTTAGGTGATAATGTGGGGAAGTTAGCATTATTGGCACCTGAGTAGGAAACATTTGCAGTTTGGGCACTCTGAAGGGGTGGAAAGAGTTAGTTTCAGTGCTTTGCTGAACAGTAGTAGAATGGAGTTTTTGTAAATTCCCAGTGTCTTGCTGAATTGGGACCTTAGTCTTGCTCCAGTGGTAAAAGTGCCCAAAACACATCATGTGTCTTAGAGTTGAACTGCCATGGACCACACTCCCTTATTAATGAAGGGCTTACACTTCATATGTACTTAAATGTCTTAACTGCCCTGGAAGTGTAAAGGGACCTTGAAGTGGCTGTAAGTGCCACATGGTACAAGACTTTCTTCTTAAATAACAATCAAACAATAAGTAGGTCTGTTTGTGTATGTTTGGGGGTTTTTTGTTTGTTTGGTTGTGTTTGGTTTTTTGTTGTTATTGTAGGTTTTTTTAGCATAGGACAGTGTAGAGTGCAATTACCTAGAGAGAAGAGAGATTCAAAGGGAATTTGAGAAGAGTCCTGCTTGGGTCTACCTTCATCTGATACCACTTTCCCTATAGCGCCTGGGATAGCAGATAGTGACTCCCTCTGAAGAGTTCCTCTCTTGTTCACAACTGATGGTGCTGACAGAAAGACTCTGTTGAAGTCGATGTGTTAAGCTCCAGTCATCAGAAAGATGCAAAGGTGTGTGTCACGGCTTTTAAAGCTGAAAAGTTCAGAAAGTAACTTAGCAGGACACGGGTGGCAGCCACACTGCTATTCTCTTATTCCTAGAGAAGCAATTACTGTGAACTCTTCTCTGGGTAGATGTGGCCTTTTCTATGCATCTGTTCTCTCATGCCTTGTCTTCTGCCAATAAATTTTGAATTAAGTGATTAGTTAGGAGCACAGTGGTCTTAAAATATTAAGTTATTAGGTATTTCATGAAAACAGGCATTGCTAGAGCCCTGATGTACACACAGGCTGCTGGGCAACCCTCTTCACATGCTGAAGAGTCCTTCTGATCCATAGGAGAAATTTGTTTGGCATGTGATCTACTCAGTTTGCAGGTTGTAAGTGTCTGGGAACTTTATTTGACCTCCTGCTTCCAGAACTGCTTGTTTGGAGACAGGGGAAGTGTTGTGCTGTTTATTGCAGATAGAATAAATTAATTTTCTGACTTCCTAGTGTTACAGAAGTCTTTCACAGCTGTGTCTATGATGTTTGCTATCATACCTTAGCCTTGCCTGATGGTAATAAAAGTTCTAAAGTTCTGTCTGTGCTTATACTATAAGAAGGATTTGACTAATAGTAAAATTTACAGGCTCTAAAGTATGCATAAAATTTTGGTTGCTTAGGGGCTCTTCTGCTTTGTCCTCAGCACAGCATAAATTGCCAGGAAAGACGGGATCCAACTGAAGGCTCTCATGTTTCAGCTTTGTTGAAAGGGAAAGTACAAAAAGCCAAAAAGTCTTTTCTGGGGACGCCTTTGATTTGTCTAAGGAAGTGGAGACTGCGCTATATCTATCTGAATTCTGCTTCTGAAAAAGATAAGATAAAATATTTCTACCCTTTGTACCTGTAAAAGATACAAAACTGAAATCTAAGGAGTCCCTATAGACTTTGGGAGTATTCTTCAGACCGTTTACTGGCTTAGCCTCTTATTCGCTTTCAGACTCTCTTTGTATTTGGCTGAAATAAAAGTGGCTAAAATCAAAATACTTTGAATGCTCCATCTCCATAACTTGCTGTGTGGATTTTGTGTGCTACTTACCACCTTCAAGAGAATTATAGCCATATAAAGGCAGACTGTGGTTTCCGCTGGTTTGTCTCATGAAATATTTTTACTTCGAGTAACACTTCTGACTATTGACAAGTGACACTTGTTCCTGGCATGCCTCCTGCTTTACTTTTACTGCAGAAGCATACAGTAAGTATTCTGTAAACATTTCTAAAAGGCAGGACTGGGAGTGAGGCTTCTAAGCCACTTTGGTACTTTTGATGTCTTGGTGTCTTTGAAAAAGTGTTGCTTAGTTCATATTTATTTCTGCAACAACGATCTGTGCTATTGTCAGAGCCACACTAGAAACAATAGCTACATTAATAGCATCAACACCTTTTCAAATCAGTTAATCCCTTTGAATTCTTTTGAGGGGAGGCAAGAAGGAGGGGAAGAACAGCAAACCCAAAAATAGCCCTTTGAAAAGAATTAGCTTGAGGCTGTGAGATAAATTAAAAGAGAATCCTGACAAACTGTACAAATGTACAGTACAAATGTACAGTAATTTGCAGCCTATAGAGAGTTGTCAGGCTGAAACATGGTGCTTGCGAAATCCCATGGAAAAGCTGGGATTGTGAGTGGACATTTAGCAGACAGATGATTTCTTGTGACCAGGCACAGGGTTCATAAAAGCAAACCAAAGCAGTTGCCCAGAACAAGGTGTTTTATAGAGATTGTGCTGCATGTGCTCCGTGAACCATTGTTTCACTGAGCATATAGATGAGAGGGGCTACCAGACATTGCAATGGAGACAAGCATGGGAGAGATGGCGTTTGGGAATGCTAAAAGGTCATCTGACTTCTAAATTCCTTTTGACTTTTAACCAGGCAAATCTATTTCTTCTTTTTTGTTCCTTATCCTTAAATTGGAATAATAGTCATGAAACCTTCATGGTTCGATTTGTTATGCTGTAGATTCTTTTATTTGCCTCTAGGTGAGCTCTGAGAAATAACTGAGATTAAACCACTTTTATCCCACTGTGAGCCTGTGTCTCCATTTATCTCTTAAGAAATCTTCCTTCCACCTCTCTGCCAATACTGGTACAGATGGACTGAATGCATTTTTCCTTTACTTTTTTTTCTGAGTGAGGATGAGAACAGGCATTTGACGGCACTGAAGCAGTACTTGGTGAGAATCCTGTTGCTGTGGTATTCTCCTCCTGTGCCTACCCATGTTTGATGCCTATGCTGTGTCAACCTGATGTAGAAAAGACTTAGACCCAGTCCTCAATCTTCACAGTAGGAGTAGTCAGTGCATCTTCGAAAAGACTTCAGTGACCTGAAGAAGAGATTTAAGAAGGTTGGGGTTTGTTTATACCTCGTGGTATAAAATGAGGTCAGGCAGTTAAGGCAAAATTTAGGAGTTTCTAAATCTTTACCACTTTGGCCATGTAGTGAAGACATGTGTTAATCTATTTCATTAGGGAAAAGTGTATAGGATGGTTGTCTTCATGATGGTCTGTCTCCACTGGGAAAAGATACTTTGAAATGATGATTTATACTTAGTTTTCCATGGGATTGTGTGCATTGCTGTGTTCTATAGTCACAACTACAGCTTTGAAATATCATAGTTTACACAAAAAAAAAAAGAAACTAAGACAGATAATAGGTATTTTTTTTCCCTTCTTCTTGAGTGGTTAGTCAATTGTTGTGTGCTTTTCTTTTTGTGACAAATATATGAACAGATCATAGATGATTAAATAGTAAAGTCGTCTTCAGAGAAAGAGAAGAACATTTATATGGTGGACTGTTTAGAAATGGGTATCTTCTGGTTGTTAATGAAATCAGACAATGCAAATCAAATGAAAATGAATTAGAGCTGATGCCTGGCAGACTAGTTGTTTACAAGATTCTTCTGTGTGCTCTAATGTGTGGGGTATTTTTGCCAAGACTTGCTAAATGATGAAATGATACTGCAATCAGAATTAAGACTGGCAGAGACATTTGTTAAAATTCTGCTATTTGTTCTTCAAAACATAATCAATTAAAAAAGGGCCTTTGAAAATAATGGGAACAAATGAGATGTCAGGAAGTAGCCAAATAATCACTTGACTGCTGTTTAGAGAAACCAGAAAATTTTTAGAAGTTGCAATTATAAATTAAATTACAGAAATTATGTTCTCTGTTCTGCAAGTTTGTGGGGTGTATACATCTGCAAGAGAGAAAAAGCTGTAAAACTGCCTACTTGTCTGCAGGAAAGAAGCCAATAAAGGTCAGGTTTAACCTTCCCTATAACCAAAATCAACATGTTCTGAATGAATGATTAAAAAACCCATTTACTGCTCCAAGTATTCACTATCACCAGCAAGATCCTTAGAGCTAGCTGATGATTCTAAAACCAGTCACATTCCCAATTATATGCTTATAAATATTATTAAGAAATTATTGATTTGCATAGCCTGAGCATACAAAGCATCAGGCTCGATTAATGTCTTACTGTTACAGGGATTATACGTATAGAATGAAAAAGGTAGACCATAGTAAATACTACAGTCTGAAAAATGAAATATGATACCTCAGGTAAATATAGCAAATCTCTGAAACAAAGGAGCTGAAGAGAACATAGATGGGTTAGATGGGTTGTTTTGTTTGGGCTTTTTTTTGTTGTTGTTGTTTGTTTCCTGTGTGATTGGATACTGAAGTCCACCTGGTACATCACTGCCTGCTTCCAGATCATACAGCTTCACTTAGGGATTGAGCAGCCTAGCTGTCAACAGAGGACTTTGGAGATGTCCCTCTCAAGAAGTCCTCACAAGCTTTTCTCAGAAAAACGGGCACTCTGTTTTCTGGAAAACCTAAAGGATTTTGTACTTAGACCAGAATTTGATGTCATGTTTTGGAAAGAAAATAAACAAGTGTCATGTCCCATCCTGTCATGCCCCCACCCCCAATTCCTATGCTTAGGCACCAAATATTGGAGAAAATTCAACTAACTTTAGTAAACCAGACTTGAACCAAATTGTTTATTGTAAAAGTGGGGGTCTAAAATATTTTAAGATGAGATCTCTAAAAGCTCCTTATTTTTATTACCACTAAACTTAAATGCAAAGCTTTTGAGGCTAGGAGGATTGGCAACAAGACAGATTGTTCTATTCACGTGGGGTAATAGTAATTAAATGTATAGTGAAAGCCTTTACAAGATTCTGCCAAAATTATGGAAATTATATTGAGCCAAACTCCTGTCTAGTGCAACTCCATCTGTGTCAGTGGTCCTGCTACAGCTAAGCACAGAGAGATTATAAGTTATGAGGAAATGTGTGTTTTAAAGTAAACAGGGCAAATGGGTTGTTGTAGTACAAATATGAAGCAAGTTTCTAAAATTACATTTGACAAAAGACAGTGTTTTTCATATTTTCCCAGCTGGTTAAAATATAGCTGAGTGATTTTAGTTTCAGGAGACAGTGTACAGGGTTTGGTCACAACTGCTGTGTAGGGAGGGGAAACCTTTCATAAAGAATTGCTAACAAATGGGATTCAACACTCAAGAGGCTCAGATGGCCTATTAATTCTGGTTCTGGCTTTCTTCCAAAACAACTGTGCTTCTCTTAATTCATGGCTAATTTCTATCAGAGATACCAAGAGACCATTTCTTTTTTCGACAGGAAGCATCCACATTGCTTAAATGGATTCATGTGAGGGGCTTTAGTGAGCAGACATTGATTGGCACCTCTCTGGGGCCCAGCAAAGGCCTGACGGGTACTGGTTTGACACAGGCAGCAAATGAAATATGACCTCCTGTAAACAGGCCTGAGCTTTTGGGCCTTTGTGGAATCTGGTAGCTAAGGACCTTTTCAATCCCTTTTAATTAATGAAGTGATTTGACTTGACTGAGATTACACTTACAATAATGAATTAAAAAGTAATAAAAAGAAATCTCTTAACAAATATGCAACAGGGAACAAGGACCAAATTTGCTACATATCTGATCCCCATTGTATATCTTATTTCTGTATGCACTTCAGATCAATGATTTTAAAAGGGAGGCTTTTATTTTCTAAGCACTGACATCTACATACTTCATTTTTTCAAGTGCTTTTGTGTAGAAGAATAAAATTATGATGATCTCATAAGCCTAGATGATTAGTTTAGTCTTTTCTTATCTCTGTTGTGCTAAATCTCTCTATTCCTCAGGATTTTTGACATCTTATCCTAGCTGTTTTCCTGCTATATTTTCTCCTGTGGTATTATGTGCTCTCAGCTGCCTTTTGCTGGATACTGGTGAGTAATGGTCACTGCATATATTTTGTAATGGAAATGCAGTCATCCAGTGTCACTTTTGATGGGCACACAGTGAGCGTGGATCTGTGCCCAGCCCAGGTTATGTGATTCCCCTCTGTATTATGTCTGAAATCACTCTTGCCTTTCCACACACTCCCACCCACCCCACCTTGTACTTTAAGGTGACACACAGTAGAAATTATCTTAAATTTACTTAGAGAACAGCCACATTCAGACTTTGATGGGTACATTGTAATTTTCGAGATGTAACTCACTGTCACTAGCTTTTCTTCCTGTTTTGAGTTCAGATGTGAGGTGACTTGGTGCAAATTCCACAGTAATAGTTTGGGGCCATCCTTATCCAAGGAAAGAATGGTGGCTAGCTTAGATGTTTCCCTAATGTTCTGTTTCAATGTATCAGAAGTGTCTTGCTTGCCAGCTGAGAGCCTGCTTCACTTAAAACTCCTGATGAAAACACACAAACCAAAGCACCTGCTGAAACTGAAGGAAAATGTGGGTTGAGGGAATAAATGGATCAAAACCTCTGTATTCTTGGCTAAAATTGTGCTGTCTGAGGGCTTCCAAGAATATGAGGTATATTTAAGTCATAAAAGAGACTAGCTATGGAAAACCATGCAGGAAACTTCCATATGAAGAGTTACATTTGCCCACAGTATTGTGTGCTTGGTCACATCATGGTGTGCTGTGTGTGAGCATACTGCAGTGAAATGTGGCACGTGAGACACCTTAGAGACTTCACGTGCTCATGATTTCCACTGGGCAGGAACTGCAAGATCACTATAGTCATCAATCTGCTTTATTATATTACAGCATGTGCTTAACTTTTCAGTTAATTTGGTTTCTTTCCCTTTATTACAACAAATTGTCATCCTCTGCTATGGCATAGATTTATTCTGTTTGCCAGAACCTGAAATTGCTCTTTCATACATTGGCCATGGAAACCACTCTTATTTTTTTTCTTTTTTTTTTTTTTTTTCTTTCCCCTGCTGCAAGAAGAAACGCCATCAGTGTAAAACTGAAGCAGAAAACTTACAATTGTCAGCTTTTTTAAAATGTTTCATCATTTGACCGAGAATAGAGCAAGAGAGGGGTAGAGATGTCATTAGGGCCCTGTGTATGATCCACTGGGAGCTCATTAAACAGCAGTTACACTTTGATACTATCAAGTTTTTAGGATGAGAAGCATCTTAACATATAGGAGTATTTAGAGTGGTAAACAATGAGCAGTAGCATAGCAGTTGGTTAAATAACAAAGCATAGTTTCTACTAAAACTTTAGATTTCAGCATTTAAAGCTTGGTTATGATGCCACTTAATGACACAAATTTGTAGGAAACATCTCCTTAATTGCTAAGGTAGTGGGAGAATTCACAGAGGTGGTTATAGTCTACTTTAATTTGTTCTCTATTACTTAAAATTAAGTGACCTAAAGTTAAAAAAAACCTGCCTGCCTTCCTGAGAAGTTTTATTGCGGATTTAAGCTTAGAACTGCAATAATTTTAAACATGTGTGTAGACTTTTAGACCAATTTGAAAGTAGGAGTCATCAATGAATGAACAGCTGCACTTAAATGTGATTTTACTGGCCAAGGATACTTATTGACACTCCAGAAGGAGAATTAATCCATGGGTTATAAAAATTTAAAAAACTATATTCAGAAGGAGAAGTAATCCATGGCTTATAAAGATTTTAAAAAGCTACATTCAGTAGGGTTAACTATATATTCCTCCATAACATTTTCGGTACTTTTAAGCAAACACTACGCTTTGGGAAGTAATCTCACTGAAGATTTATTAACTCTTACTTTCATAATTATTCTGCAGTAGCTATCGTAGCTCAGAACCTGCATCGCCGCACGGGGGTGCACACAAGTACCGCAAAGCAGCGCGCTCTCGGGCTCGGCGGCCCCGCAGCGGGGGGGGGCTCGGGCCCTGCGAGGCTGCCCGAACGTGGCACCGACATTGACCAGCGCTGGAGGGCGGTTCGGCTGCCCACACTGCACCGCCGCGCCGTGCTGCCGAACCGCCTGTGGCCCGGCGGGAGGCCAGGCAGTCCCGGCGAGCAGGTGCGGGCCGGGGGCGGGGCCGGCGGCGCCGGCGCGGCAGCAGGTGGCAGCACCGCACCGGGGATGGGGAGGTGCCGAGTGGCGCCGGGGTATGGACCGGGCACCTCGCCGGGAGTCACCTCTGGTGGAAACACCAAAATGATCACAGGGTCAGGGTCTGAACTGTCCCCGTGGGCGTGTGCCTCGTAGAGATGCCGTTGCTGAGGGTGGGTTGAGTTGTCTTGTTCGGCTGGAAGGTCCATGATGTGGGAAGGGAGCGCAAACGGGAAAATATATTGATGTCTCAGCAGCTTAGAAACACACAAGTCAGACGGCCTTACTAAGGTGCTGCTTATAGCTAAAGCAGCTACTCCGTTGGTAGGTGACTGAAAGAAAAAAAATCACAGAAGATGTATCTCTCTGGGAGATGGCAAGTTGACTCGAGCATCAGAAGATAGATGTTGCCCGTAAGTTACAGGTAATCATCCACATGAACACGTTTACACTTGCATGTGATTGTGGTAGCTCACATTAGTTCTGTAAATATCTGGGTTCCATGACTTTCCTGTAAGTAGATATGCATTCATTTTTTTATAGGTGAGTCTGCTGGATTGGGCTTTTAGAAATAGTTGAATTAACTTGAAAAGTACACTTGAGAACCGAGAAACAAGCCAAACTGGTAGAGTGGAAAGGATACAGAGAGATTGAGAAGGAAGGGAAATAACTAAGCAATGTATTTATTCGGCAAAGTGGCAAGAGGCCAGTATGGTTGGATGTCCACTGGAGCAGGCAGTGATAGCAATAAGCTTATTTAAATTTCAAATATAAGCAAGTGGAAAATGGAGAAGTGATACAAAGGAAGGGGAAGGTATGTGAAAAAGACTGAGTTCCTTATTAATAGCATTTTGGACTGTTTTATCTTCCAAGATTTGGAAGCAATGAGATAAAGAGGGCTGTGAGGCAGGAACAAAACTTTATGGAATATAGGAAAGCCTTTGGTATAACAGAAAGGAAAGCCTGGAGATCATGTGGAAATCACATGGAGTTGAAGGATTATGCTGAGAATGAGGAGGGACCAAAAGACAACTGATACATCTCTCAGGAGAACTGTAAGAGGGGCAGGAAGAATGGGAGAGGGCCACCCTCAAATTTAAACTATGCTCCATCCTTACCAGAGTACGTTAGCAAGTGAATTGCAGAGAGTTGAGAAACCAACAGAGTTTGCTATTTGGGAATTGAGATCCTCGTTGTAAAGGCATGTTTTATTTTCCGGTGTGGAAACTTTCTCAGTTGGGGTCTGTGACCCATTTACCTTCAGTTTCCCTTATATCAACTCTTTGAGTGTCACTAGTTTGATATTTTATCTGAGATTTCTTGTTGACATTTGTGCTGTGCTGCCATATTCCAGTTTCAATGTGTGCTGTGTTTCCTGGCAGTATTCATTTCTATGATCCCTCTAATGTCCTATGGGAAGGTGGTGATAATATTTCCTGAGTTTCTCTCCATGGATCTCATAGTGCTTCATAAAAGTAGTTACATCCTTATTCTCACTGTATAAACAGAGGCTCTGTGCCAAAGATTAGAGAGAGTCATGAAAGATAGGTCTATTTAGTCACTATTCAGCATGACAGTCCAGATGTACAGTAATCCTGCCTGGAAAATTTCTGACTTGGTATTTGCCATAAGGTATACCCAAGGAAAGATGTTAATACTATCTACACACTCTTAAAAGTCTACTCCACTGATGAAGACAGCTTGCTGAGCTATGTAGACTGTGATCTGACCTGGCATTTTTTTTATATTTTTTTTTTTACTTCTCTGGCTTTAGATTATGCACGTTTGCTTTTTATAATAAAGCAGATGATCTAAAAATTAAAAAGACATAACACTTTAGAAAAGCATAATTTTGGGGAACTGTATATCATCCTAAATGCACTACCATGCTGCAGTGTTTAATGCACCACTTACCTGTGGCAATATTTACATTATGTTGCATCTTCCCTGCCTTGTGCTGCAATCATCTCTCAGCACATTGCCCTCTAGTATTGTCTAAATAAATACAAGAAGAGTCAGCCATAGAAATTGAATTATTTTTACTATTTTCATGTAATAACCATGAGCCCTGCAGGCCTAATGCTGGCAAAATGCCATAGATTTGTCATTTAGAAGCAGAAACTTCTGTATAATTTCCCAAATAGAATTTTGGTCCCCTCTGCTGCACTGTATTTGTTACTGTTGCATGTTTTTCCTGGTGTTTCTAATGAGCTATTAATGAGCTGCTAACTATGTATGTAAATTAAATGGGGTTAGACATTGAAAGGTTATCAAGAAATAAAATGCCATATAATACTTCAAAGTGTTATAAAATAAATTATTGTCTTTAATTTTGCTGGCACAAAGTTGATATTTAATAACCTATAGCCCTAATTTTTCTAAATTATGTTAATTTGAGACATTTTAAGTCTGTACCCTGAATGACATAGCAAACAAGTTCTTTCATTAGACCCTTCTTATACCCTTCATTACTAAAATACATCTATAGTGTATGTGTGGGTTCCTGTGTGCCTCAACTGAGTGGTCGAGTTATTAAAGGTAGTTCCAGACCAGTGGAGCTTGCTGTAAATATTTTTGTTACAATTTACTACAGCAGGTAAAAATGTGGCAATGGGGAATGGTGAGTGCTTTGGTTGTGGTGATCTAGAAATGATGATACTGGCAGCTGCAGTCATCTTGCTTGTCAGTTGTGGTTATGTATTAGCACCACGTATAATAACAAAGTATCGTTGAGCAGGCTTTGTGCAACACAAGGGTGCTGCGGTGAAACTGCTTACTGCAGGCCTCCATCACCTTTGCAAAGAAGGGACAGCATGGACTTTCCTGTAATGTCACAGCAGACTGACTTTGAAGAGCTGCTGAGGCCCAGTTCTGGAGTTTCACTGATGAAACCAAGATATATTGTGTAAATATTAATATTTCTCTTAGTTGTATTGGTATCACAGGGAAAGGAAGTCCTTGTTCTCTGTCAGTGCTGACCCCAGAGCTTGCTATTGAGAGCTCAGGTGGCCGCTTCACCTGTGGAAAGGTAATCTTCTCCATATGTCAGACTGGGCAAGCTTTAGTCGAGCTGAACAACCCATGCTTTAATGCAGTTTTCACTGGGACTTTGTAGTATGTACAAGGCTATTACAGAGCAGCCAGGCATCAGTTCAGGGCTGTACTGCTCTCAGTGTGGTAGGTATAAAACCAGTCCAGACTAATTTTTAATTTGGGCAGTTAGGAAACTGGGAGACACTACCAGAGTGAAAAATCTAGGATTCTGCATCACAAGATGTAATTTAGTGATTTGTTTGACAAGTGTAGCTTAGCTTAAATAATGTAAAATAATACTTCAGAGTATACTAGTAAATGTTCTGCAGAATGTTTTGTGAAATTAATGAGGTTGTGGTAATATGAGACCTCACTACCACACTTTGCCATTAAATGTTTGCTGAGAAGTAGGACAGGGCACTATGGTAGCTGACTTGTGAAGAAGTCTGGCTAGTCTGCTAGGAATCAGTATTGTCCTACCAGACTTCAGTGTAATAGGGTATTTGCTGTTTCACATTGAATACTAAAAAGTTATGTACAAAATGCTTAAATCTAGCTTTTCCTTGTCGTGTTTTGTATGTTTAAAGATTTTGCAGAATACTATGGTTCGTATGGCAGTAGCATTTAAATTGTTTTGGAAGACAAAAGAAATAGTAGACAAAAAGAAGAAAAGCATATATAAGTATGCTGTGTTTGCTTGTCTTATTTGCTTGTCTTAGTTTCATAGAGTAGCTGAAGGAATTTCACCATATTTAGTGGTGTCTCATGCCATACCATATTTTACTGCTGTACTTTGCCCAGAAGGATGGCCTTGTTCTGAATTTCACTCAGTTTAGAGGTCTGGGATTTGATGCTTAACTGTATTTTTGAGTGATTTCATGGAATTATCTAATGTGTCACTATGTGACACTGAAACAAAGGGTAATTTTTAAAATTTTTGTGTATATGTGTACTCTGCTGTCCTTGTTCCTTGCAGAAAATAAGATACATAATCTACGTTCATTTCCCAGGAGATTAGACAGTTTTGTCCTAGAAGCCTGTAGGGACTTTAGCACTCCAAAGTCAGCACTCCAAAAGCTAGTAACATAAAGCAGCTCTCTGCTACAGAGAAACTAATCCTCCAACAATGTTTCATTCAATCAAAAAATGCTGCAGATTGAAGGTATTATTGCAAGCCTCTGTTTTCAAGAGATTATTGTGAATGAACCATATTTTCCACTTAATAGTAACAGCAAAACAGCCTACCCATCTAAATTTTTCCCATGGTAATTTGGCCCTAAATGAGCAAAGATTGAGAAACAAGTAATTTTTTTGTTTTAACCTTTTTCCCTTTGAGTATGCAAATAAAAGCTGTTATAAAAAAAAAATAAATTTGTGTTTAAACTTCTGAAGTTAAATTTATTTTCTATTAATGTGGTCCTAATCGGTTCTCAAGCTGATTGGATCATGAAAACTGTATCTATTTTTGTTGTGGACTAAGTCTGGAAAAAAATGGTGAGAAATCTTGTTATGACACATTTGAATTTATTTTGCAACACTAATCTCTAGAAAGCAGCCACTTTTCCCCATGTACATATTTTCCTTTGCAAAATCAATACCTGATTGATCTTTTCCCGTGCACACACAGTTTTCTTCAAAATTTGCATTAACAAAATATACGGCTTTGAACAAAATCTTGTTTCTGATGTTGTGATTTTAGTGGAATTTTTTTAGATGCTCAGCTATGTGCTATTGTGTCTGAAAGCATTCACGTGTGTCCTGATGTTAGACCTAAATATTTAAAAACCAAGGTCTGTCTACAGAAAGAGATAGTGTGGCTAATGCCTCCATGAATGAGATGACAGGTCGATTCCTGACTCTGTTATTCCCTTCATTCAAGGCTTGAGGTTGGTCTGAGGGGGCTCACATAAGATGTGAGGGGCATAGCCTTGTGTTAGTCTCAGGATAGGATGTACTGCAAGTTCTCCCCAAAAAGCTCTCCTGTGAAATGCACAAAGACAGGTGTGATGGTCCTATTGCCATTTCCAGTGAATGCGTTGGTTTTTTTCCCCATAACAAAGTCTCAAAGGCCTGCAAAGTTAGTGTCAGGTGTGGAAGGGATCTGTGGAGTTGGCTCACGGTCTTGTTCACATCCCACTGTTCAGATGTGTTTGGGGCAGAATGGCTTTTGATGCTGGGAAAAACAGGCCTGTCAGGTGTGCCTGCTTTGGTGAATATTGGGAGGTTGGACTGCATAGCTGTTAGCTGGATGCTTTTTTCACAGACCTATAGTTAATTCTTAAAAGAAAAAAAGACAAACAAGGTAATGAAATCAGCCAAACAGCTAATCCAAACCCAGGGATGCATCAGTACCTTGTGAAATCCACATTACCAAATAAGCTAATGACACAGTGACTGCTTTAGCTATGGACTGCTCTTTATTTCAGTTCATGTCTTACTGCTTCTTAGCAATTAAATGTTTTGTTTCTAAGGTTCAGAGCCCAGCTTCACAGAGCAGAGGTGAATTTTCAGCCTAGATTAAAAAGGTTTTTACTGTAAGGTGCCATCAAGTACTGCAGCACTACAAATGGACACTTACAGCTTATTAAACTGGAAACAAGTCCACTGATGCACACCATCCCATTTGGCATTTTATATGGCTGAGATTGAAGATGAGGGGATAAAGGTATAATAATAACGAAAGCAATGGAATAGAGAAGCAGTGGTGATGAAATGTTTGTACTGGTAATTGTTTTATGAAGAAAACTAAATGAAAAGGGGGGGGGGAGAAGAAAGAAAAGAAAAATTAGTGTAACTGGTGGTGTATTTATGAACTGAAGCCTTCCTTCCATAAAGTGAGGGGGAAAAGGGTCTTTTAGCCAAAGGAGGTCATTCCATGCAAACCTCTAAAGGAAAGAGGATTTTGTAACGATGAAAGGAGGGGAGAGTATGCTTCTTACACTTTAATGATTTCTTTGCTGCTCAGAGATAGGAACTGGAACTCCACACTATTAGCCACAAATGGCATTTTGAAATGACTTTTTTTTTTTTTTTTTTTTTGGGCAAACCCAAAAGACATTGCTAAGATTTACATTTTCAAATATATGCTGACCTTTTTTTCCTCTTTCTTTTAGTTCATTTGTCATCAGTGTGTAATTGAATCAATATATTTCCTGATCAACCCAAAGATTGAATAAGGTCATGGGAAGCCATGTGTGGACATTAAAAATCATTATTTTACTCAAAATGAGCAGAGATGGCATAGACCATTCAGAGTTCCAAATGAAATTCTATTAGATTCTATTACACTTTTACAATTATAGAGACGTTCCAATATTACAAGGGGAAATGAAGTCATAATAAAAAAGCCCAGAGGTGTATTACAAAGAAATGGGCATACTATTTTTCTAGTTAAAAACTTGATGAAAGGAGCTCTGCTACTTTTCAGTTGCTGAGATGTGACCTTGTTCTTAAAAAAACCCATACATATATATATATATTAAAAAAATACCAGGACCCAGTTTCCTTCTTACTCAACCTTTATACTTCTTGTTTCATAGCATGTTTTAGAGGAGGACAGGACATTTAAGCTGGTTTTTATTGTAAAAGTATTTAGAGGAAGATGCACAGTAATAAGTTTGATATGTTTATGCATGTATCATTTCAGTCTCTGGAAAAGTAGTTTTGGGGAGCTCGCTTGCCAGCGAAGCAAACTTTTATGGAAGTTGAAGATACGAGCTTTTGGCAGGTAAGAGACACAGATTTGATCATTTTATATGCTTTCCCTAACTGTTCCTCTTTATTTCATACCTCTACCCTCATTAAAATGTTTGGTCAAGCTACAGATCTTGGATTTGAGGTGACCTTCTTTTGTTCTTAGAATTTTTGCGGAGATTTGGAATCGGTGTCTGTAACAGAACCCATTCCTACATCTAGGAACACACAGTAGTGCACTGACTTGCAATTAAGAATGAGGTTACTGTAGAGTTTAAAAGACCAGTTGTTATCAGACCAAGGGTCACCTCATTTTAGCATTGCATGGAGAGTGGAAAAAACTAGTTTGCTTTGCATTTTTACTCAGTTCTAGACTTGCAGGAATGGGGGAGGATTTGGGTGTAACCTTTTTCCAAGAATCAAACTTGCATTGCATTAGTGCTATATTTAAATGTTGGCCTAGATGTTAGTGAGCTGTTTCTTTACTACTGCATCTAAAGAAATAAGGCAAAGTATTGAGAGTGTTCAGAGGCAAGTTAAATGAAAAGTGAAGCAATGAGGTGTTGTCTGAGATACTCAAGGAACAGAGAAAAATGGTACGGTGTATTCCAGTGTTCTATCTACATGACAGTTACTAATATATATGGAAATACAAAGCTAAGAAATGACAATATATAAGTAGCATAGATCAGGCATAAAGTTAGACTCCTACTCCTTATGTAAGGTTTCTGGACATCTGCTGAGAAAATTAGGGTTATGCTGGGAAATAATTGTCGGTGTATGTATAGGTGTGTGTACATACAGGATTCTAGACCAACACAGGCTGCAAAGGTAGCTAGGTTTCCATGGGGCATGAGGAAGGAAACAGGAGTCTTACACAGAGCTGTTCTAGATTGTAAGTCAGATGGCAACTGCAAAGAGCATCTGTTAAACCCTAGAATAATGCTTGTTACCCACCACAATAATTTTATAGTAATTTTCAGAAATGAACACTTCAGAGAACACCAGGTGGAGCAAGTGAAGGGGTAGGATAAGAAATGTAGTATCTTCTGTTCTTTACAAGGCTTGGGACACTAGCAGAGCCATTCTGGAAGAATTTGTAGTAATTAGGTCACCACTTGTTTCCTTTCTGCATGGTTAAAGGCAGAAGCTGTGATTCAAGACAGAAAGAAGTACTTGAAGAGCCCCCTGGTAATGTCAATGAGGGTTAGAGTCTTAACCTTCCCTAATGTTTCCAGTGCTACCTTTTACAGTACTCCCTTGGTGCCTGAACTTCTTCAAGTTACGAAGTCATCTAGGGACCCTCCTGCAACCTTCAGCATTACTTCAGCATTACCACAGTTTACTCAGACAGGGTAGCAAACTCTGGCCGTATTTCCAAAGGCAGCCGAGCTGTGCTGCTGGATGGGTGCTTTCTGAGCACATTTACAATTTGGCCTTTATTTTTAATCGCTACATAAATGGAATGAATTCCTAATTTCAGGATATAGATCAGAGGTTTATCCTTGTCTCACTTTGAAGCTACCAAGAAGTCTACTTAAATGTGCAGTGAAGGGTAAGCTCTCTAATGTGTTTCATTGGTGCCATTAGGGTTTTATTCCAGACACTTGTTATGTATGCATAAGGGTAAATATCTTTTGGCTGCTGCTCTTAACTGACTTCCTTCCAGAGCAGTAACTGTTGTCTTGGTTTTGCTTCTTGACAGCTACCCTGCATCTTCCATTTTGACCTCATAAACTGCAAATCTGTTTTTCTTCATTTTTTTTCTGTTCAATGCTGGTCCTTTTGTCACCTGGGAAAGAGACTTCCTAACGGCTTGGTGTTTTTTGGCACATCCTCAGGATTTAGACAACTTCACAGCATTCAATCAATAGAATATTGGATATGCAATAGAATATATTATTATATATATTATATATATAGAGATATAATAGAATATCACAGAATATGTTGTGGCAGTATGAGTGGCTATTGAAAATGAATACAAATCTAGATTAGTTCACTCCTGGAAGTGGTTTACAGGGGTAATTCTGATAATGTATCTTCACTTTTCTTCTGAAAGCATCTTGCTTGGATAAATGTATTTTGAACTGGCATTGGTTGCATACACCTTACAAAGTCCTGCGCTAAGCCTGTCAGGGGGGGTTAGTGCAGAATGCAATAAGGAGGGAGTAAAATCTCTTAATGAAATGTGTAGTCTGTATTAAATTAGGCTGAAGTCACCTCCAAAGCAAGAGACTGATCTTGAATCTTGAGCACAGATTTCTACAAGCTACCTCAAAGCTGGGCAGTGAGGTTTGTTTTAAGCCAGTTGTGTAATGAAAATATATGCAAGTGTCCTAGCAACTTTTAAATGGGTGAGTAATAATTGATGAAACAGTCAATTGCCAGAATAACCTCCCCAAACCCTCCTAGCAGTTGCTGAGACATTAAAGTGACAGAGAGGGTATCAAGCTAGCAAATGAGAATGTGCAATGTGGTCTTCTCTGAGCGATTTCCAGTCTGGGGAACTATTTTGAGTGCAGGATCTTGTGTAGGTTTGAAAGCAAATGCCTAATTAAAAATTGCATTTAAATGTTGCAACTGTTAGGGGCCTTTTTCACCTAAAAATATTTATAGTTTTGCCAATATTCTTACCCTCTTTGTTCCTCCATCAATATGTTCTTTCTGTATGTATAAAATGGAGAAAATAGTAGAAAAAATTTAGAGAAGTAATGTCTTTGCAGAACTATTTTTATTGTGTAAGCTTTTTTTATCTTAACACTTTACAAAGTCCTCCTTTTTTTTTTTTTTTTTTTTAGCCAAAACCTTTGTCCAGCTCTATTTAATATTCTTCATTCTTTCCAGATGTTAACTACAATAATTCATTTTGGCAACCACCTTGCAAGAAAATAAGTGACAATTTACACTAGTTTCACAGAAGCAGACTGATTTGAAGGGCAAATTTTGCTTTCCTCTCTTGTACTGCATAGTACCTGCCCTCCTTCATGAGGTGAGCTATTGAGTTGGACCTTAAATGAATTTGTTGAAAGCTAGAAAAGGACTCAATGTAAGTGTGGAGGAATTTTGGCTTCTAATCTAGGGTTTAAATGACTAAACCATACATCTGATAAAATTAAACCTGTCATACTGCATACCATACAGCACATTTAAAATGTATTTACCTCCCCACCCCAGGAGCTTCAACAGAACCAAAATAACTTTTAAAAATAAATTGTTTATCGAAAGAATAAGAGCTTTTTATTGACTTTGCAGTTATGGACAATTTCAGTGCATTTTTGTGACGGTATCTAGTCACAGATAGTCTCTTTCCTACGTGTGATGGTTTTATTATGTGAAAGAAGCCTAGCTACTGTTTATCCTTCCCTTACTCTCATCCTCGCGGTCTCCCATGTTCCCCCAATGCTTTGTATGTCAAACGATCTCCATGTCTCGATTCAAATCCCTTCTTAAGAGATGACTTCTGTGCAGATTTCCTATAATGATTCCCTCAAGATATCCATACTGATTTGAGACAGGACTTTCATCTATTGTAGCATGCGTGGTTGGTGACACAATTTCTGAATGTAATACTGCTGTGTTCAGAATAGTTTTGAAAAAATCTTTAAGAAAAAAATCAAACAGCTTTTTTCTCTTTTGCTTGTCTTTTTCCACCATGCCTCTGTAACAAAAAATCTTAGTTTAAAAGCAAGGTAAATGAACAGATCAGCTTCTACATATGCAGAATAAATTATTATTAGTTCACAGTTTATTCAAATATGAGCATCTTGATTTAAAATCTTGTAGTGCCCTCCACATCCAAGTGCATGCGAACTGCTGTGAAACTGAATGCCTCCATAAACCTTGACACTTTTCTGACTTTTGCAGCCCTCTTGAACTTTCCTTTCCTGCTTTGCAGCATATATGCCTCTAAGCTCAGGGGTGTGTGTGTTCAGGGCTGAGTATGGAGCTGGGGTGCTCCTGCAACCAGTGTCTACATCGTGAAGGACAGGGGGAGTCTGTCCTCTGTGGGATGTTACTGACTGAGGAGTTTGCTTTTGCTTAGTTTTTTAAAGACAGGGTTTAGTATGCTGGAGTCCGGTGCCAGCTTTACCTTTTCGGTGGAGCTTTTGCCAAACATTAAATTAAAATACTACTTTCCTTTTTTACTTTTTACTTAGCTGATTAATTTCTTCTTTCCCTACTCTACTGACTTCTGTATTATTACAGCTGGATTGTTTTATTTTTTTAAACTAATACGGGTTCCTTTCTTTTTGTGGTCATGGGTGCACAGGTAGTTGTGAAAACAGAGGGATGGATTATTTGGTAGTTGTGCATATGAACAGTCTTCTAAAGCACCTGTACGGTTCTAATTTCTGCAAATGAGATGGAATTAGTTGACCTTTGGTCTGCTTTGGTATGGGAATTACTATGTTTAAGGTACTTTCTGGTAACGTGCTACATGAAATCACAGAAAATAAGGTGGGGGGAAACACTTGCAAATGCTTTTATTCTGTTAATTTCTGAACTGACTTACCTTTTTTAAAAAATGTTCATTTTATTAGGGGGGGAAAAATTGATCAATAATAGTAGGAGTGCAAATGGCACCTTCTAATGTGGACTGGATGGATATTAAATCCCCAGGAGCACAATAAACTCAAAAGAGTTCTGTAAAATGGTATGTTGCTGCATGTGAGTTTGTGACTTATGACTACTGTGCAAGTATGAACAAGCAAGCACACATAAATATAGATTTTGTGGAATGGTGGTAATTTTTAATCACAAACCTAAAATGCTTACAAAATTTCAGTCCACTCTTGTTGAATTTTAGATTGATGTTTGTCCTGTGGTTTCTGTTTGGAATAATATGCAGCAGAGGTGGAGTCAGGGCTTTTCAGTTTCAATCCAAGAAAAGTTAGGTTTGAAGGTAGTCTGAAAACATGCAAAACAAAACACTCTTTCAGAAAAAGATATATTCTCTCCCCCCTTCCCCCCTGGTTTGTTTTGGATCCTTTGAGCTGGAACCTCTGAGATAATAAGTGTATCATGGATATAGATCTATAATCTGTGACCTTATTACAAGTGATAAATTAATATTTCCAAACCTAATTGCCTCACTAATGTGCACTCGCACCTGTCCTAACTTACTATTTCCATTTTTCAAACTGCCAGTGGAAGCAGCTGATCACCATTCTCTGCTGAAACAAATCTACATCTAGTAGGCAGAGTGAAAAATATCCTACTCACATAAACAACAACAAAAAATTCCCATATGAAATGCAAACAGAAATGGTTTGGAAGAAAAGTTGTTTAACCTAAAAGCTTTGAACTGAAAGCTGTTTATTTTACAGCCTTCACAGATGTACCGCCTTGAAACTAATGGACCGGGACCAGTAAAAATGAGAGAAGAATCTGGTCACTTGTGTCAAAATACCCAGGACCTCTTTTCTCTTGTGCGCTGGTTTCATTCCACAATGACTCTGGTGCTTCACATCCTTCTCCTGAGCTACTGTTCCATTAGGCTGCAGCCTCTCTGATTCCTACCTATGCCTTGCTCAGGCAAGCTCACATTAGAAGTCAGCAGGAACCTGACCAAGTAAAATTTGAAACAATAAATGTTCCTCCATCATTTAGCAAAGCATGTCTCTGCAGAATGTGATCCTGTTAGATTTTCTGAGTAAAGCTGAATTAAATCACTGTGTGGCCTCTGCATAACCTTTCGGTGATGCAGCAGGTTTCAGAGTAGTCGTATCTCTGTCTCTTTTTTGATATGGTGTTCTGTAATACTGTGGTTAAAGGAAACCAATACTTTCCTCCCTGCTTTCCCCATGGGTTCTAGTCCAGAAATCCAAAATACTTTTCAGTTCATTTGCATATGATCTATATAGCTCCTTATATGTGCGAAGTTTCAGTTTTCTCTGGTCATCTTAACTTTGTAAATCAGGTATTAATCCCACTTTGCAATGTTTTCTCTAGTGCTTTTTATTCTCTTAAGAACTAAGTTTCTAATGTGTATATTGGTCCCAGAGCACATGGTGTTTTGTACAATGTGATGAATGGGAGTATATTGATTAGGAAAATCATTTAGCTCTAATTTCTCAAATGTCACTGAATAAGAGATCACTCTCATGTGAAGCAGGATTGTCTAGTTTGAATACTTTTAGGATTCTTCTGTAATCCCCATCTTCCAGTTCAGAAATTAGTAGTCTCTTGCTAGTAATAGAGAAGGGTAGTATTCCTCAGTGTCTTCAGACATCCTTCCCAAAAGAAGATAATGTGCAATACTTAAAAAACAAACAGAAAACCAAAAAACCCCATAAGCCCCACAAAACCACCCCATGTAATATTTCAACCTGATGCTGCAGTCCTTAAAAACTGAAAAGTTCTTAAAAATCACAACAAATGAAAAATGGAGTTGGGCAAGTAAGTGTAGGGTCACAGTGGAGAGGGGTAGGGTATTGAATGAGAATTTCCCCAAAGAAAGTTGGTGTACTTCCAGAGGCATACAATGGGCTGTTTTAAAAGCTGACATTGAAAGAGAGAGAACAAGATATGGAAAATCAGAGCAAGATAGAATCCTGTGTGTAAAAGCCACAGGTGATTCTTAATAGGCAGTAAATTAGCTGAAGGATAGAGAGGAGTATTTTTTGGCAATAGCAATGCTTTCATTTTCCAGCAAGTTTTTAACTGAAGAAATTAACTGAAAAGTAGTGCAAAGAATAGGAGGATAATTGTGAATTAGGAGCCAAATTATGCCAGGCACAATTGAATAAGTTCTGACTTTTCTTACTGACAGACATGTATATTAATAGTTGGCACTTATTGAACCAAATATGAATATTCATCTTCATTTATATTTCAAGGCCTTTCATTCCTCAAGGACCACAGTGCTTTTGACCAATTTTCATCCACATTACTAAAATGACAGCTTTCACTCCTGGGCCCTGACAGAGGTCTGCAGAATTCATTGGAGGTCCTGAGAGGAGGGAACCAGCTCCCGCTCCCAGCTGTCCACAAACACTCATTAAGAGAGGCAAATATCCAGCAGAATCTCTGTGAGAATTTTTAATCACGCAAAGGCTCTGCTAATTAGGTAGCTGATGGGGCATAGAGAGCACAAGGACGAATTCTTTAAACAAAGGACTAGAAACTTTAAGAGCTTTAATTACTTGGGCACAGAGTTCATTTCAGAACTTGGGAGCAAATTATTCTAATAACAATAAGACCAAGTAGCAGGCCATATTAGTGAGAGTTGTGTGGAAAAGTTCAATTTTCTTGGGCTGACACATCTGTGATTGCAGCATATTGGAAACTGAGTGGGTTATAAAGGTATTAATAATAAACTTTAATGTGAAGTGGTTTTGATGCAGAAGATTTCCTATCAGTGTGCATTCTGTTCCTCTTTACTGCTTTGCCAGGGAGTATTGCATTGTGTCCTATATATCAAAATGTTCATGCAGCTCAAGAGGTGGATACTTTCACACAAATGAAGAATAATGGCTATTTTCAAAACAAACCTCCCCCTTTTGTTTAGTGTAGCAGACTGTCTTCAAAACCTAAAAACTGGAAATATGTTGCTTTCTTGTAGGCTAGAAGAAAATCTGTCCTTGCTGGCTGAAAATTATGGGTTTGTTTTTTGCTTGCTTTGTAAGTGCATAAATGGCATGGCTGTGTTGTGTGGTTTCTCCCAGTATGCAATTTAGGTTAGAATAATTTCCAGGATCCCTTTCTCCTGGGTGGAATGAGGAAGAGACAGAAATTGCTAAGGGAGAGGAAAAAGCAGAAAGCTTGAAGGTTTCAGATTAGGGAACAACTGCTCTCCTACCCATCAAGAGAAGAATATAGGAAGTACACAGCTCTATTTCTCTTGAAAAATGGAAAACAGCTGATGTACTACTCTTGTCATTGTAGCTGAGAATTCTTAGCAAATTTGTAATTGAGCAAAGGAGCACATCCTACCTGTGTGCTGGATGAAAAGCTGATCTCCTGTGGGCAGAAACTGGGATGACCGAGTAGGAAGGGAGGCATTTACTGTCTGCTGCAAAAGGCTTGCTGTTCTTGGACATCTACACATTCCGGGTAGGGGGAACCACTATATGGTACAGTATATGAGAAGTGTTCTGGGAAGATACACACTGAATTTTCTTCCTTTTTATTGTAGGGACTGTAACTTCTCTGGGGGTTGGTTTCTGACAAGATGGAAGCTGATAGCATTTACCACATGTTTATGTACCTTTAAAAAAACCTCTGTTCTAAGTAATGCTTGTTTTTCAGTAGACTTGGTGCAAGCCACATACAATGATGACAATTAAAACTTTAGTATCCAAGAACAAATTTTATATCCAAGGGACTTTGCTTGCTGCTGGCTGGGAGATGGGATTGAAGATGTCAATTGAATACTCAAGAAGTTGCAGGGAAGTACAGAGGGACAAGTGAAAATGTAGCTTGTGGTAACTGAGAGCTAATTATGTTCAGTGAGCAAGTGGTGGACTGGTGTTCAGAGTTGCAGAAAGAAATTAGAGAAGGAAGAAAGATACATCTACTCAGAGAATTGGCCTGAGATAAAGCTTCAAGATTAGTCTTGAAACCTGAACAAATCTTTTGGTTGCAGTTGATACCATATTTACTGCATGTTTTATCCACTGCAGAGGAAAGGCATTGCTAAAAGGAAGCTGCTGCAGTCTGTGGTTGTAGACAAGCTTTCATTTTACGTGGACTTTCCGCACATGAATAAAGAGAGGTCTGAGTGCAATAAACATAGCTGAGTTGTTCCATTAGGAAGTCATTCTGCCCACTGTGGTCACTCAGTCATCTGTGTGAATAGCTAGAGTAACACAATGTCGTACTGACAGAAGAGCTTTTTCTTCATTGCTGCTTTTTAGTTTTGTTTTAATGGTCGGGAAAGCAGTCTAAGCTGATATGCAGGAATAATTCTGTCACCTTAGTTCCTAATATTTCTGACAGCAGTTACAACAGAATAAGCAAATAGGTAAAGAAGAAAATGTAAACAGAAGACGGGATGGGTGGAGGGGAGAGTCCCATATAGTATCTGCTTTTAAAATAATTTCTTTTTTAATTTTGAAAAGCACATAAGCTTCAGGTGCATTGTGCTGCTGTTCTCCTCTGGATCCTTTGGGGGAGCAGGGAGTAAGTGTAGTTTGCATGCTTCCTTCATGTGCTATTCTGTTTTTCTAGCTATTGTTCTTACCCACTTGCAAGTTTGGACTTGGACATGCAGCACACAAACAGTACTTCCCCCCCAGTTCGATCACGCTGCATTGATTAATAATAATAAAAAAAGAGCTTTTATGGCACACAACTTTTAAATGTACGTGATTTAGCAGTTCTGCAGAGCTTAAAGTCCAGAATGCAGGAGCTTAGCTGAAAGTAAGGCGTTTCTTTTTGCATAAGAATGCATGCAATCTACTTTTAAAATAAGTACTGTTATAAATATTACTTTAAGATCTTAATCTCACAAAGTGATACAGGACAAACATTGCACGCTTATGTTTATCTTCTTTTTTATTTATTTTTTTTTTAGGAAATATGATTTGTGGCAAAGGTGCATGGCACTGCTGTGTCAACTTAGCTGTTGTGACTCAGAAATAAAGTTTCTGTTTTTCAGCAGTTCTTCTATATATCAGATCCCATTGCAATTTCTTTTCTTTATTGGTGTAAACTGGGTCTTTTTCTCCTTTGTTTAGTATAGATACTAGTTGCCCATTTTGTAAGCGTATTCTGAAGCTACGTTCTTTCAACATGTACAGAGACCCTTAGCAGAAGGAAAACGTGTAAGGTAAGACATACAAAGAAGTAGTTTATCAGCCCTGCACTGAAGTTTTAATGTATCTAAAATGTATCCATTTTAGACATTGTTCATACCAAGATACCAAAATATGAACTTTTTTGCTTAGAAAAATAGCTGTCCATGCACATTTGTCAACTGGTATGTTCTGTTTTCTGTAGGAAAAAGTAATTCATCACATTAGAATCACTGTCCAGTGCAAAGCTGTTCAAACATCATAACTATGAATCCATATCTGTCCACAGAGTCTAAAGACGTATGTAGTTTGTATGAAAATAATAAAAATATTTAAATAGTTAATACAAGAGTCTTTAGAGCCACCCTTAAGTAATTTTGAGGGAATGTGAAGGAGCTAGAGTTTAGAATTGCTACATGCTGGGAAGGATAATCTTGGAACTGCAGAAACCGCAAATGGCTCTTGAATGTGCTTTCTTAACTGGAAAGGAAAATAGAAGGGAGAAAGATTTCTCCTGTTGTTTTAATGTATTTTGCTAGGTTTATGTCAAGAGCAGCTCTGAGAAATGCTTCAAAAGTGCTGGAATTCCTAACGCCGATAGAAGAGCTGCTTTCATTTGCATTATCCTTAAAAAGAAAAAAAAAATCTCGTCTCTGTTTTAACAACTTAAGAGTTAGAGAGTTAGATTCTGTTCAGGAAAAAAATGTTGAAATTATGAACGCCAGCAAATTCATGATAGAGATCAGCAGGTTAGTATGGATAAAGCAAACCTAATAGATCCCATACTGATTACACCTTTAAGATGCTGATTGAGAAGAACTTTCACCCTAAGTGATGGGGTAGTCCTATTCTTTTCCTCAGTAGGATTTCCCTCTCTCCATTTGGAGCTGTGACTGAGCCTTTGACAAATGCTCAATTTGGAGTACTCAGGCTGAAAATGGAGACTTTTAAAAATCTTTAATTGGGGCTAAGGGCTAGTTCCTTCTGCAGTTCATTGTTTTGAACAAGGAAGCAGTACTAAAGAGTTAACTGCTTCCAATTGTAAATACATCAGTGGCAGGCACATTACAAAGCTCTATACAATCCTGTAGAGTAAATGGTGGACAGCTCATCACAATTAGGCATGGTCATAATGAAGAGCCAGAAGACAGAAAAGAGGGCATGGGGAAAAACAGACCTTTTACAAATGTTTTATATGAAGAGAAATTATAGTTAAAAGAGATAGTTAATTAGTTTAAAGAATAGGTGGTAATGCCTTCTCTGCAGAAAAGGACAACTTTGAAAGCGTGGAAAATGGGTGAGTTTCTAGCTGCTGATCTGGAAAAGGAGAGAACAATTCAAAGCAATACTGTATGTGGGTGTTTCTCAAAAGAGGCTGTGGTGGGAAGTGTGTGATCTGAGTAATTTACTCTTAGCAGAGACAGTAGGCACTGTTGTGTTTAACAGAGACCCTGCATGTAGCCTTATTTTCACTGGACAGCATCTATGCTATTACAGGTGCTTATCAAAGACACAGATGTTTATGGTTTGCTTCCCAGCTTTACATTCTGCTTAGGAAGGCAAGAACCCATCTGGCTTGTGCTGAGAAGATTGCATGGAGGAGCAAGGTTACAGTAAGGTTTGCTGTCTAGCCTTTTTGCAGTGTGCTGGCTAACCAGTCACCTGTAAAAACAATGTGTATTCTGAAATATGTTATTTGGGGAAGAAATAAAGAATAACAATAATCTACATCAGATTACTGAACAGCAGCATGTGTAATCTAAAGTATTGTGGTTCCTGTGAGAGACAGCCTGTGGTATGCAACCTGGAGATGAAGTTTTTTTAGCATCAATGAAGTTTGCAAGTATCTCTTCCTACCACAACTCCCATTGTGTGTACCTTGGATAAGACGGATCTGTGTGTTATTAATAGAAACATTTGCGCTCCATGTAGATTCTCTGTTGTTTGAATACGTGTATACTGCAGTCATTTCC
>JAVJGJ010000002.1:30288259-30305512 GCA_035590215.1 Microhierax caerulescens
CAGCTGGCTTGGGTATTTCTGTGTTATGTCACATTTTTTTCTAAGAATTGCAGGGTAGATGCAACCTTTATTTTGTAGTTTGGTATTTTGGAACTACAGTCATCACTCCCTATGACAACTATGGAAATAACGTTGTTGGTTAGCACAGTCTGTCACATGGCACAAAGGAGATTATGTTATAGAGAAATATGATAAGATTATTTCTCAACTGTTGCTGCATATAGTGGTATGTGTAGCACGCCTTGTTCTCACAGAGAGGAAACATCTGTAGTTAGAGTCTGATTCTCTGTTGGTAAGTGGGTGACTTATGGGACTGCTTCAGTCTCTTTTGTCCCAGGGAAAGAAAAATGGAAAGTAAGGAGGAGATTGGAATTGCAGTTGTGTTTAATCTGTCTCCTGGCTCACCTGAGTTCTGTTAGTACCCCTGCAACATTGCTTCTGCAAGTTGCCTACTTCTGCCATCTCCAGGGGTAAATTATACTCAGCTACATAATATGCCAGGAGTTGTGATACTGTCTCAACAACCCATAGTTTCTGTTGTAATTTTTGTGGTTAAAGCTGGGATCCATAAGACAGAATTTTAAAAAGGACTTGGTATTAGTCTAGCTTTACCGCTATTGAAATCAGTGGTAAAACTTGTGTGGGAATAAAGTTAGGCCTGGTTTTGGCACTTCAAAACCCTTCCTGTAAAATATTTTATTCTTTTCATTCATTGTACATACTTGTTTGTTCTGGCTTCATAGACAATGCTGTACCAAAAAGATTGTCTTTCAGCGTTTTTCTCTGCAGACCCAAAGTCAACATTTCTGCGATTCCCCTGTTCTTTTAATCTGCTCTGATAAGGTCTACTTTAGTATTTGAATATGTGCAAATAAAATGGATTCATGCCCTCAATTACATTTGTCTTGTACATGAACAAACAGTAGGATTAGAAATTTGAAGGATAAAACCTGTGTCAGTGGCTCTATCAAAAGTTATGAGAATATAAGCCCTTTAAAAATTACACTGTATTGGTACAAATGGATGTAGAAGGGAAACCAGAACCATAGAAGGCAGGTGTACTGCTGAACACTCAGGAGGGCAAATGCAGGAGTGTAAAATTGTGAGTAGTATATGAATTAGATTCTTCACGTCTTTCCGAACACTTCTTAAATTGCATTTTGAAGGAGAAAAAGATATATTTGTATCATATAGCTTAAAAATGAAGCAAAGCAACATTTGCTGGGGTCTTGTGCTTGTTTAGATTTAATATAAGGCTGATGTAGGCTGTGGGATATCAAAAGGGAGGATGGAGGATGCTGCTAGAAGGGTAACAGACACATAGTGATCTGAAATAGGCTTGTGTCCCTAAAATAATATGATGCAGATAAAACATTGGAAGAAAGACCTGTATGAAAACCTGGAAATAATTAATAGGGTTTTGTACCATATTAATACGCATAAAATCCTAGGGTAAAATAGGATTTGGAAGAAAATGTATTTTTCCACTCAGTAAACTATTTTTGCCTCCATATCTACGGTTATGTAGAAACTACAATTTCAATAATTTATTCAGCTTCTCTGCAGAAAGCTATCCTCAAGCTTTAACTCTGGTCTTTAGGTGGGTAGTGTATCCATACCAGATCAGTCCACTTCTGTCATTTTACAGAAATACCTATCTGAGAATCAGAAGGCTCTGAACGTTAATGTAACAGAAGGAAAGCTCTTTCATACACTACCCAGGAACTAGGACAGAGAACTAAACATCTTTAGAAGATTGTTTCATTGTTTCTTTGAGATTTTCTTTTTTTTTTTATTTATTTTTTTTTAAACCATATGGTTAAGCAGGGAGACAAGTTGGAGGTGATCCAAACCCAAGAATATGTAACATAAATTACCAAGGCATATGAAGAACATATTTGGAAGAGAGAGCAAGACATGGGAGCAAATAATGAGAAAATATTTTTGAAGGTCATATTGACAAGGAAAAGTAGCAGTTGAAGAAAGCCAAGCCTCTAATACTTCCTTGCAGTTTAAGGAACGTTTTAGTGAGTTCTTACATCGGTATGTGACGTATATATATGAAGTATTTTGGGAAGACCCCCAATCAGTTTGGTAGAACCCCAGTGCAAAGATGGCAGAGAGAAGTGGATCAGGACAAGACTGCAAAGTCTGTCGATAACAAAGTTTCTGCTGAACTGCACCTCAGCTCTGGGCAATTGCAATGCAGAAATACCTCTGTTAGAAAAAATTTAGTTCTTCTAGGGGGTTATTTGATAACACTGAACACAGCAGCCTTATCACCTTGCCTCTGTTGTGATGGTTGGTATATTCACATTGTTGTATCAGACTGTGACTGTAAACCAAGCTTTTTGTGGGCTTCCATTTACATAAACAGTAATAGTCATGTTAAACTTCGGTATCTGAAAATGCTGGCCTTGCTTGCTAGCATTTGAATGCTAGCATTTAGCTAGAAGATGTTCTTTGTGGCCAGATATTTTTGTCACATCAAAACCTACCAAAATTCCTTTAACTCTAAGATGTATTAATAACTGAAAATTTGTTATTTAATGTAGAGTTAAAATGTAGCTACATATGCCAATTTAATGCCGCAAAATAGCCTAAGAATATTCTTAAGGAGTATGTCAGCTAGATTTTATTGCAGGTCCATTAGTATTACCGTTAAGCAGCTGACTAAAGGTCATAATGAATACTTACTATTTTATATCACCCAGGAGGTACTAAGCACAGCTGGAGTCTATTTCACTACTTGAACGCATATAATACCTGACAAATTGTCCATCAGTGGATATGTCCATCTTCTCAAAGTACTTTGTCTGCCCAAGTATCTATCAGTGCTTCTAGTGTGTATCGCATAATAGACTGTGCTTTATTTATTTATTTTTTCTTTTGAAAAAGGAGGTTCTCACTAAATGGCCAGTTGTTACAGTTCTGTTTTAGGTATTACCTATAATTTTGTTGCACTGATAATTCAGAAGCCCAGTCAGGTCTTACGTGATTCATGCTGACCAGTTTAACAAGTGGGAAAACAACTATTGAGATTTCTGATGACCCGAGATGATGAAAAATTATTCTGGAGATTTTATTATCTTGATGATTTTTTGATACTGTTTTTCATACTTTTCCAACCATATAATTCATCCTACCAATGTCGAGTTCTGCTGGAACAGCAAGAAGATTATGCCCTTACTGGTATTTTTTTTAACAGCTGTGCAAAATAGGCCTTAACCCTTCACAAATCAGTTCTGTGCATTTTGAATGGATTTTTTTTTTTACAATAGTTTGTGAAAAAAATAGCAAAAAGATGGCTTGCTTTATATAATAACTTGAGCTTACTTAGCTCTTCTTTTTTGTGAGAAGATAAATATGATCATGCAGAGTTGTATGAGGAGAATGGACTTGGAATCCTTTCAGCTGTTGCTATCCATCTGATGGGTTCTCTGTAGTTCAACATAATTTGCAATAGGAAAGCCCTCTCTTCAAAGTAAAAGTACTTGATCTCTTCAAGTACTAGCTTCTGCTGTTTCCAGTGGATTTATGAGTACACACAGCTACACAGGACAAAGGCACAACTTCTTTATGAAAAAATATTCCACAATCCTCTTGGTCCTATTTCTTTTCACCACAGCAAGTCTATGAAACTTCAGACTACATTCAATTTCACATTCATTTCAGCAGCAATGACACTGTAAACCTACTCATTTCCTGCAGGGCTTTTGCAATATGTATTTTAGCACAGACATTCAGCAATAACTGACTTTTGATCTAAAATGAACTAAAAATACTTTATTATAAAAAATTGTGTTTGTGTATGTGAGTGAAGGAGAAAGGTTAGCCTTCAGCTGTGTTTTGCTTGAGTGTCTTTTGACATTAACTTGTTCAAAAGAGAGTAATTTAGACTCAAATACGGTTATATTAACAAGCAAAAGTAGGTTCCTCATCTAAAAGTTTATTCTGTAAGGCCCTTAGGTGAGTGTATTTCTCTCCTTTTCCTCTTCTTCCTCAACACATTTTCTTCTTTTTCTTTTCAGTCTCATCTCTTTCCTTTTTAGTCCATTAGCACTAGGCAGTCTCTTAGTATTAGTAGCAAATTGCAAGGCAAGAAAGAGTTAAATTTTAATGGAAGAATACCTCCTTGGCCTTATCAGTCTAATTAATTAGGTAATTCAGCAGCCACTGTTCAGTGGGACTTGGTGTTTGAATGTTGCTGATCTCTACAACTCATCCTGGCTGAAGCTAGGAATGTAACTGAGGTCACAGAAGAAAAGGGGTGTCTCAGAGGTGTTAGTTAATGCCAAAGCATGTGTATGTTAGGTGGTGGGCATCTCTGGTGGTGCATAGCAGAGCTACAAGTCGAAATGTTGCCTTCTCGTAAACGGACAAAATAGATGTGTCTTAGACTTAAAATTACTTCCTTGTCAGGATACTCTAAACTGCAATATCTTAATCTGGGGAGAATGGTGAAGCTACATTGAGATGCAATAGAAATTGAAAAATGCAGGGAGAGAAATGGGAATGAAAATTGAAAGTTATTTTAAGAGTACCAGATGCTGAAAAAGCCAGAAGTTCTGTTCTGTATCGGAGAGAAATAGAAGCCACGCTTGTAATAAATGGCTATTATGCTATATATACGTTTATATATCAATTGATATCTGTATAAAGTTCTTACAAACTAGAAGTAATGAAGTGTGAAGTTGAAAAGGGAAGCTAAGACATGAGGGATTCTGCTGACAGGATCAAGGACAATGGGTTTTGTATCATATTTAGGGAAAAAAAATTCCATAAACCCAAAAAATTGTATAGGTAATTTCTTAGTTGGAAACTTCCAAATTCTTAATACTGCAGAAAAAACCACAGATACAATTAAATACCTATGCTGCATTTGGAAACAAAAATGGTATTGTGTCCAAATATGGTACCAATGTAATGAACAACTTTATAACCCATTAGTAGCTTAGTTAGAGAAGGTGTTTTTATATTTATTTTAGTGCAAGCAGGCTTAGATGACCTCAGTGCGAGAGTCCTAAAGGACTTCGCTGAGATGATTTCTGGTCAACCTGTTTAGTTTTATTAAAGCAAGTAATTTTGAGCATATTTTAAAACACAAGTGCTAATACTGTTCTAGTGTCCAGAACTGTAAGCAGAATGGTTTTGATTTTTATAGATAGTCAGCTCGCTATTGATTGCAGGTAAACTAATGGAAAAGCTGATAGTGAATTCAATAGACAAAGAATTACAGAATGGAAGCCTAGTTAATGGCTGTCAGCATAGTTTTATGATGAAAAGAGTTTGTCAAAGAAACTTTCAGTTTTCTCATGTGATTACAAGTCTAATGAATGTATTGTGTAGACACAGAGTATTTAGGCTTCAAAAAACTCTTAATACCATTCTGGAATTAAGAGGAACAGTACCACTTTGTGCTGTCACTGCAGTATCTAACAAAAAACAAAAAAAAAAATGGCCTCACTGGCAGATTTCAGGGTGGTTTTCAGTGAAGAGTCCTTATATGGGATGTCTCCAATGGCATTCTGCCAGGACTGGTTCTAGGACTGTTTTGTGTCCTCTTCAGTGACTGGACACCAAGCCACAACAACCTGACCAAGAACGTTTTTTTGAAAGATTGGTGGTGAATTACGAGGGAGGGCATCCTCAGGTTTTTATCATTTCATACCACATCAACTCTACCTTGGAATAAAATGCATTTTGACACACCCAAATAAGGTTGTACAAAGGAGGCAAGTATCAACAGAAACGGCAACTGCATCCTGTGAAACGGTCGTTGCCTTAAAAAGATTTTGAGGTCACGGTGGCAAGAATGCTCTGAGAGAAATGTGCTCAGAAAGGCCAGTGGGATCTGTGGATGAAGCGGTAGTGGGCTGGGAAATGTATTTTACCTCCTACAACTGTTTCCCAATCAATACTTAGCTAACTGTTCTCTTACAGTCCCTTCCTATTATCTGTGGAGGCGTCTTTGTCATTGTCTTTCATGCTTCTTTAGCTCACTGTTATAGGCAGAATGTTATGAAGCAGAAAAACTAAGGTACTCAAATGAGTTCTTAGAAAAAAAGAGTAAGTACAGAAGCATTCCTCTGAGAAAGTCTGTGGTCAAGGCAGTAAAGAAACACTCATGTGTCCTGGAGCTGTTACTGGTTTCACACAGCTGTGTGACTTTGAGCTGGTTTTAATATCCTGGAAGGTGCAGTGGTGGTGAGGGAGAGGAGGTTCTGATCTCTGCTCTTGAGGTGGATTTCTTCTGGGACATTGAAGAAATCATACTCTGTGCATTGGCTTCCCATTTGTAAAGTAAGGCTGATGCCTGTCCCCAGTCCTGGAGGCAGTCTGAAGGTAAACACATTAATGACAGTGTAAGAATACTGCAGCAGGGAGCACCTTGGGGAAGCCTTTTGAGTAAATGAGACAAAAGTGTTAGGTAGTGGGATATAAATGAATCTGCTAAGAGAAGCCTCTTTCTCTCAAACACGGCAGATGAATACAAGCCATGTACTGGAAACCTGACTGCAAGTTTGTTTTACAAATATTTTTAAAAGCTTGAGACTTCTTATTGAATGTGTTGGCATTTCATGTATTTGTAAAGTGCTTCAGCTCTGTTTAAGCATTGGATATCCATTTACATTCAAGAATGTATTACTTCTTTATTAAATATACACTCTGAGGTCCTAACATACTGGCTCCAAGTAGCAGCTTCTACATTCATGTATACTTTATCCCTTCTAAAACATTTAGTTCTGTGTAAAACATTTAAGTCCCTTGCTATCTGTAAAGTGCTGTGGTAGCCATGTGCAAGGCCAGAGAAGACAAAGATTAGCTGTTTATTAACATGTTACTTACTGTTTTAAAACCCAGTAAGTCTTTTTAAGTCACATAGATGCAAAGATATCTTATACAAAAGTGGTTTTGGACTAAATGTAGTTTACTGACAGACAGTAAGCCTACGTGTGTGGGAAAAACAGAATAATGCTCAAACTGGTCAAAACAAAGTATGTATTTGTCTTAAAAATTGTTTACTGGTAAAAATTCTGATATTCATTTCTTCCTTTTAAGTAGCCAAAGCCTTCTTATTAACATTTATCCCAAATTCTTTGCAAGGTGTAGTAGCTAAGTTACTTGATAGCTGACAATAATTAGCCTATTATGATGATTAATGCTTATTCAGGGCATTTAATTTGCATGCTATAAGCATGGTGAGACAGCTAATTTGAAGTTTTGCCAAATACAGTATTTAGTTTTTATATAAAACATTTGTTTGGCTTTCCAAATGTAAAATAATTGACAAGAATAATCATAGCTGTGGATGTTAGGTCAGCAAGTTTTCATTTCTGCTTTTAATAACAATGATGTGTTACTTAGTGAACCAATTAGCAAGGTAAACTTTACTTGCATTAAAAAATGTGTAAGGCTAAGGAAGAATTTCTAAATTGTAGTTAATGGAATGTCAACAAAGATGCATATTCTGTCATTTTCACCCAGGTGAAAACCATCTGTCCTAGACAGATAGCGTTCCTCCAACTTTTCACAAGGAAGAAGGACACAAGGTCATTTTTATGCACCTTGTGATCAGGATTGACTTTCATAAATCAAAAAAAATAAATACATAAAGTCAATTAAACTACTAGGCCTGAGCCATAGGTTCAAATAAATAGACAGTGAAAGAATAAATTTCTTTAACCATGGCTATGACAAGCCTTCACTTTTTTTTTCTCAGGGAAAGCCTACATATTCATGTGGATCTTATGTCTTGTTCAACATATTTGGAGGGGCAGAATTTCTTTGCTGCTTCTGATTGCCCAGGTTTAGTGACTGATAGCAGAGCACATTTTAAAACATGATGCTCTTCACTGAAGGCTTCGGTGTCCCTGTATTTGAAACTGAAGTCTCCCTAAGTGTGCTCCAGAAGAATACGCCAATAGGGGAAACATGCAGGGGCTTGTAGGGAAAAGAAAATGCCTGCAGTTGTGTCTCAAGGGCAGTCTGGTGCCTCTGGAAGATAAGGGAAAGACAGTTTCTTTACTGCAACTATTGACATTTTCTTTAAAGTCTTTCTTAGGTTTCAGCCTTTGAGACGGAGTGCATTGCAAAAATTCTCCATGGACATCATAGAAAAGTAGACAACACATCTAAATCCATGTAACAGTCAAACCTGTAGTCTAATCTTCTCTGCTTAATAAACATTTCTTCCTGTTTTCTACCAAAAGTATTTATTTCTGGCTGTTCTCTCAACCTAAGCAAATGGCAGCGGCTGGACTGTGAGTCACTGATGGGAAACAGAAGAATGTATCTTTTGTGAAGTGCCCTATTTTTTTATTATTATTTATTTTTTACCATCTCTCAACCTCAGATATGAAATACCTGGGATATGTTGCAGGATATTTGTTCTTGTTCATGCCATTGATTCCTCAAACTGCTGAGAAAGCAAAGTGTCTGGATGCTTTCTGACTTTGAGCAGGAAGAGGCAGTTCTAGAGTTGATGACAAAACTCAGTCTCTGTCACTTGCCCAGGGTCCTTTTAACCTTTTGTTATTTGGAGGAAGCTGGCAGTCTGTATTAATCTGTATAAAAATAGTGGACCTATTTCTGTCCACTTGTTCTTCCCTGCCCTGAAATAATCACAAGGTAGTAGTGTGGATTATAGCCTGCATTTATCCCAGGTATTTCAAATCTGAGTCCCAGCATTTACCACACTCTTGTAAGGAACAAATTATGTGTCCTGAATCCAGTTAAAGTAGAATAATTAGCTATGCCTGTACTACTAACTAAGAAAGACCAGACTTGGACTTGCATGCAGCACTCTTAAGCAGGGTCCTCAAACTTTTTAAACAGGGGGCCGGCGTGCTTGGTTTCACCCCCCAGCCCTCAGCAGGGAGGGGTGGTGGTGTGTTCTGTAAATACCAGAGGGCCGGATTGAGGACCCTGGGGGGCTGTATCTGGCCGGCTGGCCGTAGTTTGAGGACCCCTGCTCTTAAGTATTCATAGGGCTTCACTGCTGCCACGCTTCTGGCATGGGTTTTGTTGATGCCAGCTAGTGCTGTCCTTGATGATGCCCAGGTGTGGGTCAGGGGGTTGCCTAGGCCAGAGACTGTTTCTAATAAGAAGGACAAATGGAGGGCTGCCCTCCTGGTGGGAGTGGAAAGAATTTGGCCCACAGATGGGACCCATGACATGCCACTTAGGCCTTTGTTCCTTTTTGTTTACAATTACAGCTGTAGACAAATGAGAAACTGTTCACTGTCTCTCTCAGTCAGAACTGGTTATCCACCACCTACTTAGCTCCTCTTTATTTTATTTTTCTATTAGCATCTCCCAATACTTCATTACCACCTTTGTAACTTGGAGGAGTGTGGGGACCAATTTAAAATCCATTGAAAGAGCCTTTGGCTTTCTGCAATGCATCCTGGATCAGGTCCAGGGGGTATAAACTGCTAGTGGCCAGTTTACAACAGTGCTGCCATTGTGGGTGCTGTTGCTGGGGTTTACTGAGGTGGCTGAAGATTTTAACAAAAGTGGTTTTCCAGATTAACACTGTGACAACTTGTGTGTTTTCAGTGGGAACTGTTTCCAATTTTTAAAAACAGTTATAGTTCCCCATCCATGTCTGCTGGACTATTGTATGCTTCCAACACTGTGAAGCTTGAGAGAGAATTTTTTGACTATGCTGAAGCTCCCTCTGTCTTTGTACTCTAGCTAATCTAATCAGACATTAATTTGCTTCTTTATTAGCTTCATATTCAAACACATGCAATGTAGCTATTTTGTGAGCTTACTTCTGAAATAGATTATAGCAATGTTAAAAAAAATTAGCCTCCTAGCATTGCATACATATCCACTTAGTACAACAGTAGTCATGCATTAACAATTCTTCTGATCTGGTATTACTAGGGAAAATTAACTGTAACCTGAAAGGAAAAGTAGTGCTTCACAATTCAGTCTCAATCATAGCCTTTCAGTCTTGGATTTATTCAGATCTAGTGGCTGAGTAATTTAAGTACATTAGTCAGTAATTTGGTTCTTACTCATTCTCAGGCAAAAAATCATAGTTTTCTTAGTTCGATAAAAACTGTTCTGATTGAAATGCAACTCTTCAGGAAAAGCACTGACATGGTTTAAATAGTCCATTGCATTTTCTGATCACTTACATGGGGCCAAGGACTACCTCAGTTTAAGCAAAGCTCTTAGTTAAACCAAAACAGGAAATATTTTTCTGGGAGAGCAGCTGTCTTAAGAAAAGTCAGTATTATATTAAATTATACCTGTGCTGGTAGCTGGAAAGCAATAAAGTAGCATTACTAATGGATAATTCAAACTAATGAATTATTGCTACAAATTCTTTTTTGAAAAATTGAAACAGTTTGTATTTGAAACATGTGGGAGCTTGGGGAGTAGGGTTCACAGTAGGTTTTCCAAGGAAGGAATTATTGGGGTTTTTTTTGTTACAGATGTGATCATTTGTAGTTGGGTTTTACAGTTGTTGAAAACTTAGCTTAAGTTTGCCCTTATGAAACTTGGAAGTGTTTGATGTTGCAAAGCTTTGGATTCACCATGCACAAGCTAAAAATTCAGTCGTGAAAGTTTCAGTGATGATTTGCCAGTAACCAGTAGCCTGTGGCTTATAAAACTTTTTTTTTTTTTGTATTTCAGTTGTGATTTGCTGCATTCTGCTCTGCTCTTCTTAAATAACACGTAAAGGTCCCTTGTTGTTTGTGTATCACTGATACAATTCTTTTGCAACAAAAAAACAAAAGAAGGCACTAGTGCTTTGAATAGAGGGTGCCTGATTGATAAGCTAGTTGCAGCCAAACCTGCTCTGGCTAATTGTCTTTCAAATGCCCTCATTAATCAAACAGAGGAGTAACTCTGACAGGAGGGCTGTCACTGTTTTCATGATTTCCTACCACTCACCTCGCAGCGTGAGACCTGGCTATGTACCCAAATCATGGCCTTTAAAGCAGTTTTAATGCCTGTTTGCTGCAGAGCACACCTGGCTTTGGTGGGATGCGGGCCTGCCCAACTCTGAGGCATGATCTATCCCATGAGACCAATTTAGCAGTTATTTAATGATTCATAGCTTGATGTCTGGAAAAGAGTGCTCCACACGATAACATACATAAACAAATTTAATTAGTTTTTGTCTTTTTTGCATAAGTAGCCACCAGTGTATTAAAGCTGCAAACAAACCAGGTAGGCTGCCTGAAAAGTCATTGAAGCTGGTTAACAGCAGATCTTTGAAAAAGGCTATGGCAATTTCTTTCATTTGCTGATAAGTCACTGATATGCCTGTTTGGTCAGGTCCTGAAGTTGCTGGGTTCACTTGTTAAGATAGAGGGAAGCAGCTATTGCAATGATCTTCTACCTAGATGTTAGGATTGCATATCTACAGGAAAAAATATTAGTGTCTTGTCCACTACCATTCAAAAGCTACAGAATATAGCGTTTTCATGGAATTGCTTTAGTAAGAAGTACCATGTTTCCTGTTTGCAGTCTGTTCAAGTATCATGCAGTAAGCAGAAACCTAAGTTACTGTTCAGATAACATAGATTTTGCATTTTTGCATTTTTATTGAACATTTGTGAAAACATTGTAAAATTATTTCTACTTGTGCATGGTAAAAAGTAGGGCAAAATACTTAATGCTTAAGAAAGCAAATGGAAAGCTTAAGGGACAAAGTTTTGTTGTTTTCTTTTAATCTTCCTTTGCAACATTACATAATTAACACTGGTGATGTATGAAGTGTATGGGGGCTTTGCTTCTCAGCTGTTAAGTGATTTGTATACTTCGTGAAACAGAATTCTAGACTTGATAGTCCAGAATAATATATTGTCATTCTCCTAAGCAATATAAGTGAATATATTTTGCATGGGAAAATGTTGTATTTTGGATATATTCACATTAAGTGAGATGCTTATTTTAATAACGTTTCATAGGACTTAAAATTATTCAGTGAAACGCATAGAAACATACACTGGAGGGTTCTTACAAACTCTAGACAGCAGAACTGTATAGCTGGTCTCTTCCTCATTTGGGAAAGCTTCCACCCAAGTGCAGCATTTACTCCTATGAGAGGTGCCTTTTTCTTTAGTTGAGCAGTTTGGTCACAAATTTTTGCAGACCTTGGTTTTAGATTGCAAACTACCTAAAGCAGGTACATTGCTTTTCTGAATGTGCTTGGGAAAACCACACCATGGAACATGTCAGTTCCAGGTATCCTGCAATCATCACTGTGTAAACATGCTTGATCTCAGACTTGAGCAAGGGGGACAAAACTTTGATTTAAGATATTTTACTCTCCACAAGTGAAATCCTGTCTCCAGCAAGTTCAGCAGAAACTTTGTTGTTGACCTCTGTGGGGCCAAATTTTATTTCCTATCCTTATTTTTGTTGAGATATTGCCAACGTGAAAGCTATTTGGACTTGGAGAATGGGTGGGAACTGGGGACAAATTGCTTTTGACCTTTTTCTTTTAGAAATTTGACAGAGACTTTTAGCTCGTTTGTGCAAGTACTTTCCAACACTGATTAGAAAAAGTATTTTCTCTGAGTCATTACTAATTTCATATCAAATAATTTTATTATATTATGAGAGCCAGGGTTCCAAGTGGGGTGATTTATAGGACATATATACCTGGGGAGACACTGCCTTCTCTTTTCTCTCCTCAGTAACCCCAAACACTTTTACATGGTTATATTAAAATCTAGGTATCTGCTCCTGAAGTTTGACTGACTTTAACCAAACCAGTAGCATGTGGGTAAACATTTCCAAGTGCTTATGATTAATTTTGTGGACTCATTCAATGCCTTTAGGTTGTGCTCTATGGATACTCATAAGGATTTCTAATTAGTGTCACTATGCCCTCTATAAATCTACTTTCTCAGGACTTTATATCTTGACAATAAAAACTTGTCCTGCTGTGAAAGGTCTCTGCATAATGGCAGAATTATTATTATTTTCACTGCATTTGAAAAGTAGTTCTTGCATCTTGTCCCCCCATCTTCTAGAAACATAGTCATTTTTTGCTGTGTATAATACAAACACAATACTTTTGTGGGTTTTTTCATTGAAACCTGTAGGCCATTAGCTACTGTTGTATTGAGAGTGTGAAGGTGAATCAAACCTAAACTTGTCTATAAAAATAAAGCTGTGAATAAAATAGTTGCTGCTTTTCTTAAGAAACATGTTTGATGGTGCATTAGTATTCCAGGAATATAATACCTTCTTCAAGAGCTAGAACAGAGTTGAGGGATTTGGGAACATGTAGGAATGAGAGACCTTCAGGCAAAGGAGCAGTTTTGTCATGTTCAGTTGCTAACATTAATTAGGTAATCTTAACCAGTATACATTTCCTTTCTACTATAGTTTATTGTGGACTGTACAGTCACAACCTAGTAACTGCTATCTGGCTGCTTGTGCTGACCCCTGGCAGACTTGTTCTATAGGGCCCTTGCTGGGGAAAACCTGTTTGTTTCTGCCTCTGTTCTTGTTGGCTCTTTCAGACTTGGGCTCCCAAAATTGGGATGGCTCGTTAAGCTAAAGTGAGGAATCAAAGTTTGTGTTAAAGTGTTTTTTCAAGAGCTATGGGAGCTCACACCATTTTAAGGCTTCAGGTATGGGTTCTTCAGACTTTGGTCTGATATGAACATAAGCCATTTCAGGCTTGGTCATCTGAAATCTTATATACAGTTAATTTGGCTGATAGGTCTGTTAAGGGGCACAGAGATTATTATTACTATTATAATACAGGATCCACTAAATAGGCAATACAGTGCCTAATCACTTTTGAGACTGGCCGGAGCCTGATGCTCAGTTAATATAGGTACCACCTTGACAATTAGAGGTTGCTGTACCTGCTCTGCAGGGAGGTTTCTGACTGCTTTGAAGGCTGCGCTGTGGAATGGTGCTTGGCCTCGCTGCCTGCTATGAAACGGGGTGTTTTCACTATCCAGGGGAATAAAGAGTTTATTTGTGTTCTGTCTGGTCTCCTAACTTCAGCATGTAGTAGTAGTGATTCCCCATGATAACCATGCAGCCAGCTAAATAAAACATATGCTTGGGAAATAAATTGTTAGTGATTTATATTTTAGATCTGTCTGTAGAGTATTGGCTGTATTTGTTGTTGAGAAAAACACGTCGTTCCTGTTTGAGATCAGCCATGGGCTTTCAGCTAAGCCTATACTTTAACTGCATTCCTCTGTGGGACAGCTATTCTGAATCATGGCAAAAAAGTTGCAGAGTGTTTCCCTAGAAGTACTGTTAAGTGTAGCATTTGATCACATGTAGCTAAGCTCAACAGTGTTTAACATGTGCTAAAATTCAGGAAGTGAATAGGAATTGGTAGATAACAGTTCCAATTTCAGTTAGGCATCTAGAGCTAGCATTACTCACAGTTTTACGCATGCTGGGTCGGGATTCTGCCTTTGCGTGAGCGGGAGACAATCTGCCAGAGGGTAACTGCAAGAAGATGAGTAATCGTATACCTAATAACTTGACTGACTGCTGTAGGCATGTTTTTGAGCAAATAGATTGCACTGTTGCAACACAGTATAGAGTGATATTGTAGCTTAGGCTGACTGAAATAAATGGGTAGTTGAATGAAACTGAATATTTTTTTTTATTGTTTTAGCTGCTCATTTGCCAAAATTTATTTTCTTTTATTTAGTGATAATAGTTTTGATATATTAAAATTGAACAAGATTATAAAGGAGGTCCCATTAAAAGTAAATAGACTGTTTCACCTTGGTTTTCCTTTTATTTTTGTTGTATATAATTTTAACTACTATTCTAACGGTTACTTTGTTAGTTACAACTTATTTTAAAAGTGAGGAAAACCATGCAAAACATACATAAAGTAAACAAGGTAGTAAAGGAAAGTTTTATGTTTATGTATTACAGAAAGAGTGTTGCTAGTTCAGATCTGATGAGAGAGAGATGGGAATACACCTGGAAAAAGACATGCACAGTAAGAATTTGTCATTAAAGGAAAACCATATAGGACTGTCATTTAAAGTTAAATGTTGATGGATCATGCATTAGATTCTATCTGAGGGCTTATTTAGCCTTAAGTTATAGATTATATCTGCGAGTACAGCACTAATGGTAAGTATTGCTCTAACATCATCTATCCAAAAATAATAATTGAAAGGAGCTTTCTGCATTTGTAATAATAGCTTATCCCATAGGAAAATACATAGCTGGAAGACCTTTGTTATGAAAGGGAGATATGTGGAACAATTATTTCTCTTTTGATGGGGTCCTGTATGTAATTTGTGTATTGCTATGAAGTTACAAAGACTCAAAACATATAGAAAAAACGTAGTTACTGATGAAAGATGCTTGTGTTTTGGTTTACAATAACAATAGTGTTTGTACTGAAAGAGCTTCATTGATGGATTCAGGAAAGTTATCTTGAGGAAGTCAGCTCTGAATAGGACAGAAAAAGCCAAAGCATTATTACTGCAGCACAGTCAAACCAATTTCTGCCTTTTAATTTTGTTTATTGTGTCAACATATTGGCTTGAAACTACAATTGATTAAAACAAAGACAGTATTTTTGTAAGGGAAAAGTGTGAAAGAAATGTGAAAATCAACTGAAATACAATCTAGGAGTTTGGCATGAAAATTTCAGCTTTAGGGAGCAGATACTTAACACTGCTAATTTGTCAGAGATGCTGGGTTTGAGCTCTGAAAATTGTGGGTGAAATTCAGATGTCTTCACCAAGATATCAGAAGTGTGGATATTGAAGTCTGGGGAAGTCGCTCTAGATTCACTTTACAGTCAATTGAGGAAAAATGGGTACCTTCAGAGAGTGATTCATCTCAGCCTAAAATAGGCAGGTCAGACGACTTGCCCCCTGGAGATGTGTGTTTCTCTCCATTGACTGTAGAAAAGTGTATAGTGACAAACTCAGAATTAAATGTCTAACCTTTTGATGTCTAAAGCTAGGTTAGATGAATCTCACCATGTGTTAATAAGGACAAGTTCTGCCAGCTGTACTGGTATTGAATAACAGCTCCCTCATGGGTACTCCAGTGGGGCTGTTTCTGGAGGGAATGAAGATCAGACTGAGAAATTCTGGGGGTCCCCAAGCAGAATGAGCCCAACAATAATTTTATTTTTTTGTTTCCTTTTTAGGTTCATTTGTAGTATGTAGTTTTATTTTAATAGGAAAAAGAATATCCTGTCTTTTTTTTCCCTGTAGAATATTAAAAATGAAGTTTTAGTTTATTCTCTTAAGTGTTAAAAGTTGCTGTGGGACTTTTTCAAAAGCAGATGACTGTTCGTTATGTGTTGCCCGTGTTTCCTTTCCCCATTTGTTGTGTTGCAGAGTATAGATAGTGGCTACCTTGTTAGGCCAGTAATCAAAGTGAAACTGAGTGTAAGGAGAGGGAGCTTTTTAAAGGCTAGCACAAGTGTGTTGGTCTTGGAGAAGGTCTGTGAAATTGAACACCTAGCTACATTTGTAATCAAAGTCCTTACTGTGTTTCAGAAAACACATTTGTTAAAAATAAAATAAAAATAAAAATAAAAATGTAAGATTTGGTAAGGATAGGAGCATGAATGGTAGTGTTGTTTTATGTGACACTTGGTATTAACAGAGTTAATCCAGGAATGATATAATGTTACAAAAATATTTAGTGGTTGTGTGTAGCGCACAAATTAGGAAAACAGGAATGATGAGAAGACCTTTGCTTGAAAAGGAAATGGCCTGAGCATTCAGCTATACTGTGATAGAGTATTTTCAACCTTTTAGGTCACAGGATACTTTTCATGCTGAACTACTGTAAATACAAACCAATTTGAACATAACAGGAGCAAGTGGGCTTTTTGCTTTTGCCAGAAATCCCCAGATGTGGGAGGAAAAAGTGCCAGTAGTATCTATGACTTCTTTTATATTTTCTGTTGTTTGGAGAACCTGCCAAGCATATAATAATGAGAACTTTGTGCTTGAGGTCATACTGGTTCAGTGAATGTATACCTGAGCTAATGTTTTCTGTTATAGACTGTTCTGAATTTTCTGACAGTCATAGATGGGGCAAAGCAGCTCAATGGTTCAACATATTTGTAATCCTCCTTCAGCCATTTTGTAGTATTTTTCCGTATTTTGACAAATTCTAAAAATAGAACTTAGATTGTCCCAGCATCTCGAATATACCATAGGGTCTTGGTTCCCCACGCTCCACTCCCTGTGGGGGGGGGGGGGGGGGGGGGGGGGGGGGGGGGGGGGGGGGGGGGGGGGGGGGGGGGGG
>JAVJGJ010000002.1:30315406-30339173 GCA_035590215.1 Microhierax caerulescens
ATGAATATAGAAGTTCTTTTTAACCCTCTGTTTATATATACAATAAAATAAACTAATGGCATAGCAGTTAATGTTGTCACAAATGACCTATTTTAAAACCTTACTTAGAGTTTCTTATTTCAGCACTGTCTGTGCTGAAATTTTCTATTCTGGATGTCTGCACCAGCCCACTTTTGTCTGTTTGAAATTTTTAAAAAAGTTCCTGTTCTTTCCAGAAAAAAGGAGGCAAAGTACATTTTGTGTGGTCTTGTATGTGTTTGCTAAGCTCCATCACACTGTTCTTCAGCCTCAATCTAAAAATTTCATGGGATCACTACCTTTTGCTGTTCCAGTGAAAATATAGGAGGGAAAAGACTGAAAAAATCTCTTTTTTTCATTTGATCAGTAGAGATTTAGTAGTAGCTGAATTCCCTAAAATTATTGTCTGTACAACACACACCATAATATTGCAGGTGTTGAGCAAAATCTTGTCAGGGTTTACTTTTCATAGTTATTTTTAGGCTACTATGGCATCGAGCACTGGAAGTTCAAGCCTGTGCCTACCTGGTGGGAATGCTGAGGCAAGGAAGCCAGCTCCCTGCTCTGGGTGCGGTGCAGGCCAGCAAGGCTGAAAGCGAGGAGGTGCTCTTAGGGTTTTGAGGTTTTTACTGTTGTTCAGACTGAGGAGGAGGAAAACCTACTTAACTACAGAGCTGAGGAGTTGTAAAAGGACTTGGCTAGGACTGGGACCTGAAAGTGGGCAAGAAAGAACTCATGTGGAAGTAAGGATGAGAAGTGATGCCATTGACATCAGAGGGGACAGGAAAATTGGAAGACTTTGGATGTGGGTTGGGGTAAGAGACAGAAAGAAAGAGGCAGGATTGACAACCTGAGGGTGGTGCATAAAGGAGAGACTGGAGGTAGCAAACAGGAATAAGAAGAGGAGTGAATACTACTAGGGTGAATCTGAACAAGCCATGCAGTACAGTGCTAAGTAGAAGGCTGGGATGGGAAACATGGACAGGAGGAGTTTAGGGTTGCATTTGCAAAAATATTGGCATAAGGCAAGGATGGGGAGTGGGGGGGAGCATGACAGAAAAGTATTTGCAATGCAAAGTAGTAGATGGTGATCAAAGGTCACTCATCTCTAGACCTGAGAGGGGAAGCCAAGATACATGGAGCCCTATGTTCCTGTGGTGCAGCAGGTTTTTGGCAAACCTGTGTGCCTCTCAGCTCTCGCTTCAGTCTGCTCTGTGTGCAGGCTACTATTGCTCTTACCACTCACGTGGCCAAAGCCTCTGCTATGGACCATGAAGTGCCAGCCCTGTATTTCAGTATCAGTGCCATTCCATACAATAGATTTTTTTTCAGGCTTTCTTTTTCTCTCCCCTTCTGTATTTTTTTTAACAACCTATGAATTTATAGATAAAAGGGTGCAAAACCATGAATGTTGCAATAAAACCAAGCACTAAAAAAAGAAAAGGGAAAAAAAAAGAATACAAGAATAATGCTGTCCATGAAGCCTTAATTGGGCCCCCTTGTGTGTATACATTTTGATACTGTCTCTAATTACATGGTCACACACTGCTTTTTCCCATGGACCCCTGCATCATTCTGTGCACTAAGTAGAAGGTGTTTGCTGAATGAGTGCAGGTTTAAGTTGTTTTATTCTCACTGTGGCACAGGTAGTCCCAGGCTTGCCTTACTGTATACTGCTCAAGACCAAGACTGAACACAGAGTTACTAATTACCTTGTGGGTTTTTCATTGCTTGCCTGTTCTGCAAACAGTAACATTTTTGAAATGCACTTGCTGTGACTTGAGTGGTAAGGCTCTCCTATTCCTGCATGTGGAAAAATGGAATGCAGGGTGGTTGAGTCCTAGATAGCAGGGGCCTGATGTTTTCCTGGCTCTCCACAGTGTAAATCATGTTGTGTGTTCAAACCAGGCTGCCCACTGACTCCTCTTTGCAGCTGATGGGTGCAGAACCTTCTTTCTTGGGTCTTCTTTCTCAAGATATAGAAAGTGAAGATACTGCAAATAATGAGTGCTATGAGAATGTGAGTGCAAATGACTTGCCTGAGATTTTGTGGGAACCAGTGGTGAAGGCTAGCTGTAATCTGCAAGGGGGGGCAGAACTCAAGACAGTGAACCCTGCGACCATTCATTCCCTAGCTTAGTCTCTTGCCTTATTTCTCTCTCATTTCCTGGTCCCTGCGATGAGTGAATGCAGTTTGTGTACACAGGCAGCCTCCTTCACTGCTCAGGACAAATTCAAAGTATTGGTTTGTGATGAATGACGTTGGGATCAAACAGTGTATCATCATGGATATGCACAGGATGGGGGCTGAATTAACATTGTGCAGAGGATCTTAATTATGGCATCTTAAAACTTCTGAGTGCTTTGCTTTGCAGCCTTAATGTTCTTATAATGTAGTTTGTTTGTACATGTGTTTAATATATATTGTGTTTTTCACTTAAGAAAAGATGTTAACAGGCTGCACTCTTCAAATACTTTTATAAAAAGTATTTGAGTTTAACTTTCTGAACAGGTTTTTGAAATCAATACAGAGAGAGCCGCTAACAGGAGGTAAACTACAAACCACAAACACTTTCAATAGGATAGCTCTTTTTATATAACGTTTGATATCATTTTCACAGCATGATCTCTACTTGCGTACTGTGATAGCTTTTACCTGGAGTTTAGATGATTCATTTTTGTAGTGGATACTTAACTTTTATATGAGGAAAATGCAAGAGAAGCCAGCACAGCATTAAATGAACTATAGTTGCAGCTTTAAATGAACTATGGTACAGTAATAATGTAGAATGCTCAAATCCTTGCCATCGCACAGGACTGGATTCGTGAATGCTGTTATTGATCTGTAAGTGAGGAGATATGGGGGCCTGGAATTTTTGTCACAGCTTTTTGGCATATCTAATTCAATTTTTAAATGTAGATTGGGCACTCAGCACCTGTTCAGTAATTGTTAAAAATCCTTATAGGATTCTTCTTTAAAATTGACTATGATTTCCTGTTAGTGTGGATCTTGGAGAGTCATGTGACTACATCAGTGCATTCTCATCTTTCCTTTCTCTGAGGTTTTTAAAACCAATTTAGAAATCCTAGCTTTACGTTGACATCTGACTACTGAGAGGAGGGAGGACATTTTTTTAAACTTTTATGTAAATGGTGATTATTCTTTCAGAGAGTTTCAGATTTTTGCATGGTTTATATGAAGTACATGGAATTAAGTCTGATATTTTGGCTTTTCTGTATAATAATTACTGTGGTTTAGGTTTCCGGGCTACTCTGCCAAGATTCTGTTTTCACATGCTTGTAACTTCTTATGAACCATTTTAAAATGAAGTTTTCTGTGTATGATTCCCAACCAGTTTTCATGTCTGTTTTTGAATAATGAAAAAAGTTAAAAACCTAAAAAACATTGTTCTGATCCTGCTGAAAAATAGTTTAAAGATAAAAATCAAATAGTTTGCCTTGTTTCCTCTACTCAGCCCATCATAAACTCCTCCCTTTCTTCATCACTCTCTCATTTCACTTTTCCTTTCCAAGAAACATACATGTGAAATGTCCTGATAGTCACAAGCTATGAGAAATCTGACAAACTCGAAGCTAGTCATCCAAAATGATCTCCTCAGAGCTTCTGGAGGGGATGAACAGACTGATTTGTAACATAGATCAAATAAGGTTGAGCTGGACTAATGTTTTTTAAATTCTGGTTAAGACTTTTGTCTCTGATTTAGTTCTTGCTTTAGAAACAAGTAACAAAGGAAACCTTTCCTCCTTACTACAAAACCAAATATTCCTTCCTAATTTAAAAACAAACAAAAAACCTGGTAGCTCTTCTACTGTTTTTATAAACTGAGGATTGTCCTGATTCTATCAGTGTCTTGCAGGACCTGCATTGCACTTGGTCAAGATGAAGGTGTTCAGCCTTTTCTACATTAGTCATAATTAAATATTGTAAAGCCATTTTAAAATAAATGAGACAGTTGTTTGAGCACTACAAGCTTTGCTAATAGGTGCTGAAAGTCCTACCCTGGGGTTTCATGTATGCTTGAAAGCAGCTACCCTTGATGATTATCTCCTGTACTTTTCTGTACTGAACAGCATACTGTGTTGAATCGATATTTCTTCTACTCCCTGATGTTCTTAATTCACGTGTTCAGGAAACTTCATGTTTTGTATTCTTTGAGATGCACCCTACAAAACCTCAAATACACATGGAAACACACATTAAAGGCCCCCTGCTTGCACCCCATCTGTATGAACTGCTCACCAAGAATGACTGGGTGAGGTTTGCTTTACAACTCAAACCTTTGTGCATAGGCACTCTCCTCCCAGCCTAGCTCTGTCTCTGGACTCCTGCATTTCTTGTGCTGGAAGTCAGGAGACGGGTTTCACCTGCAGCATGTTTTACAGTGCATGCATGATCTCAGTACCTGACTTCTTCCCACTCTGCTGTTTTAAGAATTACATATCTGAACTCATTTCTAGGAGGTTAAATTATTCCCAACCTTAAGTAGAATAATGTTATTTCCGGAACCTCATAACATAATTTTAATTTTGAATGGTGTGGCAATCCTAGTTATGGTGGGTATGCTTGCTGCTGTACAAACCATATTATGACAGTTGCTTTCCCAGAGAAGAAGGCATGACTCCCAAGAAGATGGCCAACTGAGCTTTAGGGTTTGTGTCCCTTAATGTCAAGTGTCAATGCAGATGCTGGGATTGGTGAAGCAGGGCTGATCTACAAGATCTTAATTAAATTTGATACTCTTTCACATTTAGATTTAGTTGTTTAAGCAACAAAATATCTTCAGGATCTTGCAGGTGATTTACACTGTAAAATTTCTTTAAGAGAAATTTAATCCATTTCCATCTACTTATCTTTTTTGAGCTGTACATACTCAGAAAGATCCACATAGATGGAGCCTGCTATATGTTTAAAACATTATGGGGGAGGGTAAGAGGGAGAGCAAACTTCTAGGATAAGCAAATACTGGATTTTCTGACAGTGCTTTGGGAAATGGAGCCAGGTACACATTTCCACTTCAAGAAATTACAATGTGTGACAGATTTAACATTACAGTAATGTACCTTTCCCTTCACGGAATCTCCTTTCCAGTCTAGTTCTCGGTGCAACTGCTGTTGCATCTCAAAAGTGCATCTAAACTGGGCAGTGCTCAGGACAAGTATCCCTCCTTCATCTCCTCACCGTTCTCTCATTATGGAGGACCTGTGCTCCAGGAGGGACATTAAAGATTATTGCTCTGAATGAGAAATGCTCTGGGGAAGAGCACTGTATGAAGCAAAGGCTGCTGTAAGTTACTGTGCTTGGAGATGAAAAGGTAACACTTCTCTGGGAGCATTCTGCAGCACAGCAGAAGCATGAGCTGACAGAAGGCATCTCCCAGTGCAAGCAGAAGTCATAAAGAAGCTTTGGCAGGGAAGAGGCATAGGTGCTTGGGAACTGGCTCTTAGAGGCTTTGTTCTTGGTGGGGGCTGCCTGCCAGTTGTGTCATCTGCTCCAGGCTGCTTTTTCTAAGTGTGCAACTCGGCAGAGCAGCTTCACAGCAAAGCTGTGGTCAAGCCTGGAGGTTGGAAATCTCCCTCTGTGATGTTTTTACATGACATAGGGAATCTAGTAAGAATCAAAGGTGGCCAGAGGGGAATCCCAAAGCTTTCAAATCCTGGAAAACCCTGCAGTGAGACTTCAATCACGTCTTAACTGTGAACAAACAGGTCAAAGACACTCCGTATGAAAACCTCTTCATTTAATTAGACATCCTTGTGATTAAAATTGCCTTTGATATGTTTTATTAACATTTTAAATCCCAAATCAACATCTTATCAGTATAAATTTGGGCATTGGTCTCTGACCCCTCCTTTTTTTATTAGGAAATGTTTAAAGTGAGTCTGATTTTTGCTAAGAGAGAATGCAGGATGTACTAAGCAACTGTGTCTTGTAGAGTAGCTGCTCAGATGCTAAGGGTTAAGATGTGTGTTTTGTTTGGTGCAAGGATTCTGCAATCTGTGGAAAGGTAGCCTGTCCTGTTTTTTTTTCTTTTGCCTGGTGTGAACAGTGGAGCATACAGAGACTGTTGTTAATTGAGTAAGAACTGTCTCTAAGCTTCTAAGACATGTGTTATGAGGATTTTAGTTGTCTATTATTAAGCTTTTTTTTTTTTTTTTTTTCTTAAAGGCAGTAGGTACCTATCACAACAGGGCCACACATGAAATTGCTGAAAAGCCAGATAGTTTTAGTCTTAAGATCAGTGGTGAGCCCTAGCACAAGATTTTGGGCCAAGTCAGAATTGATATACTCTTAAAGTCCCAAGCATTCTAGTGAGATGCTGTAAAGAGGGCCAGGCACAAAGTCAAAGTCAGATTCATTTCCTTTCATCTTCAGAAGCAGCGTGTTATCAACTTCACCTTGAGCTAAAATTTGTCCTCTGATGTGATAAAATCATTATTTGCCAATAAATTATGGGACAATTCTCCTACCTGCTCCCTCACTCCCTGCTGTGCACAGCAGTACTCTGTCTTCAGTTACAGGTCATGTGGAGTTGTACCTTGGTGTGAAAGCAGTTCTTGATTGCAAGCAGAAGCTGCCACGTTACATGAGATGATACCTCTGATTAACTGTCTTGTAGTTGTGGCCATAGAGGGCTTGACATCACAAATTAAGGGCAGTGTTTTACTCTCCATCTTGAATCTGCTGCCATTTGCTGACTGTATCCAAGAATTAAACTTTAGTTCTACTTAAACAATTTTCAATAGGAAGAGCAATTAGCCTTCTGTCATCAAGGGAGACTTAATAAAAGTACATCAAGAACTGATGGTCAGGTGGATTTTTCAATCAGAATTAGAGAAATTATTGTTACAGGTGTTCGTGTCTCTACTTCTCTCATTTCTTCAAGTGCAGCCCCTCATCTCATCACAAGGAAAAGCCTTCCTCGGGCAGAACAGCTGACAGTGAGTCTTTAATCTGCTGATTCTGATCCCAACAGTATTCTGAGCGAGGGGAAAAAAACAAGTGTATTTGACCCTTAACAAACTGAGTTGCAGTATTTACCAGGATTTGAAATGATTGTCTTTCAAAAGATTTAAGTATGAGCAGGTGTTCATGTAAATGATGATTCTTTGTCTAATAGGTTTTTTCCTTCCTCCTGTTACTCATTTCACTATTTTGCTTGTGGCATCCAGCTGTGATCCAGCTTTACAATCAGACCATTGTTTTTAGTGAAGTTCATCGGAAGGTAACATTGTATCTAATAACGTCCAATAATGACATTTGTATTTTTCTGTGTTCAAAACTCACTTGCAAGAGCTCTGCATGCACAAGGTAAAACAAGTAACTGAGGAAAATAACAATAAAGATGATGTGATCAGCTCAATTTGTTCAACAAAATAAGCAGCATAATATGTTCAAAAATAGAGATGACTTTCAACTACTAGAAACTAGTGCTTAGAGACATTGCCTTTCATAGTTTTTTTTTAATACTTGTAGTTGGCCTACATATAAAGATTTTGTGACTAAGTGCATGTGCGTTAAGTTACACAGCAAACTGAATGTGTCCCCATATCCCTGATAATGTCATCTAGACAATATGTGCCGAAAGTAGAGTCATAGGTGCAAAGCAGCTTATTTGTAACTGGTGGTGTTATAACAGAAGTAGCCAGGCTGTCACCTTGTGTTCATTTACCCAAAAGGCAAGAATTTCTTTGGTCTGGCCAAGCTCCCCTCAGAGTCACAGAAACTGCAGCTAAGAAGTTGTGAGAAATACAGCTCCAGAATGTGTTTTAATAAATCTCCAGTTGTTCAGGCATATCAAGGGCTTGAGCACTGCTGCTCAGCTTCTTTGTTCTGAGATGGCCCCAGGCAATATCTGTTCAGGCAGTAGATGATCTCTGGTTCTCTGTGAAATCTTATCACACCCTTTTATTTATTTCTGTCCTTGGTCTGCAAAGTAAGTGGCACAGAACAAGCTCTGTAGGTCTCCAACATCAGAAGACTTTTAAAATGGAGTTACTCCTCGCTTCTTGTATAAATGCAAGCCAGGCACAGTTAGGGTGCATGTTTTGGTCTATGTTATTCTAAACCTGATATGACTTTCTATACCACTTAGTGGTTGATGTGGTGGGGAGCAAGGTGGGGCCTGTTCTGCTGTTCCAGGAGCCAGTCAGTGGGATATTACTATTGTTTCCCAAGTCTAACAGTTACACTGAACTAACCAGCTACTCATTTCATTATCATGCCTCGTCAACACGATTAACTTTTTGGCAAGGTTTTTTATTTTAATATCTCATTCTGAGAAAGTAACATGAGCATTAATAGCAACAAATCATCATTGTGCTAATGCAGCCAAACTGCTCTTCACTCACTTTTATAAGGCATATTTTCAAACTTTACTTTTCAGAAAAACACAAACTACTGCTGCCCAGAGAGATAGGGAATACAACAGAGTATATGACCTTTCTGAATGTTTTCTTATCAGGCAGCATAAGTACTGTATGTCCCACTAAGCTGCTTCAAAAGAACCTTGTCAAGCTATCACATTACTCGACATGTTGCTGATAATGAATACATAAAACCTTTAGATATTGAGGACTCGGAGGAAATAAATAAGATTTACTGAAAAACTGCTCAACGTATATCCCGGGGCCACTTTTTTTTTTTCCATGTGGGTTGTGTGCTGCCTTTGGTCCCTGAGATAAATGGGATGATGCAAGAGTTTCAGCTTCTTGAAATGTAAAGTGCAGATGTGGGTAGATAAACGAAGAAAGTAAATGGTCATCTATCTCTATTGTGGAGAACTCAATCACACTGTAATCATATCAGTCTTACTCTCCAAAACCGCCTGATATTTTGCTTTTCTGCTACCACATGTTTTTCTAGCTCTGGTTAGTATCTGCAGTATCTCCTCTTGCCCCATATTTTTATGAGGGCTGAGCGTAGGGGAAGAGTTCATATATTCATCTTTGTAATTTTGCCTTAATGTAGGTCAATTCTTGTGACTTTGAGGAATTAAACACAAACCAACAAAACAAAATTCAGCAGGCAGAACAGGATCAACATCATCAATCCCTTGCGTCACTGTGGTAGAAGGTAGCCTTCCAACTTGGTTATCAAACAGCATATACTGAAAGGCTGCCCAGGGTAGCCTGGCTGATCCCCTCCCTGGCAGGAGGGAACGTGCAGGATGGGAAACTTAAGGGTCTGTTCAAGAGGAATAGGGTGCCTTACCCCTACACTTCTTTTCTGAAATGTTTTATTGGTAGTCATGTGAGTTTGGAATGGTTTTGGTTAATTGGTCTTATGTCTTATCTGGGTCTGGAAAGCTGCATGGGTCTCTCATCTGTCCTGAAGATGGTCTGACACTGGCTAAGGTTTCACATTTGCTGTATTAGCAGCCTCCCGGTATAGCTGGGCAATAGGAGCAGACAGTGCTGAGATGATGATTTGTTGCAAAGAAGCATCTGAACTTTGGATGCAGTTTTTGATAGGTATCAAGGATTTATTCAACAAGAACTGTTTGTGTGCTTTTGACTGTAGAAGGTAACTTAATACCTTCTGAATCTGATCTCCACAAATTCTGACTTGGAAGAGCTGTAAAATTCATGACAGTTAGCTTCTTAAATACCTAATATAAAGTATTTTTAGTAATCTCTACTTCAAAAACATGCATTCTGTTGCCTCTAATTCCCTTTTTTTTCATGTTTAGATTAAATGGATTCATTCCTTTAGTGAAGATGACTTTGAGATTTACTTCAACTTTACTCATTTAGTAGCCTCCTGTATGCTTAAAGCAGAAAATAAGAAACAAACTAATATTTTCCTATTCTAAAATGACTGCAAGCACCTGTAAATTCATAACCTAAGAAAAAGCACCTGTAGAAGTTGTTCTTTATTTCCTTCTAGTGCCCTGAGAACCAACTTTCATCAGAAGGTTGTGCTTTCATTCTGGGCTCCTGTTGTATATAGACAGTCTTATATCTGCTATCTTGCCTGGTCGAGACTTTTGCTTGTGTTTAAAGTCACCTCTTGTATTTGACTGATCAGGAGGAAGTGGGGAGCACTAATACGGCGCAGTGGCTCGCAGTGGCTGTAAGCAATGATATCTAACAATGCCCTAAGGAGCTAGTTAAAAAGTGCCTCACACACTCAGGAAAGCACTTTAATGTAACTGCATTAGAAAGCTGTCAGTTGCTTGTTGGGAAAAACAGACTTTTTTGTGCTGTAAGGATTATTGAAGCATTTGTTACACAGTAATTTGGAAATCATAATAAAACACTTCTAATTTTATTTCCCCCAGCAAACAACTAATGGATCTAGTTCATAGGAAGCCCAGACAGCATGCTACAGAGCTGTGAAATCTTGTTCACTCTCCTAATTGGGAGGGCAGGGGATAGAAGCTGTAGCTATTTTTTTTTTATAAAAATAATATGTGTCCTTACCAGAAATAGTATTTTCAAAGGCAGAGGTAGGAAATAACTTGGTATCTTTTCAACTTTTCCACTGCTCTAAACTCTTGGTACGTTTGTGCAAATAATGTTGTTCAAATGAAGTGTTAAATGCTGATTAAGTGTCAGAACCTTAGTAGGTGACTTAAATGTTCTCGGTACTCCCTCATAATAGAAACCTTGGCGAAATGGTGACAGATAAATAGAGGTTTGATTTTACAAAATCCTGAGAGGGCGACTGGCAAAAAGTGCTATGTAGAGGGCATCCTCCAGCACTTCCTGCAGGCAAATGTCTTACATGGCTTAAGAGAAATGAGTGATAGTTAGAAATTAAAAAATATTTAAATTATTTTTCCAAATTGTGTCTTCAGACTGGCTAACTTACCTCTTTTTGCTGCATTATGATTTCCTTCATGTATTCTCGTTGGAATTGGGTAAGTATAAACCTGATCAAAAAGTTGTGCGCCAGCCTTTAGTAGCTGTTATAGATCTGATGTTGGATATGCTTAGGTCCAGATATCTGAAGATGCATCTTGATATTCTTCACTTAAACTTTAAATACAGATCTATAACAAAAAAAACCCCAAGCAACAACCAACCAACCAAAACAACAGCAACAACAACAAAAAAAAACAAAACCAAAAAAAGCCTCACATCAAGGAAGGGAGAAGAAAAGAAGAAAGTAATGAAGTATGATTATTTGTTGGATTTCAACCTGAAGTCATAGTTAAACCTGATCACATATCACTGAAAACGTCAGCTGTTATTGTTGTGTGGATTTTTGCAGAATTGGAATTTCCTTGCACCCAAAATGTCACAGGCCTGAGGATACAGCAGTGACAAAAGTGCATTAGGGAATTCATAAATCTGTTGAACGGGTGCGCAACTGGAAATCCAGGACACTTAACTGCATCTGAGTAGAGGTTGGTACTCTGTTGTTCACTACCCTCAAAAAATTCAGGCAAAGATCTCCCTTAAAAAAAATTCTCCAAAACCAAAAAAGCACCCTGTCTTGGGAAAATTGTTCGAAAAAGTGATACAAAAAGCTTTTTTTTTTTTTTTGTCAGCTAAGACAAAATCTATTTCTTACATTGTATATTCTAAGTAATACTTGCATGCAAACTCACTCTCTTGAATTCTGAGATCAAGAGAAAAATTGTCTTACGTTGTCCATCAATCACGCTTACTGGAGCTCTTCATCAACTAGGACTTAGATTGTTCAAACCTGGATATTAGAAGAGCTGTAGCAGAGTTTGAGTCATAGAACTTGAGCATGAAAAACTCTGGACAGCATGTGTTTTAGTTAAAGGAGACATGAACCCTTAGCTTCAAAGGGACAAGCATCGATACCTATGTTTAAATCTCTAAAAAGCAGTCTCTGGTACAGAGGAAAGAATTAAAAATGGGGACTGGAAACCCTACAATTCCTGACTGATCCACAGTGGCTACTGTAGAAGAACCTTTTTTTTTTTGTTTTAAATTTGGAACTTTTTAGAAAATGTCATTCAAATTTCATTCCGTCTTTTTCAGTGTGGAAGTCCAAGTAAGTTAGACTTAAAAAGCTTGGAAATACTTTCACAAATTGCTTATGTTTCCTGTCAAATATCATGATGAAACATAGTGTTGAATATATTTATTTGTTCTGGTATTTCCAATATATGCAGTTAAACAGTGGCTGTTCAGATAACATATAACACAATGAAACATGTGATAGAATACAGGGAAATGGAGAATGAGGTGGAAGCTGAGACAGAAAAGATCAATTACCTGATTTTAGTTTTGAATAGCAGCACACATGAGAGATTTATTTAAGAGAAGCTTGTGGCAGAGAGGAGGAGGAGAGGAAGACAGAAGGCCCTGGAAGAAAGTGGAATCAAGTTTCTGAAAACCGCAGCCTTTACAAAGAAGGCCCTTTAGATACAAATAATGTGCACATTTATAAAAGAGAGAAGTGGGTTTAGAATTAAGAACTCAGAATACCAGTGAGCATCCAACAATGAATCTTAGCAAAGAAAAATACCTGTTGCTGTAGGAGCTCCAGTTGTGCCTTGGAAGTACAATGGAGAAAGGACAGAAGTGAAAAGACAAGTCTATTCGTCTTTCTATTCAGGAAAGGACTGGCCTTCCCTTCTGACAACTGTCATCTCGGTTTGTGCAGTGTAGCCCTTCATGAGACCTGGAAGGTTGCTTGATGGTAAACTGTCTTCAAGAAAGAACAGTTCATTACAAAAAAGCTTTAGAATTTGTGCCTCCTTAACAGCCTTTCAGATGAAAGGGATGGACCAGTCTTTCTTACATGATTTAAGTAAGAGTGTGATCACTGAATAGATCTGCAGGATGGCAACAAGGACAGAGATTTATATAAGAGCTTTAAGAACAGAGGTTTATAATTAATTAGTCAGCGGTGAATTGGTGGAGGATTGGGAAGGAGAAGTAAAGGAGAGACCCACAGTGCTGCTTGCAGGGTAGTCTGAAGTCAAAGCTCTTGGAGCGTGGGCCAGACTGATAGGGTTCTGCTAAAAGGAAAGAAAAAGCATTAACCTGTGTTCATGCCTGGATTTAATTCCACAAGACACTGCAGGACCTAAATCAAACCAATTGGGACCAAAGGTACATCAAGTAACATTTAACCAGTTGTATGTTCTTTTTATGACTCCTGTTTGTGAGGGAGATAAATGCATGTCTTAGGCAATAAAACATTTCCCCTGATTATTGCAAATGGTGTTTCTTTTCCCTCGCAGGATGTAATAGGAATATCAAAGTTTTATATCTCATATTAAAAAAGCCCAAGTTTGATAAAAAATGAAACACATTTAGTAGAATTGTTATCCCAGGTAAGGTAAAGTACCATTATACAAAGTCATAGGCACAGAACTGTAAGTACAGCAGAATCACTTACTATGAATCCAACTGAACTTCTGCATACTGCATCTAAAATCTAGATGAGTTTGGAAAGAACGGCTAGTGACCAAGCTTTTGGGTAGACCACTTAATCTCTAAGCAAAGCCAGGTAATATTTGTCAAAGGTAACAACTGCCTCATTAAATGCAGCAAATAGAATTTTAAATTGGGGCACAGACTTATATAAGTGGTGGTGGGGAGGAAAGCATCTGAGAGAGTGAGAATACAGAAGAGAACCAGCTCAGAAAAATAATCCTGGGAAGTGTGTCCCATTTTTCCAACATTTCTAACCACTAACTTCTCCACAGTGGTGTAGGTATCTGTTAAAGTAGAATTTGTCCCCAATAGAGTTTGATAGTGTGTTAAGCAGATGTTTTATTTCAGGAATGTAAATATGTAAAATAGATATGCCAAAAAATTGTCTTTGATGTGGAACAATAAATTCAAAAGAAAGGGTGGTGTACGCTTGCCTTGTCTTTCTGTATAGTGAGCTGCAATTTTGTATTTAGTTGTATAGTTCTGTGGCTTTGGGGGAAAATCTTTTCCAAGCCTGCAGGAAATTTTCCAGGAATTTGGGTCTTTTCTTGTGTTGTGACAAAACCAAACTCTCCTAATATATGCTTCCTGTCTTTCAAGCATACACCTGTGCTAGTGCAGCCAAAAACCCACCGGCTTGGGAGTTTGCTTTAGAGTCAGGAATTCTCTTGCTCAGGTGTCGGTTTGGGATAGAGTCCTCACCTCCGGGGTACTCACCAGCAAGGCAGGTGCCCTCCTCACCAGTCTGCTGTGCTGGCTGTTCTGGACAAGGCCATCCACTGGCAAACTCTCGTGTTAGATGGCAACAACAAGCGAGCATGTGCATGGGATGGGCGACTGCAACCCACTGGGGAGGTTGCATGTGGGAACTTAAGGTACCCTGGTCCCTTCTGCAATGAGTGTTTAATTGTGTCTGTGCAGTAGGATAATGCCAACAGGAGGAACTGAGATCAAGAATTTTTTTTTTCTTCTTTTTGAGGCAAAGGACTTGAAGTTAAACATTTCACCTTAGGTTTTAAAAGATGTATATTTTCAGAAAAAGAAAAAAGGCAGCCAATGAAGAATTGGCAGTGGGTTTCTTTAACAAGAGTTCTTCAAGTTTTCCTTCTAACAACCTAAAAATATTGTATCTCACTGCAGTAAATAGGAGATTTTCTGTGTGCTTCTAGGGCAGCATGTGCTATGTTTGCCAAGTTCTGCATATTTCTTAACTTTCCCATTTTACTACCAGACTACTTACTACTACTTCTCAAAACACTGGTTTTCAAATACCTGATTATAATATACAGCTATAAGCAGAGGCTTTGTATATATCCAGGCAACGTTTTCATGGGTCCGTACTTTTGAGTGGAGGTGTTTACTGCTCTTTGAACTGGGATTTCACTGCAAAATTGTGCAGAATGGTTTTCATGGTTAATTCTTGTGAAACGAGATTTGTTGTAATGGTGTTTTTTGTTTGTTTTGTTGGTCTGGTGTTTTGTTTTTTGGATTCTATTTTTTTGGTGGAACAGCATTGTAGCAGCCAAGGCCTATCTGGCATGGAAGAATTTTTTAAAAATAGTATGTTAGTGCAGTATTGAGAGAGAGCATGGCAGACTTTAGGTTAGGGGCTGTTTAGGATGAAGCACATGCAAAGAGCTGAGAATTGGGCAGATGGCAGCCAGCTCAGGTTTGGCATTTCATGGTGTCAGTGTCCTTCAGTCCTGCCTTGAGTGGAGTCAAACTGTGACGGCGATCCCAGCCCGCCAATGCTTCCTTTGTGTCGTTTCTAAGGTATAAACTACAATATGATTTTTTTTAAATTTGATGTAATCTGTATTTTATGGAAGACATGTGAATTTTAAGGAACAGATTTCAGGCATTGTACATTGGCATAATTTATTTTATTTCCTGTTTTATGTGCGCACTGAATTCAGTACACTGTGATTTTACATTTGTGCTTGTTTACATTAGCTGTAACTGTGACCTCTGAGTGTTTATATGTATTGTACTGAATCTCCCCAAGTTGACAATTACCAGGATGTTTCTTGTGCTGCACTAAAATTGAGAATCACAGATCCTACAAGATAAATTTGTGTAGAAATTTCTTTATCTAGATGCTGCAATACCATTAGTTTAGCTTACCTTGTCATGTTTTCTCCTATGCCAGTTGGAATTTTTTCATTGGAAAAAAACTTGTTTCTTTTTAAAAATATCTGTCTTCTGTTTTTGTGAAAGCAAATAATTATTTCCTGAAGATTAATCCCACAAATGTTTATATTCAGTAAAGTCACTTCTGACCTCTAGTTTCATGGGCTTTTGCCAGTAAAAAATTGAAAACTTTACATAACTTGAAAATCTTGCAGAAGAAGCCACAAGAATAAATTTTAATATAAAAAATGATATGGTTGTGCAGAAGAATGGAGCCTCTGTTTTGTTAGTAACATTATTAGATGCTTTTAAGTTTTGCTCAGCTCCCTCCCTTCCTCCCCTCCAAATGTTAGAACTGAGCTAAACTAAACATTATCATGTTTTTTAAAATACTGTGTTTTAATATACATCATACTTTTCAGATGATCTAACCTCCTTTAGAAGTACTAGTCCCTGCAAATGTGACTGTGATCGCCTGCATTCTCAGAGAACACACACTAAATTGAAGGGTAAATGTATTTTACTAACCACAGCTTGCACTGCTGCTAAATGGAAGACCTTTTTTATATTTTAAAAGATAACCCCATGGGTTAGCATTTTTGCACATTTAAATATTTGTGAAAGTCTGGATGGCAAAACCCAGCCTTCTTAGGCATATTAATTTCTTACACTCTTTGAAAATCCTTCATAAAATATTTACAGAATAAAAAGGATGTAATGGTTTTAATATGGTTACCAAACCTCTAAAATTCACCAGGATTGCTTAAAGTCTGAAACTGTGCCTTCACACTGTACATGTATATATAAATGCCAAAATAATGCAGAAGACTGCATGTGACATCGTAGCAATGCCACAGCTGCGGCAATAAAGTCACATCAAAGACTTGGAGCTTTGCAGTACCTTTGCAGTCGCATCAGAATCACAACAGATAATAGTCAATCTGTAGTCACAGCACACCACAGACACTTCACATTCATAATGCACCGCAGTCATCTATTAGGACGATCATAGATGTGCTAGAGTATCATTACTTACCCTCTAGTAAAATTTTAGTTGCATCATGTAGTATTCATGTCTGTCCTATGGATTAGGAGATTTAATTCAAATTTCTTTGATTTTGTTTCTCTATAAATAGAGTCAAAACGCCAGGTAGGAATATCTTTTTATATGAATCTCTTGTATTACATGTCAGTTCTGGTGTTGTTTACAGAAGAGACATTTCTATTTGGAGAAGTTTGCAAAATACTACAGCAATTTTTTTTTCTCCCTGTATCCATTTAGACTTTTTTTTTTGTTTAAAAGAAGAACAAAAACCTCGCTGCAAAATGTTATCAGAAATTCTATATCTTATAATCATTGGTGTTGAAATACTTACTTTTTGCAATTTTATTCAGAAATTGGAACTAGCAGTGTTGTATCTAAACGTTTTGCATATTTATTAAAAATTTAAATATACATCTTTTTTTTTCTTTAACAATTTTTTAAAACGTGTATAAATGGAAAATGCCCACTAGAATGCAGTTCTGTGTTTCAATGGTGGTATAAGTTTCATTTGCTACAAGTTCTGGAATATCAGCGTAACTAATATTTGAACCCCACTCATGCAGTATAATTTAGGATTTCATCATCCATTTCTTTTCAAGTGCATGCAAAGATGAAATAGCTCCACACAAGATGTGTACAATGTATTTGCAGTGTGTCATCTGTTATAGGATACATGCTGTCTACGGATTGAGCAGCAACTGTGTTTTTTCCTTCTGTTTTATGATTTGTTTTTGCTTTGTGATGATTTTATTTGAATCTCTGGCTGAAACTTCAGGAATTCAAAAGTTTGTTCAGGCGTCAGGATAAAATTGGATTTTTATGTTTTTCAGTGTAATGAGTGCTCAGAAACATATTCATGTGGAGCAAGACATACAGATTCAGACCTAGAAGTGCATTGGAATATAGTACTAAGGAGTTGATAAGAGATGGAAAGCATGCTGTGCTTTAATTTATGTGCTTTAATTTATGTTGAAAGTTTGACACTTGTAAGCTAAAGCTGCAATTGTACAATGTCACGTATGTCCCATCAGAGTTCCAGCAGGTACTGCACCAACTCTGGGGGCCACCTATGTTAAGATCAGCTCTAACTTATCCTCTCAGGGAACAGGCAACATTCTTTTGCCAATGGCATTTTTTTTTCTTTTGACTGCATAAAATGAAACTTGATTTCCCTGGCAAAGTCACATACAGTTGAAAAAAAAGAATGATAGCTTTTGTATAAGGTTTTGAAATCTTCCTAAAAATATGAACCAGAATTGCATGTCTGCTAGAGCTCCATGGGACAGGATAAAAAATTCCTAGAGAAAAGTCATCCTTCTTTATTAAATTACGCAGATCTTGGAAGACATTTTGTAGAAGCTAGTTGTATTGTGTGGAACCCAATTTGTGGTGTCACTCTTGAATCCTGTAGGATTTTCCATGAAGGTTGTTGTTTGGTGCAATGAGCCTGGTTGTTGTTCACCCCGAGCGTGAGGGTTGCTCTCAGCCCACGCTCTGTTCCCCCGTTAATGACTGGGTTTTCACGTCCCTTGCATCTGTCCCAAGGGAGGAGCTCGTGGGAACGAGGGGGCAGGTCATTCTCAGCGACAGGCTCCTGGCTCGGGATCTCGCTCCTGCCAGAAATCTGTCTGAGCCTGAATCTGGCAAAGTTTAGGAAGCAGTGTTAAATGCACCTCTTTGTTCAAGGCTTCCACTAACGGCAGGCACAGGAATTTCACTTGGCAATCGGTATCCTGGCTACCCTTTTCAGGGTACTTCTATAGCTGTTTCAATAGCTAGGAGGAGCATGGAGCAGTTTTTGTGGTGATTTAGATTAGAGGTACGTTGTGTAAAATGCATCCAGGTACTGCGATGATTTTCCATGATGACTTAAATGTATATATATGTGCGTATATATGATATTGTTTGACTGGTTTCTAATTTTAATTGAAAGAGAGAGTCTTTAATTTATATAATTTTAGAAAAGTATTAAGCCTCAAAAATATGCAGGAATAAGATCTGCATATTGGAGCAGTCTACAGACTTATCATGGTGTGTTTTCCTTTATTACTTTGGACAAGTGCTACAACTCCAAAGTAAGGAGAGAGTAGAGATTTTTGAAAACAAAAGTTATTGTTTAGCCTTAGGAACAAATATGAGAATTTAGTATTTCATGTCAATTCTCCTTTATTTTCCTTTATAGAATACGCCCTGGATTCAGATGCTGACTTCTATAGTCAAAATGTGTAAATGTTTTTGCACTGGACAGATTTTCCTATGGGTAGAAGCACAGTAGCATTTCAATACTGAACAATAGCTCTGAGGGTGCCAGAGCCCACCTTGGGCATTAGCTAATTCGGTTGCCAGAAGGACTGCTGCTTTAGCCCTTTTCAGAAATGAGCTGATGTCTGTCTCAGCAGGCAGAAGAGTATTGCCTGTAGGAAATTTACTACAATTCATGAGTGCATTGGGGGCTAGACATTAAAACAGGCCCTCATGGAGGAGGAGCACTGTCATGTGTCTTTTCCAAATTCTGGTTGACTTCGTCAGTTATATCATTATTTGATTGTATGTCAGAACTGCTGGGCACCGTTACCTGTGTACAAAGACAGTGCTTTAATCTAAAAAGCTGCTGTTGCTGAATGTAGTGCAAGAGTTCCTTTTGCATATTGTCACTTGCTTACTCTGTTGTCACTTAGGTGCATTAAAAGGTGTTCCTGCATGAGCAGCATTTGTTATGTTGCTCTGCATGTGTGTCTGTCAGGGCAAGGCCCTCTGACTAAACAACATGAGAATGTTGTTCATATCTATGGCTAGGTGTGAGTCCCACTGTTCCCTACCCCCCAGTGTGTCTATCCAGTAACAACTGGATAATTCCTTACAGCTTTTGTGGCAGAATAAGATCCTGAAGGATCTTCTGAGGAAGAAAAAGGAGCCAAGCAGAGGGACTTTAATACTACTTCTGTTGGCAGAGAGAAAATGCCACAGGTGGTGCTGTAAGAGAGTCGGTCAGACGAACATGAGAGTTGTTTAAAATTTCCATGGTGCTGAAGGGGAACTGCTTGAACGTTGCTGTAGGGTAAAGGAAAAGGCAAGTAGGAAGGGATGTGTCTGAGTGGCAGGGAGTTGACACATCTAAAGTGACAAGTGAGTGGCTAAGTTAGTGGTTTGGTCACTGAGGGTGGATGGAACCAAATATTTTTTCCTAATGATACAGGGAAATGTTTTGGAAAATAGCACATCTCAAGCTTGCATCCCCTGCAACTCCTTTTCCAGCCTGAATCACAAAAGAAAGTGCAGAAATCAGAAAATAGGTTCTTGTACTATTTCCAAAGTAACTTAAACTGGAGAACATTTGCATATGTGTCAAGTCCTCATGAGGACTGCACAATTGTTCAGATTCAAGCACCTTTAGACATGTTTAATCTTGAAACATTTACCCATCAAGGCACAAATGATGAAACCACAATTGCTTGCTGTGTTTACACCTTCTTTTAAACATTTTCTTTAAATCACTGCCAAGATTTTTAGACCTTACTGTGGACACACATTTGATACTTTGGACCAACATCTTCCTGTGTGAGTGTGATCTTTCATTCTCCACTGTCACCAGGAGATAGGGAATCAGGCTGGGAGACTTGTGATTCTAGGAGGCAAAAAGCTTCCTAAGAGCTTGGCGAAAACACTTGGCTGGGATGGCATCGTCTACCCCACAAGCTGGCTCACCAAAATGACAGTCTGGTCCTTGCAGGGGAAAGGGGGTGGGGTGGGGTGAAGTGTGTTGTCAACGTGTTTACCTACATGAGTTAGCAAAATGCTATGACAGTGACATTCCTAAATACTTCTAAGCAATACTTCTATTTCACTCATTTCAAAGAACTTGGAGGATTTCTTCTTTTTAATTCGTCAGTACCTATTTTTAGGTTGCCTTTTTTACTAACTGCTTTGCTGACTAACAATGGTAACCAAGGTTTTTACATAAAGCAGGCTGTCTTACAATTTGATTTGTTTTTCTTCTGAATTATAAATTTTAATTAGTAAGAGGTGTTATGAATGTAGATAATTGAAACATTTCATTACTACATATTTAATCCTTCGATTTGAGATGGACCCTGGGGAAAGAGTTTGCATCTAGACCTAATGGAATAAAGACATCTTTGCTTTAATTGTCAGAAAACAATTTAATAATTTCTTGAGTCCTCAGTTACACACACATTTAGAAACCTTTTTATTTGACTGAAGTTTGTATATGTGACAATGCAATTGTCTTGTTGCATATGTTTTTATCGTGTTAAATTTCGTATCGTTTCTCTAGGATCTCAGTCTAAAGGATTTTTCTCTTATTCTTTGGGCTTAATTTTTCTTTGGAAAATCAAGCTCTCTGCTCTTTTTGTTTCATACCCTGTCATTTAGAATCAGACAACAATAATTCTGGAATTGGAATGTGCTTTCTGTTATCTGGCTGATTTTGATGGATTGTCATGCGTCGGTTTGACTTTGTAGGGGTTGAATATAGCATTAAAATGTTTTGAGCAGTTAACTGAACAAAAATGCCATGGAAACTACAGAGAAAGGTCACTGGCACAGTGGTGAACAAAGCTTTGCAGTTTTTTTGGTGGTTTTTTTTTTGTTGTTTTGTTTGGGTTTTTTTTCTTAACTTGAGAAAAGCTTTGAAATAGTGTATTGTAACACAGTTTTCAGATCACTGAATTATGTACTGTACACATGGTTAACGATTTATGGGTCTATGAGTTATTTAATCGGGTAATGCATATACTTTGTACGACAAGCAAGCAGATGAGAACTCTGAATGGAAGAAATGGTTCATCCTCTGAATGACATGCATTATATGCTGTGTTATCAGAGAATAATATGACTTTTTCCAGCCAAAAGTTGTTGTTTCCAGTGTCCATTGTCTCATCTGAAAACATCAATTAAGCAAAAATGTGTAATAAATAGTGCCTTTCATTTGGGGTGTGTTAAACAAGTGCAAGGCACAGTATAGTGATCTCAAGGTATCTGGCATTAGGCTCTTGTGTTGTCATTGTCATAAATTTTGTTGCTTTGCAGAAAGGACACAGCCTGTAACAAGGCACTTGGTTTTAATACCCATTGGAACTGAAATGTGTTCTTGCTATAGAAGAGATTTTAATCCTAATGAATGGGAGGTGGTAGATAGCTGTCACGATGTGTTGCAGCATAGGATATGAAGGATAAGGAAACCAAGGAAAAGCATTGTACTGTTCACAACAGAGAGGGCTCTTTTGTGGTGATGGCGCAGTACTGAGCATGCTGAGGTTCTTATTCTGGATTGGTATTTGTTGGTCACATAAAAATGAAAGGCAAAGAAAAGGAAGAAAGAATGATGAGCATGATGAGGTAGGAAGATAAAGAAATCGATTAGAGAACAGAGGTAAGGTGCTGACTGGGGGAAGCAAAGCAAGTGTTTGAAAAGAAACAGGATGTGAGGAAGAACTTTGAACATCTTATGGTTGGGGAAAAGCCTTGGTCTTCAAAACCGTGTGGGGCAGAAAGTGCAGAATGGAAAGGGAAGATCAGCTCTGACTTTGCTACAGAAGGCTCTGTTTTTTAACATGAGAGTAGTGGACGTGAAAGAACAGGGTCTTGTGCTTATTACATCTCAGTGTCCACTCCAGAATCAGATCAGACAGGATGACAAGAAGACCTTTAAGAATAAAAGCAGAGACGTTGTATCAAAGAAGGCATCCCCAAAGGAAATAAAGCAGTATTACAGACTTGGACCCTTCCATGTACCCTAGAAGAGTACTCTCATGGTCCCTTGAGGGCTGATCACACTCAAGAGCCACAGTTTTAGCTAGGCACTCACTCTTCTGTAAACCAAGACAGTCTGAATGACATGTTCTAGATGTGAGCAGTGTAGCCAGAGCATGGCTGAGCATTTGTGCTCATCTGGAAGGCTAGAAAGCTGCACTGAAGTGACTGACTGTCACATATAGCAGTGATGATACGCATTTTCTGCAGATACGTGCTCTTTTCCTCTATTCAGAGCCTGAGGACAATACAGTTTTCTCGAGAGTTGCAGCTCACTGAGCAGCCTGAGGAGCTGGGCAAGTGGGGGATATGATGGAGCAATGCAGACAAGCGTGGAGTCTTCTCTATGCTGCAGTGCCCCCCCCCAATGCTCAGCAGAGCTGCCCGTACCCAGCTGTGCTCCCCACACCTTTTCTGTGAGCAGCTCTGGCTCATGACAATCCTTTCAGGTCAGATTTCTCTCTGAAAGCTGGAACACTCTCTGGGAAGAGAGAGAGGTGCCTCAACTTGTCAGAATGGCATTGCTGCAGGTGTACTTCTGGAACAGCTGGGCTCTGTTTATTTTCTTCATAGCATTTGGCTTTTTTGTTCTTGTTGTTGTTTTTTCTTAAAAAAAGCAAACAACAAACTCCTGAGAAAGAATCAGGCTTTGAAATCTTTCCTGTATATGAAGATGCACAAGTCTTCCTTCATTCATATTTACAGCATCTGACTTGAACATATGTCCCTGTTGTTTTCTAGTTTCAGTTTATGTGAATTCACTTTTGTGAATAATGGTGAATAATGGAATAAAATATTCCAAAGCAATTTAAATGTTTCTGAATCCCTCAAAATACTGCAGCTAGGTCCGTGCAACTAGCTTCAGAAAGCCACGTGAAAATGCAAATGTTTGCTTTCTCAACCAGAATGGAAAAATACCAAGCATTTCTAAAGGAGAAACAGAACAGTATGTTCTACTTTCCTTACGCATTTTATAAAAAATGCATATATAAAAAATGAATATAAGTTCTTTTAGGAGCAATTGTTTCATAAAAGAAACATGAGTTTGCTTTGGCAAAGATGCCTATGATTTATGGTTCATTCTGTAAACTTGGCCAAACAATTTCCTTCTCCTTTGTGATTGGAGAGCGAAGCTGTCGGGGGCAGGGAGCTACAGGATGACATCTGTTCTTAGAGCAACAGGATTATGTTTATTCATGATCAGTTTATGCAGAAAATGCATCAAAGAGTTTATTTGAATTTTTGATAAATTTGCCTTGTAGAAAAGAAATATTTTCCTTAATTGGACCTTGTAGGAAATATCCCAGTAATGGCAAATGCAAATGAGAAATAATCTGTATTTAAAGAGATTCTGCGCGCGGGGGGGGGGGGGGGGGGGGGGGGGGGGGGGGGGGGGGGGGGGGGGGGGGGGGGGGG
>JAVJGJ010000002.1:30349059-30359394 GCA_035590215.1 Microhierax caerulescens
GACTCCTCTTACTGGAACGAACAGTTGTCAGCCTTACGCAGAGTCTTAGGACTTGGAGAAAATCTGATAGTTTCTCAGTCACTGTGCCCAGAAGGGTATTGTAACCAAGTGGTCAGTTTGCTCAGCCATAGCCAGTTAAGCAGAAGCATGTGAAAAGGCTTGCTCAGTTTCTTCACTGTTTGAGTCTTTCTGAGCGTCCTAAGGGTCAGACTCTGTTTTAAAGTGCTTACGATAGAATGGCAGTGACTGAATTGCTGACAGCATAGCATGCAATCTTGCTCAAGAAGTGTAGCGTTAGTCTAGAGACAACATGGGGTAGTTCAGAGACACCTGAGCTGTTTCAGCAATAACACTGAACTTTCATGCTTCAGCTCTTTCTGATACAGCTGCTTGTTTCACAAACAGGTGTCTAAAACTGCTGTGAAAGTCACGTCAGCTGCAGACTGAGCACAAGTCTGCTGGCTTTTCATGTAATGATACAGTGTCAAGTGATAATGTGCATGTTACTGTCACTTGCCAACTTTGGAGCCCCTGATCTTTTGCAAATAAGAAAGAGATATGTGCTTTGGGGGAGCTGGGAAAGAAACCTGCTGGAGAATGCCCCTCATTTCACTGTGTTTTCACTGTGGTTTCTGACCAGTTGTGCAGTTGCTAAGACTGCTAACAGAGGGGCTGATTTCACTGTGATGCAGAATTTTTCCCATTTCTTTTCTGTCTCAGGAACAAATTCTTTTTTTTTTTTTTTTTTTTTTTTTTCTTCCAGTGAATACACAGAGATGCCACAAAACTCATTCTTTCTGCAGAATCTGCTGCTGCTCTGCATTTCTGCATAACAGTGAATATAATAGCCATGTGACATGTTGACAAGAGTAATTAGACCCAGAGGGGTTGGTAATTTATGGTGGGTAGCAGGTGGTATCATTTCCCGGTTAGTCTGTACCCTAACTTGTTATTATCTATGGCCATCAGCAGCAAGAGTGACACCTACGGAGGAGACCTCAGAGCTTGCAGCAGGAGCCAGAGTTGTTCCATTTGACTGTAGATTGAAGGAATTCCTACTGTCCTTCATTCTGTGTGTAACATAACCTTTGATAACGTAGAAGGCAAGGTGAGGCATAACTCATCTCATTGACTTTCCCCTCTTGTACATGACTCTTTTAACAGGTTGTGCTTGACAGAGAATGTGTTGCTACTTTCGACAACCATCATTATGCCACTGACTCAGTCATATATAGCATGCCATCTAAATAGCTACTGTCCCTAAGGTAATAATTTTTACCACAACATTTCTTTGGTTTGGCAAGTTACTTTATTGCTTGTTTCTGAGATGAGCACCCCATTGTCTTGGGAGCTGTACACACACATAATTAGGGACAGAATCTTGCTCCAGTAAGCTTGTGCCCTTAAGAGAAGAAAGAGAGAGACAGGAAGATGTTGCTTTCATTTTGCAATTGGAAAATGGATGTGATGAAGAGGTGAGGTTAATTGCCAGAGAAGGTCCTGCAAGGGATCTGTGACAGAGCAAGGAGTTGATCAAGTTCTTGGAAGAGCCACAAAAGTAGTCTTAATGACACACTCATCTGTAGTTTCCTTATTATTTTTCTCCCAAGCCTGTTCTGTTGCTTTAGCTTCTTTAGAATCTTCCTGAACTGTTATATTCCAGCTCAAGCAATTCATCACTGTCCTAAACCTGTAATACAATCTCCTCAGTCTTGTGAATCTCTGGACTCCTGAGCACATGATGAAAATCTAGATCCATAGTCGTCTTTGATCTTATAGGTTTTGTCAGCTCCTCCCAATTCCAGTTTTAGCTTTCTCATCTCATTTCTTCCAGTTCTTCAATCCCTCCATAATCCTTCAGATTCTTACTTTTTCCTTCTTTCTTCCCTTACCAGCCCTGGTAATACTGACGTTTTCTCATAACTGGTGTCATAAATTTGTTTTATCTCCCCTCAGATCCCACCTACTTTTCCTTTCCTCTGGGTTTTTCTATTATTTTTTTAAATAATAAAGTCATTTTGTGAACTGCCTCAAAATGTAGCCACTGTTTGTCATACTTTATCTAGTGAGAAGCTCAGCATCTGAGATCCTGCAGGTTTGTTCTAATCCTGTTTACTTGTCTAGAATCAAGCAGCAGAGTTTTCTTGGTCACAGGTCCATGTCCACTTATGTGATCCTGAATTGAAGGTATTTACAGTAGCTGTCTTCCTGCTTTTCTGTGGTCTCTGTGCTGCATACATCTGCTGCGTGTGGATATCCAAACGAGCTCCAAACAAGTGTACCCTCTTGTTGCTAGAGCTCTGCCTAGCACCACAGATATATGGCTATAGTGCTTAAATGATTCTGTAGGTGAGACTTGTGGATTCCTTAGGTAGTTGTAAAAGTTTTACCCTACACTTCATTTCTTGACATTTACCGGTTATAGCTGTTACGATCCATGAGGTGGTATTTCTTTTAGTCTGTGGGCTGGAAATATTGCTGAGTGTGTTTATGTATTAGAGTGGGTTTTTTTTCAGGATTTTTTTGGAGAAGTTTGTGGGGCTCTTTTAGAGAAGCTGTAGGAAGAATATTTAAAGATAATGGCAAAGAGCTTACAGTGACTGTCATAGATGCTTAGTATAGTGTCATCCTTTCTGTTGATGTTAATTAATTGCTAATGCATTCGTGGCTGTTCTATAGGATCTTACATCCTGAATACTCTAAAAGCGTTTTACAAAGAGTGGTCTAGAACAAGAAATGAGGAGCACCAATAACTCACAAGGAGCACGAGAAAAGTAGTGGCCAGTGGGGAATGCATTTCCTTCAGCAGAAAGACAGTCAGGATGATGGTGTTCACACCCCACTCATAATGGTGCCTGTGTGCTGCTAACATCCATGTGTATTCACGAGCTTTTATTGCCACATCTGAACAATCCGTGGCTGGTAATTGCCAGGTTCTATCACATGAGGGTGAGATGTATCATGCGAATGTTCCTATACTTCGACAGTTGTGCTGTAGGAAATGGAATGCTCTTAGGTGAGCTACCAAAGAGGCAGAGGAGGAAGATATAATCTGTGATCAGACTTTATCCTGGTGAGTGGTATTGAATCTTCTTTTCAACCAGTATAGGTTCTTGTGGGAGTAACTGTTCTAGACTGAGAGTTACGGAGGTTTGCCTGGGCATTGGGATATGTTTGGCAGGCTCAAAAGATCTGTGTGTGAAACCAAAATAAAATCTTCTGAGGCCACGTGTTTGAGAAGTACCATTTGCACACAGAAAGACTGGAATATCATACAGGAAGAACTGGACCATTTTCAGGACTGGAGAACTGGAAATGAGGTTAAATTTGCATGAATTACACAAGGTCAAATGATAAAATCTTTTCTATAGGCTCATTAATTGGCAATGCCACAGGAAAAAAGAAATGCATGGGTATTTCACAGGACACACCCTTGTGAAGCGGCCATGTAAAAGGCAAACGTGATTTTAAGATGTTTCAGATTAGATATTTCTGTTGAAAGGTGTGAGTACAAGTCCCAGATGTATAATTCTGGGAATTTGTGTTTAAAACATAAAGTAGAGATGCAAAGAGGAACCTGATTTTGATCAGGAGAATGGAAAACCTTTCTTAGTGGAGGAAATAATGGCATCTGGTTTGCTTAGCTTAGCAATATAAAACCCATAAAGATGTTAGTGATTTAAAATCAAGGCAGCAGAAAAATAACTAGTAATAGCAGTGGCTGTGAGTAAATGTGGACCCAAATGAGAAAACCACTTAGCCATTAGAGGAGCACATTTCTTGAATATCTTACCCAAAGATTATTTCCCTGATGGTAGTGACAAACAGTGAGCCAATTTTGAATGTTAAAAAAGTGGTTGTATGGGTTTGCTGATACTACTGGAACCTAAACTCGGTATCCCAGGAGAAGCCATTCATTTCTGCGTTCTAGTGCCATAAACAGTTTTAGCTTAATTTAAGGAATCCATAATATTCCAGCACTTTTTATTTTCTAGTGTCTCTTTTTGTGGACTGAATAATGATCTTGAGTTTTAATATCCATTTAAGAGTTTTGAAGCTGAATTTTCCCTTCTGAGGTCCCCCAATTTACCAGTAGTAGCTAAATGAGCCATTCAGTTTTGTGTCATATTCAGCTCTAGTTTTCACATCAGGAGTACTAAATTCTGTACCAAAATTAGTGAAGGCAGCCTGAGTACTTACTGATAGTACAGTTGTCTGCAGGGACCTCTTGTACCCCATCTAGCTGAATTCAGCTGCAATCCGTTTTTTCAGTTTAAATTTTTTAAAATTTGATAATACCTGAGGGAATTACTTACCTAATTCTTATTGAAGTGCAGTGTGAGTTGGATGAATTATTTCCTTACACTTGTTTGAAAATCTCAGATCGTTATTCTTACATTCACACTACTGCATATGTTTTTGTAGCTAAAAATCTGTAATAAGTAAGTTCCTGGAATCATATTAGTTATAGGCGTATTTACTTACAGTGTCCTTTCTAAACAAAACTCATACCTGTAATAATAGGTTGTATAGGTTTTTTTTTAAAAGACTGACTATTAAGAAGTTGGACACACTGGTTTACATAACAGCTACAGATCTTACAACAGCTGTAATTTCCATAGTACTGAACTTTAAAGGAGAGAAAACAAAGAAGTTGTGACAAAGGACATGCTTTGGAGTTTCAGTGCCTGATTTGGTAAATTGATCAAATAAAGGTGAATGGCACTTACCATAGAATCACAGAATGTTTTGGGTTGGAAGGGACCTTAAAGATCAGCTAGTTCATGGCAGGGACACCTTCCACCAGCCCAGGTTGCTCCCAGCCCCATCCAGCCTGGCCTGGGACACTGCCAGGGATGGGGCACCCACAGCTGCTCTGGGCAACCTGTGCCAGTGTCTCACCGCCCTCACAGTGAATAGTATCTTCCTTTATCATAACTCAGACTAATTTTCTGTCCAGATTATCCCCAATTAATGGTTTCTTCAACATTATGGATGAGAATAGGAAGTGTGTATATCAAGGAATCATATTCCCTTACTAGAAAGGAAACATGCCAAACCGGTTAAGTTTGCAAATCCCTGTTTTATTGCTGTGGGGCTTGCCAGTTCTAGGGTCAAAGCAGCATGCTAACTAGTGCAAATGGAGTGGAAAAGGAAGGTAGAAAGATAAAAGGAGGAGATGAAATCAATAAGGAAGTGTTCAAAACATAAGTCTGATGAGTTCTTTCTAGTAGATAACATCGTCAAAGAATAGAACTGAGCTGGAGGGTAACATGCTACCTTTCTGTCCAGTCAGTTCACTAGAAAAGGTTATATTTGATTCAGAGCTCTTTAGAGGCATCTGAGGGATGCCATTTTCCATGGTATGCAAGATATTCTGAAGGAATTAATATACTTTTGGTGAGCTAGATTATGCTGCATTCTTCTCATTAACAAGGGGACTGGTAGAATTTGATGGCCTCTCGGTCTTTGACTTTCCTGGTGATTAAGGTATTTCACATTATTTGGTGTGAAAATAGGCCTGGTCTCTTCAAGGGAGGATAAGAGAATGGATAAATTACCACCATGTGCTAAGAAGCTTTGGGATAAAACCCTGTTCCCTGGATGAGAATTGGTAACAGAGATTGCAGACAGATTAGTAGAGCCCTTTGCTTCTGACATATCTTTTGGGTGATTAAATCTTTGTGATACTTCAGGTAGTTTGCAAGCGTTCAAAAAGGCCTATCATAAAATATTTGTCACTTAAATCACATTTTGTGATATCACCTGATAACGTTTTCAGGTTGGAACAGTCCAACTTCGTTCTGGATTTATGAAGAGTTTTACAAACAGCAGTGGGATTCTTCCCACTGAATTCAAGCTGTTTGTGGAAGCAAACTACTTGAGGTCCCATGTTATTACTGCAAAGCACAAGGTGCTTTAAGAGCAGAAGTCACATTACCTATGTAAGTACTGCTTTTGAGATGAATTACCCTTGGTGCTTTTTAGAATATTAGCTTAGATTAGACAGCTGACTTTTGGAGGGCTGGAGTTAGGCAAGAAGAATCAAGCACTGCCAGCCAATTCCCCTGGGATGGAGACCCAGGGGATGAGGACTGGGCAGCACTCACCACACAGATCTACCTGCTGTGTAGACCCTTACTATAGCTGTCCTTTATTGAAGAGAATACATTATCCAGACTCTGCTTGGCTCAAGAACAAATCCAAGAGTTCTATATCCTTGGATTTTTTTGGTTCAGTCTTTCATTCTGCACAGATGTGCTTCTCAGAGTAAGAGGTTAATGATCTTTGGGCCTGGGCTGACCCAGCATCAGAGCAGCAGGTTTTTTCTTGACTGCAGTGGGAGGTGAATTCAGGGCCTGTTTGAGAACCTGGCTTTACATGCCGCTCAGGTTTAGATAGGAAAACCTTGTATAGTGCAAGTCCTCTGTGAAATTAGGTGACTCTATGTTGAAAGAGGCAATTTTTTGATTAAAAGAAAAAAATCTGATAAAAGCATGTGTTTGTTTTTGGAGAGCAGCACGACAATGTGTATCATTTTTATCTGTCAACAGCCATCACCTTGTCAGAGTTTGGCTGCTGTTGATTTATTACAACCTATGCGAATGTATAATTGGTAGGCTGGTCCTCAGATCTGTGGAGGAGAGGCGCAAATTTGGAAGTCAGATGTCCCATGGTAATGCGCTAAAAGAGAGAGATAATCACGAAAGAGCTGAGGAGTCCTTCAACTCATTACTCTTACATAGTCTCTTAGCCTTAAGATTTATCAGTGTTTGTCATGAAAGCATCTGAAATGAAACCAACTTACTAACTTCATTCACTAAAGGCACCATCTTCCACTCCCCACAAATAAATCTTTTATCATAATCTGCACTGCAGGAGGCCCAGCTTTTTAGTCAGAAATAGGGGTGAATTCACTGAGGCATGATTATTTAGCATTGCCCAGGATGACCTTGAGAAGGAGAAAAGACTGGAGTTGGAAATTTCCTGGCAAAATAATGCATACAACAAAGTATTACACTTACTCATGGAGTTCAGGGATTATTCTTGGTGCTATTTCATCAGGGCTTTCTGTTATTTCTGTGCCAGTATTGAAGGCGGCATGCAAACTACTCACAGGAGTATGGTCTGCCCTTAACATTTATTTGGCCAAGCCTTAAAGTCTTGGTGTCAAAGACCATTGTATTTGAAAGGCACATCCTGCCAGATGGAAGACAGAGTAGTCCTAGTAGAGCTTTTCTCCAGCTGAGGTGAAGGAACATTAACATTTTAAATATTAATTTGTACTTTTAATTCACTGTTAATCACAGTGGATTTTATAGCATTTGGGTTTCATGAGGAGGCTGTGGCTTTTCAAAGGTGACACTATTAACATGGAACTCGTTCCTGGTGTTGGAGTACTGGCTGGAAGGGGGCAGATGAGTGAAAATCTTCTGGAGGCTACAGAGGACTGCTGTAGGGGAACATTTCTGTTGGGCTGGAAAGTAGGGACAGGAGGGCAGAGCTATAAAGCCTGTGTGTAAATTATCATTTGTCTTTTCCCTCTAATTCAGTCCTGATCTCAAGAGAGGAGAAAGCTATATGTCATTAAATGAGTCTTAGTGGGTTCATAGACCAGGTGGTGTACATCTTCTATTTGCCTCAGACAACTACATGTACATCTTTCTAATGTGATTAGGCCATCATACAGGGCACAGATCAATTTATTACGCTGCCTGAGAGCACCATATTCCTCTTTAAAAAATTGTTACTCCTGGAGTCAGCAATTACTTTAAAATAAATTTACCAAAGACAAAATTGTGCCTCTTGGGTCAGTAAATGACTTCCCTGTTTTTTCTTGAAGAGACAAGGTGTTTATTAAAGACCTCCTTAGTTTACTGTGTTGGGTTTTTCACTTTGAATAATTGTCCAATTAAATATAATTTGGAAGTCCATGCTAACCTACTGCTTGCATTGTACAAGTAAGAATATCTCTGAACGATGTGCATTAATAAATCCCACTGAGCCCTATCTCTTTTTAAAAATGGCTTCTTTTGTTTAATTTTTAGAATTTTTTAACAGGAATCTAAGCCTTACATTTGGAAATGCCGCTGTTATCACACAAATAATTTATACTGTTCATTCTTTTAAATACTGTAGAAAACATTTTTATCATCTATTGTAAGTTAGCTTTTTCATTATTATTTTTAACCTATTGTTTAGGTTTGGAACATATTTTGGAATATTCTACAGTCTTAAAACTTTACACTTTTTTTTTTTTTTCCTAGTGTTTTCTATTCCTGCTTTGCAAGGAGAAAATAATATGAAGTTAAGTAGATTTGGAACTATAGGCTGCTTATAACTAGGAAAACCCCCTGAAATTACTTTTACCAAACAGGGAGTTAATGTAGACTTTCTCTTTTTCTATCTTTTTTTTTTTTTTTTTTTTTTTTTTGTTTACTAGAGCATCAGGGCTGATAACAATTGGACTTTCCAAACAGGTCAGATGGTTTGCATGCTGGGGAACTAACAAGTGTAAGTCAGCAAAAAGATAAAAGAAAAGTAATTAAATGTAGCAATTAGATGAAGTTCTAGAAATCCAAGATGTAAGTGGTCAGTAAGAGATATGTAGCAGGATAAAGAAAAATTATGTTGCCTGATGTAACTTGTTCCATGGAGATACAGTCACGCATGGCCTAGCAGTATGAGCATGAGACTGGCAGCAGGACCTCTCACTTTGACCCAAATAAAAAGAGCATTGATGTTTCTTTATCTACTAGGATCTAAGTCACTCCAACTCATTTTCTTCTGTGGATATAAGACTTTTATTCCTAATAGGAATATAATGAGTATTGATTAGCTAATCAGTCTAATTAATAAAGATTTTTAGAACTGGGGAAACAACAAAGCATACAGGGGAAATTTGATCTCACTGATGTATTAAAAATAAGTAGCACAAACTGCCATAAAATGAATCCCCAAAAATATTTTTTGTTGTTGTAGTTACACTTTTAATTGTAGTTATCATTGCTCTTACTGTATTAAAAATACCTTTTCATTTTGATATAGGTAGGAACACATGACATTAAATTGACATTAAGATTGAAAGTAACTGCCTACTTTGTCCTTTATATTCTGTCTGCCTTCACCCTCTAGTGAAACTTAAGGAGTTGGAAGGCTTCTTTGCCTTTCCTAGGCTATCAGTGCACAGAACACCTAATTATATTGAGGCCAGTAATACAGTCTACTGTTCCTGAAGATAAGATCCAACAACCATCCATATGCAAGCATATACTCCAGTCAAGTATTTTCACTCTGTGGCATCCAAAGTAAAACAGAAGTTAATCAGTACTGCCCTCTTTGATGTAATACCATCCATGGACAGAAGGCTGTATATAACTATATATGCATATGAATAACTGTAGAGTTCTGAAGTATCTCATTCATTTCCAACTGAGGTGGTGAGCTGCTTAACTTCATTGAAGATTGACTGGAACAGAAGTGGACTTTCGTTACCTTATATTTTGATAACATAATTCTTCAGGAAGGAGTCCTCACAGGTAAAAAAAAATAAATTGGTTGCATCATGGAATCAGGATTTGGGATAGCAGGAGGCCAGAGGAAAGCAACAGAAGGCTTCAAATGAGGTGAGTTCCTTGCCTGAAAAGTCCTGCTATATACCCTTTTCTCCCTTTCACAACCTGTGACATGTAGGCCCAAGTTGGTTGTGGCATTCTATAGGTGAAAAGCCTGGTCTTTACTGAACATCATGACAAAATATCATACCTTGCTTTGGGGCAAGAGGCCAGTAATTAGAGGGTGCTCTTAGCCATGTGCTATTGGTATTTCAGAAATGGACAATAGGATAAGAGTAGATCTTGAACGATATCTGTTTGGAGAAGGTCTGAAGACAAGTAGAAATGGTAGGGAAGTAAAGCTATCTCAAAATCAAGAGTAAGGATGCTAGAGTTTTCACTAACAACAACAACAACAAAAAGATACAGAGAAAAAAGGGATAGCTATACCTATTTCACCTCCTTTGCTGTGTGCTTACCTGTACAGAATCCCAATCATGTGTATTCTTCCTTGGAATGATGTATTGATTGCATTAACTGCACTTGCAGTGCAGCTAGTCCCTAAGTATACTCTTACTTCTGCAAGAGTTGTTCCATTTACCAGAAATACTTTTTTATGCTGATTCAGGAGAGAGCAAGCCAAACATAAAGCCTCAAAACTGGCTAGAAGAATTGGCTTAAACCATGCTGTGATTACTTTTCGAAAGATGAGGGAATGGCACTTTTGGAACAGAATGCTTTACTGACAGACATGACCAGCAATGGCACCCCGTAAAAACAG
>JAVJGJ010000002.1:30359494-30463320 GCA_035590215.1 Microhierax caerulescens
ACATGACCAGCAATGGCACCCCGTAAAAACATCCATAGTCAAATAGCACCTGCAAGGTTTTCATACATCCCTGCTGTGCTCCACATCCCAAAGGCCTGGTTGCCTGCTGGGGAAAAAGTGGAAGCCAGAAATTTGTTGAAATTGTGCCACTTTGTGAAACAGTACCGTGGTGATAAATCAGAAAATTCAGACCATTTTTTATCAGTATTTTCCAGCCAGCTCTTATGTGCTCTCTCTCATGAGCAACTTTACAGAATGCAATGCTCAGTTCATGCCATGGTTACCCAGTTAATCACTAAAACCTGCCTTTCTTCTCTGTCTCCTACATAAGCATCTACTTTCACATTTAGCTAAGAGATGATAGTCTGAGGTTTGCAGAAGTACATAAGCAAGACATCATATCTCTGTTTATGCTGAAAAAGTCCTGCATGAGCTGTTCTTACATTAATAAGCTTATCCAGGTTCCCCAAGTGAGGTTAGGTGGATTCTGACAGTACTTCTCTGAACCGAGCAGCAACTTCCTTATTTGGAGCAGTAAGAACTTGCCTGGTGTCTCATGTCAGAGATGCACTAAGTACTGCCTGAAGAGTGGGAGCAGATTCCTAGAATGGATTTTTGCAGGGTTGGAAGCTGAACAATGGTGATTTGCTATTGTGGACTGTCCATCAATGTGAGGGGGATTGCAGAGGTGTGCGGGAACTAATAACGCCTAGCAGAACTTTTATCAGTGCCCAGAAGAAAGGAATTGGAATCTGGTTTAATGCACTGCTTCTCTCCAAAGTCTGTTTTGTTTCAGTGTGTATCACCTCTTTAAGACTACTTTGTGCCAAACAGATAAGCAGTTTGTTGCTGTAGACAAGACCAATGCTTGAAATCCTAAGGTTATGTGTGGTGGTAATTGTTAGTTTTTTAATGACTGGGCCAGCTGACAACTTGTAAATTTTTTCAGTTTCCAAACTATCACAGTCTGAGCCAGTCTAGGATAGCTTAATGGATAAGTGAATGGGGACAAAAGCCCTGTTGTTGCTCCGTCATGTTGCTTTTAGATCCGTTTATACAAGGTACTGATATAATGTTAGGTTTGATTATGAATCAAATGATTTTATAATAAATTTAAGTTCAAGCACAGACAGTGATTAGTAGCCAACAGATGCAACAGGTTGCGTAGCAAAGGACCGCATGGATAATTCTGGGGTCGGGGCATCTTATGTGAGGAAGAGCTGGAGCTGCCAAGCTTAGAGAAGAGAAGGCTCCAATCAGTGTATATAAATACCTAATGTGAGGGTAAAAAGAAAACAGACACTTCTCAATGGTGCCAAATGATATGACAAGAAACTGTGTACAAATAGAAATACAGGAAAATCCATTTTCACATAAGAACACTTTTTAATGTGATGGTGGTCAAACACTGGCACAGGTTGCCCAGACAGGCTGCTGAGCCAGCTGGACATGGCCCTGAGTAATGTACACTAGACAATCTCTAGAGGTGGCTTCCAGCCTCAACCATTCTGTGATCCTGTTTCCTATCAAAGGCCAAGTTTCTGATGTGTGGTTCAGTACTAACTGAAGCTGACTGGTATCTTTACATCAGCTTCTATGAACATGGTTCAGGTCAAGCACGAGATGAAAAATAACCAATATTACTTGAGATAAAATGTGAGATGAGATCTAGAATTGGATTGAAAGCAGAAGAATCATATGTACCAATATAAGCAAATGAATAGCTGCTAAAAAGATACATGCAAAAAGGTCCAAAACAGATAATGAAAGAGATGCCAAAGGGGAACTGTGCTAACATTTCTGCTCACAGTGCACCTCTGTTGTAATGGAAGGGCTGCGTTCTGGATCTCTACCCATTCAGTTTTCTTGACTTCCTAGGTCTCTTCACTACCAGCTTCTGTGCTAAACAGCACTTCTACTTGGCAGCTGATCGAGTGCATCAAATTTCCTGGGTAACAATTACGTCTGAGAGTATACTTTTAATAGTTGCTAGATTTTCAGTCCAGTTCCATTTTCAGTTCTTAAATTACAACTAACATTAAAAAAGGGAGCTGAAGTTCTTATTTTATTCAAGCTTACACTTTATTCAACAGCAGCAGTATTTTCCGTTAAACCTCATGCTTGTCTGTAGACACTTTGTAAAACTGAGGACAAATTTTGACCTGATACTAAAGTCTAATCGCAGTTCTTAAGCATTTTTTGAAGACAAAGATTGTCTTAAACATCTCTCAGAACTTCTAGGGGACCTACTGGGTGTTTGATTTAATTTGTTTCCTTGTCATGAATGTGCTGGTGGGTATGTGGGTGGCTTTATGCATTTTCTTCCTTCCAAGGTAGCATGTTTTATGCTGTTTATGGAAAGAAATGTGCAAGTCAGTGGTCCATCTTCTAAAACAGTGTTGTTTTTTTAAGTATAGATGGTGAAAATGTGGTAAAAGGGATAGTGTTTTATATGGATTTCTACTTAAGTGTAATTCTTAGATCAACCTAAGAAAGTGAATTTATTTTTAGTTTATGGAAGGTTTATGGATCATGTACCATAACGGTATTAATTACTTTCTTATGAAGATGCTTCTGAGAGAGTTACGCTTCACTGGGGTAGTGGAAACTGTGGATCACTGGTTTTTAAGAAAAGTTGAAAGACTTGGATAGTATGTGGACATGATGGTAATTCAGCTTGTTGAATGGTTTAGGAAGTGAGTCAGCCAAATGCAGTAACTAGGATGCAGTCAGCATCTGTAAATTCTCTGCCTTGCTCTGCTACCAACGTGGCACTAATAATAAGATTTCTCTTGCAAGCTCATGGGCAGGAAATAAGAGACAGAGATGTAAATGGGTAAGAATTGTCAACATGATATGGTAGTGGAAATGGTTGTAACGGCTGTAGGATGCATAAGATGAAGTCTTGCCAGTAGAGATTAAGTATTGAATGATCTTGTGAGGCATGGAGCAATAATAGAATTGTGACTTCCCATGTTTAAGGATTAATTGGGTTTAAAAGAGATGCAGAGAGAGCTTAACCTTAAAGAGGACACCATATACCTTGTCATGTTTAGCTATGCAGAACAAAAGCTTGGAGAAGATAGTATTTTTTATAAAATACTGAAGGCAAAAGCTGGGAGCTGATAAGAGCCATTTAAGTTAGAGGTCAGTGCTGGCACAGGAATGAACAGGTAAGAATTAAGCATGAAAAAAATGGCCTGCGAATAGGGAGATTTTAAATCCTCAGAACAGCCTTAGTGAGAATGACTGGCACAAATGACCAAAATAATTTCAAGATGGAACTGGTAAGTTTGAGAAAGGGATTCTATGATGCCTTTTTACTATTAAAGGGAGAAGGGGGCTTCCTGGAGCAGGAGGTCACTTGCACTCCTGGGTTCATACATCCTGGGTTGTTGAGTGCGTTTCCTTTGAAATATGTTCTTTACACTTTGTTCCAAACTGGTGGTCTCTTGCTACCATCTGTCACCTGCATCAGGGCTAAATTGTGTCTTACTTTGTGAGATGTAGAACGTGTGATTTGAAAGTTAATGCAGTATTTGTTCAGTGTATTTGCATTTTTGTGCTTGATGCTGGTAGAAGATACAGCCCTAGATTCCTCCTCTGTGGGCTATGATTCACCTTCATTATAAATATTTCACATCAGCCTCATGTTTAATGATGCTGTTGGAAGGGGGAACATCTGGATTCTTCTACCAGGTGCTGTAGCTGAATCTTACAAGTTGTATGCATTGCTTTTACTGCCTCTATTAAAAATTAAAACAGGGGAAAATATGCCTAAATTCTTCTGAACAGCCAATCTTGAAATTACTATATTAGATTATTGTATAATTCCCACTACTGCGGTATTTGAATAACGCCCTACAATATTCATGTGTACTTAGGGGAACTGATGTACTGAAGAGATAAAAGATGTGTTCAAGGTTATACAGAAGTCTGAGGTGAAAGAAAGTATGAATATGTCTCTAAGTATGTCTGAATAGTGCTCTGTCTACTGTGCTATTAGAAAGGATGCCATCTTCCTGGAAAGAATGCTATTTCAACCTCAGCCACCAGTCAGTTGACTCTCCTTATGGAGTGATCTACAATTTTGATTCTTGAGGAGATTTCTCAGTTATAGCCCAGGTTATTCCTTCTGATATTTTTTGTAACATTCAGAAGACAAGGCTTCCTGACTAACTACACTTTTCCTATTCTTCATACCTATCCCTGGTTCCTTTTTTCAAGTACTATGCTATGAGCAGCATGATATCTGTCATTGAAATATTTACGTGCTGTTTTGCAGTATTTTGTCTTCCCACAGTATTGCTGTGGACCTTCTAATCAGTGACTAGATTGAGTATTCACAGCCATGGAGAGCACATAGGTGATGCAGGGCTTGGTGCTAGCCTGCTGGGTGAATTCTGACTTACTTGTATGGATATTTGTGGGAAGAATTATTCTGAGGGTATCCCTCAAGCTCTATCTATATTGATATAAGAACTACTTTGTGAAACAGCATAGAGGCCAATGTAAAACCTGCGTGTCAAGATCTTAAGTTAGAATTTCTTTTGCATCTTCCAAGATCACTTTTTATGTTGTTCAAAACTTGTTTTAAATAAATGAAAATATTCTTACTGGTGTCTAAACATGTAATTAAGAAACATTAAAAGTCTGCTGCTGATGATCTAATTTTCTGGAGGTTTATGTAGTTAAACTACTAATGAGCTAGACCTTTCCCTTCACACGATAAAAGGTGATGTTAATTTTATGTGGTAGAGATTGAGCACTGGGGCAGAGCACTTTTCATGGAGTATTGAGAACCACTGGAGAAATTCATCTTACTACAGACATGATGTTGTAGCTCAGGGGATGGTAATAAGACAGTGGTGGGTTTACTATGTTAGCATTAGTTTGCTGGTGCAGTCTGCTGATAGGTGTAGTTCAAATCCTTTAACACAAAACAAAGTCTTTTAAACCCTGCTCTTTCAGCAATTTGTTTAACAAGGAGGAGTGCTTTGAAATTAGTCCTTGGATATTGTGTCTTCAATTTATGTCCTCAGTGCAGTTAGCACTTAATATATGCCTTTCAGAAGCAGATTGTCACTGCAAAGTGTCTGTACACAGTCTGTCTAATTCATCCACAGAGGTCCCACTGCATTTCAATTGTGTCTTTTCTATTGCTTTTAGGAGCAAAGCTTGGGGTGCTACACATTCTTGCCACCTTTTTCCACTTCAGTGAAATCATTCACTTGATTTAAAAAACCCTACACAACTAAATTGATTCAGTAAATCCCTTTTTCATGTACAGTAAGTGGTTTGGTGTAAGGCACAAAAATCTTTCTACTTTTACACTTCCTTTCATTTCATACAATTGTCCTTAGAAAAGTAAAGTCTATAAATGATAAAAAAAAAAAAAAATACAAAGTGGAGCCAAGTTAGAAGGAAAAAGTTTTAACTAGCTTTTTTGTCAAGCTTCAAACAATGCTTCCTCTGATTCTGACTTTTTCTTTCTGACTAGTGTCTGTTTACAGTCACTCATCATTAACTATATGTATTTATCAGGGTTTGCAGTGATCACTGGCCTATTTGATACTTCTTTTTTTAAACAAAAACACCCTCAGAAATTGATACAGTAGCCAAAATGATATTCATAAAAAATTTAAGAAAGAGCTCTCAGCATTAAAAAAAGAAAATTTTTTTTTTGAAGGAGCTGAAAAGAAAAAGGTCTTGGAATTACAAGCAGTTAGACTTGGGGTTTTGTGTAATGACTCCTGGTATCCCACTGTGCGAAGACTTTCCCCAGCTTCTCGTCTGCATTCTTCCTCGTTCCCTGCGGGAGAATGAGTTGGATTTGTCTGCCATATTCACAGCAATCGAGGTGATCCAGGTTGAAAGAAAATCAATAAGATGTGTCCATTTATGCCTCACAAAGGAAGAAAGGTCTAAAGAACAGACATGGGACGTGATTCAAGCACTAGAGACTTAATAAGACTTCTACTTGTGTTTGAAGGGGATGGTAATTTATATTTTACTTTGAACTTTTTTTTATGCTTCATAACTATTGGGATTCGGACTGACATGGGAAGCAAGGAAAAGAAGGTTTGATGCTGTCTTAGAAGACCTAACCCATTTGGGAAGGCCATGCTCAAAAGTTCAAAAAATTTTGTTTTAGAAAAGATTAAAGAGACATCATATCATCATACTGATTTATCGCTATTGATAAAACTGGTTTAAAGTATTTTGGATTGGGGTACAATAAAAAAAAAGTCTTTCTTCGAGAACAGCTGCAAGTTTCTCATTATTGGCTATCTTTTCTGTGTGTTTGATACCATTTTGCTTAGAAATAGAGAAGCAGTCATAATAGGTACCCCTGGTGCCACTTGAAGCTTTGTCAGGGCAGCTCCCCAAAAGTGGTTGTTGTTCTGCTTGATGTCTTTCGTGTCAGCCACCAGGGTCCTGCTGTCCCAAGGGTGTACTCTGTCAGCCCTCAGCTAAAAATACTATCTCTGCTTTAGCATGCTTTGTTTTTTCAAGCCAACCTTGTGGTGTACTTTTGCAAGTGAGATGTAAGCATGCTCTTGTTCAGCAGGAATTAGGACCTGTGGGAGTTTCAGAAGCAAACCCCCCCAAACTTAAACCAAAATAAACCAAGACAGGCTGCAGGCATGGGTGTAGTTACTGCAATCTTTTTGGTTTGTTGTAGAAGACAAAAACAAAAGCAACCCTTCTTACCAAAGGAGTAAACTGCCGCAAAAATTACGTTTCAACGAGGCATGATATAAAAGCTTACTATCAATGAGGTAGTATGGTAGCGTGGTGGAAGAGGAAATAGTCTTTCTTTTTGTTCTTTTCCAAATATTTTGGCCATATGTTCCCATCAAAATGAAGGCTGACACTGAACAGGCCCCAGATGGAATGTCTGAAATGGAGATGTTATACTCAAGGAAAAGGAATTAATATTCTGAAATCTGACTGTTCTTCCTAAGAAGCTCTTTAAGAAAGTTTCAATTGTAAGGGATATTTCCAAGAAGAAAATTGTGCTTAGTGCTTTATGCAGGATAAAGGTAAAGGTGTAAAGAGGACAGAGACAGATTTAGAGCCCACTTTAAAGGTATACAGAGTTTTATAGTTATTAAAACTACCATTTGTTCCAAATCAGCCCCTTTTCACTGAATCTTTGGCAGGTTTTTGCAGTTTCATCCAACTTTGAGTCTTTTTAAAATAAATTGCTAAGTGAGTTTGAGAAGCATTCAGAGTATTAATGGATTTTTTTTAAGGCTTAATTGGTATCAAACAAGATTTTAGTGAACATAGCCAAGTGTGCCCATTGCATCGGTAAATGAGCAAAGCTAGCATTTAACTAAGATTGACTTACACTACTGTCCTTCACTTTCAAGAACTGTACTTAAGTGGCATGAGATCAGAATATCAAAGCAGCCCATGTAATGTGCAGTTGCAGATTTTTTTTAAGGCTTCCTTCATATATGTTTCAACACAGTGCTGTTGTGGAATGACTATTAAAACAATTAATTAAAAAACATAGGCGCTAACAAAGCAATTGTGCAACAGTGAATGAAAACCAGTGGGCCAGGCTGTACTGCCTGGAAAGGAAACATAAATGTAAATCCCAGCAAACCAGAAAGGGATTGGATGGGCCAGCTGACTGGCCTGCCACGCAGAAGTGAGATTTTGCAGTTTACAGATGCCCTTTTGCCTTAGAGTATCTGAGAAGTGGATTAGTATCTCATTTACATAACAAAGAAGGTACAAAAAAAAAAAGCTTTGCATTCAGGGGTCTCCTGCCACTGAGCAGCAGGGCACCGAACAGTGAGGCGCTGAGAGCAGGGACTGCTCACCGGGCCCCTGCCAAAAGTTGCCACTAAACACCTTATCTGATGGGGTATTCCACGGCCATCTAGCGCTGGTGAGCCGATAGTCTCCAATGGCTGTTGCCTCTTTGGCTTGTACCAAACAGATGTAAACAGCTCTCTCGCTTCTCCAGAAAGTCCCACCAGAGAGAACCTAGTTTCTTGGCACCTTGTCCTACGCTGCCATTCATCTCCCAGGGGATGAAATGGATTCCTCTCCTACAAAGCCATAGCGACAGTAAGTGGGAGCCTGAGGTTATTTCTGTCGATGTGTTTCTGTTTGTCCCTTTCCAGAGCTCTTGCCAAAAGTGGTGTGAGTTGTAGCGTTGTAGACCACTGTAGCTACTGCGCTGCTTTTCACCCTTCCTCCTGCAGCTGTCCTCAATTTCTGCATAGCTGTTCCTTACAGAAAGTTTCTTAACTTGTGGTTTAAATATGTAACTGAAGAAACTGATGATTCAGGGCCTGCAGATTCTCCATTTCTGTAAGCTATTAACAGGCAGACAAAATCTCAACAGTCCCACCTGTGAGACGTGCAGACTTTTTTTATCTGTGTGTGTCCCTGGGAGGAGAGGAGGACTCCTGGAGTGGTGTTAGTGGGGTTTGCATCAGAAAGGGGAAAGATACCACCATTTCAGCATTAAGTCATTAATGCTGACTTCCAGAGTCAGAGACTGGGAGTCTGGAAGCCCCACTATATTTTTATGGACAGCATTAAGTGCATTGTTATTTCATTTTTTGTTAATACTGTTGAAGGGAAAGAAACAATAGTACTCTGAAAGGACAGAGAGATCTGTGTTGCAGCGAGGCCATTTGCCAGGCTGGTGCTTTACTTTGAAATGGAAAAGCACCTTCCCTCATCTGTGCACAGCTGCTGTAGAGGGCTGATCAGCAATGGTCTTGGCACTCAGGAGTGCACGGTGTTTGCTACCAAATGGTTCTTCCCAAAAGCAATTTTTCAGAGGGAATGGGGCAGGCTGGACAAATTCACTGTTCCAGCCCTGGCTGTATGCGTACAAGCCTGTAAGGGTGCGCGTGTTTGTGTGTGTATGGCTGCAAGTGCAGGATGTCTTCAGCTGCCCCTAAGTAGATGTTGCAAATGGCTTTACAGCACCAGGTATTTTGTTGTGATGAAGGGTTTGCCATGCTGAGGTCCTGGTCCACAGACAGAGCTGCCCATTGCCACCACAAATACGAAAAGGAAAAATTTTCAAAAAAGTGTATGCATTAGGAAAAGCATCATTCACTGCCCTTGCAATCTCAGCTGGCTCCAGTTCGCAGAGGAAAAGCCTTATGTCTCTGTGGAGTATTCACCCAGGAAGGCAGTTGTAGGACTATGTATTGATGGTGATCCCTGATTGTTCCATTCGTTCTAGGGAATAATCTGAGGTAAAATGAAATGGTTGCGTTTCGTTGATGTGTTTCTTGATTTGGTGCAGTATTTCTGCCCAAAAGTAACAAAACTTTACTGAACAATGATGAATGGGAGATACAAAATAAATAAAATAAAACCCCACACCTCAAACCTCCAAAACTTGGAGTGAGCGAGCTTAGTTCTCCCTTACAGAAGAACTGTGAGAATTATTCTTCTTTATTAGAAAGAAACTCTCATTGGAATGCAAATTTTTATTTTGATTATCTGTCACGGCCTGCTTTGAAGTTTTTCAGACAAAAATAAATATCTCCATAACAGAGAGGATTATAGTAGTCTTGTTTAGAATCATCTGACTAAGAGTGACATCTAATCTCAGAATATATAAGGTTTTGAGGCCACAGAGACTTGAAAGAGCTTGACTCTCTTCTGTTTTGTAAATTTTCTATAAATGGTTTAATAAGGTTTTTAGTTCAGCCCTAAAAAAAAACAAGGACTAAAACATTTCCATCAACCATATTGTTGAGGAAATATAAAAGACACATAATTCAATTTAAATAAAGCTGTAGCTAGGTTATATCATCCTTATCTCAGTAAAAAGTGTTTTCTTTTACAATCCTAAATAAATAAATAAATATCTGTGACTTGGCTTTGAAGGCTTCGCTTGGATAAATCAGGTTTTGGCAGCTCTGTAATTCATGAAACAATACCTCTAGCTCTGCTGGAATGGGAGTGGGATGTTTCAAGGTTTATGATTCTGTTCAATTCTGGAGCATTAATGGGGCTATTTGTAAAGAAAGAAATATAATGAGTTATCACAAAACACAGCAAGAACTCTAGAAAGGGGCAGCTTCCCATCCATCACCCATTCTAGCGTATTCACAAAAGAACAGGGCAAGAAATCTTGTGAGGACGGTGGGGAATTTTGCTTTTACTCTAACCTGACTTTCACAAATTGTGATGGCCCTGGAACATTATTTTCTTTACAAAATGACCCCAACTCGATCCTAAATTCAAAGTGGGAGAGAGTGTGTGACACAGATTTTTGTGGAGGTTTTTTTTCTACCTCCCTCTACTTTATGCTTTGAGAAGACATTATCTTAATTAAGATTTATTTATGAAAATAAAAGTATTAGATCATTTTTATCTGATGTAGAGGCTAATTCAGGATACAGACATTGCCATATTTCTGTGGCACCTTCTGGTAGGGCTGTAAGTAAAGTTACCTGTCGTTTCTGCTCTCCTCTTTATTTTGGAAGTTTATGACTAAGCCTTGAAAAGTTCTTGTGGGTTCACACTTTGACATATGAGTCAACCTGAGAGCAATTTCATTTTGAACATTACAAAAATAAAAAAAGGCAGACCCACACTGAGCTGTTTTTTTTGTTTGTTTTGGTTTTTGTTTGTTTTTTTAAGTTGAAGCACAAACAGAACCAAAATTTTAAATAGTCTGTGTTGTGAGGTAGCTGCAGTCCTGTCCTCTCATCACACTCAGAATCACTAATGAAGCCCAAATAAGGTTTTGAGTGAATATGGTTTTTAAGAAGGATTGAAGGTTTTCCCCCAAAGATAATGAGATAATTAATGTATTTCATAATGTAGTTCAGAGACAGTGCAACAGCTCAGAGTAATGAAATGAAACATGCATACCAAAACAAAGGGCACAGCAGGAAATAGTCTAAAGTACGTGATAATCAATTTTCACATTATAAGCTTTTACATCTCTTCTTCCATATATCGTATTATAACAGGGCCTGTTGCTTATTAAAAAGGAAATTGAGATGTCACTAACTGTGGATGAGCAGATCCTCAGACAGCATAAATGTGTCTAGCTGCACTGAAGTCAGTCATGCCAGCACTGGATCTGACTCAGGATCCATTTGCTGTGATCAGGTTTAATTTGCAATCCAGGAGTCTCCCTCTTAAAACTATTTGTTCTGAAGGCTGGGAGACTAAGGGAGGCTTTTTGGAGCTTCACAATGTAGAAACAAGAGTTGTGCATACTAACAGAAGAAGCTTTAGGAAGAGCAGAGAGAGCATCCATCCTCTCCTAATGCTGAGGGAGTGATGCTGGAGTGGGACCCCTCCAGAGGACCCCATTTACCTACATTACATTCCCCTATCCATAGGGCCATTTCCTTCAGTAGTTTATTTCCAATGCCTAGGAGTGTCTGTCTTGGAACCACCTGGCAGATGCTGACAAAGGAAAAAAGACCTTGTAGTTCTCTCAGCTTTCCTATGGGATAAATTTTCTTTGTTATGTACAAGGAGATACATGAGGGAGATACTGTTTTTGCAGCTGAAGTGCTTTTCCATCTAAACATGGTAAAAACTTGCCAGTTTCATAGAGTCCACTGTACTAAGTATATGCACTGAGCTTTTATAGAAAATGATGCTGCAAGACTTTTACTATTGCATCTTTCTGCATGAGAGTCTCTGAGCTGATGCCTCTTCTCCCTGCCTCAGTAGTTTTTCCTCAAGTTAAACCAGGAAGCAGAGAGAGGTATATAGCAAGACAAATGTGTCATGAAGACTTTTAACATTTAAATAAGGCACGTCTGAGAGTTGACCCTGCGCAGCGGTAGCTGGATGGTATACCTCTGACCTAGCTTGGTTGTCCTCCCAGGATTTGCATTGCCTCTGCCCTTCCTCTTCCTTCATGCAACAGGCGTGGACAAAAGATTGCAAAACTACTGCAGCTCCAGTGCTTCTAGGACAGTGCTGAGGCTTTTGCTGCCTGGGGTGCAATTAGGTGGCGTGCTCATTGATCTCCTGTCTCACAGAATTTCTACAGATCTACAGTCCTGACCAGTATATTTTTCAGTGATGAGTCCCTTGTGTTTTCCAAAGAGAGAATTATTTTTAAACCTGGGCTTTATGGGATTATGCTCTCTACAGTATATAGGTATATCAAGCTATACATGAGAAATGACTCACTTGCTTTGACTCTTTAGCTATCCCCTTAACACTAATGAAAATAGTCTCAGCTGTCATTCGTCAGGTGCTTGGCTCCATAGAAGTAAGGGAAATCACACATGAACGTGAAAGGTTATGGAGAAGTATTCGGTATGCTGCATCATTTTGAGACAGCAATTTCACCATGTGCCTAAGACCAAAAGCATGATATAAACCAATGTGAAACACTTGATTTCACAGTATCATGAAGCAGGACTTGAAAGGTCAGTGCACTATGGCCTGTAGAGTTGGTAGCATTAAAAAGCTCTGAATGAGGTTGTGCTTGCGAGTGTTTTCTGCAGAAGGATATAACCTGTCGTCCACAGCCATCAAGGCCGCCTGCTATAAATGGGTAGGATGAGTTAAACTGATTCTTCCTCCCTTAGAGTGGCAACCTGAAATCTCCATTCCCTTCTTGCTAATGCCAAAACGCTAGTTTGCAGAACTGTAAAATTGTGCAGGTTTTGAGCCTGTCAGGTACTGAACTCTATGTAGCTTGTGCTACCCATCTTCATGCAGCAGCATCTGCAAAGATTTTTATTTGTCCTTCAGGAAAAAGAACATGTAATTGCCAGTGGCCATCACCGTGTTATTTTCCTTCCATCTTGCCCTTCACAGCTAAACAATGTATGCTGGAGTACTTTTGTGGTTTTGTTGCCAGTGCTATGCTCAATATAACCACCTGTGATCGATTGCAGCTCTTAAATGAGTTATTTCAGGGACTCTCTTGTCCATAGCATCTCAGAGACCATTTTCCCAATCAAGGTGTAAGATGAGAAGGATCTTGGTGCAACGTTGGAAGGGACCCAGAGCAATACTGGATTCTCTCCTGTGTCAGAGTGAATAGTGATGACTTTGTTTGCCAGCAACCAGCCTTTTAGAGGTGAAGTTATACAAGTCTAAAATGCTTCAGGCTGCAGTGACAGAAAAGCAAGGCCATACGCTGAGCCACCTGGTTGCACGGAGGAATTGCTTGTAAAGCCCCATGGCCAATGAAAGGAGATTGTTCAGGTGGCTTTGAGGGGGAGGCAGACAGGATTGCTGTATACATTATACATTTCTCAGGCAGAGGAAGCACATTAAGCCTACTGAAGAGAGACTTCCAAGTCAAAGTTCTATCAGTTGCTTATATATATGGTGCGCATGCGCACACAGACACACACACACACTTGCTTTGGGGGAAGAAGTATTTTCTTCTTTTACAAGTTTTAAGATACTTTCAGATCCACAGAAATAAACCCTGTGGGATGAGTAAGGATTTGGAACTATTTAGAAATACTACATTATACACATTAAATGTAGAGGATATCCCTTTTCCTTTGATTTATGAGGACTAAAATGTAACTTCTGGTTACAGCCAACATTTTGAGGCAATTACATGGTACAGAGAGGAATAAGAACGTGCCCTAGCTCTTTGCCCAAATGCTAAGGAATTGAAGCTCCTTAGAGATGCTGTGTGGGAGTTAAGTCCAAATTGTTTAGATTGTCAGGTTTTGAATCTGATCTCTGTTCCAGCCCTTATGTTGTCTCTGCAGAGATCACAGCAACGCTCCCAAAGCCAGCTTGAATAGCCCTTTGGGGAATGTCCTGCTGTTTAGTGCTTTTCCAAGCAACACACAGCTACTGAAATGGCTTTTTTTCAGGTCCTTGTATAGTGCCTTTTCTCCTCCCACAGTCTGATAGAAGATACGGGTGACTGTGTTTGAAGAGGTGTTTTAGATAAGGTGCAGGTGGCTTGCTGCACTCTGTTCTTACCTGCAAAGAATAAACCTCACAGTTAGAGGCTGGGCACTGCTCTAGTCCTTTAGGGAATAGGTGAGCCCTTCCCTGCCATGCACCAGGCTCAGACATAGCTCTCCATCAAGGTCTTGCTGCTTGCCCAGGTCTCAATTCATGATCTAGACAAGCAGTACTGAGTTGTGTATATATGCTCTGGGGAGCATTTCATACTGGTCACCAGTGTGTGTCCATTCCTTGCCCCCTAACTGCTCCTCAAAGGGACAGAAAACACTTGGAAGCACCTCTCAGCCTCTGAATGCCAAATAGATGCTGCTTCTCCCCAGCTCTTACAACATTTATCCACCAGTTGTATGCATACCGTTGGAGTGCATGCACAGCTAGCATCAGTAAGAATACTGTGGGGCAATCAAAAAGGGCAATTAAGAAATATTTTTCAGCTGTGTGCAGGCAAGAAGGAGCAATGCGTGGAGCTGGTACCTAAGACATGGACAGTTTGCCCTGTTCGAGGAGTGATCAGATTGTTCCTCCTGTGGCAGTAAGGGCTGTATCTTTCTCGCAGTTTGGGGAGAAGTGGTGGCACCCCTCAGCCTTCGGAGGGAGGAGCTCAGTTAGAGAAAGTCTACTCTGGGTGCAGTAGGGAAGAAAATCCATCTGTCTGAGTAGCCTTAGTAGGGTCCGGGGACCTGCCACTCTCAGACAAATTCTTGGCACAGGGCTGGTGTTGCCAAGAGCTCCTCTGTCCTTTTGTCTATTGTTGCTAGGGGGATAGAGGAGAGATAAGAGCTGAGCAGGATTCTGTGTAAAAGGTCCTTCCTTAGTGTCTTTCAGTTTAGCTTTCACTGACTGAGGCCCCCAAAGTACTTAGCATGAGTAAAGTTTTCAAAAGCATGAGTAATTTAGGAGATTAAAAGATATTTTCAAAAGTGTTGACTTTTCAAAGTGCCTAATTTCCAGCGACTTTCAATGAGGTTTGGGAATCTTAAATCAGCTGGTTGCTTCAGTGAATAGCACTGTTGATTGCAGCGTAATGCATCATCGGTTGATGTCCTGCTTATGTCAGAGGTCAATGCTGAGTGACTCTGAGGAGGGTGTACAAATCCCCATCCCTATGCAATGGCAGGGAAATTCTTCCTGTCCATTCCTGAGAGTGGCTTTGAGAGCTCAGAGCTCTTCTGAGTTTCTGGGATAATTACATGGGGATACAGTGGGAGGAGTTAATTGAGGCTCCTTTTTAAATTGCCAGTGTTTTTTTCAGGTTTTAATGACAGGTGCTGTATCAAGTTTTACTCTGACAAACTTGCCACCTTTTTTACATATTTTGCTGTATGTAACTTTCACTGATGTCTTCTGTCCTGTTTTGAGTTAGGAGGCTCTATCACTGTATCTTTATTAATATATTTAGATATAATTTAATGTATGGAAACTCTCAGCGTAAAAATTGTAGGTTTCCTACAATTGGTCTTTAAAACGGTCATGTGAAGCATAAACTTCTATACCTTGCTGAATTGTAGGCCCACAGAGGGAGAGATGTGCATGTTTAGGAGGAAGGGCTCCACATTTGCATTTGGATGCTTGTCTTACGGCTTCAGAGCTCTTTAGACTCCCAAGTGGAGCAACTCCAAAGTTCAAAGCAGTGTGATTTTGGCAGAGTTTTTTTTCCTAAGACGACTTCTTCAGGGCATAAAATATTCTGCCCTCAGTGCATGTACATAACTCTCATTGGCCTTAAAAGAAGTTACATGCCTACATCAAAGGAAGGATTTACCCCGTAATGATTCATCGTGAGCCTGACAGGCAAACACAACAGTGGAGAGCTCACTAACCAAAGCTGCGGAGCTATGGGGACGGCAGAGTTCAGATCTCTGCTGATCAGCCACGTTGCAGCTCTGAATTTCAGCAGTTTTTAATTTTCGTAATTGTTTAAGTATAGTAGGGATCAAACCGCGTGTTTTCCATACGGTGGAAGAAGCAGTAGGAACCAAGCAGAGGAGACGGCCCCTTAACATCTCATGTGGGAGGTAAATCAGGGTCAGATTAAATTGTGATGCTTTTTTTCTGGAAAGTAGATGTCCTTATCCCTGGTGTTATGCTGGAGACACAGAGCCACAATATTCTAAAGCAAATTAGAAATACCTTTTTTATTAAATGTGATTGCAGAAAGTCCTGGGAAGGAATGTGTTAATGACTGGTGATTGAATGCAGTGGTTTGCAAGCTCTAAGCAGCTTTAGTGTCTCCTACCACAGCCCTGATTTAAAATTCATAAATGCTAATCCTCCATAATTTACGGTTTAAAAAGCAGCCCCACTCACAGGCCCTGTGGCTACAGCTCTGTCAGAGTAATTATGCCGCCAAGCTGAAATTGGACTACTAACTGAGATATTAAACAGGGTAGGAAATCCTCTTCCCTGGCAGCCTACCCAATTATTCCAAATAAGCAAACAGATTAGTGAGTAATTTTCCAGTTAAATCTTGTGATTGGTGCCAGAATTGTATGTTAAATATTCAGAAGTAAATAGATTAAAGATGAAATGTCCCCTTTTCTCAAGCTTAATTTAGTGTGTATATTAAAACTTTTTAAGGGGAAAAAAATCTTCATTGAAGTGCAATACGTTTGCTTTGAAAACAGAACCTTTCCTGGCTTGTTTGCACTTGGGGCAGTGCCGTTCATTAGCCGGGGCACATTGTGCCGAGGGAACCTTGTGCCACATTAGACACAGTATCAGCCCTGCTGTTCCTTTATCCCTCACCTTGGAGGAGCCCTCCTGGGTGGCAGGGCGGCGAGGCTGCATGTGTTTCACAGAGGCTGCATGACAGCAGTGTGATGTGGGGGGCTGCCAGTGCAGCAGTGGCTGGAGACTAAGTGTGGGGCTGCCAGCTGCCCCAGTCATTTTGGTGATCCGTTCGGTAGTGTGTTTTGTAAAAGTTAATATGGGCATTGCTTATTCATTCTGGTTCTTGGGGTGGGGGAATATTTTTTTGTTTTTAAGTTCAGTTTGAATTTCCCCACTGACTTGCCCAGAGTTCACCTTTTTTACCTTTCTAAACACTCCTTATGATGCAGTGTTTGACTGGGACCCAAAAGAGAGGGAAGGCGGGGGCAAAGGGAAGGAGACACAAACTGAATGCCCAACACACCCAACTTCCCTGTACAGGGGCAGGTGGCAGGGGAGGACACAGGGCAGCTCAGCTGGAGTAATCCAGGAATATGGGCAGTAGGTCTGTCCCTCTGCTGCCCCTGCGCCACAGGCTACACATGGTCCTCAGCTTGCTGAGTAAAGGGGAGAGTGGTGTTAAGGGGCTGTGACCTAACTGGAGAGGTCAGGCAGCCATCAGCAGCTGAGGGGTGCTGTCCTGCAAGAGGCCCAGCTCTGCTCTGGAGATGATGTGCTGACACCTAGACCACTTCAGAAACAGGCTATGGATTGTGGCCGCTCTCCGGAGGCAGGGCTGGTGCCTCTCCCCAGAAGGGCTGGGGCAGTGGTTGCTGCACAGACCCAGGGCTGATGGCTTGCTGCAGGGACTATGATGGTTGACTCTGGGAAGCCCAGGTGGTGCACACTACATTTTAGGACTGCAAAATTCTTTCTCAAAGGACGTCTGAAGGAAATGTTTTTGCATTCATGGATTAAAGCACGGACTTGTACCTGTTTGCTGGAAACATGCATGTATGTTTCAATATGCAACAGCACTGAGGTGAGAGAAGCTGCATTTGAGGAACTGGAATAGTTTTTGCACCTGGTGGAATTTGCTTTGAAGTTGTTCCAAGGATCCCAAATACTATTAACAATGTTTTATGCCATTTCTAGTGTTCTCTCCAGGCACTAAAAGCTTGTTCTGCTAAGAAATTGTACAGCCCTCTCATTTGGCAAGTGAAGTGGAAGGAGCAGCACCTGCTTATCAGGAGGTTGAGGCACAGTGGCCCTGGGGCTTAGTGCTGCGTGGTGCCTCCTGAAAAATTAGAGCCTTCGTCTCTGCTTCAGGAAAGAGTTAAGCTGAAGTGGGATAAGGAGGTTAGTGTAATAGGGCTGCCTAATATTGCTCGATCATCCCCCTACCCAGTTAAGCTTGCTTATACCAGCCCTTGTTCCCGTGTCTGTTGCTGGGGAAGGAGAGGGGTCAAACGGCTTCATGACCTTCAGTGTTAGTTATGGCTTGGTCTGTTGGGCCGTTGAGAGGAGCAGTTAATTCTTAGGTCAGAGTTTAATATTATCAATGTTTTAAGTCATGAAACATTCTCTAGATTGAGCAACAGAGTTTTTAAATACAAAGCAGTATTGGCTGCCTTGGGATACGTGAGGTGTGTGATCTCCTTCCTGAGAAAGCTCAGGTTTTGGTGATGAAGTAGTGGAGAAGGGACCAGATCCCCAAGTTAAATAACTTGTTCACGAAAAAGTCTGCAGCTGTTATGCCTGAAGGAGGGTTTGGATCACCCCCTCTCACACCTCGGCACAGTGTGCTGAAGGAGGCAGAAACTTCCTAGCTGTGAGCCCACAAGATTTGCTTTTCCACTGGGAAGTGCAAGAGCTGCAGGTAGATAATGCCAAATGCATGCCTAGAAAGGATTAGCTCAACTCCTGCACATCCCAGAGGCTTTTTCTTCTGCTGCATCCTCCTTGGAGAGGCTTTTTCACCTCAGCCCTCTGCTGGAATGTGCCTTAAAGGCATAATCGAGCTTATAAAAAATAAGTGGTGTGCAATCGTTAAAACAAAACAAAAAGACCCTAACTAAATTTTGTTCAATAAATTTTCTAGAATCAATCCAGTTATGTTTTTATTACTGTCAGAGCTCACAGCATAGTTTCCCTTTCTGTGTTTCACAAGGCTGCAGGGGCTTTTGTTAGTTGTTTGGGTTTTTTTTTCCATACCAATACACATGACGACATTTTGGCTTTGTGTAGAAAAATGCTAATGCCAAAACTAGTTATTTCTTTTAGCTTGTGAAGATCCTTCGGATCAAATCTGAAGTCTTACCTGTTCAAAACTGGAATAGATTGATGGATGTCAGGGGATCTAGGATGAGTTACACTGCTGAGGATAGATAGAGCCCTGTGAATGCCAGGCAGTTAGTTACACGGCACTAGAGATATAATTATACACAACGTCTTCCTCTGGTAAGTTCACCCAGTAGTGCTAAAAAATGTGTTTTCTTGCCTATTTTTGTTGGTAATGGTAACAAAATGGGAGAACTTGGGGCATCCTGTCTGCACAGATCTTTAACAGGCCCTCATGCTGCCATAACCCTGATAGTTCAGCATGTGCTGCACATTTCAGACCACCTGTCTTGAAGGAGAGTTGTGAGTCTTATAGCTTCAGAGTACTCCAAATGTCAGCATATTCCAAGTATCTCATGTCTCCTGTCTGCTGCCCTGTCCCTCTAACCCAGAGATTTTACATTTTTTCTAAATATGACAGAAGTCACTTAAAGGATGTCATTCTTAGACAGGTTTGTCAGTTGGATTCTTCTTAGCAAAAGCCATTTGAATCTCCTGCACAGTAAAATAAAATGTTTTCAGTTGGGTTCCTCTTCTTTCCTTTTGAAATCTTCTCTATAGGTATACTGCTTTCAGCTTGCCTGTTAAGCCTTTGTGGTCAGTGTGGGGTTTATGTGCTTTTGGTTGATCTTTCTAAGGCTCTGAAAGGCCACCACTTGGGAGCTAGCAAGTAAGTGGGCCTGAAGCAGAGCCTGGATACAAAAATTGCCATAACAGAACAGGTCAGATATCCATTCACCAACTGTAGTTTCTATTCCTGCCTCTGTGAGCAGCTCTTTCTGAAGACTTGAAGCAGTCTGGATTCATCCCCCAGAGGGACCTTGACAGGCTTGAGAGGTGGGCCTGTGCAAATCTCATCAAATTCAACAACACTGAGATATTAGAAAGAATTTCTTTACTGGCAGGGTGGTGAGACACTGGCACAGGTTGCCCATGGAAGCAGTGAATGCCCCATCCTAGGAGGTGTTCAAGGACAAGTTGGATGGGGCTTTGAGCAACCTGGTCTAATGGAAGGTGGCCCTGGCCCTGGCAGGGGGGTTGGAACTAGGAGATCTTTAAGGTCCCTTCCAACCTAAACCATTCTAGGATTCTGTGATCTTATTCGCTTTGCCCATTATATTCACCTACTATTTGGTGAGTGAAGAATTTGTTATTAGTCATTGGTTTTGCTTGTTCTTGATTCCCAGAAGCAAAGTGGTTAGTGGCTTTTACTAGTGAATTCTCTGTAGTGAAAATACTGATAATCTTTGATTGTGTCCTTAGTTGCTTAGTCCTTTTTAAAAAATGAAAATCTCTCTCATGTGCTTCCTCAATGATATCCTGCTACAGTGAGTTCCAAAGGTTAATTATATATTTTGCTCAAAGCTACTTCTCTAACAGGGTCCTCGGGATGAAGGTTGCTGACCCTTTTAAGCCAATGAACTAAAGCAAACAGCAAAACAACCCACTGAGGCTGTTAACCTGTGGGTGGCTATTTGTCTCTCTCAGTTCCTATTCATCAGGGCAGCCTTACTGAAAAGACAAATAAGTACAAGCTTCCTCTCAAGAAGGTGACCAGATAGTCTTTGCTGGCATCGTGGAAACAGAAATGAAGTGGTTTCCTTGTCATTTTTCGTAAGTGTCAGTTTTTTGGTTTTGAGAAGCGGTTGTGCTGAGATCACCTGTCCTCACTGCTGAGGACCCCTCTGGTACCCCACGGAGGGGCCTGTGCAGCCCTACCCTGAGTGGGCTCAGCTGCGCTGGGTGTTTCCTTTGTTGTCTTCTGAGGTTTTGGGGTAGCCGGGAGGCAGACCTGAGCTCTCTGCTGCCAGTTACATCCACAAATGCATTACCTCCTTTGCTGGGTTTTAAGTGCTTCTAAATGTGACTGTAAGTAGAAGTTATTTTGGAAACTTGGAACAGAATGCCATGAACAGGAGTTCCTTAAAGGGATAAAAAGCATATAATTTGATCTGTGTTTATAGCATTTAATCTTAAAAACCTGCAATCATATGTACTTTATGTATCTGTTTCCCTTGGGGAAAGCAGATAAGCGCGTCCAGTGCTTCAGCAGCTCATGCCAGTTAAAATGAACCTGAAATGGAAAACATGGTTGTAAATAAAAATACAAGTGGCCAAGACCCACTCTCATTAGCTAAGATGTGCCAGTGGCATTGTGAATACTTTAAGGGAGCCTTGTGGAGCTGGGATCAGCAAGGGTTACCAGTCTATCTGGTGGCATTACCTGGATGCCATGACAGCTCAACCTTATGGACAGGTGGTGTGTGTTAGTTAGAGTGTGATTTTTCAGCTCTTGCACTGGTTCTGTGGTTAGAGGAGGAAGAGGAAAAGATTCCTGGAATAGCTTTCCTGAACACATGGCCAGTCACAGCCAGGCCCTCTGTCACTAACATGATGTAAAAGATCACTCAAGAGACTTAACTGATGTTTGTCACACTGAAGAGACCAGCTTCCTACTTCTCCTTGAAATAGTCCCCTGAAGCACTGTTGTGTGTGAAGGCTCATGAGGACAGGTTCCAGGCTCATGCATCTCCTGTTAAAGACACCGCATTGTCCACCCAGGAAAAGAAGGCAAGAACATCTGGCCATTCTGAATTACCATGTAAGATTTATAAGAAGAGATGATATCTCTTAAGTAACTGAGTCCCAGACCATTTAGGGCACTACAGACTTCAATCAGGACCTTGAAATGTATTTATAAGCAAATAGAGCTAGTTTTGGGCTATTAGGCCAGTTCTGCAAATCACTTAAGCATTACTTAACACATGTTAAGTCCACTGCACCCAAAGCAAACTCTGGATATGATAAACACTTTGTCCATAAAATGTCCCACTCTGGATAATGTAGCACCACTTTATTGCTAAGGGTGATTTTGCATCTGTCTGTCTTAGCAAGAAAAAACCTGGTAGTGGAACTGTTGTGCTGTACCTGTATTGTTTGTGTGATTGGTTCGCTAAGTGTATAAATCTTAAGTGATAGAATTTTGTAATATACAGTATGACAGTTGGCAAGTGTTGTACATTTATTTTCACAACTGAGGGAGTGACCCATAACTCACATCCATCACAATGTATGAAAGCACAGCTCACTGTAGTATAGCAAGCAAGGGAATCATTCATATGCAGGATGTTACTCACTTCAACCTTTCCCCTTTCCTGAGCATAGTCAGGATCTATATGTCTATTGCTGCAAGCTCTATGTGCTGGCATAGATGTACAATGGCATTGCAAAAACTGGAAAGGGAAGAAATGAGATAGGAACAGAAAGGGGTGTGGGTAAACATTGCCTGAGCTGATAGAAATTTAAGTGGTCAGGCTTGTCAAGGAGAAGGAAAACTGCAAGGCTAGAGAGTGACTGAGATTAGAACCGACTTTTGGAGAAATGGGAGCTGAGATAATACCTTTCAGTTCAAAAAGCATGGGTGATAGCACAGGGTGAGCATGAGAGAACTGGAAATTAAAACAGTAAATAAAATGGAGATGTGTTTGATGTAGGGAGCGACAAAGTATATTTAATCCTTTTAATTCTGCTCTGGTTCCTCTGTCATTATTCCCAAATTTAATGCTGTACTTTTCAACAGGACCTCCATCCTGTAGCGATTTCTGTGAAAAATCTCCTTCACAAAATGGCCAGAGCAGTTGAGGAAAAACATTAGTTTGAGAACTTCATTGGTGCTTGGTACCTATGTGCTTTCACTGGGCTTGCAGACCCCCTGCGGAACTCTGCAGAAAGTCTCTATCTTTTCTTCTATACCATGTGAATAGTAAAATTAGTTTTAATTAGATGTATGCTGAACCTCTGAGCTATCTAGAGATTGTGACCAGGCACTCCTTTGCTAGAAACTGCATACAGCAAGATGAACCCTGTCCCAAATTTCTGAACAAGCAGGAGAGGCAAAAGGAGGATGTGTGGTTATTTCCCCTGTGGAATGATTTCACAGCTTTGCCAAGGGACATACAGGAATCGTGTTAGAAGGAAGAAATGAGTCTGGATCTCCCCAAACTCAGTTTAGCAGCATAACTCTAAGATACACTTCCTTCGTACTTGCATCCAATCATAGCAGGCTTGCCACTCCGTGGTTTATACTTGGATAGATGGTTTGGGAGATCCTCTGGGAGATAGAGGTGGAAGCCACAAGGATAGGCAGCTCCAACAGGAAAGGAGAAAGTTTCTTGATAAAGAAGTTGAGAGCTGCTGGCTTGCTTTTAAGAGCTTAATCAGTTTGCAACTTCTGACAGGGTTCAGTAGTAGGTTTTATGCTCCACATAGGTCCTAGCCTGTGGCACACGTTACAGGTAATAACCTAGCACAGCTCAGACACAAGGGTTCTCGTGTGCCACATGGCAGGAAGAGGTAGCACCCAGGCATTTCAGACCTTGATGCTGAGGCAATCTCTTTTCCTCAGGACTGGCTTCCTTTGCAGTGAGCATAACCCCTTTGTCATCTGCACCGTGCTCCCCTTTGTCATTGCCCTGCTGGACTCACATTCTTGAACTTAGAGCACAAAAAAGCCCCAAACCCTCTGGTTTTTTTAACTGATGGTTTGTTTGTTTTTCCTTTTTGGTCGATGCTGGGATCAGTGATGTCAACTTGTTCTATTTGCTTTGACAGGAAAATGTTTTCAGAGTTCATTAGGATGGCATCAATTCTAACATTTGGCACACAAACATTTGATGACCTTCATGTGTGGGAAGAAATATGTAGGCAAAACTTCCATTAGTTTGAAAAAACACTTCCACTCAGCACCGTTCCAATTCCTGATCCACAGCTTCAACCAGAAGTTTTGAACAGTCCCTGTTTGTGATCCGCCACCGGGCTCCAGACATGGAGCTGCATCCAAAACGGTTGGGAACGTCTGCGTACTAAAGCTGGACTAAGGTTACAGCTGGATCCAGCTCTCCCCTCACCTGTACGGAAGGTGCTGCCAGCAGCCAGGCTCCTTTTGAACACTGGCAGCGCAGCTCCATGGTCCTGGTCAGCTGAGCTGGCAGAGTCAGTCCAGTGTCAGTGCAGTGTTAACTGCATCCTGCGCCTCCAACGGCAGAGTATTCCTAACACTCTCCTGGTAGTTCCCCTCAGCGAGATGATTTCATTTGGCAACTGTGGGCTCATTTACATCAATTACGGGGCTCATTAAAAGAGCTGGACTGACTGGCATTCTAGCATCTGAACCTCTGGGCTTATCCACAGAAAAGGAATAGCAAGCAGTGGCTTTTCCCTCTTTAGGGCATCTGCCCTACGATAACAGAGTCGCTGTTTCTCAGAGCGGGAGGGAAGGTGAATGTTCATGGCTTCCCATGGCCTCTAACAGTGAGAGGCCAAGGATTAGCAAGAACTTTTGCAGTGAAGAAACCTCTTCAATAGTAGCTGGACTTGAGCTACCAGATTACTCTCACACTGACCGCCACCTGAGTTACTGACAGCCTCTGGTTACTGCTGGCCCCCAGGATTAGCAAGGGCAAGGTGGAAATGAGAGGCCAGCTATTTGCCACCGCTTGTCCTTTGAGCTTTCCTGCTCCCTTTGCCTTAGAGCTGTGCGAGTACTGCCAAACTGGTCTGTTGTTAATAGTGCCTGTCTCCAGCCCTTTCCTCTGACCTGTCTTAGCTCTTATTTACTTTTTTTTTCAGGATTCACTGTTTGTGTGTTTTTCTCTTGTATCCTGTAATCAAGTGAAAGGTGTCTCTGTGGATAGAGGGGATTTGTACTCAGCCTTTGTTTGATGTTTGCTCTTTCCTAATGGTGCTGTCTGCTGTAAGAAAAGCCAAATGCTGCCCGTATGTTGTCGTGCTCCCTTAAATTATTGAGGATGAATGTTTATGATTGTTCTTGCTGTTGCTTTCTCCATACTCTCCTAAATGATACGTTTTCACAAGCAATTTCTGAGATAGGTCATCAGGACTGGTTTTTGAGGTGTGCCGCTTAGTGGCTGGCCTACACATAAAAATGGGAGGTAGGAGTAGGAGGATGGCAGAGGCTTAATGCCGTGCCTTGCTTAAGAGAATGTCCTTCAAGTGCACAGAATTCTGTACCTTGTGAAAGTATGACTTTAATTTTGCCTTTCAAATACGAACTAAGCAGGGCTGTCAACACATACTGTGTTCTTCCTTGTCAAACCATTTCACTTGGTCTGTCAGCTGTAAACAGCTTAAGAGGCATGTCGTTCCGGCATTATTATAGCACTTCTAGATTTGTTTTTAGATTGGCTCTGTATCTGTTTCCGCAAAAGGTGTAGGTACAGAGATGACATGGGTTATTTATTGTGTTACTGCAAAATGCTACTTGTGTTTTGTGGTAAGCATAGAGTAACTCCATTTCAAATAATGGACACTGCAGAGTAATAATCCTGTAGTACCGTGGTAATACCATTGCCATACTTTGTCAAATCAGTTCTGTCGGTAAAGCAGCATGCTTACTTCACTGTGGGTGTATATGGCCTCGCACTTCATGTGAAGTTTTCTTTGCTAGGAGATCAGGGAAATAGAGTTAAGACATCTGAGAAAGAACTCCAGATCAACAGACTCTGTACTTCCATTTTTTTTTTTTTCCAAAAAGTTGCTTTACATATTCAAATAAACAGTGTTTAAACTGTCGATGACAGCTTAACTACTTCATCCCAGAACGTTTTGACAAGTTATTTTCAACGTTTTGGTTTCCTAGGATTTTGACAAGCCCCCAAAAACATGAACTGATTTTATATGTCACATGTTTCATTTATTTGAGATGCATGTATTACCTTGCAAAAGCAATAAGGAGGGAGTTAAAGGACAGGGTGATGCACTCCACATTTATGATCATCAGCTTCTTCACTGTGTCATTACAAGAGAAAAAATGTTCAGTGATACGGAGTATGCAAAGCAGTCAAACTTTTGTTGCCAACCTGTCTGGATTGTGATTTATACAAATTGTTGGTGCAATTTCTCTATGACTGTACTGAAATCCACAGAACTGAACCTGTTCTCACTGCAGGGAGCCTCAGCTGCCTCCCTTGTACTTGGCTTCTGCAATGTGTGTGTTGTCCCCACATTGCTGTCTGGGTGGCACAAAGGGAAGGTTTAATGTCGCCTGGCTTCTGAGCAGTGGTGAAGGAGAAAGGTAGATGTTTTCTCGCTGGAAATGGGTGAATTTCTGTCTGTATATATTCCATAGAATTTTCATCAGAAATAGCACAAAATATGTAAAATGATCTTCACTTTAATCCCAAACTGAAATGGAGCCTGAACATTCTGAAGAAAATTTGTTTTAGCTCTGTTTTGGGGCTTTTCTTTGGTGTTCTCAAATTTTCAATGGCTTCTTTTTCTCTGCCTGCATTAAAGTAGAGAAAAGTCGGGATGTACCCTGTATGTTCCTAGGCCCTTCAGCAAGAAGTGTAGGAAAATACAGGGAGATAATTGCTTTTATAAGCTCCTGGGCTACATTAGGAATGTGAATAATTTCACTCAAAAAAAAAAAAATCATATTTCAACATCATACCTTGAAACCTTTTGGATATTACCCAGTGTCTGTTGGTACTTCTGTCATGAGTGCTTCATATGCTGGTGTATTAGAATATTGAAAAATCCTTGTTTATCCTATTCAAAACTCAGGGTATTGCTATCCTTTTTTTACACCATAATTCCACTTACTTTACTGTGTAACAGTTATTTCCATCAGTACTAAGCAGCACAGGCCTTTAAAAATTTTTAAAGTAGGAGGAGCTGTTGTATTTTAATTACTGACATCATTAAAATATGTCAGTATAAATGATTATTTTCTAACAGTGCTGTATATGCACAAAGGAGACCCCATGCATTCTAAATAAAATTTGGAAGTTAACTTTCCTGAAGCTGATTTTTTTTCCCCTCTAAACAAGCACTGTTTGGAGGTTGGTGGGGCGGGGAGAGTATTCATCAAAAAATCTCATACAGTTTTTCTCTTAATTGTGATTTTGTGCTTTTTAAGTAACAAAATTTCCCATACATTGAAAAATCTAATTTCAGTTAATCACAGTGCTAATGATGGAGATCATAGGTTGCTTTTCAGACATCCTAGGGCCAAGGTACTGAGGCTGTTCAAGACAGACATCCGGATGTTTAAAGATAAAGCTCAGATAATTAACCTTCCTCAGAGATCCTAGGGGCAATTTGCTTACTCTAGGGTTAGTTGCTGCAACTTTCTTCTGATACCTGATAAGTAGTATCTTTTTAATAATTTGGGAGTTTTAGCAAATAGTTAGTATCGGACTAAATTGACTCTGCATTAATTGCCTTGGCAGGCTACAGTATTATCTGCAGCCTGCTACTTTCTGAGGTGGAAAAAGCGTGGATTTAGGAGAGGAGGCACTGCAGCAGTTTCAGGGATACCAAGGCCTGATGGAGAGGACAAAGGGTGAAGGAATCGGCCAGTGATTTCTTCATTCATTCTTTAAGAAGTGATCTTTTCTGTCGGCTATCAGCAATTAATATTTTCGTTAACAGGGAGCAGCCAGGGAGTTGTTGAGGAGCACAATGAAGCTCCATGCATACCATAGCAAGCTGGTTGGGTAGGAGGCTGTCGTGGTGCCTGTTAGTGTGCATATTGCCAAAGCCTTCGTCAGTGTGGGACAGCCTGTGTAAGCACTCCCGTGAGTCCCCAGCGCTGAAGTGTAGCACCACCAGTGGACAAGTCAGCCCTGTTATGCCTGCCAGGAATACAGGTGTCCATGGTAGTTTGCTGGCAAGCCAAGAGCAGGCACTTTTGTGTTTGGTTTTCCCCTAATGGAGAGGGGAAAATGGGAGGAGACAAGGAGCTCTTGACAGTGAGGGGGAGATAGAGTTGCCCATGTCAGGAAAAAAATACCCACTTTTGCAAGAATGAGTGGTTAGAAAAACAAAAACCTAAACATTTTCAATATATTACAAACAAAATTATCTGCCAAAAGGGCAAGACAATTATCTTAATGTGATTTTTGACCAAGATAAATTTATTTTATTTTATAAACTCGGTAACAATTTGAATCTTATGCAAAGCCTAGAAATAAATCTAAAAAATATGATAATGTAATAAAATCAAAATTATTAGCAGCCCAAGTGCCATACTTGAGGCAGTAAAACCTTTTAAGTTCCAATGGAAAATAGGCTAGTAAAACTGGAGTAAGTTACTCTACTTTAATCACTTGATAAATAGCTACAATGTTTGGAAGAATTGATAGTGTCATTATAGCAACATCCCTTTTTATAAACAGCCTGGTGCTGATTTGATTCTAATTGCTGCCAGAGGAACAGTATCAAAGTAATGTTGCTTCGGTAGTGTAACCTGCAGGGTGAGCAGGAGGGGGATTAGCTGCCTGAAATGAAGAAAGCACAGGTTTTTCAAAGGCATGGATTCTAATTCCAGGAGTGATGGAGGAGGCTGAGTAAATTCAGTGGTGGGAGAAACTACAGGGAAAATGCTTAAGGAAGAGGAGGCATGAAGCAGACAAAATAGTGGAAAAAGAGTGAGAGAAGTCAAGAGGTTTGGGCATGAATGTCTGTTTTCTTTCTTACCAGAAAGAATTCTCCTGCTGGGCTGGTGTGGCCCTGTCACCTCCATGCTCTCAGCTTTGCTTTACCATGGACGAGATGGCCTCATTTGCAGCCCCCTTTTCATAAAGGGCTTTCCAATGTGGATTTGAAATTCCAGTGTCAGACATGAATGGCTTAATTTTTAAGACATTCTTAATTATTAAGTACAGCCTCTTCCTATGCTTGTGGGCACTGTGTCCACCTCTCGGTGCCCATGAATGCACCTAAATGATGGAGACTGCTTTTGCAAATTTGATCCTTGGCAATGCTGTGTTTCAGTTCTTACTCTGCAAATCCTGGCTTTGAACCTTTTTGGGCTGCAAGAGCTATTGAGGAGGTATCAGCATTATACTGATGAATGCTACAACATTTGAGGGCAAGAAAATTACATTTATGTGGAAAAAAGTCTCTAGAATACATACTTCTAGTCTGGATTGTCTTCTAAAAGCTACCAGGAAGTTGTCTTATTTTGTGAATGGTAGCAAGAAAAGCCAGGTTCCTAGAGGAGAGGAGGAACATGTTTAGTAGTTCTGTCATGTTAGCAACAAACCCAAGAATAAACAGAAATGCAAAGGGGAGAGGTACTTATCTTTTTACAAGAATCATGTGATAAGCTTCTCCCATATAGATTGTGGCCGAAGTGAAATATGTAAAATAGCTTGTTGAAGAAAAAATTGGTTCAAGTGGGACTAAATGGCTCAAGAGATTAGTGATGGGATAATAGCTTTTCTCCATTTAAATGGTAGACCAGTTCAAATCAATTCTAGGTCTCTAGAGACTGAAAGGTGTTGCTATCCTGCGATTCCTTAGTAGCTATTGAAATGATTTTTTTGGTCTCAGTCCCATCCTTAGTTGCCAGAAAATTATCCCCAACCCAATCAGCACTGAATTACTTCGAACTAACTGTTGTCTCCTCCCCCTAAAGATGCACAGCCTTCAAGACTGTGTGTATGAATGGCAGATGTTTTATTTAGTGCTATATTGCTAGTCAGAAATACTTTGTTTTCCATGGAATGGTCAGATTGCACCAAAGAAGAGACACCCTGGAATGTGATGCAATGTAAAATTGTTCTTTAAGAAAATGTGAGGATTTGTTCTTTTAATGCAAATTTCTTGGGAGAGCAGGGCTACTTTTGGACACATTCAGCTACCCTGAGCTGCACCTCTTCCACAGTGTATGAGCATGCTGCATGCCTGCCTGCCTGCAGGCTGTGTCAGGGCTTTCCCCTACATAAATGCAAATGATGAAGCAGGACCACAATTTAGGAAAGAGCTACTGGTCATAAGTAACAACTGGTAAATTCAAACTGGCAGCTTGCCTTCCAGGTTTTTTTTTGAAGCATCTATTTAATGTGTGAAGCTGGACCAGTGAAGTGATGCCAGGGACATGCCGACTTACGGCAGCTCAGAATCTTGCCTATCAATTTTATTCTGAAAGATTATAGCAAGTAAAATAGCAGACATTGATTATTCTGCCAAACGTAAAGATTAAGCAAACAGTAAGAAGCAATGCTTACCAAGCCGAGAAGGATTTGGATCTTTTAGTGGCTATAACAGTAAGTCTAGAGCTAGTGAACCACAGCAGAGTTCTTATTATTCAGTGTACCAAAGTAAAAAGAGACCTGGGGTTATCAGAAAAATCCCAGCAGTTCTGTGTGTGTGACTGCTTGGAAACAAACAAATAGGATATTATGACAACGTAAAGGTGTTGGAGAACTGAAATTGCATGGCTACAGTCACATTTTCTATAGACTTGATGCAATATGGATTTGGCTGCAGTTGCCTTGCAGGAGAAATTTTATTTTCGCCTTAGCCCAGAGAGCTCCAGGTTTAAGAACGCTCACTGGGGGAGGAAGGCTAAAGGGGTTAAGGAAATAAAGCACAATAGAGGTGACCTATGGGAACTTTCATTGTTATATGGATCCTTGATGAGTGAAATGAGAGGAATTGCTCTCCATCGTGAAAGGCTGAAATGTCGAGGGAGCAATTGCAAATTAATCTATTAAGAATAAGTAGGAGGTTGAACAGTGTGATTCAAAAGGATGGAAATATATGGAATAAACTGCAATGTAAAGTCACAATGATTTCTAAACACACCCTTAAAGGCATCAACCTATGATTTTTAAAATGAAACAGGGATTTTTATATAACTGTGAAGATATGTGACACAAAGTTTAAGCAAACAAAATGGGTCTGTCTCTATGTAGCTACTCCCAACTTTTCTGATGACTGGGCCTAAATGGTAAGTTCTGTTCTGATCTGTGTGCCTTTAACCAGAACCATGTGCCAGGAATTTTTCTTTTTTAAAAGACACGCCAATAAAAAGCCTCACAGGCAGTTTTCTCTGTGGTGATTTTCCTGTTTTACTGACATTTTAAACTTGAATTTAGTGTTTGTAAAAGGTGCTATTTGACAGCATTGTGTAACTGAAAGCCTCTTCTTATTGACAGATCATGCACACTCAAGGCTGGGATGTTTCTCTATGTCAGCCTGGTGAGGCACACCCCTGCAGCCTGAAGGAACCAACTTCCAGGAGGAAAAATGGTAAGTCCATGTCAGTCAGTCCAGTCTTAACATTAAATGTCACTGTGTGATTGTTTTTAAAGAGCTCACATCCAAAGGATTAGGAGAGAGGCATGAAAATTTACTCAAGTGGCAGGACTGCATGGGTTATTTTTTCTGTTCCCAAGCAGTGGCTGCAGCTTTCTGAAGTGTTAATATTTTGTCCACTAGTGGCTGGAGTGAGACTTGTCACAGGTTACCGAGTACATATTGCTGCAGATGATCATGCAGGATGTGGCTACCTCTCACTGTGGTACTTGGGGTCTGTTGTTTGCTCAGTGCCTAACTCTGACACCAGTCTTTAGGCCTGAATGTTAATCATTTCATGAAGCTCATGTAGTTTCAGACTTTTACCTTTGCCAGCTTATTATAGTCAAGGAAGATGAGATGTGACTATGCTGAGATACAACCCCCAGTGATGGCACTTTATAATACTGTGTAACTGGAGGATTGCTATTGTAGGCAGAGAAAAAGGCAATAAAGCAGCATTGATATCCTGCCTGCCCTCTTATAGGAGTTATTGAATCAAACCTACCAGAACTGCCAGACAAACAATTTGCAGCTGCAGTCTGAAGCCTGACAATGACACAGAATCAAAAAGAAATAGTTGGAGTGCATGGGCTTGTGAACTCCTCTGCGACCCACCACAGCAGGCTCCATAGGATTGTTCTGCTCTTTCTGGTCCTCTCCCTGTACAATTCCTTCTCTTTACCTCCCTTTTCCTCTCTCTTCCATTTTCTCTCCTATGTCTTGCCATTTGCAGTTTCTCACACCTCCCTCCAGCTTTTCTTTCTCTCTCTCTCATTGCCTCACTATTTCCTTCTGTTGCCTCCAATATACCTCTTGCCTCTTGTGTGCTCTCCTCTGTTTCTCATTGTTTACATTTCCCTAAATGCTTTCCTTATTTTTGATTAATTTAATTTCCCCCCACTGTTTCCCATACTGTCTCCTATTCTCCCTTCCCTGCTGTACCTTTTTACTATTTAGTTTCCCCCTCCATTTTATTCCTTGTTGTTTCTCTTTTTTCTGCCAATTCTTCTACCATCATTTTTCTTGAGCACTTTTAGCCAGTAGCTGAGCTCTGTGTTGCTTTTACTCCTCAGGTGTGAGGATTTAAACCTTTCCTGTCAACTAGGATTTCCAAAGTGCCAATCCAGTGCAACTAAGGGGAACTGATGTGGTTTGGCTCTAACATCTATGAAGAGAGAGACTGCAAAAGCCAGCGTAACAGTAGCACTTGCAAATGCTCTGTGGCTTGTGAGCCAGGCCTACACTCATAGTTGGATTCAAAACTTATCACATTAATGGGATCTGGATCAGACCTGCAAGTAACCATCATCTTATCAGACTTCTGTCCTTTATTTTAATAGCAACTCAATGCTCTGTCTCTTACAGTATAGTTTCACTTTGGCTCAGGGCATTCTATTGGTTTTAATAATTATTATTCTAAAGCACACACAATGTATGTAGGGTTCAATGGAAAGGGGTCATATTATGAAATATATTCAGGCTCATATATAGAAAAAACCCACTTCCTAGGTTTTGCATGCTCATAACAGTTTTCTGCTATTTTGGGGAAGATTTTTCCATTCCTTTTCTTCTCTTATAAAGCACTGGCTAACCATTACCCTTCTAAGCTTTAGAAGCACAGTCTTCTAAATGGCTGGCAGGAAGATAGATAGTACACAAATCCTTTTTTTTTTCACCACTCTTAACTGGCAGGGTCAGGTTTTCTTCAAGGATTTCTCTTCTTTTCAGTTTCTTTGGGTTTTTTAAGTTCCTTGGTTTACTTATTTTCTCTGTTCCCTTTCCCCACCCACTTCCACTTAAGAGCATTTGATTTGTTGTTCTTCATGACAGTATTTATGCACTTTCTTTTAAAAAGTGGTTGCTGTTAATAGGCAGTTACGTATTCTGTGAGAGCCCCACCACAAGGTGACCTCTTGAGAGGAGCCTACTACCAAGGCCAACTCCCATTGCTCTTCTCTAGGCACACCAGGGCAGTCCCATCCTTGGAGGGCTCTGAGGCTGTAGAACTGTCAGAGAAAGGGAATAGTTTGCTCACCATCCCATAGCTGACCACTAGCAGGCCCAGGAACCGAGTCAATCCCAGATCTTGTTGACAGGATGCCACCTCTCCTTGTCTAAAATTATGCAATAATATAAGCGTGAAAGAAACTCTTCCTTCCTCTCCCATTTACCTGCTTCCTTCTGTCTCTCCAGCTACTGCTCCTGTGGAGTTTGGTGCTGGTGAAAATGGAAAAACATCAGTTCCTGTATAAGCTAACCCCTTCTGCTCTGATTGGATTTTTCTCCATTTGTCTACTTCTTTATTTGATTTAAAACCTTAAAGCCCTTGAAGGTTTACCAGTAAGATTTTGAGCACAGTTTGGAATGGGGGGAGCAGTCAGGACATTACCTAAAAAGTCCTAATTTATTTTTAGCTAATGGCAAAGGAGGGCTGGTTGGATTAGTCCAGCAATGTGAGTACCTGATGCAGCCTACTATCAACACGTCAACAGAGGAAGCGATAAATACAGGTTTTTTTCACTTTCTCTCACCTCTTTTACCTCTCCTGCTTTGCCTTTCTTCACCTAGTAACTGACACTTGCAACAGAAATGCAAATTCCTGGGCATGTTCTGGTACTGGTCAATACAGGAGCAAATCTCACAGTCCCTCCCACTGTTTCACATTTGCCACCTGACAGCAGTGGATGCTCAGGAAGACCAAGGGGTGACGTTTTAAAGCTTTAGACCGGGCTTTAGCCATGTGACATCTATTAAAGCAATTGGGAGCCAGGTGGCTAAAACCCAGTGCAATTCATTGTAATGGTACCCCTGAGAGCGCCCATCTCCTTTTAGCACTACTATTGATTAGGCAATTCTTGACTTTGAGGAACAAAATTGGTGTGTGCATCAAGGTTCTTTTCCTCAATTTGGCCTGGTTTGAAATTAATCGTTCACCTTGAGCATTTTTGTAAGCAGCTTTAAACTTCAATAAATTTCAGCATGATTTGATTTTTCTATCACCTTTCTCTGCGTAGGGCTGTTGTTTACTAGACTTCTCTAGGACATCTCCAGAGCTGTTTGGTCTTTATCCTCATCTCCCGCATTGATCTTGGCATGCTGTCCAGTGTGATTGTCCAAGCTTGGTAAAATGCTGGGGGGTTTATTTAACGGCTGCACACAGTGTACGGTTGGCAGCACTGAGGCTGATGGGTACTTGGTTTTCAGTAGGAGCAATGCCTTTGACGAGGTAGACCATGTTACGTTTTAGCATACTGTCCAGACCCTGCCTCTGTCTTGACTGAAATGGTGTGGTATTCTTAGAGGGAGCACATAAACTATGAGCAAGTTCCTCCTAATTTCAGAAACTCTTAATGAGTATTTGGTATTTACTAGGGAGTGAAATGCCACGCAAAGGTACATGTATGCATACTTATTTTTGTCAGAAGGTGAAAATATGTAAAAATAAGGAAGACGGTTCTGCAGCCCTCTTACATTTCACACTTCCCTTCCAAAATATTTCCTGTTCCTCTTTATTTCACCAAAGTGCAGGAAGATTCTTCAGCATGTCATGTCATCATTGGTGGAGAGAGAGGACAGGCTGTGAGGATGTGCCCTTTGCTTTAGTAGTTCAGTGCATTATGGTTATTGATACAGGTTTTTCCATGTGTTTCTTTTGAGTGTTCTAGAGTACTCCTGTGAAAATTAGGTAATGCTAAGTACTTCCAACCACGAGTGACTAGCATTGAATAGCTTTTTCCTGCAATAAAACCCAAAGTGGAAGCTGGGCTGGTCCTACATAGAAAAAGTTATGAAGCCAGTCCGGTACTTCAGCAGCTAGGTGAATCTGTGTGGAGACTCTGTAGAGTGTTCTGCTGCATCACTTCTCTCAGTGCAGCTCTTGCCTCCTTGTAGCCCTCTTGCTCCTATAAGTACCTAGGCTGGAGAAGGTGGTATTTAATATTTCTGTGTTGCTGGAAGACCTTTGTTGGGATGTTTGTGTGTAGAATGAGATGCAAACAAGAGTATTGGAGATAGAAAGGAGATTCAGAAACATTGGCTTCAGAAAAAGGAGTGTTTCTTATTCCTGTTTCTGTTCAAAATGGAATAAAGCAGCTCCTGAGGTGTCACAGGCAACCTAGGAAGTCCATCACCTCCTTGCCAAAGAATGTTGATTTAGGAGCCCCACAAGTGTTTTAGTAAGAGATGCCTGTCTGTGTTGAGCTGGGAGGTTGTCAAAGCCCAAAACATTCTGTTTGAACAAGCTGGTGTATTCCAATGAGAAGTTGTTTCATCTGAAAATTCAGTCAGCTCTACTGAAAATTCAGCTCATCATGAGCCGAGTGTGAAATGTGATGCCAGGATTACACGGACAGAATAACTGTAGGACTTTGATGGAGCTCCAAGAGCCAGAAAACTATGCATCAACTCTCTCACTCCAAGCAAGTTAAATGGAAGGTTTTCTGGAAGGATTTTTTTAGAAATCTCAGAAGAATGGCAAATTCCAATTTCAGTGGGGTTTTTTTTGTTTTGTTTTGGGGTTTTGTTTGTTTGTTTGTTTGTTTTGTGAAACAACACAGAACACAAGCAGTGCTGAAACATGAATAATGAAAAATCTGAGCTGGATTGCCCAATCCTATGTAAAAATACATGTAATTTTAGTATTAAAGGCCTTGCCAAACTAATTAATGAAGCATATGCAAACATTCTACCTTTTAAACATCCTGTGTGTGTCATTAGATTCTCAGAAATCAGTATGGTGGATCTCACAGGTAAAGGTATTTAATCTCTAAATTACTGCTGTTGCAAAAAAATTGCATCTATAGGCTCTTTTACGTTCACAGCTGATGTTATATCACAAAGTCTGAGATGTGTAAAGAACTTTGTATTAAAACCTTTCCTATTTTAACTGAGGTTCATCAGTCATGCATCTGAAACTGGTGTTTTATTTTAAGCAAAAATAGTTTCTGTGCATAGAAATAAAACAGATGTTCCCCGTGAGGTAGCACTTGCCATATAGGCGGTACTGCAGACTTAAAAACGCTGAAGGCCAGAAGGGGTGCTCCTTCTTCCAGAGTTCACTGAGTGGGCTCATGATCTGAGAGTCTCACTCTGTCCTGCAAGATTATTTCCATTTTACAGACTGAAACAGGGGGCCAAAGAGGCTGGGAGAGCAGAGTCGCACTTTGGTGGTGAGAGAGGAGAATGTGCGTGTAGCTCTCTTCAGCTGGCTTTTGATTATTTGATGTTGTGCTCTTCTTTTGAGCTGAATTGCTAGCTGGTTTTCCAGATGGGGGGGAGCAGCAGAGATCAACAGTGACAGGAGGAATTAATACCAAATTTGGTTCTACCTGTGGTGCGATCCTGTTTACTTGCAAAGAACGTAAAATGTCCCATTGCTTTTCCTGAGTGCAGAAAAGATTCTACAGTGGTTAATGTATTTGCTATCAGGTCTAAAACATCCTGAGCCAACACTCTTGTCTAGTCCTGTCATTTTTGGGTTTGTATTTTCCCCCCAACTCATGCTTAGGTGTGTCTGAAATCTTTGTCCTGTCTGTTTTACCATTGCAATACCAGTTTTGAAGGCAATCATTTAATTAATCTGCTGCTTTAAATGCCTTGCGATCTCTCCGTTTTGGATAATGGTTCCTGTTGCTTCATGTAGCTGATTTCTTAAAGGACCTTATTTTATCCCATGTCCTAAATAAGGGGCTGTAAATGTGTCCACAGATTTAAGCATGGCTTCATTAACTTCTTCACAGGAAAATGTTTAAGCATGTTAAAGTGTTCATTATAATATGAAAGTGAGAAATGGTTGTGTCCAGATATTCTTAGCCAAGATAAAACATTGCTGCTTCCCCTGGCCTCAATGGAGCAGCACCGTATTATGTCAACAGAAGCTGTTGCCTGTTAGTAGTTTCACTCCAGTCAGCGATGTCAGCTCTTGATCCTTGTTTTTCTTCCCCTTGTTCTCTGTCGAGGGAGTTTTTGTCCACACATTCAAACGCAGGCTCAGGAGGATTTTTCTTAATTCTCCATATGAAAAATTGAGCAAGCGGGCATCATCTGCTTAGAGAACTGAAGTCAATTTATGTGACCAAAGGACTGTTCTCCTCTACTACAATAATAACTGCTAGTTATTCTCCATAAGCACTGAAGTTCATTGGTGACCTGTTCAGTATGGTACATTTCATAGTATCAAAGAAACAAGTGAGTCACAACTGCTCTACTAAAATTTGTTTCCTGTCCTCTAATCTGGGATGCATCTCTCAGTAAAACAGGCAGGGGAGGTTTCTTGATAGTTCTGTCAACAGTTCTCCCCAGAAACTGCAAAAGATAGATCCCAGGTCAGTCCATAAAACCAAAGACTTTTCCCAGAAGTGCTGGAGGCAAACGCCTGGGACTTCTCTTCTACTTTTACTGTGGAGATAAGCGGCAAATGTACCAAGCTGCATTAAACACGGCTTGGTTTTGCCAGGAGGTGTACAGGTGCTTTTGTGCCTTCCAGTGTATTGGTGTCCCACATCCTAGGAAGAGGTGTGACAAAGCAAGGTGACAAGGCTGTTACACCAGACTAGTCCTGAGGCATCCAGCTAAAACAATGGTTGGCAGTGCCCAAGGAAGGAATGTATTTAAAAGAACTGTAATATCTCAGTTTTCTCACCGTGCTGTCTGTGCCTTTCCCCTCGGGGGGGCCAGGAGCTTCAGCTTAGTATAGCAGGGTGCTCTGGGAGGCATCCTTGAACACGTCATCCCTGAGGCAGAGTGCCTTACTGAGGAATGTGTTTAGATGACACATTGCAGTTCTCAGTGGGGAAGTTTTAGTCTGATTTTCTGTGGAATAGAATACCCAAGAACAAAATAAAATCAGCATTTGGAAAACATTCTGTCCCTCTCTACACTTATTTTCCAAAGCTGCTTTTCACTGCATGCCTAGAAGGTCCCATTCAATTAGGAAATGTAGAAGTGCATGTACATGGTTTAAAGCAGTGCATGGAAGGCTGTTCTATTTTCCAGGCTTTTAAAGAATGTGACCACAGAGGATATCAACACAGATTTGTGGGATCATCTTAGAAAAGGTTGAATATAAAGTTTTGTTTGCAAATACATATGCCATCAAAACTTGATTTACCAATGCTGTTTACCATTTGATCAGATAAAAGGATATTAGCTCTTAAAAATGAGACACAAACTGAATTCCCTTTTCAGTGCAGTATATAATAACACTGTATTTCTCTGGGCTTGTATGGCTCCTTTTGTCATCCAAACAGACACAAGCAGAAGTAGCCTTTGAGCCCCTTCCTACTGTTTTCAACATGACAGTTGCTTAAAACAGCAGAGGGCCAGGTGTGAAGGGGGTTACAAAGCTTTGAGATGTCCTCTGGCAATATTTGTTTCTGTGGTTTAAATGCTCCTGCCTGCAGCTATTCCCCTGCTCCACTGCTGGAATTAACTACCAGTGGGCAGAAAGCAAGCCATGCAGTGCTCCCCCAGCACCTCTGACGCTATGCCCTGATGTGGGGATGCAGAGGCACATCTTACTCTGCCTGGGCTACTAGTGAGCGGCTGGGACAGTAGTGCCTGGGACCACCGCAGCAGCATTCCCAGGAGACTGTCATCGTTAGGATCATGGCTCCATTTTTATATGGAAGCTTGGTCCAAATCAGAATATACACCCCCACCCCCCAGGTTCTTATTATGTAGTGTATTACAGTGCAATAACATCAAGCCTAATCCAAAGTTTACTCCACTGGTGGTTTTTTTTAGCTGCACTGGGCTCTGAAAGAAACCCAATAAATAACCTATGAGCAAAATTGTATAGAATGATCAAATGCAACTGTCATGCTGTGTTTGCCTCATGTAATTAGTCATGATGAAAACTTGCGTAATTCTGGAGCAGAACAACCATTTCCACACAGCAAATTGCAGATTGTGTTTGCCAACCCACAAAACATCACAATATTTATTTTAAAACTTCATAATGCTATCAAGGGAAAATTCACTTTACCCGTACAATAGCTCTGTTGAGACAACTTAGATTATGCACACGAGTAGAAACAGGCAGAACTTGGCTCTGGGCACAAGAAAAGCAAAGCTGGTTTCCTCCTGTGGTAGAAATAGGGAATATATAAGCACAGAACTGGGGAGATACGTTACTAGCAAGCATACCACCAGGGACCTGGGGAGAAACATCAGGATACAATTAAGGTAACGATACTCTGGCTCCCCAAATTCATACCTTGTTCACCTTCCTACCTCAGTCATTTGGAAAGACTGCCTTTCTGCTGCTTTCACGTGAAGCACAGCATTCCCCAGTGCACTTCTGTACTTCTGCAGATCAAATTTATCCATGGTATGAATGAGCTCACCACTGTCAGAAAGAGCAGCACCATTTGTTGGAGTTAGAGCCACCGAAAAACTAGTTTGTATGTGAGATTTTTGAATTTGGGTTATTGAAGGATTTTTAAAGTTAATTATATTATTTCACACTGCAGACATCACTGGGTTTAAGTTCAGTTTTAGGTGGAAAGGTGTTTTTTTTTAATGTTCCATCACCTATCTTGACAGATTCTGTGTGCCAGAGGCAGTCATCTTAACCCTGGATCAAAACCTAATCTCTCCTGCTTTTGTAAAACCTTTTCCTCTAATTCTCTCTCTAGTAAATTATATTCTGTTCTTTGCCCTTGAATAATTTAAAAATGTATAGAATAAAGTCTGCAGGGCGGGGGCTGGGGTGGTGGTGTCTGTTCCATTGAGCCATACCTGGTAATCAAAATACTGCATTCATATCTTGCTGCAATGATCTCATTTCTATTGGGACAGCACTCCTGTGAGCACAGGCCCGTGTTGTGTTCATCCTGTTACAACCAGATAAACTCATAATGTAGACAGATAAGAGCTATGCTCATTAATCTATTAATTGCCTATTGTCAGTTGTCAATATGTTTCACTTGATGGGAAGCTGGAAGATTAGTTTGTATTGTGAAGATGTAGATTTTTGTTCTGTATTACTATTATTTTATTTTGATGTGTGGAATACTATGAAATGACATTCAAGCTGGTAGTGTCTCACCCGAACAGAGTAGAGCTGGCTGCTTTTTAAGTTCTGGAAACCAGAAAAATGCTATGCCCCAAATGGCTGTAAAATAAAAAGCATATTTTTCAATCAGAGGACCCTGCAAGAGCTGTGACTGTGTTGAGTAACACATTTTTTATGATGGGCATTCAGGACATCCTTAAAATCAACACAGCCTGAGATACCCTGATTTCCCGGGGAAGCTGAAACTCTGTGGGGACTTCATTGTTCGCTGGAAATTTGAGGCTGATTTTGTCTGTGACTGGAGCTGCTGGAGCAAGATTTTATTATAATTGTGTGACCTTTAATACACCATGAAGAGATTTCAAGTTATCTATTTTTCTAGCCTATAACAAATCAAATTTTTAACTATAATGTACAGTCACCAAGTTTACACCTTAAGAAGGGTGATTTTCAAGGGCTTATCTCTACAAAGAACAGCGGAGCAGAGAAAAAAGGAAGGGAGAGGAACATCATAGAAGCACTTTACAGACCTATTTGAATCACAGCTTTAAGTCATTTATATCACGGCCAAAAAGCCCATCCATGTGTGCATTTAATAATGATGGCCAATTCTGAACAGAGACTGGAAATTTTCCTCTCCATGGCAGGAAGCAAAAAAATCCCTTGCTGTTTCTGAGTTGGTAACTTGACCTGTTTGAATTACTTTATTACTTGCGAGACTATCAGCCAGGTGGCCAGCATTTAAACTCTGAGGACAGATCTGGGAATTGATTTCTGTGGAACTACCATAGTTAAGAGCAGCTGATGATTAGGCAGGTCAGGCATTTTCTAGGCACACTTAGGCAGCTCTGTCTGACAAATAGCAGCTCATCAGTGGGGCAGTGATCTTCATGCCATCTATGCACAGGTTTGAAGGGTACAGGCAGCTCTTCCATACTGTCCAGGACTCGTAACGGTGCTACATGCCTGGGCATAAGAACCTGCCATCCTTATTTTCTGCTGTGACAAGAGGAAAGCGGTTTATTACCTCAAGGTAGACAAGGTGTGTTCCTGTCTGGCTACAGTCATCCCAGTGATGGGTGTAGGAGTCAGTATGCAAGATCTAGGAGACTCTGTTGTTGTTATCAAGGACGGTCACGTAGAACAGCATTTAATTGGATGCATTTTCTCATGATGTATGGTGGGAGACATGGGGGTTTATTTCAAATTTTCAAGAAAAAAAAAGTTACTGTAATGTGTGGGTCTTTTAATATAGAAGAAAATTCTATTTTCTCTTGTTGTTTCACTCTTCTGGGTTTCTTTCTTTCTGAAAAAAAAAAAAAAGTAGGGAAATGCATTTAAATTAAATGAAATTACATGAAAGAAGAAAGGATAAAAAAAATCTCCCTTTCCACTGAAAATGGGTCAAACCCCCTTAAAGTGAGGAAATTGCTTTTCTTAAATATCATTGATGTTTTAGCTTATATGTCCCCTTGTTTTAGAAAGTCAATATGATTTCACTCTTTTCATCTCCTCCAACTTCTCCAGAAGAGAACGGGTTTTGGAATGCGACACAAGAGCGAAAGGTAAAATAGGAAACACAGAAAAATCTCTGGCTATCATTGAGATATCTGTATTCACTGGACACCAGCTGGATATTTGTATTCAGTGCTTCAAAGGTAGAAAATGATAGAAAGGTGTGATTGGAAGTTTAATGCTTTGAAAACTTAGTTAAGAATAACTGTGATCTGTTTAAATGCCTACAAAATAGAAAAAATCAAAATTTGGAATTTCTCACATCTGCCTGTTTCAACAAACTTTTTTGCTTTTACATAAGTGAAGTATGGCTGGGCTCAGAGGACCCTCCCCACAAAGTACATGTCATATCTTCTCTCTGAGTATTTCTTCACTGATGAAGACTGAATTGCAGAGGGATTAAAGGCTTCACTTCTGGTCCCGCAGGAAATACATGGCAGAGTCTTGAAATGGAACCAGCTCTCCCAAGTCCCAGATGATTGCCTTAACCAAAATCTCACTCTTCATTATCACATTTTGTTTCTCTTTCTTTCCTATATCTTCTCTAAAAATGTCTTCTTTGCTTCGTTGAGGTCAGTGCTCTCAGCTTGTTGCAGCCACCACAGAATTTCACCCTTTATGGTTGGTTTTTTTTTCCCCTTTGTACATTACCTATATATTGAGTTGCTAGCTCTGCATTTCTTCTTGCTCCCAGATGCTTCCCTACTGTGCAGAAGGTGACAGCTTCAGGAGCACAATGTTTTGTCATTTTTGACCTGTGGGATAGTGCACACCCCTTTTTAGCCCATGTCCCATTGTAAGTCAACCCCTTTTGATCCAATCTCCATCCCCTTTTATTGACCAGCTCCCCTATTTCCACTAAATGTTTCAACCCTGCTGCCTGCGCCCTTTGTGCTTTCTTTAATTCTCAATATTTCTGCAGCAGGACTGAGTCTGCCGTCAGTTTGTTTAGTAGAGCAGAAGACAAAGCCAGGCTGGTGCTGCTGCTGTTGAATAGGTCATCGGTGACAACAACCTGTGCTGCAGAAGTTAGCTCCCACTGACACTGTTTTCAGTCCACTTGAATGGAAGCTCTTGGGAGTCTTTCTTTAAAGAGCCCAGGGGTGAGGAAGGCAGGAAAATAGAAAGAAAAGGAAGAAAATAATTATAGCAATAACACTCCAACTTTCTCAGGCTGTGTGTGGACTTGGCTAATTGAAATGAGAAGTTTCTTGGGTACCTGTAGATGGGGTAGGTTAAGAGGTTGCTCTTTTGTCCCACCATGGCCTCTGCAGTGTGGGGCAGTGACTTCCTGTATCTCTAGATTTTTCTCTCTGTTGTTAGGTTAGGTGCTGTCATCTTCAGAAACAAGATCTTTTTCATAAGCACTTGCCCTTGTTGAATGAGGTATAGCCCTGACCAGGAAGGGAAGCGAACCTTGTTGGGGCCATCAAAGGAAGATCGCACCCAGTACTGCATCTCTGACTTCTCCCAACTGAACTAAAGCTGTACCTCTGTGGTGACTGACTGCAGAGCCATGCCTACCAGGAAAAGAGGGAAATAAAATATATATTCTAGAATATCCCTCATCTTGAAAAATTTTCTGATTAAACAAATAGATTTTTAGTTATACTGCAAGAGAACAATATATTCTACATTTTGATCTAAATTAAGTCCACTTTATTTAGACACAATAGGAAACAGCAGCTGTCTTTGTTAGAGGATGCTGAGGCTAAAACTGCTTTAGTCTCATAGGGCAAAACCATTTGAATTGTAGATATAGGAAATTATATGCATAAGTAAAGAAAACATTGGTTGTAACGGACAAGACTAGTGAAACAGCTCTTTGTTAATCAGAAAGCCAGTTTCTTAAAAGGTAGTAGGCAAGTAGTTTTCATGGTTCACAACAGAGATTCAGCCAGAAGTTAAAACGGAAATGTGAAATAGAGGTAGATGCTGAAAAATTTCACATCTAATTTTTTAATGTACCTTTGGGCCATGTAATGGATTTTCTTAAAAAACTCCTGATAATTAAGTCTTCATTCTCAGATTTTGTAATGTAAGTTCTTGGGGGACATAGACTTTCTCTATTAAATAGGGAATGCGTTTTATGAGAAAAACTGGATGTAACTTTAATGTAGAAGAAAAGGGGAAGAAGAGGGAGAGAAATACTAGTGTAAGAGTTCATAGACCAACATAAATTTCTTTCTGTATTACAGTAAAGAACATGCAACTATAGCTGGTCTAAAATGGTAGAAAATACAACTGAATATATATATTTTTTTTCCTATCTCTTATTGAGGGTAAAAAGAAAACCTAATCACACAGGATGTACAAGTGCATGTGCACATTTATTGTACACATTGTTCCAAGTTTTGCACAGGCTGTTTACCTTAAGGAGTTAATTCTCATATAACTTTTTTTTTTTTTTGTTCTGCAAAAACTTGGAGATTTTGTAATAAATTTAATATAGCTGTATGGTAAAAGGCTCATTATGTAGTCTTAACTTTGTATTTAGGCAGAATAACATCTGTTTTAGTCAGTTGAACGCTGATTCTGTTAGCAAATCACTTAAGGATTGTGATGATGGGGATACTGATAATTGGAAGAGGGAAAGCACTAAGAGTTAGAATATAGTATAGCTTCCAAATCCTGTAGTTTTTAGAAATTGTTACTGTTTTGATGCTGTGTCTTAGCTGCAGAGTTTAAACATACTCATCACCAGGACAGATTGATTTTTCTTTAGAGGAAGATGAAGTTGCATCATATTGCCTTGATTTTCTTTGTTGTTATTACATGACTGTCTAGCAGCTGATTGCAATGGTGCTGTAGCATGGCTTTCTCACTTCCCTAAATGGATTAACCCTAAGAGGATTTACACAGTGTTCTTGTGTAACTGGAGAATTACTGAAAACAGATATTTACTTCTTGGTACTTTTTCCCTAGTTTAGAGAGTTGCCAGTGGTAAAAAGTACCTGGAGTATCTATCTGTTGCTCAGCACTGGTGTGGCAGGCCTTGGTGGTCTCAGAGAGGCAGGTTCAAGGGCACTTTCTTGGCAGCCTGCTGTACATTTGTGGAGCTCCGGCTCTCCCAGGCCCCTGCAGATACCCTTCCTGTGGGAGTGCTGGAGAGAGCATAGTGCTGCACGGTGCCCTCTGATGCATGGGCAGTTCCCAGTCAGCTTCTCGGGACTTTTTGTGCCAGTAGTCAGGGGCTGTGGTTGTAGGTTCATGGTACAGCTTTGCTGGGACAAACACACAAGAGAGGGCAGAGAGCTCCCAGTTCCCTGGTGGAGGTGCACGGTGAAGGACCAGGCTAGCACAGCCAGAGCTAGGGAGCAGCTGACAAAAGCAAGAGTGCACAAAGCTGGAAGTCTGTGTGCCATTTAACAAAGCAGCATGGGCAGCAGGCTGACTTAACATGTGGCCTTGGTGTTTTTTCCCATAGGTCATCAAATGGATAGAGCCATAGCGTCATTTAGGTTGGAAAAGACCCTTGAGATCATCAAGTCCAACCATTAACCTAACACTGCCAAGCCCACCACTAAACCATGTCCCTAAGCACCACAGCTACATGTCTTTTAAATACCCCCAGGGATGGTGACTCAACTGCTTCCCTGGGCAGCCTGTTCCAGTGCTTGAAAACCCTTTTGCTGAAGAAATGTTTCCTAATATTTAACCTAAATCTCTCCTGGTGCAACTTGAGGCTATTTCCTCTTGTACTATCACTTGTTACTTGGGTGAAGAGACCAACACCCACCTCACTACAACCCCCTTTCAGGTAGTTACAGGTCTCCCCTCAGCCTCCTTTTCTCTAGGCTGAACTACCCTAGTTCCTCAGCTGCCCCTCATAAGATTTGTTCTCTAGACACTTCACCAGCTATGTTGCTTTTCTTTGGACATGCGTCAGCACCTCACTGTCCTGTAGCGAGGGGCCCAAAAGGGAAAACATGGATGTTTATTTCCAAATTGCTTTGTGGAATCTAACCTGAGTCTTAATTGCCCTTCACGATCTCTTGTTGTTACAGCTGACCTGGCATGCTTCCCCAGCTCTTGTGGTTTGTCCAAGCTGGTTTTGGTTTGGTGGTTTGTTGTTTTTCTGGGCTTTTGGTTTTGTTTTTTTTTTGGGGGGGGGGAATAATTTTTGACAAATGGTTTCAGGCTCTTGAAAATGTCAGGCATGTGTTTTCATATTTTAACACAAAGTCTTCTGATTTTAAGTTCAGAACCAAATTAGAAAAAAATTAAAATTAAGTGGACAAGTGGAAGTGAAACATCCCTAGGTTGTTGAAACAATGTATTTGCTCAAATGATCAAACCAAGTGGTCCTTCTGATTTTTAGTTATGAACGCTTTCAAAATCTTGAAAGTGATTTTTATCCAGATATGAGGCTTGAAAACTACAGAACCTCAAAAAATCTCTGAAGGAGAGAAAAACTGTTTCTGTTTGAGTTCTCATTATTTATACCAATACAAAGTGCTTATAAAATATTACCATTCTAATTTTTAGCATTTTACACCTACTTTGCATAGCAATAAGGCAAAACCAGCCTTATAAAGATAAGGATGTGGAACCTGTTTTGTTGAATTGGGACACAAATGATTTCAGAGGAAATAAGGAAGGAAAAAGAAAACTAATGCTCTTACGTATTTTTCAATATTTGATAGTCTTCTGTTTTTATCGGACTGAATAGGAGTCATGTGATTATCTAGTTTCACATGTCTGAATCCTTAACAATCTTATTTAAAAACAAGGAGTAATTCTGGACTGGCAACTAACCCAGAATTTTCCTGACAAATCAAAATTAGCACTATTGAACATTTTAAAGAAAAAAAGTTTATTTACATGTGAAATAGGGAGGGAGGCACATTGCAAGTCTGTCTTCTGGGAGCCTTTTTTGCTACTTATGTATCACTTAGTGAAAATTACTGTTCAGCTCTCAGCAAGGATTAATATTCATTGGCTTCTTCCACTTTGGAATATGCTGTTTGAAGTATCATACCAGATGCAGATACCTTGTAGGAAAACTTGGAAAAATATTCTATTGCAGATGATAATTTTGAATTTCAGGCACTGTATCTTAAAATTCTTGATTTTGATGTCATAGTATAATGATTATGATCTTTTTCACCATCCCTGTGGTAGCTGATTGTGCTGGTAATCACATCACCACTAGTGTGAGTTCAGAAGTGTATACATGCAGCAAAGTTTGGAGCTTCAGGACCCTTTTGAGGCTTTTCTCTACACAAATATCACAAATAAATTGTTGACTAGAAGTTCTAACATCTTCAGATGGTGCCCATTTGAAACATAGTGCTTTCAAATAAGATAGTTCACTTGCCTCACCAGAAAGAGTTCCCATAACAGTGGCAGGGGTGGTGGGTACTTCTTCCCTTTGAGGGCATTCCTTTCTCTATCGCATTCTGGTCAGGGTGCTACGTAACTTTCACTTAGAGGCCTAAACTCAATTTGTTTACCAGTGGGCTAAATGCAGCACTAGGAGAGGACAGGCACCAAACAGCGTTGTCTGTGTATTGTTGGTCTCCAGAGATGGTTTAACAGACAAGATTGGATCTTAACTTGAAGGACAATGTTACCCCATCCTCGCTTTCATGGGTCTTACCCTTCCTGCCCTCTTAAGTTATATTCATAGTGGCCCCTTTTTGCATATTACAGTGTTGCATGAACTCTGAGAAGGCAGTTACCTACCCAGTAAAACATCTGAAGCCATTACATCTGTCTTTAGAAGTAACTTGTCAGCCAGAAGTGAGGAGAAGCCAGTACTCTGTGTCCAGCACCACTAGGCACAGACCTCCCTTAAATGCTCTGCAGATCATCAAGGGTGTCTAGAAGCAAGAAAGTTCCGTAAGGAAGGACAGTAGCGTGATAGGCAAAGCAGTCTGCTCTAGCAATACCTGCTGGCCAAAAGGAGGAAAGATGAGGTTCTACTGAAATTTTAAACAATGAAGTAAGGTGGGAATTGCTCTGCACAACGGCATCTGCATTTAACACTGAGGGTATGTGGTTACACAGCTCCACTGTTGTAAAATTACCCAGATGCTAAGAGCATCAGGTGAGCAGTAGAACCTAAGCATTAGAGCGATCCTGTCAAGTTGCTTCACAGTGCTCCACAAATGAGATAACCTTGCAGAATTCCTTCTTCCATCTGCATGGCAGTGAGCTTCTTCCACGGGAGCTCATTTATAAACATTGGCAATCCTGGTTCTATGGGAACAGAGTTTCATGGGCTTTCAAGAAGACTGTAGCATTCTTTGTGGCTGAAAATGAAATTTGTAGGAGTTGATTTTCCTAAACATGTGCCCAATGTGAGTTCATTTGTGTCTTATAGCAGAAAGGTATTCAAGTACAATGCAGTAAGAGAATTAATCACTTCTGCTGCCCTCTTGATTTTTCACTAAGTGAAGCACAACTGTGCTGAATATGACAGGTAGCATCTGACACAGAACTGGATGTGTAGTGAGCTGCCAATTTTTGCTGAAGTATAACAAAAGGAGTATGTCAGCTTATGGTATGTATCACAGGGCCAGCACTATTTTGTTAAAGACAAGAAGTTGTTGATTTAATTTATCATGGTACTTCAGGTGTGTCTCGGTCTTCCTCCATCCTTGTCATCCTCTCAATTTGCTGACTCTATTTAGTTTCTTCATAAAATTTGAGGAGACTTCTACTTTTGTGTCACTTGGGTACTTAAGAAGACTGTAGGAGTTTTCCTTCTGAATTTTCAGTTCATTGAGCTGCAGATAGATGTTCTTTCTCATCTAAAACTCTTCACTTCCTTACCATTGGAGAAGAAAACACATTTAGGAAATTAGTTTGTGTTTTTCTTCAATTTGTTCTACATACAACTGCTCATCAACAGTACAGCAGCAAGGAATTGGCATACAGCTGCAAGCGTGTGTTCAAATTAAAAGTGTATTCTGTGTTTTTATTCTTGTGTAGCAATTATGAAAGGAAAACATTTTTATCAAGCAACCAAAAGCACATTAACACCAAGGAAAGCTGTTGCCACCTCCTACTTTCTTCATAAGACAGTAAACAAGGAGAGGAGCCACAGCAGGGTCACCCTGGGGAGTACAAGCCACACGTGGTGTGACTCCCTCTCTCTTTTTTAACAGCCAGTCCTGAGTCCTTGGCTGACATCAATGGCCACAGCTCTGGTGTGTCCACTCACCTTCCCTTCTTTTATAAGGGCAGTGAAGTATATGCAATAGCCTCACAAAATACATATCAAATAGTGTTTAAAGAAAAACTCCTCAATTTTTTGCTTATTATAATGTTGAAGTGCAGGAAACCGAATAAAGATGCGAAGTGAAAGCCTGAGATTTCCCACCCAGACTCTGCATTGGTGATGGCTGCCTCTGAATCAGGCCTTAGTTCTGGGGCAGAAAGGATTGATTGTAGCCACCTAATGATAGCTAGAAATTAAAAGTGATTTCTGTGCTTTTGTAAACAGGTTGCAAATGTAAATGCTTTAACTTTTAAAAAAAATTCTGGGGAATGAGGAGATTACTTTCTTACTAAATTTGTATCCTCAGAAAGAGAGAAAAAAATTGGAACCTAAGGAAATTATTTCATTTATTTCTAGGATAAGTTTTCCATTCTGACTCTGTTTCACCTCAATCTCTGAAATTCAAAGGCAATTTTAACTTTTTTCTTTTTTAAAAATATGATGTGCTATGCTTTCAAAAATGTCCACGCTTGGCTTTTGTGCCACATGGTCCCAGAGTCTCTCATAGAAGTGTGCTCTTTATAGATTGAGAGGTGTATTTTTACATTATTATTATTTTTTTAAGAATACTATTAAACCATGAAGTGACTCTCCTCCTGCCATTCTTCCACCCCTAAAAGTGGGGAGCTGGGCATTACAGTATGGAGCAGCCTATTGTGGCTCTGTCACTTATGCAAAGAGGTCACGGATGATGGAGTCTGGAATACAAAAGGTATAGGGCACTCTGCCTTTGCGAGGAGGGGATCAAAACAAATCTCCTTTATCTAATGCAGAACCTATTACTGAATCAAACGTGGGACATGAAGGGTCCAAGTGTGCTTTTAATAATCTGTGTTACAAACAGACTGTAATCTGCACAATTAAGCTTCTTGGAGTTGGCAGGATTTTGTGCAGTTGGCAGTTTTCCCCTTGAATAAAGGTCAAAAAGAGGGGGGTGAATTAACCAATGAATACCTTTTTAAAGGTATTCTGTAATTCCATGGCATGTTAGACATATTTTCTTCATTGTGCTAGTGGCTGTAGGGAAGAGTGACTTTTGTGTCCTGATTTAAAAGTGCGCCTTTTTCAAAAGTGGAGACAGGCAAACAATAAATGAAGGAGAGAAGGGGAATAGGAAACCCTGCCTCTGTCACTGCATAGGTGCGAGCTGGGTCATCAGCATGTGTCAGATCGTAGCACACTGTGGATCAGGCCCAGGGGAGCTCTGCTTGTGTGAGCGTTACCTTAGGGTTGTCCTTAATAGCTATCCCTGACCCTTTTGTAGGTTACCGTGAGTGTTTCTGGACCCCGGGAGGAATGGTGGGGACCTTGCATACTCCTTCCTGGGTGGATGCCTTGCTGTCCCGAATATGATTTCTTCAATACAAACACGTATTCTATTTGTTGCAGGGAGACAGAGTATATGCAGTTCTACTCAAATGGGTGGTGTAGGGTTGCTCTCCCAGTAGGGTAGCCTCTTTGCTTGATTACGATGATGAGAAAGTGTTTCATTTAAAGAGGAAAATGCTTCAATGGTTTTCTCATCTCTTGCCCCTCCTCTTGGCAAGCAAATGCACCGTTGGGGCACTGGGTTTATCGCAGGCCAAAGAGGGAATTCTCTTAGGAGCCTCTTGTTGAAAAGTTGGCAGCACATCACTGAGCAGTTCTAAAGACCTCAGGAAGACCCAGATTTCTGTGAATTTTCCCACCACCAGCCTTGAATGTAGTTGCCTCTCTGGCCTTGCAGACTTTGGGAGAACATCAAGGAATGTGCTTGCAGCCACCGTAGTGTGCTCATCAGCACAGGGGCAGTCTCCTGGGAGAGGAAGGAAAGTTGATTGGAGAAAGAAACCACCCACGTACTAATCTTTTTGTTTCCTGTAGTTATTTTTTCTTCACATTTTCTCCCTCACAAAATACACTTAAGGGAAAGGCATTATTTGCCAGAATCTTTTCTGGGAGAGTGAGCTGGAGAAGCTGTGCTGCTTTTGCTGTACACAGATTCTCAGATCCTTCAGAAGCCTCTGTCCAGCTGTCTCACTCTCTCTGCCACGGTGTGGTGCAGTCAGACTTCCTTCATCTTTTGTGTGTTGCTGCTCCAGTGTAAAATCAGGGGGAAGTAATTTACCTCCATTTACACTTGACCATTTTGGGGCAAATTAATTCTACTTCTACTTACTTCAAGAGTGGCTTGCAGAATTACGGAGTGAGGCGGGTGAGGAGAGGTAGATTTTTTTTTGTGTATGAAAAAAACAGGGTCTGACCGAGGTCTCCTTTTCTCTTTCCACTCCCTGTCCCCCCCTTTTTTTTAATCTTTTCGATTTTTACTTAGTGTTCACTGAATATAATTTCAAATGACAGTTTAACTTACTATTTTAACCAAAACTGTAATAGAAAAATATTTTCCTGCATTGTTAAAATCAACTCAATTCCTGCTCAGCTATGCACACTCTGTAAACAAGAATGTGTATTTGCTGTTGATGTGTAGAATATTTTTTTTTGTTAAATCACAGAGTGGTTTAAGAATTAAGCTAGAAACAAGATGAGGAAAAAACCCTCAGAGCTGTAATCAAACATCCATTCCAACAGCTGAAACATGTTATTACATCTTTCAGCTGATTTATTGTACCCAAAGAGATTTCATAATCATTCTCAGTATTAAAACAAGGGGAATAGAGGCACATTTCAATAACAATGATTGTTGTTTGGAGAATGCCAATCATGTCTAGGAGTGTTATTTACATCAGACAATATGTAGATACTGTGCCTCCAAGCTTGTTCCTGTTTGGTTTTGGTTTTGGCTTACACAAATGAATGTTAAGAAATGTTGACAACGAGGTTCAATAGCTAAATACAATAACCAGGGTCCTGCTGACATCCTTTTGGGAGGAGAGAAATTTTTACCACAAGAAGTAATGCAATCTGATGTAGAGATAGATGTGGCTATAAATATCTGAGCTATCTTTGGTATGAAAGGTAGGAAGAAATTGAATCCATGTACTAATTTTAATTTGTATTCACACATTAGTTATAGCTAATTTGAAAACAATTAAAAGAAAGGAATGAGAAAACCAGATGTGGAGCAGTGGAATGTATTACAGAGAAGCAGGCTTCACTTTGTGTTATTTTCTAACATGCAGTTTTATTTTTGCTGGTGTCTGTCACAAATCCTAAAATACCATTACAGAGTTAGCAGATGGTTCCCAAGTATTCATACCTGATAAAGCCTCCTGGGTGATCAAGCACTGAAAAATCAATATATTTTTCAACTTTCAATGGCTAGCTATTCAGTTTCATTACATCTCGCTATTCCTCCATGGCTACTGTGATATGGACACTTACTTCACCATTGCATTAAGCTCTAATCTCCGGGCCGGCTGATACAGGCAGCTAATGAATAGCTAGAGTACCACCTCAGTATGCTTCACAATTCTTCTGATCTCAGTAGGATGTTTCGAGTACTGTGATCTTGTGTTTAGTAACACACCAGTTCTTCCCCCTCTTTTTTTTCCGCACATGCACAGACACCCCTCCCCAGCTGTCACCTTGCTGAGCTCTGAAAGGAAAATTCAGTAAATACACATTTTAACAGAAATATTTTGCCGTGACATTTGACTCTTCTAAATAAATAATATAAGCAAGTCGCAGTAAGTCAGATCCATTCTCCCTGGGTGACCATATGAATCACATTCTTAAATCTATCATTTTCAATAAAGCCACAACTAGAGATAGGTCTTTAAAATGTCCTGCTTTTGTCTCCAGATTATCTACATCCCCACAAAATAGCTACGCTCTCTGACTGACTGTTAATGCTTTCTTTAAATCATGTTTCTTTCCCCTTCTCCTAACTCAGACTTGTAGTATGGGAAAGTTAACTTGCAGAAAATGACAAAGCATGCGTCGGCTCTTTAATTATTACGAGTACCTGATTATCGGTCTTTGCCATGCATTTTGGTGTTGATCAGGGGCTAGATTTCTAAAATGGGACATCTCTTTATACTACAATTTGTATGTAGAAGTAAGTGCAAGTAAAATACTAGTGAATGCATGAAGTACTTGGATGTCATACGGGCATCCTCAGAAAGTGCAGTATCCTATATATTTGAATTTTCTATTAGTATTAAAGATTTCACTGAATTTTGCTATTACAATTTATTTGAGGGTGGGGTGGGGGTGGTTTATTTTCATTGTTTTTACGTGTCAGGCAAAGTCCAATGACACAGACCAGGCTTATTTTACATGCACCCAGGCACCATGACATCAGTAAGCCTGGGGCATCCAGAAAACCTATTGAGACTGATTAAGGCATATCTTAAATTTCAGACGTAGGTCTTGATTGAATTCAAAGTGCAGGAGGTGAGGACCTGTTTGTTGAAAATGGAAGCATAAATATAAACCATATGAATATTTCCTCTTTGCTGTGTGAAGAGCAAGAGTGAGTTTTTGCATGTGCCATGGCTCTGTATGGGGAGGATTGAGACTAATTGATAGAGCTCCTTCTATCAATACTGTTTGTGCCTGGCAGCTCTCAGGCAGTCAGTGCCATCACTGCCTCACCCTCCAGAGACCCCTTCCTCCCAGAGCCATTAGCACAGCAGCAGGAAGAGGCCAGCTCCGTGCTGTCAAACCGTACACACACCTGAAGAGCCATGGCTTCACTCTGCCAACACAGCACGCTCTTTTGATGGTGTCCTCCGTGATGTCTTGATATAGGTACTTGTTACACGGTATTTCATGTGTTGATACCTGTCCAGTGAAATGCCATAGGCCCAAATTCAGCAGACTGTCTTCCAGCTTCGATCCTTGCGTTCATTGTTGAAAAAGTGGCTTTTACAATTGCTAGGTTGGTGAGAATTCATCACTAAAGTAATTACAAATTTTTGTCTGTCTCCCTTGACTTGGACTACAGGTATTCAGCCTGTGCTGCCTGACCACAGGAACCAAGTAACTTTGGAGAAAAAGACCTGTGTCATCTGCAGGCAGTTTTATTAACATCTGAAGCACACAATTGTGCCATGTAGGACCTGAGTCCATGCTAGAGCCCTTTCATTACACTGCTACGCGGCTGGATTTATGTGGGTGGAAGTCCTAGCTAAAAAAGCTTTTGTACAGTGATTAATTGACCTTAACAAGTTTAAGGATGCTTATTTGCACACAGTTATGAAGTGTTGCAATATGTCACAAATGAGAGCGGCTTCTATTATAAACATAATGGCATAAACAGTGAAAGCTGGTTATATTTCCTTAAAAGTTCATTGCAGGGAAATGGGGAAGCTTGAGATGCTAAACAAATCCAGGCAATAATGGAAATGTAGCATGAAATTACTTCTGTAAACAACAGCCATTCATTATTTGAACATTTTTCATAAGAGAGTAAGCAGATGAGTGTTGATGTTAAAGGGTGTGTGTGGAAGGGGAGGAGGAAGGGGGGAGATTATGAATTTTGAAAGAAATCTTCCAGGGTTATACGGACAGATGTACATCTGTTTAAAAAAAAGAGGCATGTAAAGCACTGATTGATCCCTGAATATTAACAATCGATGCCATTTTCTTCATTAACTTCTGAGTGGAGCACAAAGAAAGGTATATTTGATTTAAGGGGAAGAGAGGGGAGCACTATTTAATGTTGATTTGGTGTAGTGAATAACCCCGGAGAGAAATGTAAATACCAGGCTGCAATAACATGACAGCACACTAATCATATTTACAAACGATATTAAATCTGTCCATTGTGCTTGCCTGGCTGCGGATTGGCCCGACTGTAATTGTCACTGTAACCAGCGCTGGCTTGTGGGAGAATTTAACTGCAGTGATATAAGGTGAGTGCTAGGCTTATTATTACTTTATTATTACCCGGTTTATGTTTATTAAAACAATTTGTCATGCAGAACAGGAATGGGAGAATGGGAACATTAAATCGTGCTGTACTCAACCTGAAGAAATGAGTTACAATAAAATTAATGGCAGGCAGGCCACAGCTGACACTTGTAGCCGTGTGGAGCAGCTACACACTGGTTCGTTTCATTTGCTGATCGTTTCTTGTTAGGGTCACGCCATTAAACTTACATATTGAGAACTACTGAAAATCTAAGGCAATGAAGGTAAAGTTTATGAAGCAAAAGTGGGGTTTTTTTTCTGCTGCTAATGCATTCCTTTCAATTATTACAGAAATCAGGAATGCAGATTGAAAGTTTAAATCATACTGAGTTATTAAAGACGTGTGTTGGAGTGAATGTCCTTCAATTTTACAGAGGCTTAGAGAGCTGAGAAAGAGCTGAGTTTAGGCTAAAGTGAGACCATTCTCTAAAGGCTTTGAGCAAAGAGAACAGCGAGAATAGTGGTCATGAAAGGTCTCATAACAAGTTTAATAAAAGCTGCTTTATTTTCTTTCCCTGGAACTCAAGGGGTCCTTATTTGATATCTTCAAATTTATTTCAGCCCAAATCTTCATTATTTTAAAGTAGAGGCAGGAGGTGATGACCATGGGAATAGCATTGAGCCTCTTGGAATTCAGCAAAGAGGCACAGTGACATAAACCCCTCTCGTGACACAATTACGGAAGAAATTAAAAGTGTCAGGCTCTATGTACTTTAGCTGCATAGAAGAAATCTGGCCTCCTGATGAAACATCTTTGTACATGAAAAAGTAATACCCTGCCCTTGTTTCCCATTATACAACAATGTTAAGGAGTCTTCTGGGGTGATTATTAGGGATTTGGTGAAGCACAATAAATGCTGAAGATTAAATCTGAGCACTAGCAATTAGTACTGGGGGAGGAAGAGTGCCTTTTTTTTTTTTCCTTTTAGAAAAGTATTTATTAATGAAGCTATTAAAAGAAAACCAAACCAACTGCTGAAGTTAGGAAATGTGAACCTTTCATTTCTAGCAGTTTTATACTTGTGTAAGTCCTAGAAAGTCTGCGGGGTTATTCTTGATTTATACCAGTGTGAGCAAGTAGAGGATCAGGCTGTCTCTGTGGGATATTTTTCCCTCATTTTCCTTTTTTAAACTAAGATATTTTTTTAAGTCTTGGAGAAAGCCTTCAAAGGGAGGATTTAGCCACATATTCTCTACCTGTGTCCCCAATCTCAAGGGCTGGACCAAGTGTCCAAGAGCTCAGCATCCAACTGTGGCAACAGAATGCCAAAATGGGAGCTGAACCCTCTGGAAAATCCAGTTTAGTGGAGTGCAGATATTTTAAAAAATCTTCTTTTAGAAAACTCTTTTTTCATTTTGGCTTTCCAGTCAGGGGAATGGCAGATGTTTCTCTGAGAGAAGTAACTTCACATTCAGTCTCATTGATGAAACTACTGCAATCACAAAGGATGCTCCAAACCTCAGAAGAACCTATGGAAAAAAAAAATTTCCCTGTCTTTACTTAGCAATTCCTCACAAGCTGACCACCTCCTTGAAAAAAACAGCCACTTCGCTGAGAGCATCAGATGGTTTCTTGGTGAATATAAAAGGAGACACCAAAGGCCTTGGCTCACAGATTATCTTCCCTGGTGAGGTGTAATGCAGTAAGTGTAATCCACTGCAATGGCAAACACGGTAGACCTGTGTCTTGGAGCCTTAGTGACTTGTTGGGTGCTTCCTATCTGCCTTTTTGACATGGTGCTGCAGTGGCAAATAAAAGAGGAGTGGTTCAGAGAAATAGGAGCATCAATGAGAGAATAATATTTTCTGTGACAGTGGGCTGTGTGGTAGGTAGGCCTCCTCTGAGGGGTGAAGTGAAGATGGGAGTGAGGAGGTATAGATCTGTGAAGGCTTCGATGGTCTAAATAGGGACAGCTGGCTGCTGTAAGTGGTGGATGCAGTGGAAAGAGCAGACAGCAGATACTCATATATTGCTGGCTTCGAGTCCTTTTCTGTGCCCTCTTTTACTTTCATTGAAAAGAAAACAAGTTTTATTAAAACATGTTGACCTGTGAGGCTTACTAAATAGGATTTTAAATGTTACAGCAGAGCTCTGACCCAGTGTTTTTAAAAGCAAGATTTTAACGTAATCTTCCATCTTCATTTGTATTTTTGTAACACTCAGTAAACTTGGGGAGAAAACAGTTAGTCCTTTATCCCCTTATGTGTAAAACTCATGAAGTGTAAGTAACATGTACACTCTTAAGTGTCCTGCTGAACTGCAGTCCTCATTATATGTGCAAACATCCCTTTGACATGAAGGACAAGGATAGAGTATAGAATTTTGAGTCATATTTATCACTTGGATTATTAATAATCATAACATTTGGCATCTTTATAGCACTTTACATTTTCAAAATGCTGCATAAACATTAACTAAATGGTAGTTAAGTGTGCATAAATGATACTCAGAGCCATTACCCTCTACCAAGCTAATGCAGTCACTGTGGGTCTGCACTGAAACATGTGTACTGCTGCTTGTTGGAAAATCTTTACTGCTCATGTGAAGTATCAGCTTTCCTGGAAGAACTAGACTGACCATTTTTCATTTTGTTTCACATGCACCCGAAGGCTTTCGTCCATATTACGGATTAATGGTCTGCAAAATTTCAGTTTATTGGGGAAAAAAAGTTGTTGATTTTACTTACAGCAGCATAAAAACAAATAAAAATAAAGTAGAGGGCTCAGAAACCAAAACACTGTTCTTTTTAAAAATCATGTTTTAGTTTGATTCTTACCATGGCCATCCATTTTATGCTCTGTTTCCTGGCTGTGGGGCCTGCTTCTGCTGCACCACTTGCATTCGGAGGCTGGATGCTCCCAGGGCTGCATGCCTAGGGACCTGTCTGATCCTTCAGAGCCACCTGATGTGCTCCTGCATGCATCAGTACTGCCAAATAAGGTGCTACCTGAAGTCTATTGCATAGGGACTGTGTAGGGTCCTTTTACAACCCATTGTTTTCCAGTGACATGAGACTTCTCATGCATGGCTCTTGAAGAAAATACCTGTACTTGCCTTATGTTTATCCCTCGCCCCCAATTTGTGACATGCTTTTCTGTAGCCACAGTAGCTGATATTGCAGTAGTGCTGTTTTTGTCTTCCTTTAGTGCTTTTCTGCTGTTTCAGTAAAGTCGAGTGGGGTAGATTTTAGAAGCATCTTGTGTCCCTGTCAGTAGCTAAGGCAAGTTGGTACCTGAAAACAATTTACTGTGTACCCCCATCAAAGAAGAACAGAAATCAAGGAAAATGTCAAATAGTAATTTTCATGCTGGATTGCATCAATGTAATCCAGGAGCAAGTGAATAATTCTACTGTCACTTAATTAAAAGTTTTAAGACCTTATGTTTTTGACCTTGTTCTTTAGCTGAACACATAAAAGCAAAATGGCTTGCTACCTTAATCTCACTTCGTGCCATTGCCCTCTGATGAGAGAATCCTCTTGGTACTTCTGATTTGTCATTGAAGTGAAGGGAAGGGCTATGCGCACTACTTGCTCCTATCTTCTGTGGTGAGTCTACCTTGACAAAGTTTCTCTTGCTATCTTTAGTCTTCTCCCTAGAGCATCTAGCACATCAGGACAAGAGGGATCTCAGCCCCACAGCTTCATTTGGACCTGTTAACTGTAACTACTGATGTCGTTTACAAGGATAAACCCTTAAAGCCAGGCCAAGGTAGACAAAGAAAGAACACTGGGGTAATTCCCTTTGGACAGCAGAGATTGGTGTTCAAGTTATTGAAAATCTGTGTAACTCATTTTCTCTTTTGTCATATTTAAAAAATCCATGAAGTTTGGCTGAGTGCAAACAGTAAGCTTTTATAGTTGCTGACCTTCTTCATAAATGTGTAATCTTCTGGGACCATCAGAAAAGCTTTGGTACAACAAATTAAAAGTCTCTAAACTTTCCTGTGTCTCCTTGGACATTTTGTAGACCTGCAAATATCAAGCTGTGATCAATATAATGCTGCTCTAATACTTCAGAGCAAACTGGCAGCTCCCGAGCCAGGGAGCATGGCGCAGCTGTCTCATGGCTAGGCACGATTCCTGCTGTGGTCACAGAGGAGTTGTGCCCCTCACCTGGTGCGGGGATAGGCACGCACAAGAGAACCTGAATTGCAAACTGCAGGGCTAGTTGGATACAGCTACGTGCACTAGTTTTTTCTGTCTCATCATCAAATCCTGCATTTAGATAAAAGTGTCTGTAAGCAGTGCATCAAGTCCGTGCTGTTCTGCAGGTCACTGTGTTTTGTGATCTCGTTTTTCCTTCACTCATGTCTGCATGTAAACATTTCCCTACCACGTCATTCTTATTGTAGCCAACGGGGTGACTTTCCTCTCTCCTCATTTTAGTTTTACTGTAGTAAGCTACTTTAACAGTACTCTCTTAGATCTTTTATTTTATCTCTGAGAGAACTGCGTTATTTTAGTTTGTGGTGGGGCACATAGTATTCAATTGCAGAGCATTTTCTCTTTCATACCTTGTCAATGAAACAACTTTGTCAGTTCAACGGCTTCAGCGAGGAAAATTCAGCATGGGCCGGAGAGGTTAAGAATTATGATTGTGTTTTTTGTCTTATCACAAAGGAGTAAACATTTGCATTCTCTCCCCAACTTAGTGACTATTATACCCGAGTCAAAAAATGCCTGTCACCCACTGGCAAAGAGCAGCTCAGGGTGGGCTGGGTGAAGGCTTAGCATTCACTACCACCATCCAGCTCCTCTGTCATCATTCAAGCCATCACCGCTTCCTGGTGAGCTGGGAAATGGATTCCTGCAGTCACTCATGCAAAATGGATGTAGACAGTAAGTCAGGTGGGCAGTGTTGCTGACTGGGTGCCCAGCTATGCTATGTAGCACCTAAAGGTGCAGCAAGCAGACACAGACCGTTGAGTCTGATCATGTTTTAGCTGTGGCGACAGCTTGTGCAAACTGTACCCTCGTGCTGCTGTGACCTCCAGCTCCTGGTGAAGGAACCAGAGTCTTCTGACCTTTGAGCACTCACTTGAGATGAGGTGGCAACCTGGTGCCTGCTCATTTATGGGGCCAAATGTCCCAATCCTTTGCTGAGATGCTGGAAAAAAAGGAAGGAAGGTTTGCCTGCAAAAAAATTTACTTAACTTCTAGTCCATTTCTAATGGTTGCTTATTTTTATAATAAGGAGTGCTCTTTTCTCTAACATAACATTTCTTGTTCCATAGCCAATTTACATACATTAAAGCTTGCCACTGACCTAATGGCCTTGGGATCAGGCCCATAGTCTCCTTATCTTCTTCCATATTACTGGCACACCTTTACCTCAGGTCTTGATTTCTGTGGAGCTCTTTAGGTCAAGCTCTATCTCATTGATGTGCTCGGGCTTAAATTGATTCAGAGAGAAACTGACTGTTCTTCTAAAGAAGTGGTCATTTTTCTTAAGTGGCTTCTATTTTTAGATAAAACTCCTTGAGGCAGCAGGCAGCATTGGTGCCTGGCTGGCAGGAGTTACAGTGTGCTTTGTGACAAACCCTTTTGGGGCACACCACATGGGCAGCTGGAATCATAGCTGAGGATACCCCACCACTTCCATCAGCAGGTTGGTAACAGGAAAAATGAGGGTTTTGTTCTACTAATGAAGAAAGAAATAATAGGGTTCAAACTTGATTTAAGTTTTCAGCTGGGTAAGTGCTAAATAATGTTGCCTGTCTTCCTGAAAAGCTTTTAAAGTGCTTATCTTTTTTTCCAGTGGAGACTTCGTTGCTTGAATGACAAATTTAGGATGGTTGTCTTAAACACTCTGAGTGTAATTAAAAGATTGGTTTAACTGTTTGGGCAAACTTCTTTGGCATCTTTTGAGGAGCTGGCATGCCCAGTTTCTGGAATCCCAAGCAGGCCCCCTGCCAGGTGAGAGCTCAACAGGAAAACCACTGCAATTCATTTCTTCCCTTCTGCTCTTTTCTGGCTTGCACTTTTTTCCTGTAAGCGTTGCTGGGTGTGGAAGCATTCAGTTGAATGGAAAGGGAGTAATCTCTCTTACAAAAAAAATTTTTACAGTGAAAAATATAGACCTAATTCTCCTTGTGCAAATCCTGCACTATGGAGCAGTTGTAGAGGCAGTGGCCGGTGCAGAGCCTTGAGACACACACGCAGCTAGAGTTAGCGAGTGCACACAGGGTTTGGGGAGGCACTGGCTTGTGAAGCTGCAGGCTCAAGGTGGGTTTTGTGAGAGGTGGCTTGTGACCTGGGCATTGCTGTCAGATGCCCTTGCCCCTGTGGTAGAGGGTGAGTGTGACTTTTGGTTCTCAAAGGTCAATGCATTAAAATTGAGAAACTCTGGAACTCATTGCTTGTGGCAAAGTTATAATTTGCTTTGATTTTTCTCAAAGCTAATGGTTTCTCTGAGGTTAGGGACTATAGAACACCTATAATTGACAATTATGTTTATGAAATGCAATATCTTTTTCTTTGGCCAAAACCCAGTGGACACTACTGGGGGCTAAGGAGTAGCAACCACTCAAGCCAATTCTTCCTTAACTGTCCACAGCAGCATTTCATGTAAGCTCCTCCAGAATATTTGCTACTGGCCATTGGCAGAGAAAAGATACCTACCTGTACTCTGAGCATCACCCCCTTTGTTTTTTAATTGCTTATTAAATTAGCCTGTATAATGAAGCATCAAAGGAAAAAATAGTAGAGTGAACAGCAATACTGGTGACAGATTTGTCAGTAGCTGATGTTCTTGTGAGATGGAGTCATAGCTCAAAGTCCCTGTACGATACCAATGCGATTAGGCTGTTTTGTTGGGCAGTGCCATCACTTGATTATTCTATGAGAAATTTCAGAAAATACAGTTGCTTTATGAGCCAAACTTCTATGATGATAAATTTCCAAAAGCAAAAATGTGAATTTAAATTATTCGTATTCATGTGAGCATAGTAGAGATTTTTGGAATTGCTGCAGCAAGTTATGGGTGATGCATGAAATGAAAAAATCCCTGCCCAGTGCACAAGGAATACAAAAAGGGTTCTGCAGCCAGCACTGTGCTGTACTGTGCTATGGGATGTGTGCTCTCTGGGGAGAGGTGTTTGTGTTTTTGAAAAGCACCCAGCCATCAGCCTATGCACAAAAGTAAACAAAGGACACTATGAGAGAAAACAAACAGAAATACCCCCACCACCGCCACCCAGGAGCACCTACAGCCTAAGGCCAGTGCAGTTTCCTGCAGCTGGCTTTCCAGCACCCCAGAGCTGTGTGAGTCCTGCATGTGTGGGGCAAGGTTCTCCTCGCCTGCAGGGTACCTGGAACAGATTTTCAGCTGCTGTAAAGATCCACTGAAGACAGTTTGAGCTGCTCATACATATCTTTGTGGTGCAAAAAGAAATAGGGCCAACCTCTGCTGAGTCTCATGTATCCTTCCCAGTACAAACAGAAAAAAGTCTATCTGGGGTAACTTGATCACATCCACAGTGCCCTGTGTGTGATACTATTGCATTCACCTCTAGTCTGAAGCTGATTGTGTAAAACAGTGGGCATCCAGGAAGAAAACTGTCTGAAAAAATACCTGCAGGGTTTTTTTTTTCTAAATACAAGTCTAGCATGAGGATCTGCCCAGTCTTCTACTCTGCAGGAAAATAGAATGTTTTTCTGGGACTGCAATCAGCATTACTCTATTCCAGATCTGAATCTTTTACTTCTCCAGTCACTTAAGTGACTGTACTCTCAAATAGATTTTATCTGCAAACACTAAGATCTGACTTCCATCTTCCTGGAAAGTTCAGATTTAACATCTTTTCTAATTGTTTAATGAAATGTTATGCATGTGAATGCATTTTTGGCTGAATACCAGTATGTATGATATATCCTCAAGTAATTCTAATTTGTTAAACATCTTGTGAAGTTCTTTAATATGTACTACATTGGGTTTATTCGACAAATTTTACACCATTTTAAGACATCTGTATTTTCTGTTTCAGACAGACCTTATATGGGCCTTTCCATCCCACAACTTCATGTCTTACTTGTGTTGTATAGGGACAGCTGGACTAGATGGTTTTTGTAGGTCCCAGCTGGAACTGTTCTGTGTTATTCTGTATTAGTGTGTGGCCACCATGACATCAAATAACACTTACGTTTTGCTTCTAGTGCTGGGTACTTGGTACAAATGATGTGCATGTTTGCTCTGTGTTCCAGGACTTAAATGTCTGTTTTCAGAATGTGCTAATTTGCTTCTAATCTTGCAATACATTTGTTGAAATCCTCCTGCTGTGTAAACAGATTAAGATATCTGACAAAAATCTCTGTTATATCATAACCTTTGCCTTCACTATACCTTTGATTTCCATTATTTTGTTTATTAGGATACTTTTCAGTTTTATTCTCCCCTCATATATTGTCCCTAGGATGACTCATTTAGTGAAGGCTCACTGCTGCTGCCTTATCACTTGTACCCCTTTGCTGAACATGGGCATGGGAGTGGTTCTACACTGCAAACAAACCTGATCTTTTCTCATGGAAGAACAAAAAGGTTAAACAGACTTCGTTTGTGTTTTGATGGGCATTAATGGAGATACTACCCTTAGCTTTCAAACCCAGAGTCCAGGTTTCTGCAGATTGTGAGCTAGATGACTACCACTGAGATTGTAAAGCATACTAAAACACGGTAAGAGTTAGAAGCCTGAGAGCGTAGAGTTGGGCTTCAGTCTATGAGCAGTGAGCAGTAGCAAGCAGCTACCTATTTATAATACACATTTATAATCAACTGTGCCTCATTCTCATACTGCATGGTATGTTTTCTTTTAGGAAAACCAGATTTTACTAATTCTGCAAATATCCAGACATATTCCCGCAACTTTGCTTTGAGCTGTCTTGTATGTTACAGTGTTCTGTCAGTCTTAGCCCATCGGCTCAAGCTTCCAATCTCTGTTGAGCAAGTGCATTTCTCTGCTTAACAGTGTCATCTGGAAATTGATTTTATAGCCTTTCTGGCACAGCATGTAGTACTGTGGTCATAGTAGGCCCTATAAAAGGTCTCTGAAGCTGCTGCAACAAGGGCGCCAGAGCTTTAGGTCAAAAGCAGCATCCCATCCCTGTTGCACTGGGATCTCCAAGTCTGCCTGCTTTAGACTAATTTTGCCTGTTTACTGAAGACCCATAGCTTATGCTTTTTCTGTTGGCATTTTGGGATGATGTTTTCTAGCAGTGTCAGTTCCCTCATGCGTTTCCTTGGGAGGCAGCCTGCTGGGTATGGGTGTATCATGGAGAGAGAGACTTGCTTGTGATCATTAGGGCTGGAAGTACTGGGGAAGATGTTGCACTCACCTGAGCTCATCCTTATGAGCTGGTGGTGCTGAACACCTGTCTCTGGTGTCTGCAGAACGGGCTCAGGCAGTGCTATGCAACACCTGTGTACCAATCAGTTCAGCTCAGCTCCAGTGCGGAGACTTCTGCAGTTGCTCCGTGTGCGTAGCAGCAGGCACCAACTGATGACAACCTCCACAATTCCTGTGTTGTGGCCAGGTCCTACCAGATGTGACGTGTTCAACTGAGTACATTTGCTTCACATTTGCTGATGGTCTGTCATGCTAGTGTTGGTCATGTGGCGTCAGACAGGGCTTTACTATGTGGCACAGTCAGTGTGTGCTGGTTCTGTGGCTGCTATAGCTTGTCACGTGGGAGCCTTCCTTCACATACCTATAAAAGCTGTCTTTCCTCTCCTTAGCACTTTATACAATGTGTGCCCAGCACTAATGCTGGCACAGCAGCCACACCAGAGCAACATCGGTACCTCCTGCCACAGTACACATAGCGGTGCTAGTGGAGTGCTAGTTATGTCAGTTCCTCCGATAAACGTGTCCCTATAATCACTAGCATCTGCACCCTGTAACTGCTTCCTTAAACAGCTATGCCCTGAACCTATTTTGCACCCACTTTGTGTAGGAGTGAATCACCTGTACCTGTGCCCACCGCATGTGTCTCAGTGCAGTTTGCACTGGCTGTGTTCTTAGAGCACTCAGCTCTTGAGGATTAGTTAGGAGAGCAGCCATCTCATAGCAGTTCATTTTTATAGGCTTATGAAAATTCAAGCCATGAAACAGTTAATTAGAAACTCTCCAATTACCAACTGAATTTATTTTGCAAAAAGTTACATTTGTTCTTCTCAGAGAGGAAAAAAAAAAAAGCAATTCAAATAATTTTGAAGTTCCATTCCTTCATTCATTAGACGACTTAGCTTGCAAAATCCTAATTAAAAAGAACATTTTCTGTTAATGAAAATGTTCTAATTTTTTACCTTATTAAGTTAGTTACATTTTTTTCCAGAGCATTCAGCAAGAAGAGGTCTCCTTAACGGCTTTGTTCATGTTTATATTCTTTGATTGCAAAATTTGTGAGACAAAAGAGAGCTAAACTCATTCTGTGGTGCCCTCCAGTTAACTGTTCAGTTGAAAAATGACCTTCATAACTAAGTCCCTTGCTTTTTCATTGATATCAAGGAGTTACAACTCTAACCTACAGTTGAGGAGGTGGCTTCAGTCTGGTAAACCATCAGAAATTGCATGAGCACCCCGTGGAGTGTAGATATTTATAGATACCTAAGAGAAGTACAGATAACTGAATAATTTGAATCTGAATTCTGAAACAGCCTACGGCTTTTCTGCTGGCTTTCAAGTCCGGCATCCTCTTCCATGACATTTAGTCATTAAAAGCTGAAGTTTATTTCAGTACCTAATAATTCTACATCAGACACAATAATATTACAAGCCACAGATCACAGGAGGTGCGCATAGGTTCCTACTATGGTACAACACTGAGAAAGACAGCACTTTTTGGATGTCTTCAAAATAGCTGTACTATATATGAGGTTATGTTAACTGTGAAACACATTCATTTATGCAGTCTTAAGATTCAATGAAGAACTCTGCTCGTGTAAGTCAGGGTGGCCATAAGTCAGTTGTGCTGAGCTGAGATATGCTCACAGAGAACCCAACTGTTAAGGAATTTTTGTACCTTTGGTTTTGTTGCCTTCATTTTGCTACTAACCTAGCTCTGGTGGGCTGGATTTTAACATTCAGAATCCCTCCATAGGCAGAAATTACTATAAAAATCTTTACATTCTTTCAGAAATACAGATCAGGGATGTAAAAATATTTTGGACTTGCTCCAAGCACTGGAGAAATATTTATTAAAGTATTAGGGAATCATAGAAGCACATAGATTGGAAGGGACCTCCAAAGGTCATACAGTCCCACCTCCTACTCTGAGCGTCTGTTGAGAGCAGGTTGCTCAGAGCCCTATCTGGTGGGTTTTCACTGTCTCCAAGGATGGAGACTCCCCAGACTGTCTGTGCAACCTGCTCCTGTATTTTCCTCCCTTACAGTGAAAAAGCTTTTCCTATAATATCCAACAGGATTTTCCCAAGTTGTAACTTGTGTCCATAGCCTCTTGTCTCATCCCTGTGCACCTCCAAGAAGAGTCTGACTCTGTTTCTTTGCATCTTCTTACTAGGTTGTAGTGGTCATCACTCTCTCACTTTCTCTTCTTTGGACTGAACAAACCCAGTTGCTTCAGCTGCTCTGCATGTTACGTTATCCCAGCTCACTCATCATATTTGGTGGCCTCTGCTGTACTTGCTTCAGTGTGTCAGTGTCTTTATTTTCTGTTCAGGGGAACAAAGAACTGGACACTACATTCCAGATACAGTTTTATCAGCACTGAATGAGGGAGGAGTCACCACCTCCTTTGTCCCGCTGGCTATGCCCCTGGCAAGTGCAGCCCAGAGTGTGGCTGGCTGCCCTGGCTGTAAATGCAGCCCTGTGTGCAACTGGCCACCTTGGCTGCAAGGGACACGGCTCGTGCTGCTTTCTGTCCTGTTGCCCTCCCAGCCTGTCCAGGTATGTGGGCTTGCTCCATCCCAGCTGCAGAAATACCTGGGGTTTTGCTGTTGTTTCTAGTAACGTTGTACCCTCTACTTTGAACTAATTAAGAGCTATTGTACAATGTGCTTATACTGAGGAGAGGTGAAAAGCCACCCTTTGTGTTATTGCCGAGGATTTGTTAATATTTAAAAGTGATCATCTTTCTGCAACACTTTCTGCTTATTTGGTTTTTTTCCTGATACTTCAGTGGTCAGCTTTCACCCACACAAGTGCTTGTAAAAAACCAAGCACTGAGCTGGCATGCTGGAATTTTCAAACAGGACACGCAGATCAAACTGTAGGTCAGAGCAGTATTACCTTGCGTGTGCAGCTGCTCACAGCTAGCATTCCCAGAACAAACTTCAGATACAAAGTGTCAGGAAAGCACTGAAGACTCCTTACCATCAACCTATACAGGGAAAGAATTACACTGTAAAATTGAGACTCATTTAAAGTAACGATCAAATCTAAGGAAATGGCAATCTGTATGCAGACACTCCACAAGCCGAAAAAGAAGCTAAATTCTTCGGGTGAATTATTTGCTGCCAATTATTCTCTCCCCTCTAATATTCAGTTTTAAATATTTAGTTAGATCCGCTTTCAACCTAGAATTTCAGTTTTCATTTAACATCGTGAGGGACTATATATACATATATATATACACATATATATGAGACGTTATTTTCATTACATCTCCTTTGAATACACTTAAATAGTAATGTGAATTGCCTGTCTCCATTTTTGGTAGATTTTTGGACAAGGTGTAAGCCTTTTCTCAGTGGATTTTGGTAGTTGTCTGAGTACCTCTTTGATCTGAAAGTGACCCTGCCGTGTTGAAATGTGGACTTGGCTAACTTCATGGCAGGACTCTTGGAGAATTACAAGATGGCTGTAAAGATGCACTAACCCTTTTCAGGACCTAAATTAAGCTTTAAATCAAAGCTAACTAGAATGCCACCAAAGCTTTTCCATTAAGACTGGCTTACACACCCTTGCACTGTGATGCACAGAAAACATCATAAATTTTGGACCTGGGCTGAAACCCCGAAGCTCTGTCTTTACTTTCAAAGTTCATGAAATGCTTCTTCACTACCAGCGAGCAACCCAGTATTTGTGTGAATTGTTTTTTGAGTGTGAAGGCTGCTGCTGACCTAGAAGGCAGTTGGCGCTGGACAATTATCACCAGAAACTGAATCTCAGCTCTAGTCTGTCATTTTAGTTATCAATGTTCAAGGAGTGCTGTGCCACCATTTTAAGGCAGAAAAGATACAAGCAAGCAAGGGGTCACTTTGTTAGAATAAGCCCTTCTTTGTAATCGATGCATATGGAGTACTTCACCTTGAGGACAGGCCATCACTACCTACTGCTTTATATAACATGTTGTACTTAAAAGCAAGGATTTTTGTGGTTTGTAAACCCACACACATAGAAAAAAACTAAGATGAGGTTTGGGGTTTTTTTAGTCTGTTGTATTCCTCACTGAAGGTAGTGGTGGGGAGCTACACAAGCAGCAAAGTATGATATATCTCTCTCCTGAAAGTAAGATTTTCATAGTCATAAATAAGCTCTTGAGAAGAGTATGAGAAGAAACTTTACAGCTATTAGCAGCCTGGGGTAGTATCTGCACATGAACTTTGGCACCAGATCATAGTGGCTCTTCAGAATGAAACTGCACAAGGAGCCGAGAAAAGTCTGAGCTGGTGTTCACAGAGGAAGAGAGGGGGACTCAGCCAAACTCCATAGCAAGACAGGGGTGGATAGGGCAGTTCTCCTGAGCTCTCAGAGGACAAGCAGGCCTGACTCATTTGGGAAGATGCTTATCAATAACTGCTCAGGCCGAGCTTTGATGCAGAATTTCCTGGAGCTCCATGCGTTCCTGTTCAGAAATACAGGTGCTATAACATCATTGTGAAATACCGTGATGAAATAGTCCATCATACTGCCAATGTTTGTCTTTAAAGCTAGTGCAGGAGAAGAAAGAATTGCTAACGCTCCAAGGAACAGCTTGTCAGCTTGAGGGCCTCATGTGTGCCAGCTGGATTCAAGTTCAAGTCTGGATTTGATCCACTAATGAAACATCATCCTCCAAAAACTACTGGCTGAAGGTGGCAGACCTCTGGAGACCTAGAGAGTTGACTGGAAAGTTGACTCTCTCTTAACCATATGCTCATGTGTATGTCAGTTATGAAAATTAGTCAGATTTTCAAGTTTTCAATTTAAAAAAATCCTTAGGAAAAGCACTGGCAAAATAGCTGCAATTTTACCTCCCCATTGCCATCCCCTTAGTGAAATGAAAACAGTTCTGTTGATTTGAACAGGCTCTAGGATTGTAATCCTGTCTTGGCTTTGCCAAGGCAAACATTTTGTGCCTCCCCCCCCCCCCGTGGCTCTTGCATTTAGTGAATGTTTAAGAGTGGAAGAATGTGACATTTTAATAAAAAAGCTGATGGAATCTATGAATTTTCTGAAAAGTCCGGGGTCAGTTCCTATGTGATGACAGTTCTGGGCTGAAGCAGGCATAATACTTTTGCCTTCCAGCTGGAGGAAAGAACGATTTCCATCGAAGAGACATATTTCAAAATCCATTATTGGGTCGCTAACATAATACAGAAGTGTGTCTCAGCAAGCTGGTTTCTGAGCTAGGGAATAGTGGAGGAGTTTTCCCCTTGAACCCACAAGGCAGTGAAAGTGTGCATTAGGTAGCCTCCGGAAGATCCCTTGTACAGCTGACTTGCAAATGGATCCCCCCTTTCCACCCCCAGTTCTCCACTGTTTGCTCATATAAATATTTAAATAACTATTTTTCAGAGCTCTGGGAAAGCTATGTGAGTTGCCTCTATCAGAACCTGTTCTATTAGCTGAGTAACTTTCTACCATTATAGCAGCTTTTCACCACTTTCTATTTCATTAGCATTCATTTTCTTTAGACATATGACACACTACCCACTGGAAACACAGGCAGCTGGGAACATAAAGCCAAAAGCTGAGGTTTGCTTCAGTGCTTGCCAGCCCACAGAATTATACTACCTAACCTAGCTTTACCTAAATCATAGAAAAGTGACAAACCTTTTGATGCATGTAAAAAACCCCCCTGAAACAGAGTTAAACTGCAAGCTTGGCTGATGCAAACTGACATAAAGCATCACAATTGTGCACATCAGAGACAGATTTTTCTCCAACTCTGGTTTACTTGCATTTTTGCAGGGTGCACTACTGATTTGCTAAATGTACTGCTTGTAAAAAGATTTGGGTCTGGAGCTCAAACTTGGATCTCCATGAGTAATTGACGAGCTGACGGTATTATTCTCACAGGTGGAAATGGGTAATGCAAATTTTAGAAGCAGCACATCTGTTCTTCCAGCTAATTGGGTATGAGTTCTACAGGAACGACCACATTAGAAACCTCAGTGTCATAACTGGAGGGACACAAGGCTATAGCACTGTGGATGCCAATGTCAAAGGATTTAAAAATCTGTGCTGCATTTTCACACATACCTGGCTGATACTGGCTTTTGCTCACAGAAAGTGTGTTACAAGATCCTGGCACCAAAAAGCTTGCCAGCTGAAGGACTGTGGTGGAAGACAGGTCTGGTCAGGAGAACTGTAAAAAGAAACGTTTGGCATGTTTTTGGTGGAAAGTGGTCCTAGCAAGAGCGAGATACGTTCATATAGCCAAGTATCTCCAGTGGCTGTTGCATCCCTGGGTGCAAGATGTCCCTGTGAAAGGAAGTGGAGACTGATTGAGTCATTAGTTGAATTTCGAGAGCAAATCACATGGTTTACTTTTGTTCATAATATTCACCAAAAACATTAGCAGTTTGAGGTCTCATTGTGTTCATGTTTTGTTACTTAGGTAGACAGCACAGTGACTGACCCCAAATCGCTATTAGTAAGGTTTAGATTTAGGCCTGCTGGTTAGATGGGTGGAATGTCCTGTCCCTGAAACCCTGCCGCTCCCTTAGTAGAGATATATGGACATCCCTTGTGGTCAGTTGTCAGCGCTTTTGGTTTTCTTTCTCAAAAACCCAGATGGGAAACAAAAGTAAAAGTTGGGCAGTTTCACTTTCACTTTCAGCTTAACTCTTCTGTTTTGTGACATGATACAGGCTGTCGAGAGGGTTAGATTTGTCACCTGGACATTCCTTCTCATATAGGGTTGGAAATTGTGTGGCCTGACCATAATAAACACTTCAGAAACCCTCTGACAGGTCTGTCTTAGGGTGGCTTGGTTTTTCACATCTTGACCTGATGAAGTACAGGGAAATTCAAAGTGTGTTGCCCGTTACCAGCTCCTTAGGGCAACCACCCAGCCATCACACCCTGTGTCTGAAACAAGCCTACACAAAGTTATTAATCCAAAAGCTGGCACTTCAGGCACTTTGTCAGTAGTTTAATACACCCAGAGTGATGGTCCTGTAATTTTTGTAGCATATGCTATTTTTTATAGCATAAATTTCTTTTAATTATAGCCTGTTTTAATTACCTAACAAATTTTATATCTAGTCTTCAGAACTTCATACATAACATATTCACAAACACACACAAAGAACTTTATGATGGTACATTTCTAGTTTTTAATTTTCTATTTGTTTGCATGTTCTTTTGTTCATGGTTTTATTGTTGTCCTGTATGACCCATTTGGATAATTTATTCCAGTTCACAAAGGAAGTGGTGGCTCCTAGGAGAAACTCTTCTGTGCTCCATAGGAGGATGCTACCTCTTTTATCCAGCTTCACCCGTGGGTGCCCAGCACCCCTTGCAGAGAGCTCTGAGCTTGCTAAAACCCTGTGACTACTAATGGATGTTAGCTGGTGCAATACTCGGCTTTCTGGTGGAAATCTGAGCCCATTTCCTGTTTAGTTTTGCATGGTCTGCTGGAGGAAGAAGTATCCCTGGGTTCTTTTTGTCTTAATTGCATCCCATCAGCAGGCCAGCATTTTCCTCTGCAGACGCTCAAGCTGTCATTTATTGCATGCAAATGTGTCAGTATCTTGTTTCAGGTAAGCAGTCTTAGACCCAATGAATTGAACTTAATTGGCATTAGAACATCTTATTCAGGAGACTACATCAGATGCTTAAATCTGTTGCTATTCAGAAAAGAAGAGGTGCTTTAGCAAGTGATAAAATGAAGTGTGTGCTCCTATAACAAGAAACTTTCCTGAGGTGGTCTTGACATATTATCTTTTCATGTGTTATTGTACCCTTGTGTCAAACCTTGAATTTTGCAAACAGTGTTATATCATTTTCAGGATAAGAAGATGACTTTTTAATCTCTTCTTAATTCTGTATCTGGAAAATGGCTTTATTAACCTCTAGTTACTAAGCAATAATATATGTGATGTGCTCTGTGGTCCTGCCTACTATGTCTTGCTCCCCTGAAAAAGCATAACAACCTCTGAAGGAACTCAATGTGCTAGACAGGCTGATAGAAAACTGGTTTTAGCTATTAATCTAATAGTTTTCAGACACCTGTATTTAAATCACCATTTATGCTGTGGTCCTCATAAGGCAGTTCAGACATAACATGCAATATTCAAAAAACACCGATACTTTTATTGAACTTTACATCTGCAGAGAATACCCCCATCCAGAGAGATGTCTTTCTCCTGAGTCCTAAGCAATGCAGTGAAATCTCAAACACTGCAGCCATTAAAATCTACAGAATGTGATCGTATAGGAAGAGAGTCAAGTACAAGCTACAAGAAGCTGTGGAAGGGTGATGTCCTGTTACCTAATGACTGTGACATTCCCATTACTGGGTAACTAAAATGGCAGAGAAATTCAATGGCAATATGATCAAAGTAATGCCTACTGGAAGATAAGAGCCCTGATGATATATACACAACACACTATGTAAAATTAAGCAAGGGCGAATGAGTTTTTACAACTCAAAAGAAATAGTGTGGAGTCACAGTGATTAGCTCTCTCAAAATAGCTACTTATTGCTCAGCGGCAGCTGGGAGAGCAAGGAGAATTTTACAAATTATTAAGCAAAGAGTAGTAAACAGAAAAGAAAATATTTATTCCACTGTGTGGAATTGGTGACATAACCATGTATCAGGAGCTCTCTGAAGTAGTTTTCATCACTTATCTCAAAGAGATGCAAGCAGAAGTCTGGAATGCATGCAGCCCTGCATGCTGCCTCTTCCTTGTTTCACCCAGGCCCCTCCGGACACGTTATTGGCAAATGGCTGCCCAACTTGTCTGCAAATAGTGGAGAGCTCCACTGCTTTGAAGTCACGTGAGATGCCTGCAGTCAGCAGCTCAACAGCAACCTGCTTCAGTGTGTGGGTATCATTGGGCTTCTGTGCGAAGACAAACTTTCACCTTCCACAAGCTTCCTTGGAGTCTCCCACTGGGCTGGACTTCTGCCACTGGGGATGGCAGCAACTCCCCTACCTGCAAGAATTCAGTGGGAAATGGAGAGGCACAGCCTCACACAGAAGGCCAGTCACTCCCAGGGAGACAGCGCCAATGCCCATGGATGCTGCAGAGAGAGCAGCTGACCTCCGGTCCCTGGTGGACAATGCTCACTTCTGTGTAGGGCTGAGGCTCCACCGTGCTCAGGGAGCCGTACCCTCATCTGTTTTCCTAGCCCTCCATTTTGAGCTGTAATGGAGATAGAACAGAAAAGGCTGCAAGGTTGTTTAAAGGTACTTGGTCTGGATACGAGATCTGGCTCAGGAAGGTGTTTAAATTTTTAGTTTTGAGAAGAGTGGATGGCGTAACACAATTCTTATATTCTTTCCTAAGAGCTGGCCACTATGAAAGAGGAGATACTGTGTTAATTGGATTTGCTGTTTGATCTAGCATGGCAGTTCTTCTGCCATCAGCCACAAAGGAGAAATTGGTTTCTTAGATTTCCAGTGCATGTTTATACAGCCTGTTGACACTTTCTTCATCATCTGCTGTCTCATGATTTTGTTTCAAAAGAAGGGTGGGTATGTGGTTACAGATACACAGGAATCTGTGCATCTGGGATCTCTCAGAAGGTTTGTGATTCCATGAGGCGGTATGTGGCTTTCGTTCAGTCACCTGTTTCTCTACCCAGTTCCCTAGTAAATTGATGGGAGTCTTTTCTGTGATATGAAAAAGCCTAGTACTTCAGCCTGCTTCAAAACAGTGGGAGTTTTTCCATCCATCTCGAATGGATTATGCCTGCAACCCCAAATTGGGGAATGGTAGCTCTTAAACTCTTTGTGGTGATGTTGTGAGGCTTAATTAATTGAATGGAATTAATGGAAAGAAATTTAAATGGAAGGGGAGATGTAAGTGACTATTACAATGGTATGGAAAAATCTTCTAGTTAACATTGGACTAAAGGGGTCTGAAATGTATTCATGCTCCTGAAAAAAGCTGAAGGGTTAAAATGACCTAATTTGACATCAACTAATACACTCCAATATGCATTAAAGCAGGTAGATTATTTTTTAAACAGTACTATCCTGCAAAGTGATGCACTTGTGCTCTATGATAGACTGGTTAAAGCAGTAAGTATCATTGTTAAAATTAGTATCTTTAACAGCTAATTTCTATTAAAATGAAGCACTTAGGCACCAGAAAAGACAGTTTTAAACTGTTAGATCCCTAAATTATTTTTGTACAATCAAAATGAGACTCTTAGGGATTAGGTGGCACAATGGGTTAACACATTACTCTTCTGGATGGAAGATTTACGGTCGTATCTTGCTTAAAAATACAAGTGAGCTGAGACTGCTGTTCTTCAGGTGATCCAGCATATGTGTTTCTAAAATGTATTTTAATACAATTGACTGTAATTTGCAAGGGAGGTAGATGAGGACTTTATCTGCTACTACCACACTTTGAGTAGGGGTAGGTTAGGACTTGGGTTCACAATTTAGATTGTTCACTTGGTGAGCTTACAAAGGGATAAACCATCCCTTTTTATAGCTACATTTTCTTCCAGAAAGATATGTCACATTATCTGGTGACAGCAACAGCAGGAATCATAAAGGCAAGTGAGAATAAGCAGGAATCACTCAGCAAGTGAGAATAAGGCTTTTCAAGGTGAGCGTGATCACGTCATCAAAAATGAGGAATAGGTAGGTGCCTGCCTGCACAGGTAGGTGCAGAGGGAAAGTGAGCTATAAAGAAGCATGTTGCAGTATATTTGAATTGAAGCTTATCCAGCTGGCTTTTCAGGATGTGTTTGCTGTAACTTACCTGAAATTATTGGTCTGCCTCAATGCAATGGAATATTTCTTTGGTGACGACTCCAAATCTCTTGGTGCCCAAAATACAATATTGCAAGTCAGCTGTACTCAGTTCTGCTGGAGTTCTGAAGAAGATACTACTTTTCTCAGGCCATTCTTATCCCTAATTCCTCTTTTCATGCCCCTGCTTGGATGCAGTAAGTCACAATGAGTACATACCAGCTGCTTGTGCCTGCTTATTGTGTTTTATCAGGCAAGAGCCCCTGCCTTGGCCTGAGCCTCTGAGATGGCTGACTGTGAGTAGAGCATAACACATGGCAAGGGGATGTGTGTGCTGGTGTCTTCCTGAAAGGGTCTGAAGTTTGAACCTCAGTCTGTTCCCAAGGTCTTCTGGGGACAAGGTGTTATCGTGGAGTTACTAGATCAGATGACAGGGCTATATGTCATCTTCTTGTTCTTGAAAAATTGTACTTTTATCTTAAAAAGCAAAGATGGTACTTACTCTTTTTCCTTCTATAGTATTAAACATCCATAGGTGAGGTATGCAGTCCCCAACATTTGTCACTTTGTATATATTTCCTCCTTGACTAATTTCTTAATTCATGAGGACCCAAAAAGCTTACCCTGAGAAAGATGAACTGTTAATAACTTTAGGGAAAGCTTCACTGTCCCTTTTATGTATGGGTTGGTGATAAATCCTTAAAACTATTCCACGGATGTGATGTTGCAGGGCCAATCCTTCAGTGCATCCGTTTTTTGTATTGTGACCTTCCTTTTTTGGTGTATAGATCAGGCTACTACCATTTTGTCTTTTGGTACAAAAGAAATTGCTCCGCTTCATTTCCATAACTTTGTTTTTGAAAACAAACAGCAGAGTACTTATTTTGCAGAGCAGAACCTTAACAAAGGGCGAGTGCCAGAAGGCAACTGGTATCCTGTGTTTCCCAACACCAGCTCTCTCTGTCTCTCAATGCTGCATATGTGTGTGCACATATGCTAAGAGAGGTTATTCTCGTTTTGGCCTGAAGTGATCCAGAATTTTCTTTTGTGCCTCCTCCTCCCCAGAATTGTATGTCGGTGCTAGCAATGTGATAAATAGAGAACAGCTTGACATGGAGCATCAGATTTTAGAGACTAATAGCAACAACTTCCAAAGCAACAGCAAGGTTAGTTTGACTGAAGTTTGTTCTAACTCTCATCTTCCATGAAAATATCATTCATAACCTTATTGAGCAATTGTGTGTGAGATGGCAGGAACTGTCTGCTTTGCTGCATCTGGCCAAAGACCAGTGCGAAGTGTATCTGGTGTTCTTTGAATGTAATTGTGCAGAATGAGGGAGTCCAGCCCTCTGCAATGACTCTTCATAGGAAAGTGCTACACAACCATTTGTAAAACAGGAAATTCCTGCCATAGAGCCATTAGATATATTAATAATTCTCCCAGATTAACTTCAAGATGAAATACCAGTTAAATGGTTACTGTTCCACAGTGAAAATGAATTATTTCAGAAAAATATGTCAAAGCATGGGGGCAACTAATAGCGCTGTTGCCCTTTTTTTTTTTTTTTTTTTTTTTGGTATGGGAAAACTGGAGTGTAGAGTATGACAGGTTGTGTCTTTTCCATACACATAAAAAGACAAGTTAGTTTGCAGACTTAAGTTTAACTGTTAGCATAGCAGTGGCAGTTCTGGATATCATAAGGACGAACGTAGTGACAGTGTATAACACTAATATAAATTGTAAGAATAAACTATTTTCCTATAAATACCACATCAAATGATACATTTAGACACCACTTGGCAGTATTTTAGAGCTCTGAAGAAGTGGCAGCCTACATTGCAGTTTCTTTTAAGCATCCATTTTAGTATGTCAGAATAAGTTTTCTGGCTAATATAAAATTATTTGTATTTCACATTCTTAATTGATGCTTTTAATTACTCTTCATATACTTTAATAGTTTTCATATAGAAAACTGCTTTCTGTGCAGTAAGCTGAATCTCCAATCTGCAGCAAAACTTGCTTGAGTCAGGTTTTTGCCAGGCTCTGTGTACAAGCCCCAAATACTAAATTATGTTGGCACTTTTACAGTAATCAAGGGAATAATTGTGAAGGCAAAGTTTGTTGTAAGGAAACCAAATTAGGAGGGGAAAACAGCATGGCTTAAGAGAAATATTTAGTATGAACTAATCTTTTTGGTCTTTGTCCTCCTACAGTAATGACTGTTTAACCATGTAGTATCATTATTTAAAACATACTGTAGTTTATCCTGTGTAGATTAGACTACTGCTTTATTAGAACACTAAAAGGCCAGTTTTCAAAGAATAAGCAAATTAAATCTCTGTCTTGCTGTTTACAATGCTGGGGTCAGATCACTGGTATCTACCAGCTTTAATGCGAAGCAGCCATAAAGCCTATTTAGTTAGTTAAACAGTTAATGGCTATTTAAATCAACAGGGTTTTTTTCACTGCCTCTGGTAGTCATTGTAGAGCCAGGTATCTATCTCCCCTGTTCCAGCTCATGTTAGTCACTAACAAATCCCCCTTGAATCTTCAGTGGGAACAGGGCTGGTCCTCCTGAAACATTGCAGTACTGGGTGGGTATCCTTTAATTTTTTTCTGGAATTGCACTTCCAGTGGGAGTTCAGGTTGCTTTTTATATGTTCTGCACAGAAATGAGGCTAAAACTGCTCTCCAGAAACAGTAAAATAGAGAGCTGATAACATTTGAGTGCCGTGGAGGGGCTTGGCTGTCTGGAAGCAGTGAGTGTTTCTGCAAATGACTTACCCCTTTTTTTCTGCTTTCTCCACAAAGGTTCCCCACACCTCCTTTTCTCTGGCATGTCATAGATCTTTCTCTCCCTCCTGTTACCTGTGCTCCATGACAAACAGATTCAACACACCTATTTAGGGGAGAACAAGGGTTTTGAAAGCATGTTCTTCCAATGCAGCTAGGACCAACCTTAGCTCTGGCCGTTACCAGTGAGCGTAAAAATCCCACCCCAGACTGATAAAACCTGTGAGGCCCTGCGGGCTGTCTACCATGGCAATTCTGCCAAACGCAGCCATCAATCCGAGCTGGGAGGCATCCGTGCGCTCTGCAGTGGTCAACCTTTTGTGATTTTATTCCAGAGCCTGTGATGGAGGCTGGGGAAGGGTTCTACAGCTCCAGGTCTTGGAACCACAAGATTTCCTGAAAGCCATTGCTTGAATGTGTAAATAAGTGAAAGTGCCCAAAGAGCTCAGAAGATGGAAAACAAAGGAAGAATGCTGTGTTATTTTTATTTTAAAATATAATAATTTTTATTTTAAAATATAATAATTTCAAAGGCAGTATCATAGGTTTTTTTGGAATATTGAGTGGCTGTTTTGAACCATGTGTAATTGGTAGTGCTCCGTTTTGGAAAATCCACAAGTGTTCAGATGATTTGTGTGGATTCATTTCAGCTATTTGGGGGAAAAAGCCTGCCTTCTCAGGCTTTTTCACAATATTGATATTGCCTCTTAGTCTTGACCAGGCCAGATATACAATGAAAATGGCTTTTGTTTCTGCACCGCAATTCTTAAGCTTCCTTTCCAATCCAAAGAAGTACAGGAAAATAAACAAATGAAAAAAGGGATCAAATTTAAATGCACAGCATGCTTGCAGCTTTGGGTCTGTTTTCTCTGTGTTACACTTTTTAATGTAAAAAGCGTGCTTCCAGCCCGGATAGGGGGTATAGCCAAGAGGAGAACCAAAATGGGGATACTCTGCTTTCTCTCTCTTGCACAGATTTTACTGCGTGTTTGTTCTTTCATTGTTGTTTTCTTTAGTCTAAAATAAAGATAAACTAGACAGAAAGCAAAGTGGCCAGGCGCCACTGCACAATTATAATTAATTCACTGTTAATGTTTCAGGCATTGTTACAGCGTACATTGGAATTGCTGGGGCGGGGTAAGATTAGTTTGAGCTATTTACGTACATACTACAGGAGAGTCACATTAAATACCCACTCTAATTAATGTTTTCAAAATGAGCACCAAAGGGAATAGTATGACTTACCACTTACAGAAAAGTCAGTTTGTACTTCTACTTCCCAAGTTCACGCTGTGTTCTCTCTCACCTTGAAAGGTGGGGATTTGAGCGCATATCATGCCATGACCTCAGAGTACATGTGTGCAGCTTGTTTCTAAGCACTGCGGTACCAGATTATGCTATCAACTCGAAAAGAAGGATGCAACTAAGCTAAGACTCAAATCTGAGTATCTGCAGACTTAGGAAAATTCATGGTCTGATCTGGTCTGCAGAAGCTGTGGGAGTCAAAGGCTCCATTTTCTCAAGAGCAAAAAAAGGTTCAACAGTTCTGCAGTGTTTTAAGCAAAACCATAGAAAGGAAGGCTGGTCTCTGCCCCAAGCTTGGAAATAGCCAAGATGTGTTAAATCCAAGAGCACGTAATGTAAGAAGAAGTCTCAGCCTATAGACTATTTTAACAGCTAGAGGAATGAAGCACGTTTTGTACCTCCAAAAATATCTATATTCATTATTTTTCTGCTGCCGTTATTTCCTGCAGGAGAGGAAAGCCATGAAAAATTGTGATCAGATATGTAATGATATGTGCTATTTATTACAAACTTCTTAATTTTCAGTAAGTCTTCCTATGAGTATTGAGTCAGATTTTTCAATCTGAGCCTCCAATACTACATATTTGGGCTGCGTGTCTCTCCAATACTATAGATTTAAGCTCTGTGTCTGAGGTGTAAAATAGCTCTTTGTATGTTCAGCCTGAAGCCAGCTGAAAGTGTGCCTCTGCTGGCTAGGTTTTATCAGCCAGATACTGAGCTTCTTAGTGAGAAAGACGTGATCAGTGTGTAATTGAAACTCCTTTAAGCTGAGTTTTAGGAGAATTTATAACCTGCAAAAATGTTCTCGTTACAAATCCTTTTTTGTCTTTTCTTATAATCGCCTTTAAGGAATGACCTGACCACCATCAGTAAAAGGAAGGTGATTTGGGTTTTAAAGCCAAGCACAGGTTCATGCGTTTTGGCAATTTTTGGAGTGGGATGGAGGGGATTGCCATTACATGTACTTCATACTGTATCATCATTTATGTGAGGTGACAAAAGCTACATTAAATTTCTGGTGAAACCTGGTCTACTGTAGAACACGTTGGAGTACTTATCAGTACTATATTTTTCATCAGGGATGTAACCTGAATATCCTAATTTATGACCATCTGGTCTCCAGACAAGAACAGCCCATCCGATCAAACCGGAGCTTCCCTAGATCAGCTCGTACATCCACGCTATGACTTAAAGAAGATGGCACAAAAGTACTCTGGAAGCTCCTCGAATACCTCTAAGGGAGCTTTTGGAAGAGGGAGGTGCCCTTACACAGCTCCTTGAACAATGCACCCAGCAGGGCTAGTCATTGTATCTGTTTATTCATTGGTGTTTGTTAATGGTAACTTTCATTTCATTTAGGATTTGATTTGTTTACGAACTAATAAATATGATTTATAAAAAGTGCCTGTGGTTCACTAATTACTGCACATATGGCGTTTTCATTTTGTAAAACTGGCATTTGCTTTCTATTATGATTATGTCTCCGTTCACCAGTGCTAATTAGTTTGATTAGACAGATAACTTTAACCATTATTAGGACTAGATTAGGGGAACCTTACATGCAGGGGAATGTAGGGAAGAAGGCTACATCACCAATGACGATAGGTCATAAGCACAGAGTTTGTTCCTCATTACATATTTTAAGATTACTTTTTGTTTTGTTTTCGACATAGAAGAACCGAGAAGCATTCACATTTAGCTACTTAAAAAAATCCAATTAAACACAGTTGTTTAGCATGAATTTGTTAATCAGAGTTAATCTTTCCAATGAATACGTAATTTGGAATATGTGTCTAAAATGTTCATTTAAGGATAAGCATATTACAGACAAATAAAATAAAAAATAAAATTAGATTTTCTTCCTTGGAATTGACTCTCAATATGGAGAAATATTGACTGTTTTGTGTGGATTGTCCAGCATGCTGAGGGACAGAAGTGAAGTTGGATAAAGACTAAGAAATGCCACATGAAAACCGTTTTTCCCAAGAGTCTCTGAAAATTGTTGAATAGTGTCATCTGAAACTCTTCAGAAAGAAAATAAAAAGAAATAAAAACTCCTTTTTATTATCCATTTTAGGATAAAAATAGTTATCCAGGGCAGCAGAACTTTGATATTGTTCTATTTTTTCAAATGAATTCTCTATCCTAAAAAAGGGAGGCACTTTTTCTTTCCCAGTATCGTAGAAATTACCTGAGTGCACTAAGTAGGATGTGAAATACCTGGGTTCAGGCAGTAAGGCACGCAATTTGTGATCCTTTGGAAAGAGACGCTGAGCGGTGTCGGATGTGATTTCATCCTTTCCCTCAGAAAGACTAACTGATCCTCAAATCAAGTAACTGTGGATATTTGTTTCATTAAGGTGGCTTCTCATTTGACTTTGGATGATCACCCTATATTCATCTAGTCTCTGTGTGATTAATTGGTGAGGTGTGGTAGGCAAAATGGTGCCCTGTTATGGATGCATAGTCCTATTGCAGGCTACGGGGTCTCTCCTCGCAGTGTTAATATGGCAGTGTCCTTTGTGAGTGGCCCTTTTATTTTTTGTCGTTCTCCATTTTGAAAGCAATTTATAAGGGAACAGAAAAGTTCTTGCCTGTCTAAAGAGAATAGTGGGAATATTGAAAAAGACATAGAACTGCTATTGAAGGGTGAACACAGAGAAACAGTAAACTGGATTGTTGCAGTATTTACTCTCTCCTTGGCTCTTCTGGAGAATACCTCCTGCCATGCCTTTCAAAGAAAACCCCAGACAATTTAAATGTCAAAGTCTCAAATTTCAACATGCATCATTATTGTTGGAAGCATTTGCTCCAGGAAAAGTTTCAAAATTGCCATTTCTGTATCTCAAAAGAATGTGAGCAGGATGGCCAGATTCTGAGATGGTATAAATTGGCAGACGTTCCTTATTTCAATGCAGTTATCCTGTTTTACACCAACTGAAAATCTGGCTCTGGAGAATGAATATTTATGCCATGCCAGAGAGGTTTGAAAAACCTTTTTTTAAATGAGAATAAATAAAGAAAGGGCTGGGATATGCTCCATGCTGATGAACCCAAAGCCAACTATGACCTCCCCTTGACCTTTTATGCATTTCAGTTGAAAAAGGCCATTCTGATATATTCCACTGGAGCTTAAAATGCCTGTATTTCAATTCCAAAGGTCAAGCTCTCATCTCAGTATACTGTATGACCTGGCCTTTGTTGGTGCTCATTGATATTGCCTGACTATGCTTCTTATAGCCTATTGACTGTTTACTGTCTTTTTGGCTAATCTAAGTGAAAGAGATAATTGAAATTATTTTGAGCTGTGTGACAGTTCTGATTCTGATTATGTCTCCTGTGCTTAGTGCAGCTTTAGTGGCTCCAAACTCATTAAGTCTCCAGGAAATTTTAGATTACTGTGTTAACTATATCTTAATTAATGTATTTATCTTAAATTCCACTCAAGCCTTTTTGAAGTTTTCTTTTATCACTATGTCTATCTCTAATATCACTGAATTAAGTCATTTGTCTTTAATCCTTCCATTTTTTTTTACCTTTTGAGGGGTTTGGATGCTTTATTTTGAAAAGCCCAAAGTCAAAGGGAACTATTTCTGGGAAATAATGCTTCATGCATGTTTAAAAGCAAATCACCACAGCTTTGGTGGATGTAAGCACAGCCCCACTGGAGTAAAGGGACAGGAACTGGCACTTTTTAAAATCTGCCTGAAATTCTGCATCGGTAGAGCTATGTCCATTTACACCATGAAAGTCTGGTCCAAAATAAAAAGGTGGTCAGGCTGTTTTTGTGGCTAGTGAGGCATATGTATGCCTACCGTCTTCCTCTGGACTTGAAACACACACTATACTGGGTGGTTCCCAAAAGAGGGAGTAAATACAGTCCCATCAAACAGGCTGACAGGCCTTGAGTATAATTTCTCTAGATAGAATCACAAAGTAATCATCATCTCTAATAATCTCTCCAATTACTTTATAGAATAATAATTTATAATTAAATCTGTTTTAGCAGACTGTCTATTTTACCCTCTCCTCTTGAAAATTAACTCATATATATAGGAACTGTAGAACACTTTCGCAAAGCTAGGGGAGTGCTCCTACCTAACCAGTCACAAGAATGTTTTTACAGATATATTGTAATTTCTGTTGATTAACACAGCTTAGTGAATCATTGGTGATGAATAATTACTGAGGGCCTTAACCTGACACCCTGTTGCTGTTGAGATGTGCCTTACTGCACAGTCCTCAACAATCCTGGACAAGATGTTCCTGTCCCACCCCTTGGCCATATTTAGGTTTTCCTCCAGTGATCAAATGAGAGGGAACCCAGCCCAACTGGAAAGATAAGACCCAGACTCCTTCCAGTGTGAGGAGAATTGATAAGGAGCAGATCAATACATGATCCTCTTCAGTGGGCAGTAAGGCCCGCAGTCTTAACAGTGGGACATCCCCTCTTTTTCTCCTTCTGATAAATTGCAAAATTTCTGTAGTGCAAAGAGTGTAACACTGCAAGTAGGTGCTAGAAACCAAACAAAAACATATACTGAAATTAAAAAAAAAAAAGAAGAAGAAGAAGAAGAAGAAAGGTATATATGTATTCAACAAAGGCAAAGCAGTGTATTTTTCTCTAATTTCATCCTTTGCAGGGGCACCTGGTTTTGGTGACAATTTCAGCAAAGGGGTACATAGCCAGGATACCAATTGCAGCCTGAATATTAGTAATATCTAGGGAAATTAAGAGCAACTGGAATCACTGGGGAGTGTCAGGCAGCATTAGGAGTTGGTGATGCTACCAGCTGCAATTACTGTGAATGCCTAATAGGCTCCTGATCATGGAAAACCACTTGGAGAAGCACAGCTACACACAACAGCTCATGTAAATAGGTGGAATTCTGTTGAAACCAGTATAGCTGCAATTACATACACCATCACAGCACTTGGACCCGTGTCTGTAGTACTTTTCTGTGTTTCAGCTGTTTGTTCAGCTGTGAGATAAAACCTGATTCGCCTTATGTATGTACCTGCAAAGTAGGATTGGAAGGACTATTTGTGATCACAATAATCCCCAGAACTCAGAGAATATCACTGAATCAGTTGTATGTCTGTCTCGCAGTATCTCTATCACTATAATTTCTCTTGAAGGATGCACCTGTTGCTTGCTCTCTCACTGCCCAGCCTCTGGAGCTCCAGAAGTCCCTGATGGCAGCAACCAGCCTGAACTGCCTTCCTGAGAACTTTCCATCTATTTTATTTCAGGTACTTCCCAGATATCTTGGGCTCTCCTGCTAGGACTGTGACTCGACCTGGTTCAGCTTTCCTGAAAGGGATAGAAGACAATGTAAGTGCTGATTATCTCTTTTCTTTGTAACGATGAGATTAATTTTGCTTGGTATTGTGGTAGAAACATTGGCATAAGCACCACTGAAAGCTTTGTGGGAAGCAGGTTAATCCTTTCTCTTACTATTGTTGCTGCCAGTGCAGATACCTGGTATAGAAATCAGGTTAAACAATACAAAGGTTTATTTCCCACAACCATCCCTGAAGTCCTGTTCATTTTGAAAGAAAGAGGTGTGATGATCGAACTGATGGCACGAGTCAGGGAAAGAGTAAGTATTTCTTGTCCCTTGAATGAAGCAAGCTACTTTTCTCAGCTTCGCTTTGGGCTTGTCTGAAGGAAGCTACTATACGTTTTAGTCATTGTTTAATTGAGGCGAGTTGCTTAACTTTTGTTATATTTTTCCCTTAAAAAGGCAAAAGGCTCCTTGGATTTACTTGTTATTACTTTATAGCAGCAGCCATAGTGTGTGAGATGTTTCCCAGTCAGAAAGTATATTTATGAAAGGGGTTCTGTGAAGTTAAGGCTGCAATACCCAGGCTGGACTCAGACGTCCAAGGCTGGTCTTGAACACCAAAGTCCAGCCCTCACTCCTGAAGTTTTGAGAAGAGGGGGCTCATAAGGCTGTGGCAGGCAGGTGATTCTGATAATGCAAAAGAAGAAAAAATACTCTGTGAATACAAGTAATTTCTCTGTAGGCAGCATGGAAAAAGTGGGGCAAACAAATTTGCATAAAAAGATAAAAATACAGATAGGAATGTAGTTAAATCTGAATGTGAGGATGCAGTGTCCTTCTTTCCTTTGAATAACCTGTAACAGGGAAGGAGATGATATTTGGGGGTTTAGCAAGTTTTTGCCTGTCTCTTATACTGTGTATCATTTTTCCTCTTCTGCTTTGAAGTTATTTTCCAGGCAGTTTTCATTTTGCCCTTCACAAATTGTGTTGTGTGCACTGAGTCATGGGCTTGTGTTTTTAGAAGGGTTGTCAGTCACAGCTATTCTCATGCAGCAATGATATGATTAGCTTTTGTTTTTTACTGTAAAGTACTAATTTAACCGAAGTTTGAACACAGTGAAAAAAGAAGCATCAGTGGATGAACACACCAGCGTAAAAGCAGAGATATTGTGTTGTATGAATGGTTGCTTGCCTTTGGGATTGTGGGAAAGGATGAAAGAAAAGAAACTCCACATGTGAGAGATCCTCAGGCACTGACATACATGGGAACATGTTAATAACCCTTAGTCTAACACAGCCCCATCTCGGGAAGCTGGTCCTGGCCTTCCCACTCGCACATCATCTGCCGGGGGTCTCCTCTGCAGGCTCCTGCTCATGTCTGGTTTGGGGGTTACTTAGGAGTTCTGGTTTGTGGATGTCTGCAGGGGCTTCTCCCACGAGCTATCACGTGCATACCTGCAGTGGTGAGGGCTGCCGAAAAAGAGAGCAGAAGGGCTGGAACTGCCTGGGTCCCTAAGTGAGCTGTGATGGCCATACCTTGATGTGTCTCAGTGCTGCCTTTTTCTTCCACTCTCTCTCCTATACCTGAAATTTGACTGGTAATCGACCAATATGAGCTGAAAAAGTGGTGTCAGCCTGAGCTGTGAATTGACCTGCTTTTGTCAGCTTGTCAGAGTTTTATTGCTGCTTTAGCACAATGCGTACAAGTTAAAGCCCAGCACTTCTGTCACCTAGAGAAAAGCCTGGCAGGCTGATGTCCTCAGGAACAGCTTCCAAGTGCAGAGAGGCCAGGAGTTCCCTTTCTCCTCCCCAGCTAGTCTGAACTTCACATTTTTTGTCTAGCCAAAAAGCAACCTAAAGCCAAAACAACTTTCAGGTGTATCGCCTCAGTGTTTCCCCACATCTCCAATACTGCCTGGAATTCATTTGCAGTGGTGCTCAATAAGATTTCCCAAGAATAAGATCAAAATTGCATCCTTTTCTAAAGGTGATCCTATTAGGCTCATCTTAGGATTAATGTTAAGTTTATTACAGGAACAGTAGACTGGATTCTTTAAATGAAAACATTTCAAATGTAGGAGATGAGGAATAAGAGAGAATTCCGAGGCCTTTTATGAAAGACTCATCTTAAAAGCTAATTTAGCTTTCTGCACAGCAGCAAATATATCAGACAATTCACTCAAAAGCTACCTGAAAGAATGCCTGTTTATACCTGTTATTTATACTGAGATTTCAGAATAAGCTTTTTGAACACACTGTGATATTTTATTTGGTTTTCTTAAGCTAAGAGTATTGCAATGTCAGACTCTGTTTTCTTACTTGATTATAACTTTACCATCCTCATATTGCAAAGCTTATGATGAATGAATAGTAGGTTGTCCAGTGCCTCTGCAGCATGGCCCAAAATTTGGCTTGGAGTATCTTTTTCATATCTTTGTTTCTCACACAAGTATCTTTGCTGTTGCTTATGATAAATGAATAATTTCCAGCAGCTCAGGATGCTTGAAAATAGTCATGATCCAGCCAGCATGTCTGAGTGACCCCACAACAGTGAACATGGGAATGCAGCTCAGCATGCATAAGCAACCCTACAATAATAACGTGGTGTGTGCAGTCCAGCAGGTGGGAACAATCTTAGAACTAGATTACTAAAAAGGGGATTGTGAGTCATGGGAGTAACAGATCTGGGTGACTTTGGATTAGTTTTACATGTGCAAATTCTTTTTATTGAGTAGCTACCATTCCCTAGATTTGCAGACCCGTGTTATTGCTCCTCAACAGCATCGAATCTGCTGCTAAACTTGGTTTTTCTGGAAGCTGTCCCTACTTCTCCAGTTTAGCTCCTAACTCTTACCCATGCCTAAGACATCTTGCACCTCACTGCTTCTCCAGCTGCTCCGCTCAGATTGTGAAATCTGTTTGCAAGCAACAGCCTAAACCCCTGAGTATCCAGAACAAACCCTAGACATTGTCAGCTTTACTTTTGGAAAGGGGTAAAGTAAAGCTCAGAATGTGAGAGCGTTTAAAAATGATGAAAATGTTATTGTTATGTCAAAATGTTATTTCCATATGTTCAGGAAACAGAACGATCATCAGGTTATGTAACTGACTTTGCAAAAACACCTGCTTGAGTAGGTAGAGTAGGGTGGAAATAGGGAAAAAAAAACATTTAAGTTCAAAAAATACTGCAGTGTTAATTTGATGGAAGGACTGACAAAAGAAATCCAAACTTCTGCATGGAGCTGTTTTGATGGGGCAGTGCAGTGCCATGGACCCTTGGGGCTAGGGATAGGGCTAGGCACTGCTGGTTACAGGTGTTTGAGGTCTACCTGAGAAAAGCTCTTCCTTCCAGGCTGAAGCCTGATCCTCAGCCAAGATAAATGTGCACAGGCTCATCTGCATCCTGATTTGCACCCCTGTGACCCAGCTGCAGCACACATGCCCCCGCCCCGTCTTGTGCACCTTTCCTTCAGGAAGGAGGGCAGAGACTCGTGCAAAGGAAGCTCAGGAAAGTGGCAGGGAAATATACCAATTTAAACTGTTTATATGCTCCTAAGCTCGCCCTCAGTTATTCCCCACCATTATTTCATTCATGTTCACTGCACTGTCATCTGTCCTGTAACATGATTTTTTTTTTTTTTTTAATAATCTTAACCAGAGATTTAATTGTGCAACAGCTCATTTTGCAAAGTATTACTTTTGGCCAGAGGGCTGCGGTCACTGGGGGTGTCACCTATCATGCCTCTAACCATCCGCCCTGAAGGACTTCTCCAGCCTCCTTGATGAGCTGCAGTCTCTTGAGGATGTATGTAAAAAGGTTGCTGAGAATAAATATCAAATACTTCGCAATATAAAATACTTAGTATCCCTGTAAGCATCAACTGAATGAATGCACTAATCCAGGCCTGAAAGGAGACTGAGCAATAATTGCATGCAGTGTGACAATTGTGTTTTAGATTGTCCCCTGTTTATATCAAATCTTTAGTTCTAGTTGCAGGGAAAATACTCCACAAATCTCTAGATTCCCCTCCCTCTACCCCCACTTGCATCAAATTGAGTATTTAAGCCATCCTTCCTTGCATTTCTTTTTGTCTGTCTCTCTCTCTCTCTCAAAATAAAAGACAGGACCCATCCACTCAAATGCAGTGAAACAAGAAAATGCTCAGATATTTTAATACCCTGGAGCTACCTCTTGGCAGATAAAATGACTAAAATGAAATTTAAAGCACATCTGATTTACCTGTTGTTTGTGTGACTCAAATACCTATGTTTAATTTTGTCTATGGATTGGAAAAAGTTAATTTCAAGCCTTGTTTCTCTTGCTAGCAGCAACAACCTTTTAAACTGAGTATTACTGGTGAACCATATAGAGCTGGTTAAAAAAATGCTTTTCAGTTCCACCATGCAGTTGTTCGGACGACAATTATGGCAGCTGAAGTTTAATCATAGTGTTTGATAGCTCATTTTCTCAATGTCAACATGAGGCACTGTTAAAAAAAATGAATTCTTTCATTTGATAAGCTGGCTCCAGAGCACTGGGCTCATTCAATAGGAAAACTCTTTCAGAGGGCTGCAGCATGCATGGTTTTTCTCTTTCCTTTTTTTTTTTCCCTTCTTTTTTTTTTTTTTTTCTTTCCTTTTTTTTCCTGAAAGCCACCCAAGAAGAGATTAATCACGAGGGGGAAACTCAGCTTCACCCTCTAGCTGCAGGTCGCAATTTTTATTTGTATGGAATTGGCTTTTGGAAAGCTGAAGGCTGCCTGAGGGCAGGGACCTGATATAAGAAGAACCTGAGAATGAAGCAGCAGGGATTGATTAGCCTACTTCATATCCCACACTCCATAAGCACACTCCAACCGCAATCTAACACACCGCTGAGCTGAATAGACAAGAGAAATTGGATTCCTTCCTAATATTTAACCTTCAAGTCAGCTCCAACAGTTGTTGATATGTTGTTCTACCAGCAAGTAACAGTAGCTTTTTTATTCCAGCACCCACTCACACACATATATATACAATTTTATAAGTTATATGCTATATATTTACATACTTTCCATTTTCAATCTGTTTCAGAGCATGGTTTACCTAATCCATTTCAGTAAAAGTTTCAGGGAAGAACAAACTGACCAAACAATTATGCATAACATTGTAGTGAAGGAAGGGAGGGAAAGAGAAATAAAAAGTAGAAAAAACTCATTGTCTGTTTCATGCCTTTCAAGGTCTTTTTCACACAGTCATTTTTCTTTTACCTGTAATTTTCCCAGTTCATTAATTGTAGGAATTGTCTGGACTGTATCTAGTGATATGGGTGCTGCTGGCACTGATGCCGTAGAGGTTTCATTTTAGATTTTTTATATGGTGCATTTTGGGAAATGTTTGCTTTTACTGGAGTTTGCTAAACTGACAGAAAGTACTGCTGCATGATGAGGGCCAGGCTGTGAAACCTGGACCATTCAGTGTGGTACAAGAGACCCACACTGAGGTTGCCGAGGACGGGGCACACGTGAGGCAGGAGCAGCCACATGCTGCGGGTGCCCTGGCAGTGGATGGGTAGAGATATGACTGCATCGTGGCAGGTGTGGCACACTCCTGTGCCCTCATCAAGCCCATCTGAAAAGCTCCCCTTTCAAGCACAAGAGGAAGGTCAAAAGATGATGCAGAATGATCAGCAAACTATGATTACAGCAGGGTGTTTGTGGGCCTGGGGTCTCAGAGAAGGGCTGTGCCCTTGCAGCTTGCCAATAGAGAGGGGGTTTGTTTAGGAAAGGTTATTTCTGGGGAACAAAAGCCCTGGTTCAGAAACTCCTTGCCCCACTTTGCCCAGGTCTGACCTTGTGGGCAGCCGCTGGCAAGATCCCGGGGTCACTGACAAGGCTGCCTGGAGGCTTGCTGACCTCCCCGGGCTACAGGAGCAACTGGCACTTTGCCTTCCTGGTGGTGTGGGGCTGCATGTATCCTTGGGCTCGCTGAGCTCCCCATGACCTTCAGCCACCTGGCTGGTGGGCTGTGAGCCACCTTGGCTTCCTAGCCACAGTGAGGGCTGGGCTGCCGCCTGCTCTCTGCCACAGTCCCCATGTGCTCATGTGTGTGACACACTCCCCATGGTGTTCTCCAAAGAGGAATTTTCAAAAAATTCCTGTCCTAGGGAAAATTCATATCTCTGACTCTTCGTTCATGTTTGGAATGAATAAAAAGTGGTAATTTGAGATTTTTCTCAAGACAGTCCTTTTGATCCATGCTTAGGTGCACAACTTTTGCCCCCTTTGAGAAATTGAAGTACCTTTACAGTGACTCCTGAGGTTACCACCGGCTCTGAATTGTGCGTCTCTCTTCATTTCTGTCTGCCACCCCAAGGGCAGGTTGTAGGCCTCACCAGCACACCAGGACTCTCTTGCTGTGGTTTCTTCATGTGGGTCCAAAGCCTTGTCCTGATGCAAAGCAACATGGTACAGAACTTAGACCCACCACAAAGCTGCATGCTTCTGTGCCTTGCAGTGGCACAGCAGCACCCAAGGGTGTTCAGTGCAGGGCACCACCTCCCACTGTGTGAGTCAGGTGTGGGCATCCTGGTGTGCCCTGAGGAGTGCTATTGCCACTGGTCTGTAAGCATCACAATGTCTGCCTGCACAGGGCGGTGCAGGGCATGCAGAGGTGCCCAGTGCCCTGGCCATACACTGTCACCTACTGCAGGGCAGTCCTTGCGGGCTAGCTCGAGTATTTCTGCAGGACACAGCAGGACTTGTCAGGTCTGGCCTGACGCATGGCTGCGTTCTAATATAGACTTCTTTAGATGAAGTGGAGAGTAGCTGTGTTGAGTAGCACTGGGTATCTATTAAGATGGGAAGGAGGAAAGCAGGGCTGTGGCAGTGGCAAGGATTCTTCATCTTCTACTTGGTTGTCACAGGGGCATACACATGTAGGTGGGAAGCTTTGGCTCAGCCATTCTGTTTGCTTCCGTGGAAAGAGTGTACGATGTTCTTTACTCTTTGCAGAAAGCACCAGTGAGAAATAGTTGTGAAGCCTTCTCACATGACACACTGCATAACCAGTCTAGATCTTCCCGAATTGGACAGTGTCATTCTGCAACTTGCAGTGAAAAAAGGTTGCTTTAATATATGCAGTCTATTGGGGGAATATGCTGCTGAAACAGCTACTGCTGCAAGCAAAGTGAAATTTTCATGTAAACATCTTCAAATATTTTTATGACCCATCAGCTTGAGTTTTATAAGTCAATGTATGAGTGAATACACAAAGTTTCCCTCTTTGTCTGCATATCTTGCCTCTACTGAGTTTTAAATGTTCATGCGATGTGGACAAAATCCAACTCTACATCTGTTTATGGCATATGTAGGCAGCAGCATCTCCAAGAGGTTTTTTCATGCTTAGTTGAGCTCAGTAGCTTTGTCAAAAGGAACTCACAAGACCTGAGCTAGCTTCTCTATATCCTAATTCTGACTGTTAATTTCCCATACAGACTTGAGATCCTCTGGCTTTCTTGCCATTCCATGTTCAAATAGGACAGCAGATAAACTAAAACTGTCCCACCTAAGCAAATGGACACACAAGACATGACTGCCACCACTGATGGCCCAGATGATTATTATACCCGCGCCCCTCTGACCACAGTGGTGTGACTTTCCAGCTCGTGGATCTGGAAACTCACAGAATAAAGCCACATCCTGGGAAAAAAACTGGTAGAAACGTGCCCCAGTAAGAGTTATTGAGTAACATAGGTTGGCATTAATGAGCCTCCTAGTTCTGCAGCATCACTAGCTTCTCAGGGGACCCTGGATAAATACTACAAGCCTCTCATAGGGCAGCATTTCCTTCAGCATGGTTTCAGCATTTAGTCTGCAAAATGTATGGATCTGTCTATCCCAAATGTCTGTCCTGGGTCTTACCTCTTTACAGCTTGAACTGGTGTTTTAAAGACAAAATTTTACCCTGATTTCTTTTACCCCTGATACAGGCATAATGGAGGTATTACACAAGGCCAGGCCTTGCTCAGCAATTTGATTATTTCTGTTACTGATTAGGGAAGGGGTACAGGAAAGAGAAAATGTTTTTTATTTTAAAATACTTGTGTGACACAACATGTGACAAGTGACAGAGAGCTACAGCCTTCATGATGGAAAATAGAGCAGCCTCAAAAAAATTGTGGGAACAAGCAGATTTTGATGAAGTTGTTTGAAAAATGATCATTATGTTTCGTTTTGATAAGGCTGAAGTGCTTTCATGGAATGTAAAGGGTTTTGTTGAAAGGAAACACTGGGACTATATCCTAAAAAGTTACTTTGATATAGTTAAATATTTTCATTTGTTGGAATTTTTGCTTTGCCTGAAATTTTGACTTTTTTCTGATGCGGGACTTTATTGAAGAATTAAAGCTGTGGCCTTTGATGTGCTCCAGTGATATGGGTTGTGATTCACTGGGGCACTGATGGCAATAAACAAGGCAATTCCTTTTTCTGTGCATTGGAAGATGCTTTACCGTTGCATTGGCTTTTAAAATGCACTCATTCTGTGTGTGCGTGTGTGTGTGCGTATACATTTTGCATGTTACTGAATCTCTGACTTGCATCTGCACATTCACAACAATCTGCTGCTACTAATGACTCCCTGTGCTGTGTTAGCGATACCTGCCAAGTAATTCAGAGTCCTTCCCTGTGAGCACGCATACCTAATGGCAAGTACCTAAGACTGCAGGTTATAAAAAAAAGCCATTTTATTAAGCTGAAATATAAATATGTGTTTGTGTGTTGATCCCAGCATATTCCAGTATGCTGGCAATCAGGGCGAGTGAGAGCACTACATGGGGGCAGTGGAAACAGAGTTCCTCCTGAAGTGCTTGAGAGACAACGTTTTAAACATCTCCCCCTTGTGATGTATATTATTATTAAGGTGCTGGTTGCAAATTTTGTAACGAGTAGTCTCACCTGATATTTCTAACAACTTAATGAATACTATGACAAATGTAAATAGCATTTCAGTAACACGAGTTTCATGTTTGTATTAAAAGGGAAGAAGGCTCTCAGTAAGACATAGCTCCTGCTAGGCTGCGTGCTGTAAAACCTCATTTGAGACTATGCCTGTACCCAGGAGCTTAGAGCCCAAACAGGTGAGAAGGATTTCTATCTTCATTTTTACAAATGAGAAACTGAGGCAAAGGAGTCATGAAATGCTGTGTCTGGATTGCATGGAGACGGTGTAATAGAGCCAGAAAATGTATTGTGCTATCTTCCTGTCAAAGAGAAGCGTTGCTTCCCTGACCTTACTGTTACGGAAACCTTGTGTGAGGTGAGTAGCCTTTCAAGAGTGGGATGCCAGACTGTGCTTCTTTTTCCCCAAGGAAATTTGTCTGTGCCACCAGCAGCTCACCACTAATCAGGAAATACTGCTTTCCAAAGAGACGAGATGCTTATCAGGTGGCAGTGCTCAGGTCTGCATGGGGCAGCTGGTGTGGGGTGGAGTATGAGCGCGGAGGGTGAGCAGGCAGCAGCTCCTGCCCTTCGCAGAGCCCTTTTGGGCACTGTGAATCCCCTGTGCCATCACCCCTGAATGCAAGCTGAAACTCACCTGCCTGCCCTCTCCAGTGCTGCTCACGCCTGTTTTAAGCCCTGCTTTCACAGCTCGTAAGTAGGGAAATGGTTGTATTCATGGTATTGCTTGAATTAAGCACAGGTAATGATCTCTGAAAAAAAAATTATAAAAGCAGACTAGCTTGAATTCATCACAGAAAGAAATAACAAATAAATGCAAGTAGAGGGGAAATGAAAAATGCACAAGAAATAAAGTAATAACAATTAGATGAAGTGATAAAAATGCTGGGTTTAGCTGGAGGAAGCCTTACCTGAAGTGGCATCCAAGTGTTGGCCCTAATCTCATCAACACCCAGACCCTAATGCTGGCACCATCCCCATGGTGTGGCTGAAGCTTGTTGGACACAGGCTACAGCTTGGCCAGAGCAGCCTCTCTGTGCTGGTAATAAAATGGTCTACAAGGTAATTCTGTCATTCTGAGAAGCTTAATTTATGATTTTGCAAAAATTGCCACTCTCTCCTGGGCTTTAAACTAACTTGAGAGGATTTAAGCTGAGTGTTAGTAATGCCACTTCTGTGGCAAAGCCATAACCATGAAGGAAAACAAAATGGAAAATAATGAGGAAAAATCTGTGTAAAGCAGGAGATTTCTTCAGGTGCAGAGGTAAGAGTATGTTTTATTAGACATGATTATTTTCTATGCTGTTTATTCAATCACAGCATCATCCCCATCCTCCTTTTCCTCAGCTCCTCTGCAGTCACTGCTACTTCATATCATGCTCAGTAGCAATAGATACATATTTATTCACCCTGACCCAAAAAGTAAGTGTTAATGTCATCTGTATCAACTTGTTGTTGTTCAATATGTTATGCCAAAATTCAGATTCAGCAAGTGAGCAGTGTACCAAGTCCAGAAAACAGTGTTTTTGTTCAGTCACAGATCTGTCATTCATGCTGACCCAGTCATGTGCCCTGCAAGCTGGCACAGTGGCAAAATATGGCCTTTTTGCTACAGACTTTACTAAAGAATATGACTTGTTCTCTTTTATTTTTTTCCTTAGATCCACAGCTTCCTTCTTCCTTTTTGGTTCTGTGCCTGGTTTTCTACCTCTTGGTTGGAATCCTTTCTTCAAATTCTGCATCCTTATGGGACACTTTGGTTTTCTCCATCTATATCCTCATCAACATAAGATTCCCACAAATTACTTACTCTTCATTTTGCAGTTCCTCTTACTTTTTTGCTATTCTTTTAGCACTTACCTATTCATGCATGCTCCATCTCTGTCCTTCATAGACTCATATCTCAGAGATAATGCATGGTACTTGATCCACAACATCTTTCTTCAGTTTGAATTTAACAGTTCTTCCTAATGAAAGCAACCTCAAAACATTTGCTGCTTTTTTCACATTTGCTGATTTTTTGTATGTTTTTCTGCCAAGACACATCTTTTTGACTGGCCCTATTTCTTTATACCTCTTTCTGATAAAATTAGTGCAGTTTTTCCCCTTTTACCAGTTTAGAGATTACCAGTTTCTCTGTGTCCACTCGTTCCACCTGAACTTTGGTTACTGACAAAATCTTTAACTAAATTCTGCTGGACTACTGTACATCCATTTTATCAGATGCCCATACCAGATTGTGTTCCTTCGCATGTTATACTTAAAAATGTAACCCCATTCTACTTAAGAGGTCTTTAGACATTGTGCCAAATGATGGCTATGTCACATTACAATTGCACATCTACACTTGGAAGAAAATGGTAGTTCTGTTGTGACACTGTTTTCATCCGCTCTAATGTTTTTTTATTCCCTAGGAAAGTAAAAGATCAGAATGCTCCTATTAACCTTGTTCTCCTAAATGTCTGAGTGGTTAAATTCTAGGTCATTATATCAATTCACAAGGCAACAAGTAAATTCCTTGGTTGGTAAGTATCTGCCAGTTGACTAGGCTTTATCAAATTCCATCTTGCACCTGCAGCAGCATAATATTTCCATTGCAATCAGCCTATGGGTGCAAATGATCACATCTGCATCTTGATATATTCCTTACTAGTTGGAAATGTGCAGTGTCAAGTATTCAGTGAATTTTGCCAGGTCCTAATGAGGATACAGTGTAACAGGATTTTCTCCAACTTCAGTCTTGTAGAAAAGTTTTTCTGCATATCAGTCTTTTCAAATCAAAAAAGATACAGTGTACTGGTGTATAGTATATTTTACTTCCAAGAAAGTTTTAAGCTATGCTAGAGAAAAAGAGGAGAACTGTGCACTTCAGTCCTACCACTTACACCACTGTGGTATTGACAAGAAGTAGAAAAAGATGGTTGGGTAACTGAGGGCTAACTCCTGGGTCTGGCTGAGAAGATGGGGAAAAGGGTTTTCAAGGGCTGTTAAATCTCTTGAACCAGAAGATCAGTAAAAAATGAAGCTCATTTTAGCAGATTTTAGGGCTCCAAAAGGCTGTCCTGATTTGCTCAACATACAACAACCCATGTATTTAAAGTGTTTTGCTAGTCTAGTGTTCTAGAACATATTGTTTTCTTCCCTGAATCCTTTCTTTTCTGACTTCCTTGCATTGGAAAGGAAGTGAATAGCACCCTCTTTTATGGCATTGAAAACCTCTGTCTAGATTGATGGGAATTGCAGCAGCCTTCACGGGTAACAGATTTTTTGTGATGGCAGAGTTTCTGTCCCTGACCACATTATTCACTCATCCAGGCGTTTGTCAGTCCAGGTGTTTCAGAACTGGTCCTGCCGCTTGTTGAAGAGTGAGGTGCCAAGAGGTGCATTTGCTGTTATGAAGAGATATCCACTCGGTTGCTGAGTTAAAATCAGATTGTCACTGATTTAAAATTCTGGTATCGCTGTCCATCATACTAAAATGTGATAATAGTTCCTGTAAAGTTAGTAATCCTTGTGCTTATACAGTGTTATGTAGTAATACTCCTGACCAGCGTAAGCATGGAGATTTGGTTATTATGTAGAAAAGTTATAATAAGAAATATGACTGCAAAAGCAAAGCAGTCAGTTGAAATTGGTCTATAATTAAATGCTTAGAAAATTCTGTGCTTAGCTCATTTTAAAATCAAGTGCTTCTTTGTAGCAATTTCCTTTCTTTAATTACAATTTCCTGTCTAGTTTGACATTTACAATGCAATCTTGGGGGACATGTTTGTGATTTATTATTCTTGCTCCTATCAGGATATCACTCGGCAGAAATGAGTTTATAAAATAAGAGCTCAAATTATTATGGCCTTTGACCAATAAAGCTGGCTCATAATTTCAGGCCTGAGAAAAGATTAACATTTTTGACAATCAAACGCAGAATTACCAGTGGGGGACAATTTTGAAAACTATTTCAATTTTCTGAAACATTGTACATTTTTAATAAGGAATATATAACTGGTTATATATTGGAGCACAGGCTTAAGAGTAGAAAGAGCAATAGTGAATTGTAAAGCAAACCTGAAAGGAAGACTTTAACATCTGACATTGTTTAGCCTCCTCTGAATGAAATTGAAACTGCTAAATCAACATTACTTGAAAATTACCTAATGGAAGAGATATAAAAGCTCAGATAAGTTCACAGCAATGTACTCTCCCTTTTCTTTAGCATTCCTGACTCTATAGGCTAATTCATCCAGAGGAGCTGGGGGAGTTTGTTTTTTTAAAATCTTACTGAACAAATTTTCTTCTTGGTTATTATTTTTCTGTTGGGGTCTCTCATTTAGAGAAACAGATGCCCTTGCTAAATGGCATATTACGTGATCTATTCTGCTGTCACTGTTTTTTCCAATGACTTTCTTTGTCCCTGATTCAGGAAAATGTCATTGTTCAGGACAACACAGAAGTCAAAATGAATTCTCCATGACTTATGCACATGTTGGAAGTTAAATGTGAACTTGTCTGTAACACAAAATAGGCATCCTGCCTTGTGCTTTGTAAAGAGTGGGTTCTTAAAATCTATCCAAAGTGGTAGGTGTGTTTTTAGTGTTAATTTGATGTAATGTCAAAATGGATGGCCCATAAAATTATATTGAAGGAGAGAGAAATGGTATTGGCAGGGAAGAAAATCTGTATCTTTGGAGATCTTTAAAACAGCTCGTGTACACATTGCTGGGAGGTGCAAATGCTTAGCACCTCTCAAAGTCAGGCTGCTTTTATTTAGATGCCAGCATATAGAGTTAAGTGCCTATTTTTAAGTACTGTGAATTAAAATCATTATTTTAAAGAATCTGTCCTCCCTCATGCCCAAGGAGATGAGAAAATGTGGTATTAGTTCCTTCATTTTAGTACAGCAAAAAGTGGCATGGCTCTGACTCCAAGTAGTTCCTGAATTAGTGACAGGGCTGGGAGTCCTGCCGCATCATTTCAGAGCTCCTGGTCCCCAGCTCAACCTGCTGCACTGTACCCTGTAGCTACAAGCACACAAAAATTCTGTCCTTCCACAGCACTCTCAGAGCCAACAGCATTCCATAGGATGTATTTCACTTCAGTGATGGGTTAGGGTGAACGATCAAACTTTCTAGGATGCCTGTCTCCGTTTAACGTAGCATTCATTGTGGGGAGGAAATAATATGGAAATGGGATACATTTACGAAGAGATCGTAATGAGCATCGGCACTGCTGCCCTTAGCAGGGTCTTTGGGAGGCCTTGCAGGAATGAGGGTCTGCAGTCTTCCCAGAGACAAGGCCCAAGGCAAGTCCGTGGGCCAGTTAAAATATATAGCTCAGAGGCAGGGAATAGGATGCATAAGTCTACAGAAGTGCACTTATTTGCTTAGAAAAATATCTGAGTTATTCGAAAAAGTAATACAGTGTCTGGAGTCAATACTTGCTGGAAAGAAGAGAAGGAGGGGAAAGTTGAGTGAGTAATGAGACCAACGTATCTTCATTATCCAGTGTCAAAACAGATCTGAGTTTTGATGGCTGGGTATGTTTGACTTTGGACTGTGACCATTAATGGTGACTAGAGAGCCATTTTCTGTAACTTCTTCCATTGCTTAATATTTTTCTTACAGAGTTACCTTTGGAGGGAGAAGTGTTTATTAATCTGTCATCTCCACAGCTTGATCTCAAGATAGAAAATAATCAAGAATGCCATTATTACCTAGTCAGAAAAGGCATGTGTTACGAACTTCGATATCTTCTAGTTGTAAAAAGGCTTTATGCAGTCATATAACTGCAGAGTCCACATAGGAGCTGCACATGCCAGTACACATCCACCAAAACTCTTTGTTCAGTCAAAACCTGCAACGCAGTATGTCACACTCTGTTACCTCTCATTACACATTGGCTGGGAGGCCACTCCTGGCAGTTCAGTCCAAAGGCTTTTAAGTTTTTTCTAAACTTTCCTAAACTTCTAGAAAAGTTTTCCCTATTGAGTAGGATCCAGTTTGGAAATCCCCCACGTGTTCTAATTTGGCTTGAATTCCTAAATTGAAAACATTAAATCACCTTTCAAAAATCTTCTCCCTTTTCTTTGAGGATTATGGTATACTTTCTAGTTCTGGGCTGAGTAAACTCCCATACAGAAAGAGAAAGACTTATGAGATGAGGCTCCTCAGCTGATGTGAATCAGCAGCACTTCACTAGTGTCAATGAAATCATGCGAGTTTATACATGCTGATCGCTTGGCCCTTCACAAGATTTTCCCAGAGCTGTGTGCTTTGATGCTGTTAAATCTGTCAATCCACATGTGGATAATATAATGTATTCTACTTACACACAGATGTTTTCGTCCCTGGACAGAAACAGTCATTTGGGTGCTGGCAGAACTCCTCTGTGCTAATGTTATTTTAGAAGTCACACCAGTTACAGTTTCAGGCACAGCCAGTGACAAATACAGCACGATTTTGCTTGGGAACATGACAGAGAGAAAGAGGAAAACCGTTTTGCTGAATGATAATTTCCCCTTGGCATCACCACTGTAACAGGCCTGCCATAGATAAATATATAATAATTCTATTGTCCTGAGCCACAACTGGTGGTTCTGTGGTCATAGCAAACTCTTCTGCTTGACTTTGCTGCAGTTGTAAGGACCCCTGATAGACTGAATTGAAAAATATTGGTAGGCTTCTCTTCCACTGTTACCAGCTGCCTCATATCCAGCATCTAGAATTTCTGCTGCAGAAGAAGAAATGCTACAAATATCTCAAGGTATTGATTCCTTTTTGGTATCAGTGTTCCCTTGTCTGTGGACAACAGATGTAAAAACAGTCTGGTGGGAAAACAGGCATTCCGCTGTTGTTTTTCCCTTGGTCTAGGATGTCTTCAGCAACTGTGATATACTAGGAGAGCAAGATTTTCAACACAAGGTACTTAAAAAATCCTCTCCTAAGTTCTTTATTTACGTACTTATTTGTAAATGGTCTTGTTTCCCAGAACATGAAGCAACCACCACCCCTCACTGTTTTCACCTGGACTTTTGGGGTTAGACCTTGTATCCCAAGTAATGCTTTATAAAGCCATATGGAGGCATGCTCTGTGGTCTGATGAAATGGGGCTTTGCTTGTGTTCTTAACAGAGGAACAAGGTGCATTGTCTAGCCTGGGCATGACATCGACTACTTGTAACTCCTGAAAAGAAATCAAAGACTTATCAACCATTACTCTCTGAGAGTGCCTTTTGGGTGTGAGCCTAAATACAGAGATGGTCCTTTTCTCCTGTAGATCACAAATAAAGTGTATCTCCTCTGACTCTCCTTGAAATCCATGGGGCTTCTGTCATTAAGTCAATAGTAGGCTCACAGCTTATTATTTCTAATCTATTTCTCATTTGTTCAATGTGAGCACTGCTTTTGGTGTTTTCTGGATAAGCAGAAAGTTCAAGATGGAATCTGATTGCTCTCTCCAAAGTATTTTCCATGGATGTAATTCCAACAGCCTCTGATTTACATCAGCTGGAATTCAGAACTAGACTCCTGTGTTTCGCCTCTGCTCAGCAATGAACGACTGCAGGAAAGAGGCTGGTGTGCAACAAACAGCAGCAGTATTGGCCTGTGAATTTTTGCACATTTTGCTATTTCCTAATGTTTGTTTGGATTTCACATACTGCCCAGGCAAAATTAATTGCCTGCATATTTCTGAAAATTTAGTCCAGTGATCTCTTTTTCTATTTCCTGGACTATGTACGCTTTTGGCTGCCAAAAATAGCTCCAAGAGACAGGTTACATGGAAGCTGGGATTATCCATGGAAAATAATAGTAGTACTCTCATGCACAAAGAATGAGCAGGCTGCCAATTGTAATATGTCTAAAGGGTCAACAGAAATCTATAAGTGGTCAAGAAACAAGACAAACATCGGCCACCAGTCTGGTGGGAAAAACAACATCCAGTAAGTCCATTAAATTTAACATTGAAATCAATGTTTAAACCACAAGAAGTAATTAGTGTAATTCATATTACAAACCTTTGGATTTTTGAAACCAGGTTTAATTATATTGAAAAATGACAGCTTCATTTTCCCTCTACGGTTAGGTTACTACCGTGTTCCCGATACTTTTATTAGGGCTGGGTGCCGATATCAGATTTTTAATGACATTAAGCGAAGTAGTGTTTCAGCCATTTGAGGAACAATAAATCAGGTTAGATTCTTTTAGAATGGTGACAACACAGATCAAGTGGCTTTTAAGTCTTTTTCCTTTATCACTGTGAAGTAGAGCTGTTCACTTGAAACAGCAGCCCATGGAAGAAAAAAAAAATAAATAGAATGATAGTTGGATTCCCTGGCTCCCTTTCCCTGCATCAATGGACAATTCATGAGCAACTGCTAAGCTCTGGAAAGGTATCTCTATAATCCTTTGCCAATACAAACTCCACAGAACTTTTACAAGGTCTTTCATTAGCAGTCTCAGATTTGATGGAAGATGAAACGATACTGTGTCTTCTGAACTTAAAACCTTTTGGTGTTGTGGAAGGTGTTGACAAGGACAGTAAATGTGACCATGAGGATGCACACACAAAATGTTAATTATCAGAGTATTTTCATTGCTGTTTTTGAGGAAAGTAAAATGTTTGTCCTATTTCTGTCTTCTTGATGTGCTTCAACACTCTTTCCTTGTCTCTTCTTTCTTGAGCCACATTCCATGCTTCTTCTGTTTAAGTTGGTGATCTTTTTCTTTACGCCATAAATTTTTGCAAAGCTATTAGTAAACCTGGAAAAACAGGCTTCCCTTTCAGCTTCCATTAATGCAAAAATACTGTGTGGGTATGCAAATAACTGATGCTAAAATTAGTACCTTTTGCTCTGAGACATTTCCTGGTTCTACCCTGTATTTGGGGTGGAGGAGGGAGTTTCACATTACCAAGCGATAGACCTCCTTCCTTGTTACACACGTGCAGAGAAATAGGAATGTCAATGCTCAGCCTCAGCCTGAATTTATAACTGACTGTACTGAAACCATGAGCATGCCCTGGTTCTGCTTCTGGGTACCTGCTGAGCAACCCAAAGCATCTGAGTACAGGAGCATGTGACTAAAAATTGTGCAGAAAACCATCATGGAGTGGGTAACTACTTGGCTTGTCTTGGGATATGGTCATTCATTTAAACTGGTAACAAAAGCAAAGTGAAACTACTGAGTTTAGGTAGCTTTACATTGTTTGAAAATACGATATGAAAAGCCCAACTTCTCCCTACTTCAAAGAAAACAAATTTCAAGAGATGCAGAGTACGTGATACTTCCTCACAGACGCCACAGTTCCTTGGATCTCACTGTTCCCTTCCTGCTGTGGAGGCCCAGGTTATTTAACATTGTGATCACTGTGATATTTACAGGTTTGTCTTCACCCTGCTGATCAAGGATATGGTGGAGCAGCGAGACCCCAGGAGAGTGCTCTGCCAGGTCTTTGAAAGCAAAAGATGAAGCTGCCAAGTAAGAACCCAGGAAATACAATAGGTAGTACTGCAAAGAAGGGTGATGAGCCATATGCAGGAATGATGCCATCAACAAGCCGCAGTGATGTTGATGATGCAGAAGACAAAGGAAAGTAGTGGAACAGTAGAAAGAAGAGCAGGGGGGAGAGGTCGTATAATTTGGGTGATGGGATTGTGTTGTCAGCTCTTTGGGTGAAATTCTTGTTTAAACTGGTGGAGAAGAAAGCTCAGTATCTAGGACTGAGGACTTCTGAAGCACTCTGTAACAACAGGTGACTGTTATGCAAACAGTAACTTCCTGTCCCACTCAGGAGCATTTTGCTGACTGTGGGGATTACGAATGCAGGGACAAGATCTATTCGTGGGAAAAAGTCTGTGTGTGAAAAGAAAGAGGGAAGGAGAAGAATCCAGACCTCTACAGAGATTCCCAGCATAAGTTAGTCTTTGGGCATGTCGATACTGTATGGGTAGATGTATACTCATCCTGCCCATGCTATTCACTGAAAAAAATCCTTCTCAGGAGAGATTATTAGCTCAGGCTTGGTGCCAGTGCAATCACATGGCTTCTGTCAGATTGGAGCGTGGGCAGAGCTTGCTCATGGCTGTTTGCAATATGCGGTGTAAACATGCCCAAAGAGTAATAGCAGGTGGTAGCAGAGGAGGTGGATAGAAAGGAAGGCTTGGAACAAAAGATGTTAAGCTTCATTTGGTGTATGATGAGCCAAATTCATCATTGGTGTAACGCCCTGAGGTCAGCGGAGTTAAAATAATAAAATTAGTCCAAAATATTTACACTTCTCACATTATTTCACAACCTCTACCAGTTTTTTGTACCTACTGGTTTTGTTTAGACATGGGAGGCTCATTTTAATTGTATTTTCAAGGCAAATCCATTTCAATCATGTCCTGCTGTATATTTGGGGTGTCTTCTTCTGACTTTGTCGCCACAAGTAACAGCATCGTCACTCTGTTTTGTGGAGCATTCTTCAATCAGTTTCACAGTCTCTTTCATCCTTTCTGTTATCACTGGAACAACCGAGGCATACTGAGTCTGCATCTTCAAGACAAGTCCTTTTGAAACGTTTATTGCAGGATTTCTAGGTGGCTCTGTTGCGACTTCTTCAGTACATGCAGCAGCATCCTTACGCTCTGACTAGCAGGCGGTCAGCAGCTCACTAACATGGGCTTCAAAGGAAGAACGTGTGAAACAAACTACCATACGTCTTCCTCAGCAATTGTAGTTGCCTACACGTTTTCGTTACACATTGTTGTCATTTTGCTTGGGTCATTGCTG
>JAVJGJ010000002.1:30466641-30483113 GCA_035590215.1 Microhierax caerulescens
GTGGGGTGGAGGTACCTCGAAAAACAGTGGGGCCTCTTTGCACTAGGTCATGATTTGGCCCAGTCTACACAACCTTTCTTTCTTTCTTTTTATACCTTTTAAATTTTTAGAAACATTTTTTTATTTTTATTATTTTTATTTTATTTATTTATTTTTTTAGCAAATGCTATATATTACTGTTGGCTTAAGAGGTGCTGTATTAATTTTTTTCATTTCATTTTACTTTTACCTTTGAGATAGAATTCTACTTACTGTCTCGCCAAAATTTTCAAAAAAACACAGTCTTTCAGTGTTTTTTTCCCAAAAGCAACGAGAAGTTTAATGTATTTTGGAGTACTGAGTATTCTGGGAAAAATGCACCTTTCTGCAAGTTATCTGTCCTATAGTCTACCAGATGAGTGGTGCAAAAATCTCCAGAAAATATAATGCTGTGAATTCGTGATTGTAGATCATTTGATCCAAAAGGTTATCCATTTCCTACACTTGGTCACTATCTGCAGAAGAGCTGTTCATTAGGTCTTTGCATTTGTGTTCCTTTGCCCATCTTTCTAGATTTACATCAGTCCTGTAGTGTTGTTTTTCCATCCTCTTTGAAAATTAAGTCACCATGTCAGTGATTCATGTGACAAATAACAACACATGCATTTTATCCTCTTTTGGCTGGCTTGCTCAGGTAAACAACTACCTTTTGCTGAAAGCAAACCAAACCGTAAAGGTCTGGACTAATGCTATTGCAGAAAAGGGAGGGTTTTGCTACTGAAACTCCTGGGGAAGAGTCTGATATAGCTGGAATAGCCCAAACTTGCTATGCTACATAGTAGACTTGCGTGGACACATTTATTAATAGAAAGTTCAAAGAAAACTGTTTCTTTCTATGCTCTTGTCTTCTCCTCTGTGTGGGGCATGAATAACCTATTCCTTGCTTCGTTCACTTCTGTAACTACCGCTGCTATTACTGTTTCCTGTAAGAAACCATGGAATTGTATTTTGAATATTTACCACATAATTAAAGGGTATAAAATACTGCCACTATAAGTGTCTTCCCTGTTAAACATGCATGGTCATAAAATATTAAGGGAAGCTAGATTAATCTATTGAAGGTACTTACATACAAAAGTGTTTTTTGTAGGTCACAGGAATTTGTAAAAGAACTTGCTGCATATTATAGAGCTCTGAGCTCTATGACCATGTTATACCCCTGTGGATATGACAAAATTACGCTCATCGAGTTACTGGCACACAATTGAATCTTTACATAGAAGAGTAAAACTTGGTGTTAAATAATGCCTAAAAGCAAATATAAAGCACCTTGTCTCCTTCAAATGGCATCCTCCCAGGAAATGCAAAAAAATCAATATATTATAGTAGCTTATGATCTCATTTAAGTGATTCAACACAACAAAATTTCAATGACATTTCTTTTTTCTGTCTGCTGACTTGTTTTTTCTTTTCTGTCTGAACAGCAGTACTAGGGTTTGATTATTTTTTTTTCTTTTCCTTAGGACCATGTTGTTGAAGGCAGGCTGTCCTGGGGAAAAAGCATAGGGTGTGTTAAGCTGTTAGTGATTAACAGAGGCCAAGAAATTAATGAATGCCATGGACATATAGCTCTAGTCTGGGGAGGGGAAGGACCTATGCCATACTGGGCTGGCTAGTCTACCCCCTGGGACTCAGGTGGGCTTGTTTCCTACCATAGATGTTTGTGGTTTTGTCTAGTCTATGTTGAGACTATGAGAGCCAGTGTTGTACCTTTCCTGTTAAATTATCTTACAGCTACCTTATATAGGAAGTGTAGATGCCTTATACTTCCTAGTCATGTCCATTTTTATGTCGGTGTGAATGGGGTTATTGCTTTGGCCTGCAGAAGATGTTATACTTATTTACATTTGAGTTAAGTACTGATCATCATGGTTTCACTGCAGAAGGAAGGTGGTGGCAGTGAACAGATAAATCACAAAAGACACGCTTCATCTGCCTGATCTCTGGTCTCACTTCTGCCTTTAGAAATAGTGTGATAGTTCAAGTTTATAGCCTTTGTGGATTAGAAAAGCACCCTTACGTTGTTGAAAAAAGAAAATGTCTATAAACAGTGTTATTGACAGTTATTACCATTGTATTGCTGAAGACCGGGGCTCATTGTGCTAAGTGTTGTGCAAATGTATTTAAGAGGGCTTCCCTGCTATAAACAGCAATAATTTTGTTAGAAGTAGAAGGTCTTGCTATTACTATGGCCCCCTTTGCTGTATTTCACAGCTCAAATAGCACATGGGCAGTCATGCCTTAGTAGCCAGTCAGAAAAACCAACTTTAAAGACAGGCACATTTTTGTCATGCAAGTATTTCTTTATATCCTGTCTCCACTGTGTTTGGAGTTTTGTTGTCTTTAGTACAGGGGCAATTTACCACACTCCACATTTTCAAGAAGTAACCACCTTCTTGAAAAAGAGAGTGAAGAAACCCAAGTAGATCAGAACAGAAATTTGAGGTTGTCTTCTTTTCAAATTATTTGGATCTATAGCTTTTGATCTTTTATAATAAGTACAGGGTCAGATTGATCTGTGACTGACTTATTTAGAAGGCACTACAGAAATACTGGAAGCAGCAGATGGCTGTAATTGTATTCTAACCAGAAAACAAAGTTCTTCACTCTTTCTGTAGTTTTAGGCTAGCGATACAGAATGTCCCTAACCAACACATGGCTGTTTGGATACCTTAAGGGCAAAAAAGGTGCTCGGAGCATTCTAGAAAGATGGTGCTAGGAACACCTGAAAGATCAGGTATACTTTCTATCCCTGGGTTTTTTACTGGAACGTATTTTCTTTCTCCCTTTCCTTTCTTATGTGACAACTCTATTTACACATTATAAACTACTGTGTCTTTTGTTTTGGTAACAACTCATGCCTTGATCTGTTCATGGTCCAGGGCTCCTTTCCGTCTTTTCCAGCAATGCTACAGCCCAGCCAATTATTTTATTATGTTGATGCATCCTTTTTTTTCCCCTTTCACCAACTCTTATCTCACAACTGTCTCCACATTTTCTTTGGTGTGTCCTCTTCAAAATGGAGAGTTCGTAGCTAGGTTAGCATCAATAAAAAGGGTGAGTATGGAGTGAGTGGAGTGCTCATCTGTGCTCAGAAGTCTCCTTGCCCTTTACAGAAAGAATCTGTCACGTTTGCTCAAATTTAATCAGCTTTTAATGGCTTTATTTATTAGTTGCTAAGCTTGTTTACTTCCTGAGAGCTAGAAAAGATAGCTCACATAGTAAAATGTCAGTATTATGTAGTTAGGCACAACTTCAAAATGTCTGAATTTGTATCTTGCTCTTTTTGGTGGATTAGGACCACATGAAACTTACTCAGTAATAGCTGGGTTTAAGAAGTAGAAGTCTGGATGGGATTTCTGGCTCTGGAGCAGATTTTCTGAGTGCCCTTGGGTGACTTGGTTGCTTGTCTCTGTTTCAGCTCTCCCTCTGCCAGTCTGATGTAATATTACATGCTTAATATAGGTGCTGAGGAAATAAATTAATGGATGTTGGTGAAGCATGCAGATCATTGATGCACAGATTGGTACTTCTGAGAGACACCAGTAGAAAGCTTGTTGGGAACAGAGGTTGACTTGCCGAGTTGGAGGGTGAGAAAACTGTATAAGGAGTGGGCAGGAGACTGGTAAAAGGAAGCAGGAGAGAGCCTGGAAAAATTAGGGCTGACATAACAAAAGGTATTCATAACCTATTGTGGAAGACGTCTGAAATTTGGATGTTCCCTTCAAATCTGGACACTTAGAGCTCTCAATCCCACCAAAGTTGAGTAGAAAAAATCAAAAAGAAGACCTCCTGAAAGTCACTCAGGCATACAGAAAAACCTACACACATATGTCCACATGAAATAAGCCCTGAAAAATGCACACAAACATAGTCCAATGAAAAGCTGCATTGTAATCCTTCCTGTATGAATTATAATGCATATACAGTAACTGCAATGAATTCTGCAGGGAATGTGAGAATGTAGATACCTATTCAGATTGGAAACCATAAAAAAGGAACCTCTAATAACAAGTGGATCCTAACATTTTTTGAAATAAGTAAAATAAGAAAGGGAGCAGAGGGAGTGAATTGCATAGGGAACAGAAAATCCTGAACCCATGCTGGCCCAAAAGAAGTGTCAGAAAGAAAGAGCTCCTTTAAGTAAAAACACTCCCAAATTAGACCTTTGTCTGACCAATTCAATAAGAAAGGAACAGGGAATAAGGAAAGTCATTCAAACGTATTCATTGAGTTGCCAGAGAGATGCTTATTAAAGAAAGCCTCATCTTGATTCCTTTTTTTGGGAGGAAGGAAAAGGAGAAGGAAGGGAAGGACTTTTTTTTTCATTTAACATTAATTCTTCAGAGGCATTCTTCCTATTATTCCTTCGAGTTTGAGTTCCTGCATTTGAAAAATATGTTGTCTTTTTAAATAGATTTATTCCTTTTAACAGCATTTGGCATCTTTCGTCAGAAGTTCCTTCATTTTTCCAGTTTATTTCTTTAACATGTATTTGTTTAAGTGGCTTCTACTGTATTAATTGATGTGTTTGTGTCTGTTCCGAGCAAATGCATTCTCCTCACAGCGATTTTAACAGGCATTTGTTTAAGTGGGTTTTGCTTTTCTGTGTCTATTTCTGCTTGTTTTTCTGGTAGAGAAGGAGACATTACTAACATGCAGCCGACATAATGAGTCCCATTAACTCCCAACTCAGCCTGCTTTTTGACCACCTCTCTTTTAATGACTACTTTTCTTGACTGCAAAGTTTGGGGAATAGGAAAACTGTTCGCTCTGTTGGATTTTAATACATGTTTACATCCTTCTTTGCAGGACAGCACCACCTCTCAATTAATGTTACTCTTAGCCTTAAAGGAGCACTTGGTAATATATAAATAAATAAATGTGAGCATGTGTGTATTGGAGAAGTGTGTGGTGTGAACCAGAATTTTTACAAAGGCTGCTGAGCATTTTTAGAGACTAAGCAGCATTTGTGTTCTAATATTTTAAAGCTTTTCCATTGATCTCCTGTTAACTGAGAAGCAAGAATTAACCTCAGTGACAGTGCTTGTAGCTCTGCAGTCTATTTGGGTCTGTTCTTTAAGTAAAAAGAGCAACCTAGATGAGAATTTTGTGCTTCACTGGATATTGAAAGATGAGGCAATAAACTGCTAAACTTGAGTAATCACACACTCCCAGAGGAATGCCTCAAATGGGGTTGGTCAAAAACCTTGAAATTCTAGCCTTCTGCACACTGCCTGGGCTTTAACATTTGATGAGAGTCATTATAGTGGGGGACTGAATACAAGTGTCTTCTGATTACAGACCTTCCATTAAAAGTTCCCACCAGTGTGCCTTTCCATAGAGAAGCGTCAATGGGATTAAAATCTCAATTCACCCCAGTCAATTCTCCAGTAACACGATTTCATTAGAGACAGGCAGGGAGGAAAATGGACTAGAAAGCACTGAAACAGCTGGTGTATAAATTATAAAGTGTACTTTCTACTAAGTGAACACACCTTCCGTTCAGCCACATTACTAATTAATGTGTAGGGTAGCCGATTTTATGTAAATTGTATTCTTCCTCTCTCCTGTGCTTTGGTTAACAACAGGTTCTTCTAAATCTTGGAAAAAGAAAGATTATGCAAAGCTATCATCATATGAAAATAACGTATTAACATACTGCCTGTGAACTGTATCCAATCAGTTCCTTTTCACTGGCGTGTGTACAAAACAATTAAAATCAAATTTATATTGCACTTCTTTAATATATTCTGGCATTAATATAATCAACGAACAAGTGTTAAGAAGTCTTACAGGCCTATTCTGCTTTAAAATGATACGTTTGTTCTCAGGGTTAGTGGATATTTTCAGCTGCTTTAAAAGGACACTAAAAAAGTAAAGTTCTGGCCGTATGAACATGACTCCAGCAGCCAGCAGTTCACATGGAGGCTGCCTCATTTTAATGGCAGCCCGTTCTGTTCATTTTTTTATGTGGCGTCTTTACTCCTGGCTTCTGTCAGCTGTTCTCCATGTTACCTGCAGCATATTTGTTTTTAATTATTGGATGTTGCTGAGCAATTGCTCATAAAGGTTATGAGACCACTGAATTATCCGGATGACCGGCAGCTGTTCTGGTGTCAGGCAGACACATGCCCGCACACCCGAGAGCAGGCTCTGCACGCCTGCCAAGCCCCAGCGTTTCGCCTGGAGACTGAGGGACAGCTCACACGCCATCAGTATATCCTTATTTTCCACATTTCATGCTCTGAGGCTACGTTTTCCCTGTCTGTTTTCCTTGCTGCTTTTGGTGTACTCTGCCGTGAGACCAGGTACGAAGAACCGAGATACTTTGTCACTGCTGCCAGTGCAGCAGGCTTGAAGATCTCTGAAACCAGCAAATTGGTGGAAGGGAGTAAAATGTTTTTGTCAGTCACAGGACTGGAATGTCTATCAAGAGGTTATTTACTCTGTCCTCAACCATATCCGCACCTCCCCAGGAACAGTGTCCTTGCAAGCACTGCCACCAACAGGGACTCCACACCTCCACAGGCACTCTTTCTCAGTGCTGCTCTAGCTTCACTGCTCCTTAACATCTCCAGCTGCTGGTAAGCCCATCTCTTGTCCTATTTACAGAGGAGATTACTCTCTTCCTTGAATCTGCCTTTTACTTATTTTGAGACCCTATCCTCCCTCAGACACGTACCCAGATAGACTAATGCTAGTCCCCAGCCAAGAAGATTCTTGAAACTGTGATCATTAATTCACAAATGATACTTTTTTTTTCAACTCTCCTCTGGCAGTGCTGATCCTGCCTACAAAGACACATCCCCCTGAGGAGACCAGAAGAGAACATATTTCTTAGGAGAAGTAAATGAGTGAGATCCTCATACCAGTTCTGAGCCTTTTTTCTAAATCAAAACTACTCTTTATGTCAAGAGGTAATTGAAATTATAGACTTTGTGTGCATGTGTGCACGAGCAGGGTGGTTTTGCAGAGTCCTAGTGTATTACAGCCCTGCAGCATACTCCTGCTTTTATGATGAGAATTCTTTCTCTTTAACCTGGTGTTGAATCTTACGATTTTGTGAGTGAAAGGGCAAGGGCCTGTGCAGGCTCCCTCCTTGACCGTTGCACTTGCACAGAATTAATTTCTGTGGTGCATTTCCAGATGTGGGAAATGTGCTGTTGAAATCAGTGAGCATGCTGCTAGGGTATGGGCCATGCAACTGAGTCCATAAAATCCTTTCTGCAGCGTATGGATTCTTTACAGTAAAGGGAGGGAAACTGTGGCAGAGACAGTTTGTCCACTGAAAACTAAGCTGAGACCATAAGCTCACTTCAGTTTGGACCAGAGGATAGTAATAAACCATAGATGAAATGTCAGTGCCTTTGCATTAAGCGACCCCATGTCATTCTTATTTATGACTTCCTAACAACAAATTTAGCCAGATGGCCTACGTGATTGGCATAATTCCATTTTGAAACTGCAGATTTGAATTCTTGAAAGTGTAAGTGGTTGTGCATTTAAATATCCAATCTGTCAGGAGAGAAACCGTAGGATGCTTCTAGGTTATGGTGTATGCGATAAAAACAAGCCACCTGGAAAAGCATGGATTGGGAATTTGGTACTAAATCTCATTACCAAAAATGGCTTTTTAGATTTGCACTGTGGGTTGTTTTTTTTTTCCTCCTCAGCCTTTGGCAGCAAAGTTGTGAAACAAAGGTGGGGGAGGAATGCAAAGGAGAGAAAAAAATGCCAGGATTCATTGTGAAGTATTTTCTTTCTGTCCCTCATTTCCCACTAGGTGATTGGGAGTGCAACCAAGTCAAGCAGCCACCTGACAACATACCTCGTACTAAACACTAGGTCAGACCTGTTGCAACTGCTTCCTCCTTGATGGTGTTGATGGCATAAGTGGTATCTGCAGACTGGCGCTGAGGACAGGATCATCTGTAGTTGTTTATAGGAAGAGAGTAAGAGGAGAGGAGGTGCAAATTCCACCCTTGGTGGAAGCCCATTAACTGCGGCCACTTTAATGTCAGTGAGAACTGCACATAGCCAAGGAGGTTGCTGTGCAGGGCTACAAATTACAGTAGTTATCTTCCCTGATTGCTCAGCACTTGAAGCAAATGTTCTCTACCTCACACCCTTCAGCTCTAAGTCACTGTCAGACCCTTCTCCCCTAGCTGGTGGACAGCTTGGTGCCACTCTCCAGGTCTGTCAGGACTTGGCAGTGCTGTCATGGTGCTCTAACTACTCACTAAAGGAAAGAGGGCAGACACAGCACAGTGGTACCCAGGTTTGTTTTCCCACTTACAGCATCAGAACAAATGTTCTGTTGTCCTTTCAGAAATACTTTGCTGATGAACTGTGGCCAAATAGCGTCAGTCAAAGTATCAAAAAGGATAGACTGACCCAGGTCCTCTGCCTTCTGGCACTGGTGGCAAAAATTCTACAGACCTCAAGGGAGAACAAAAAAAATCTCAGGAGCCTCTGAAGGTGATCCCCCAGATGGTTTAACAGGACTTAACAATGGCTTGTCTGGACATTTGCTGTGTTACTTTTCTTGGGGGGAACATGTACGGAAATGTAAGTTGTAGTTATGATTTTCTAGCCAGCTCAAAATACGGTTAGAAAGGAGAAAAGAAGCTTCTTTTTCTGTGGGTGGTGTTATCAGGAAGGTTGAAAGCCGATGAGTAGATTCCTCAGTGATTGGGGAGTTGTATGTCTTCAGACAAGGAGACTTGCATTCTTGTAATTTTTACAAGGATTTTTTTACGAGTGCTATTTTGTTGCTCTGATATTTGTATCAGTGCTTGCTGGATTCGTGGGAAATTATCCCATTTGTCTCCAGTGGATGCTGCATAAGACTCAAAGTGAGAAACACATCCATAAAGTTTGTTAGGATTCAGTATGTTGGTGGGTTTTTTTTGTGATAAGGAAAATTAAAAAGATTGTTGTAGTTACATTTTAATTACATGAGTTGAATATCCACATTGTCTAGGACCTAGAATATCTCTAGCATGATGGAAAACAGCAAAAGAATGGGATTAGAGCAGTCATGAAGAAAAGATCTCAGGCCTAAGTAGCAATACAGAGAGGATAACCAGTCGTAACAAAACCAAACTGAAATGGTTGAAGTTGTCTAGCTTTAGGGGATGTTTCGTTTCTTAGCAAAAATTGCCTGTAATAGATTTTAATTTCTGCATGTGTTCTGTAATTATTTTTCTTTTGATGTAACTGTGAAATTGAGTGTTTTGTTTCTGCTCTTATCAGGTCACTTCCAAAAATAAAGTGTATCTCAGAGAATAGCAATATTATTATTATTCAAAGGCTACATGTTTGGGCAATTATGCAAACATTGTCTTATTGTAAGTCAGCAAAAACCTTTCTCAGAGTACCTGGGATCCTTAAATTAATTAGACTTCTCACCTCTGCCTTTGAATGCCACCTTGCAAAGGAGCCACCTCCTGCCCAAACCCACACGAAATGTCCTCCGCCCCATACATCCAGGTCACTTTGCCACGCAGCTCGCCAGCTGAGTGGTGGTCTGCAATGAACAGCGTTGCTCCTCTAATTACTGAGTGCAAGCTTATATGTGTACAATTCTGCAAATTTTATATGGCGTTACAGCAAAAGTCAACTGTGTGACTCGTGCTGCCATAAGCAGCAACTTTCCCTGAAGGAATTAAGTACAGTTTCTGTGGCCTGACATCAGAGGCTCGCTTCCCAGTTCCATCATAGCTGGAAGTTTAGGAGCATAGTTCTTATGAGAGCAGCTGGAGAAAAAAGGCTTGGTGGGAAAAAAAAGTACAAAATGTAACGATACTAAATTTAAACAAGACTGATTCTTTTTTTCCCCCTAAGTACTCTTAATGGGAATAAATGATTTATCTTTCCAGATCTGTATATTTTTGCAGAAATATACTGTTGGGGAAAAGCTGCAAAAATTCTGGCGACCATGTAATCCCACAGTGAAAACTCACTTGGGAAGAAGAAAAGACAAAAAATTTTGTGCTGGCCTTCTACATGAAGATGAGTGTTGTCCTACATATGCACTAATGAAAGTAAAGCCAAAAGATGCCCACATTTCATTGCAGAAGCAAGCCAGTGTTATGTCAGCCAAAGCCTTCTTGGTTTTTATGAAGGTGGGGACCTTTTCTGCCTTTGTCTATTCTTACTTCTTGGTAAACAGGCATGTATAAAAATGGAAGGAGTGGCATTAAAATCCTCTGTCTTTGTGGCCCCCCTGGCTACACCGTGTGTGTGTGGTACTCAAAAGGGCAAGTGTGTCCCACAGGGAGGAGGAATATTCAGTGTTCTACAAATGGCTTTGAACCAGCTGCACATCACACAACCACCCTGCTGAGCCACTGGATCTAGGTACTCTTGCTGGGACAAGTTCATCCACAACTGTATGGGGAGCTGCTTAATTGAGCCTCATTACTTCAATTTCCTACTGACACTGTGCGCCCTGTGAGGTGCTGCTCAGGCATGCGTCAGGGGCAGGGGGTTGAGCAGCTGCCGTTTCTTACATGGAAGCGGTAAAGGATGAGCGATAACAGTGCCCTAAGCCAGCACTATTGCCTCTGTGGTTGGTACATCTTATGAGGAGGAGCAAGCTGCTAATTTGACCCCCTTAAACAGGAGGATGCACCTGCATCAGCCATTGCCATCTTCTCTGCTGGGCCTTTTGCTGTAGAGGATGGTGCACTCCTGACAAACTGCCGCTGGCAGGTATTACCTTCACCCCCTTTGGATCTCTGGTAATCTATATGTTCGTTCCCTTTTTCAGAAGGGTTCATGCTTGGAAGCATCTCAGCTAAAATCTCCCAAAAGAGGGTATTTCCTTATTTTAACGGGTAATGTGAGCCATCTGTTTTTTCCTTATTCAGCTTGTGTAACCTGTGCCTCTAAGGCCAGACAAGCATTTCTCTGAAGCCTCCAGCTCCAATTCTGCTTCCTCAAGCACGAGTTCACAGTTAGACATATAGACATAGCCTTCCCATACATCTCTTGTCCTGTGGAAGTCCTGAATCCCTGCTGAGAGCTTTGTTTCTATGAGCAGTCTTATTTCCTTACAGACTTTCGTCCAGTCCTTTGGTTGCTGTATCATCTTCGGGTTTTGTTGTTCAAGGAGCCTCATTACAGACTTTTGTTCCTATAGGTAAGTACGCAGTATCTACCACTTAATGTCAATGTTTCCAGAGTACCACTGTCAAAGCTCTTAGCGGAAGTAATCACTTCTTGATTTCCATGGGACAGTGGACATGTGAGAGAGAACTTAGGCAATTATTTCCGTTATTATCACCCTTCTGAAACTCACCACTGCTGAGTGAAAATGAGCTTTGTGAAGGTAATCAATCACTGGTCACCACATATGTTCCCTCAGTATAACGTTAATGGTAGAACTCATCACTCTGAACAGAATCAAGACAGTCTTGTGTAACACCAATTCTCACTCACCCACTTCTGCAGGGGAGATGAAAGACATATCTGTTTACCCAGGATACTCTGGCTTTGCATTTTGCCACTCCCAGTGCAAGTAATGACTTGCTGGACAACCATTAGACTAGCCAGACAAGGACTTTCTGTGCTGCAAGGTGGCATGGAGCTATTGTAGCTCTACACATTGAGTGAGAACTCAGATAAATTATAACACCCAGCATCACAGCAGTAAAAATGACAAAAATAAATACCATAGTATTAGAGAGAGTTCCTTCCTTTGCTGCTGCCTTTAGTTAGGTAGTGTGCAGTCAATTCATAGAGTAAGGAATTATTTCAGAACACACATACCAGAATGTTGTGCTACACCCAAAAAGCCCTACTTAAGTTCTCCCAGAGGGTGTTTTGGAACTGATGAGGGATAGATTCAGGAAATGGTGGTGTTCATTGTGTTAGACCCTACACACTGAATGTCTGGCAACCCAGAGACAAAAGATATGGAAGGACCATGTTTGTGAGCAGAGGTTTCTTGTTTGGCAGCACCTGCATGCAGACTAAGCTGGTCAAGTCATTTCAGTCTGGGTCTGTCTTCTCTGCTTATGTGTATGTAAAGGTGCCCAGGTGATTTTCATGGCACAAGCTTTGCAGGCATGTGGTTGCTGCATCTTGTCATTGGAGACTAAGAAGCAGTGGCAGGTCATCACAAAGAGTATTAGCTCATGTATTTTGACAAGTGAAGCTAAATAAAATGAAATAATTTGACAGGAAGTGAAGCCAAAATGCAACAAAGAATAGACTTGCAGGAATATCAGGTTACCGGGGGGGTGATGAGAAATGTATGAACAAATGAATAAATAAGGACAGATATTTTTATAAATCTATTTCAACCTTAGTAGTTCAGATAGCTCAGAGTTCTTTGTCTCTTGGCCAATTTGGGTAAGGCAGTGCTGCTATCACAGTAAGCACTTCCGCTTCCTAACACAAAGTAAGGGGACTCTTTGTGACTGCTCTTCCCTAAGGGAAGAAAGAGAAATGCTATCTGGGGCACAAAAGCAACAGTGGATTTCTTAGCATATGGTCTTTTCCAGTGTGAGCGCAGACAGCTTTCTGCTGTAAGGAAACAAGAGAGAGCTTTGCAACCAGTATTACCAAGAAGCTAGAGACTTCCTTGACACTGCATGGCTGGAAAAAACATAGAGAAGCAAAGGAGAAAGTTTATCCAATATTAGAGCAAAGAAGTGCCTAACCTTTGCATTAGAAAAAGAAAAATATTACAAACTATACAGGCAGTGTGGGGAGCAGCAGTGGGGTTTGCTCATTAAAGATGCTGACAACATAAAAGCAGAAAAGGCAAAGTGTCAGCACAGCTGTAGCTGGTCACAGCAGTGAATAGCTGGCCTGTTTCTGAGGACCACTGTTGTGATCCTTGGGAACGCCGTACAGATGCGTGGCAGTGCCCAACCTGATTAGGTTGTACCAGCCTGTGAGCCTCCAGCCAAACAGCCTGCCATTTAGTGGTACACGTCCCTTGGCTACACGCAGCAAACAAGGGCCATCTGTGAGAAAACAGGATCCTGCTCCTGTGCCTGGGCAGCAGCAATGACACCGCCTGGGGACTCTGCCGGACCACAGGCTGGCACACAGTCGGCTCCAGGAGGGCAGGGGTTATGGCACTAGAGGCAACTGTGAGATTTGGCTTTGATACCTTGGTACCCAGAGCCTCAGGAGTTTGCCTCGAGAATCACAGCCTCATGTGTCAGCAACACTGAACCGTACAGGAGGTGAGCTCTCCAGTATGAGAGTAGGTAGGGAGAGTACATGTCCCTGAGGCAGCGGGAGGCGTTACAGGGAAATGAAGAGTTTAATGTGGTGTGTATTTAGACAGGTAAAAGAGTGATTTGGAGACCAGGGCAGAGGACTTGTATGAATAGGTTTGTTTTCTTTCAGAGAGTGTTTTTTAATCTGTTTTGTTGTGAAAACGTTGTGTATTAAGCACTTTGTTGTTATTCCTGTGTTTAGACCATGTTATGGATGCATATGAAGAAATCCACTTGTTACCTGCTTTACCTGGATGAATTGTTACCTGATGTCTACAGGAGACGTAGGCAGAGTCCTGCAGGAGTCATCCTGTGCTGTAAGTGTGCAGTGTTATTAATCACTTTAAAACATTTCATGGCTCTCAGAGTTGCCAAGATCTCTTTCAAATCTGAACTGAGCGTGAAGCAATGAAGTAAGGTCCACTTGAGTTTGGAGTGAGTCTAAAATAAGAGCTCTAGGAATTGCAAGCTGCTGTATTAGTCTCATGTCAGGCCCACAGCCTGCATAAGTTTGTGGCCAAGAAGCTGTCAAAATGCCATAGAAGGGACACTTTAATTTGGAATTTGCCACAATGCGCCTGGCACCAAAAATGGTGGTGTGATGGGAGGTGAGGTAAGAGTCCAAAGCCAGGTGCTGCAACACCTTATCCCACACACAGCATGGATGCGTGCCTCTTCTGCCTGTGTTCCTCACACAGGTGGCCCTGACAGCACTGCTCCAGCTATCCTTCCTGGCCAGGAGCTGCCTGCAACAGGCTGCTGCCCAGTAGCCTGCCCCAACAGCACACTTCTATCAGCAGCACAGACTTCAGGGTTGGAGATGTGGGTCAGTTTGCAAGTGGGGAGAGCGGAGACCTGTGGGAATGCAACGCTGGTGGCAAAATGAGCAGGTGCAAGTCAGGAGCTCACTCTTCCTCTGTGGCTGGGGGGCGGGAAGCTCTGACCTAGGCTCATCAAAGCGAAGGTTTGTAGAAATGGGTCACCTCAAGGACACAGTAATGAGCCAGTTTTTTCCAACAGTTGACTAAATTTAACCTCTGTGTGCTATCAGATTTGAGCTGTTGATAGCCAGGTTGTGTAGTAATGTGTAGATGGGAAAGAAGGGCATTTCTATCAGCCAGGATAACTCTAACACTAGAAGTGACTTTAAAAATAATATTCCTGTGGAATGCCTGGCGTAAACCTTGGTCTCGCCCTGATGTGGAGACACAAGGCACTGTGTAGCTTCAGAGAAATAAACAACCAAGTGCCCTCAAACCCATTCAACATGAAAGGACTTTGCTGTTCTTCCCTGAACGACTAGACATTGAAATAAAGATGTATTAGGTCTACATTTTCAGATACTCTTAAGTGAGCTTGTGCTGTGTGGGAGCCATAGAAACACACAGGCTTTCTTCCTCCCCAGCAGAGCTATTCAGCCGGAAGCTAGGCTGATTTCAAACCAGTTTTTGCCAAAGACTGCTGATACCTCCAGCCGAGATCTGCTGGAGGGTGCAGGCTTAATTATAAAGTGTCTTCTTTACAGCTGCAGAACACTAATCCTGATTCACCAGAGTCCAGTGACGTTGGTTATGGAAACTATTTTTTGGATATATCAGAGTTAATCTAACCCTGATCTAAGTCTTGGAATATATTTGATGTTCATCATGTGCATAGTCAGAACCAGCACACCTGGCTTTTTTTCTGGCATACCTGTCTACAAGCCTGTCAGCCAATGTAGCAGTGAGTTCAGCTCGGTACTGTGTTGCTATTTCAGCAGGACATGAGATCTTATCAAACCACACATGTAATTTGTGTAAAGCAGGAAATGCAATTTTTTCTTCCAAGGGAAGAACATTGTATGGCAACAGTCATCTAGTACATTGCTTCCAGTAGCATCGCATTGTCCACATGGACACACTTTTGTACTTTGTTGCATTGATCAGTTATTTTTCTGGAGGGCAGTTTCACCTAAATCAGTGGCTTCAGGAAAAGTTGGATTGGCCCCTCGGTGAGGAGTGAAAGTCAGGCTGTACTCTGTTAGCTGGGTTCCAACTATGCATTCTTCGGTAGTGCTATAGTACCCATCTCTCATTCAGTCGACAGCCATTACCTGCCGACATTCCAGTTTTGTATAAATTGTAAGGTCTGTGGCCCTGAAAGTGTATTTCAACATTTGGAAAAAAAATAAGACTAAATTAGGCACTACAGTGAAAGGATTTAGTTTTTTCCAGAAATCCCTGTGACTTCTGCAGCATCCCTGCCTTTACTGCTTAGACAAAAATAGCTTTTTAAAGTTGGGAACTTCTTGACACTTGAATATGACTGAACTGAGGAGAAAAAGAACATTCTTTTTTCCAGTCGTTTTTCAGGATTCTTTCCTTATTCTGTTACCATAAGTGTTGAACAAATCATTGTAATCTATGTTTTGTTTAGTGAACTATAGAGTGTCACAGATCAAATTAAAATATGAAGCCACTTTTTAAGTATAATTTATAATACCATAAAAGAACACAGTATCGTGAATGTAAGTGATTTAATCTTAAAGTTCTTCAGATGCAGCCCAGGAGAAGGGGCCCCTGAATCATTTGGAAATTTTGAATGAAAACAGAGGATAAGCATTTATTATTTAGAAAAAATAATTCCAGATCTCCCATAGTTTTGGGTACTGTGGCCATCATAAAGGAGAATGAATTTTGGTGTGCAAGTACCAGAATGGAACACAGACAACTGTTTAGTATTAAAAGCTTAAAACCTGTACACTAGAATTTCTTTCTCTCCCTGAGTCCACGTTGCATTTTTAAAACTTAAGAAAGCTATGAGAAACTTCAACCCAGGGTAGGAGAACCCTCTTTTGGAAACCTAAGGCCTCTCTTGCATTTATATTAAAACTTTTTTTTTACAGTACTCTGCAATATAAAGAGTTTTTAAGTTTGTCTAGCACAACCAAGAGGTTGATAGCTGCTTCTCTCCACTCATTTACATTTAGGGATGACTGTGGTTTTAACGAAGCAGAATATTCCAAACACTAATGGATCTTAAATTGCTATTCTTACCAAGAGGTACTCCAAATAGCACATTTGCCTCAAGTGATATAAAGTGATGAGTTAATTCATGTACTTGTGTCAATTGCTTCAAGATACTGAGAATTAGCTGCATTAGTGACATGCTGCGCGCGCGCGCGCCCCCCGCCCCCCCCCCCCCCCCCCC
>JAVJGJ010000002.1:30490757-30498667 GCA_035590215.1 Microhierax caerulescens
AAGATGACATTTAGTTGGTCCTGAGCCTTGTACTACTATGTGTAAAAATCTCTGTACTCTTCAAAAACTTTAATCACCGTCTTTCGGGCAGGGCTAGACTTCTTAGGTATATAAAAGCTTTAAAGTGGGACTGACCAAGAAATTTGTTCCAAACTACACAGCCGTCCTCAGTACTTTTTCATACCTCTTGGTAAGTAAAGGGACTCTTAGTTGGAAAGAGTTTAAAAAACTATCAGGAATGGTTGTTGTTGGTTTTTTTTAGCTCTAATTAAATGAGGCAGGGAAGCATCTGTAAGTAAATAAGCAGCTGGAGGAAATAAGGAGTTATCCTTGCTTCTGAGGAGACCTTTTTGAAATGTGTGAGAGGGTTAGCAGGCTCTTTTGCTGCTTTCTGCTTTCCTGCACAGTTACAGCTCACTAAGCTGAAACTGGAGTACCAGACAAAGAAGTGGAAAGTTATCCAAAATTGCTCGCTTGTTTAAAAGTAATATATATGTTACTGTTAGTCATTCTATGGCATTCAATCTTACAGCTACATTTCAGTTAAGTGTTCTTCTATGGGCATGCTCTTTCTCTCTTGTTTTTTTTGGCAGTAGTGTTCCTTTCTAACAGTGTTTTAGTACTCAGAATGGATGGCAAGCTATATTTTATCCATATAATGTTTAATTTAATAAGGCAAAATGTGATTATTTGAATTAATTAGTGAGTGTGTAAGAACTCTTGTGTAATGCGCTTCTGATACTCACTTTTAAATGTATGTTTATATCTATTGATTTATAAATATTTGAGGTATATTTATGCAAATTTAATACACTAGCAATGCAAGGTATTATAGATCATTTGCAAGAGTGTTGTAGTGTGAATTCACATTTAAGCAGTGAGTGGTGTTCATTAAATGCCTGTGCTTCAGCTGTGTGTTTGCATGGTGGTATTTTTTCTTTTAAGCCTTAGCTATTAAATCCATTGTAAAATACTGCAGAGTTGTATCTCAGCCTTTTTAAGTGATTGCTTGACTCCAGTGACTATTTGGTATGGAAGCTATAGTCAAAATATGTCTGTTTAAAACAGATGTAGTCATTAGCAGGCCCTCTAAACTGTGCTTCCCAGATTCTTCTAAGTCAGTCTTCTAAGCAGGTTATGAGGCAGATGATTATCACCGCTTCCCCACACGTCGCCACACTCCTGCAGCAGCAAGGGGCTAGTGCAGTAGAAATCAGACTTGTTGCTTAGTTAACAGACAAGTTTGCTGCCATCCGTGCTCCTAGTTCTGTCTTGTTGATGATAAAAAGATGATGATGATAAAAAGAAATACTAATGCTTGCTCTACATTATCTATTTTATATATATATATATATCAATAGGCATGGTAAGGAATGTTGCTCCCCTGAATGCTACCGAGGGTTAGTGTTGGTTGGCGATTTGTTGCATCGTTGCAACACTATGGACTGCTACAGGGAAGGTCCTTCGGGCTAGTGTGATTCCAGAGAACAGCGCCCAGGGTGAATTTAACCATAGTGTGATGAGCAGGAGGACTGGGCTGTGATAATCTGCTGTGGAAGAGGGAAATAGCAGAGCCTGAGCAAGGTCCTGCTGGTAACAGAGAAGAAACAAGATCGTTTTCCAGAGTGCCCTAACTGTGACCTTAGGATAGGGATTTCTGACTGACCCTGAGCCATGAAGCATTAAAAACGCAACAAATGATCTACTGGGCTGTCACTTCTTGACCTCCCTGTGAACAGAGCAGCTTTTCTAGCTCTCACTGAGAGAATGGTATCATTTATGTAGTTATCTTTACCGCTTTCAGGCTGCGTTTCTCACCTGTTTAAAGAGAACTGTGGCAACTGCTACCATTTCCCTCCAGTTATTTTCATGTCTTAGGATAATAGTTCTTGCACCTCTGACGTTTGCTGATGGACCCAGAAGCATGTGAACCTGCCCATCTGATTCCAGTAGGCTTTTCCTGATCTGGTAAGGTGATTTGTCATTTTAAGATTATGTTGATCATTGTTAAAATGCCCAACACGTAGCTTTTCTTTAGGACCAGGGGAGTTGCCACCATTGTGTACAGGGAGTAGGCAAAAAAAAAAAAAAAAAAAGGGAGTTTTTCATGGGGGATGGGCTCTGTGCTCTACAAGCACAAAATTATCCACTCTCTCAGCTGTGACCCTGTTACAGCAATTGCACACACCCCCTTCCCCTGTGGCTGGCTTTACAAGAGAACAAAGGCAGTAGAAGTGGGTTTACACAGGTCTGGATAGAGGGTTTGCCCGCTCTTCCCAAAGTGTCTGTGCAGGTAATGCCCTGCATGATACAAACAGGTGTTACCGCCTGCAAATGGGTGTTACAGGTGTGTTGCTGGTGTTACAGGTCTGGGTCTGATGTGCATCTTCCATCACTAAGTAAAGCAAATGGTGTGTCCTGCAGCCAGACATCCTACCGCAGCAGAGTTTCAGTGGTTGTTCTCTTTGGGCTACATCTAAATATATATGAAGCCAGAGTTTGTCAGCATCACTCCGCTGGGTTGCACACTGCCTGGTATATTGTGGTTACTCTGTGCTGCTGTAGTATAGACCATTGTAATCAGCCTCTGGATGCTCCTAAATTAAGGCAGATCATCTTTTACTCCTAAGAAACCTCCAGAACCCAGCTGCAGCTATAAAGCTGCTATCAAATGGAAGCTGGCCGCAGTTCAGAATTGGGGCCAATATTTTTAACAGCATGAAATTTTGTTACAGGGCCTCTGGAAAGATTCTGTATATGAAACGTTGAACTGGAGCAAAATCAAAACTGAAGTCCCCTGTGTGGAAAAACAGGTGAAGAAAAGGTTGGCTGTGTTTTGGAAGGGATGTGTATCTCTTCTATATACTACAGATAATGTCTGAGAACATTAATTTGGAATAAGGTGTATCTTCCTTTACTGTTGGCTTATATTAACAAGTGCATTATAATGTCATGACCTCTTGTGTCTGAGCTGGTGTCTAGTAGAACATACTGGCCGTATTAATGTAATCAACATAATCAGAAAATAATTTGATATTTTGTTAGGAATTAAATCATAAACTCTACTCACTTTGTATGGGCCTGTCCATCTCCTTGTACTTTCATATTGCCACTGGTGGCTTTTTGTTTGCATTACAGCAACCTGAGGGTAAACACAAGGCAAGATCCAAGATAGGAAGGCAAATTGGTTTTGCAAACATGGCAGGGAAAGTGTGTGGAATCAAATGCCAATATTAATGCATGACATCTGCTCTCTGCTCCAGTTCTGAGTAAAGTAATCCAGTCCTAATTACACACTGCTGTGTCCTCTACCAGCTAAGGAGAATGGTGCAGCCAGTCTTAGCACCAGTATATAAATTTCTTTCTGGATCTGATAGATACATTAGATGCAGGGCAGGCTTTTCATTTTTTGGCTGTCAGTTGCTTTGGGTAGCACAGAGAGAGGGGAGGAGAAAGGTTGCGGCAGGAAAAGATCAAAATCTTCCAAAAAGAACTCTGCTCCTAGAATAAATTTTTTTCCTAGACAACTTTCCCTGCAGACCTCAATCAATATTATTCTCATCTGAGCGCACATATTATTCATTAAGAAATGTTGGCAAGATATGCACTATAGTGTATGCCTTCATTAGAGTCTCCACCTGCCTGCTTTTATCAGAAGATCTTCAGTAACTTTCATCTTCATAGAACTTGTGTCTGTCTTTGGATTGGGAAAGAAATCTTGTAATTTTACAGGATGAGGTTTTTTGTGTGGGGTTTTTTTTTTTTTAAGTGGAATATTCACCTCTTTGGTTTGTGCATATGTTTTCTCAGCTCACATGTTAATGGATCAAGATTAACATCATTAGATTCAGACTGAACTGGATGCTGATGAAATCCCGTGCAAAAGATAGTCCAGTGCCACAGACCCTCACTGGCTGTGTGACATGGGAATAGCTGGAATTCCTCCCTTGTCTGTTCAGCAGCCATGTCATATCCTTTGTGTGCACATACTGCTGTTGTGCCAACAGCCATTTTCCTATGGAATCAACATTTGCAGATGATGTGTTGTTAGAATGATGCTATGAAGACCTGACAAATGTCACCCATGCCAAGTAGAGCCAGAGGGAGCCACAAAACACGAGGGACACTGGCAGCATCTTAGGATATTGTCATCACAAAGCAATGTGAGCCTGACATTGCATTTTCTCTTCTCAGTTCATGTATTTCCATCTCTGACTAATCTGTGTCAATTCTGCCTACTCTGCAGCAAGACAGTGAAGAAAGAGTCTCACTGAAGAAAGGCACTGGGATTTTTGGACAGTATGTTATGGTGTAGCTCCATGACTGGGACCCCTGTGTGCTGCTGCAGTAAACAAAGAGACAGCTCCATGGCTCTGCCTCTGCTCACCCATCTCTCATTTGATCAGTCCCTGCTTGACATCGGGCTGGGAGCAATAAGCTCTGATCATAACAGTGGATGTGGCATCAAGCCCGAGAGCTCCATGTGTCACTCCAGAACCAGATACTGTCTCACTGGATTCCTCCATAAAACAACTGAGGCAGATGTGTGGATGCCAGATTTGTCTTTCAGGTCTACCTACCACACCCACCGAGGTAAGGAACAAAAGGCAGGTCTATCTGCAGGAAGACACTGCAGTAGCAATTAACTTTGAAGGAGAAAAGGATATACAGAAAAGTCAATTATTGGTCCAGATGAAAGGGAGAGACATTATAGAAACTGTCACCAGAATTTACTCCTAAGATTTGGGGTGGGGTTTGTGGGGTTTTGTGAGGAGGGGTTTAAGGATTCTGTACCACCTACTTATAAAAAAGAAACTGCACAGATACTGCTGTGTGCAGGGTCAGAGTCTTCACTCTGTTGACTCGACGTGTTGACTCGCCTAGAGAGGTTGGGCTGAAGGTGCATTCCTGAACTTTCGCTTGACTTCAGCATGAATTGAAATTTTACATCACTGTTGAGAACTGAAGGAGCATACGAGTGGAAGAACACATCTCACTTGAGCCTGGGAATGTTCTGAGAAGTAGAAGGCGAAAGGGGACTTCTTGGAAAGACTTATCTCCTTTTAGTATGCGTTCCCTGGAGCCCAGGGGAAGGCAGCCTGTCCCAGTCCCTTTTCTGGGTCTTCTCTAAAGCTATTCACTTGAGTCGTAGGTTCCTCTGCCTTAGACCTGCCCTTCTCCCCAGGTGTATCAGTACTGCAAAGACACTGATGGACCTGCAGCGTGTCAAACCCAACCCGATTCTCCAGTAGCTTGTACCCACTCACAAAACTTTTCTGATGCTGGTTTCTCATGTAGAGAGAAACTTCATGGAGTTCTTTGCAGCTGAGCTGTTCTGGGGGGACAGAATCTGCCCCTTAAACATCTTACGAAACAAGAAGCAGACCAAGAATTTAGGTCTTGCTACTTTTATTTTTTAAAAAAATTATTTTTAATTTTAACTTTGCACTATGGAGAACAGCAGCAAAACTTCTGAATAACTAATTTATCTGCTGTAAATTTCTCTAAAAGGTCATTACAGATTGTAAAGCCTAATGGTTTAAAGTGCCAGCCTTATTTCACAGTGGTAAAGAACCCATTCTCTAGAGGTAGTGTTTTCGAAGCTTTGCCATTTTTCTCCTATCAAAGAAAATGCTGTATTTTTAACAGACTATTTTCTTTTTTTAAAAAAGGCCTATATTTATGAAAAATAGTTAGCGTTCATTTCACACAACATAGTAACAGAATTGAGTGATTTATTTTTACAATGTATAGGCAGGGAAGTTAAGTAGATCAAGCAGGAGTTTAGAAATGATTGAGGTCTGTAGATCTCAGGTATGTATTTAAGTGGTCTTTTGAACTGCAGCCCATGTTCTGTGTGAACATAACTTTTTAGAGCACTTGTGATTTTCCTCCTTTACAGGACTGCTGAATTGTGGTATAAGGTCAGACCCGTGGTCACTCTCTTCTGACACTAGCAAGGTAGGTGCAAGTGATTCTGAAATGGGTTTCTAACATAGAGATCTTTTGTAGCTAATCTAGTACAGAGCTGTGCAAATTGTCTTGGTTATTTGTGTGAATTCAAGAAATAAAACCCATGTGTCTAAACTGGCAGACAAAAGTCTCATCTGCTCAGAAATCTGACTTTGGAAGTGTCTGCTAAATTCACCATATGCAGCCATGGTCTTTGGTATGGCCTGATACTGCCTTCACTGTGTGATTCTGACTGGCGTATGACTTAATCACCTTCTTTTTTGTTTTGACTTTTTTTTCTCCTGTCAGCTGAAAGATAAAATAAAACACATATTAACCTCCCTTATGAAGCTTTATAATTCCCAACACTGAAACATTAACCAACTCCTTAATTAAGAGAGACTGAAAGTAGAAGAATGCTTTTATGTCATTAGCTGGTTTTTGCTCCAGTCATCTGCCTCATTCAAGCATAGGATAATATGAAACCTCACGGGTCTGCTAAAGGCTTGACTTAAGTATATTGCCGACTTCCTTTGCAATTTAATAAGAATGGCACATTGTTCTTAAGAAACTTCATTTTTTCTTGCTTGTGCTCAAGGCTAGCAAAAGAAAAGTAAGAGCAGCTAACGAGCAAGTACCTCAAGTTAGACCCAGAGGTCTGAGCCCTAGCCCTTAGTGCAGCACATAGGTGTGTTTATTCCTGTGTACCTCTTCCCTCCTGCACCAGGAATATCAGTAGTTAGCATTAGACCAGAAGGTTTCCTCGGCAGAGCACAGCTGTCCTGGTTTATCTGTAGTCTCTGCAGTATTGCGCGTGACGACTTCTCAGAGCTGCCTAGACAGGGCGGGTGCAAGGTATTATAATTGAATGAATAATGGTGCACATTAATGTTAAACTGGTACCGCAGCAACGGTGTTGCATGGTCCTCCTCCAGCAGCGAGTTGCTTTAGTGCTTTATTCCAGAGGACGGAGGGTCAGGGAACTGAGGCTTATTCCCAGTTCTGCCACTGATCCATGTTAAGTTTTCCCAGTCATTATGGCACCCGTTACCTATGGAAGCGCTTTTCGAAGGAGTGATCTAACCGTTCCTCTCTGGTGTCAAGGTACTAAAAAATAAAGTCTGGTAAAATTCCTTGCGTAAGATTTCTAATCTACTGAGTGAAGGAAGCTAAAAAATTACTGAAACTTGCTCACTTCGCTGAAATGACTGGCTGAACAGAGATAATTGAAAACCATGCAGAACAATGCTTCACCACGCTGCAAAAAAGTCATTTGCCTAAAGTGGGGACCTTTACACTGGGGTTCATCCCTTCATTTTATTAAAGCTGTAAACCTAAAAATCCCCTGAACTGTAACTGTAGGGTAACGGCAATCTGTTAAAACTGCATGGTTTGTTTGGGAACAGAATGTTTCGGGTTTGTACTTTCTTTGCATTGTTTTTCTCCCCTTGCATCAAGCTCCCTCATGCGCATGCACATGTACAAATTCTCTCTTGCCTTCTCCTTCCACCTCTTTCTTTTCCATCTCCAGTGACCACATCCCTCTCAGCTCGAGTGTGAACATCGCTGCTTAAGAACGATACTAAAGTCAGCGTCTGTTTCCTCAGTTTCTTCCTGTTCTACCTTGGGCATCCCAACAGTGACCTTGCGCTTCAGTGCGTGCCGACAAACACCTGCTACTCGGTAAGTCTGTGTTTAGATGAAACTGCATCACCCCTGTAGCAAAGTCAGAATTAAGGCTCAACAGATGCATTCTAACATCCTGAGATTCTGGGTTTCCACCCAAAAGTCTCCTTGGCCACAGTGAGAAAAGGAATAGGCTCAAGGGCCAAAAGCACACTCAAAAATGTGTTGATGTATGGTGTTCTCCAGGATCAGTATTTTTCAAGTGCCGCCGTGTTCTTTCAGGAAAAAAAAAAAAAAAAAAAAAAAAGACTAATTGAGTTAGATGGACCAAT
>JAVJGJ010000002.1:30501372-30515534 GCA_035590215.1 Microhierax caerulescens
GACTGCAGCCCCGCACCGAGCCCGCCATCGGCGCCGGGGGCCTCGGCGTGTGGCACCGGCGGGCCAACTTCGGTGCCCCCGAGCCGTGGCTGGCCGGAACGCCGCCCGCTCCCGCTCGGCGCCGCCTGGCGCGGTGCGTGAATGGCCATAAAATGTCCCTGGGGGGCGATGGGGGGGGGGCTGCAACGCGGGAAAGTAGCCACCGGGCTGAGGAGGCCGGTGGGAGATGCCTCCCTGCACGGGTTTCCCCCCATGTTTCTCCTCCTCTCGTGCCTCCACCCTGCCCTCGTCTTTGCTCCCGAAGGTGAGCGGCCCCCGCCGCGGGCCGGTGGGGCACGACGAGAAGCCCCGGGCCGGCCTGTGCCGCCGGCGGGGGGTTGGGGGGGGGCCGGAGCGCGCAGCTGCCAGGTTACCTGCTCCTGCCCCAGAGAGGTGCGTGGGGAGGGGGGCTGCTGCAAACTCGTCACATGCCTCTGGGCCCAGAATCCGTCTCCCAGCCTTTTTTAATTCCTCCGGTTCCTCGCGGCCCTCTGAAGTAAGCTGGTGTAGTTTTATTAATGGGCTCCATAATGCTCCAGCCGAAAGCGCGCATTGAGGAGGGAAGGAACTCGTCTGAGCGGCCGGCGAGGGCTGGCGGGAGAAAGACTTCTCTTATCCCTCGCCCCCTGTGTACAAAGGTAAAAGGGTTAAGTAACGGCAGAGGAACTGGGCGAGGGTAATCTCTTACTGGTATGTGCAGCAAGGTTTGTGTTTCTCGCTGACCTGGCTTTCGGGGGTGACCTGCGTTGCGAGAGCCCCCTGAATGTTGCTGGGTTGTCGGAGGAAAAGGCAGGCAATGCTTTTAGAACGTCTCCATTACTACCCTTTAATAATAAAAATGACTGGGTGATGTCTTAATCCCAGCGGCTCTGTCGGAGGGTGCCTGCCAACCTATATCCATGTCAATCTGATTGACGAGCTAACAGCAGGATGCTGCCTCCCTCGCAGAAGCGAAAGGCACAGGTGAGCTGGGAGGAAAAACTGGGATCTGAAGAGGGTTTCCTAATAGGGGTGTTTGGGTTCTTTCAGGTGTCGCAGACATACTCATTAAACGCAAGGAGCTTGGGGCCGGCGCGATGGCGGTGTAAGGAAGTTAAACTAGAACCGCTGATTATCCAGACAGTTCTCAACAGCCTCCTTCCAGGAGATCTCATGAGTGGCTGCATAAAAGGGAATAATGGTGGCAATGGTAGAGGTAAAGAGGAAATTAGCGCGGGGTGCACTTAAAAAGGAGGAAAGTGGGAAACAAACCCCTGATGAGAGGGATGTGGGATGTGGAGATCAGAGCATCAAACTGCAGTAACGCCTGGGAATGTCCTGTGCTGTTGACAGAGTAGTTGTGCTGGAGGAGGAATTAGGCTCACTTTTAAAAGTGTGCTGGAGAAATTGGGGACAGGAGGTGGGATTGAGAGAAGAAACTTTTTATGAAGAGGTTATTTTACCTTTGTACGTTTCTTTCTGCCTGATTCAAATGGTCTCCACTTGCCCGCTCATCTGTGAATGTTAAAAGGGGATGCTGGACCTGCATAGGTTACAAATGGACTAAAATGGAAGCTTTTGCTAACTAAACCCAATTCCTTTTGAAATCAAGCTTGAATGAGCTTGTTAATAAAAATGGGTCTGTTTTACTCCCATAAATGGTGCTTTTTTTTTTTTTCTTTTTCTTTTTTTTTTTTTCCCCCCAGAGGCCAGTTTGATTTCTACCATCTAAAAATCCTGGCACTGTGGCTAGTATCCAGTTCCCTCCTTGATTTTTAAGAGGCTTTGCCACGTGGGGGCTTTTTGGTTTGGGTTCTTTGGTGGGGGGTGTTGGTTTGGGGTTTTTTTTGTTTTTTTGGGGGTTTTTTTGAGGGGTTTTCTTCTTTTGAGGTCACTATGAATAGCAGTGGGGCTATTCATAGTAGTGTGGGGAAGGTAGTATTTCAGAAATATATTCCCCCCCCCCCAATGGTCCTTGTGCATTGCAAGGAGGATGTTTCCTGCCTAATAAATAGAGGTTGCAATGTATCCTTGCTTTTGCATCCCTGAAGGCTACTTACTTGGCAAGCTGGGTCATGGCCATGGCCTCAGAGGCAGCCACCCACTCTTCCAGCTCTGGGCTGGGGCTGTAACGGTGCCCTAGGGGCACGTGCTAGCCCTAGTGTGACACCAGGATCACCCGTAAAGTCTCATAACTGCTGTACCACTTTGTGAGTGAAAAGCTTCCTTGGCAAGCACACCTTGTGGTGCCGAGAGAAGTAGTAGAGATGCAATAATATTTTTCTGTGGTCTTCATAGATATCATTGAGGATGAAGGAGCAGACTGAAAAAAGTAACAATAATAATGTTTTGGACTTGATGTGTTGCGGCATCACATCAAGTTATGTCAGGGAGGTAACATTTCATATGTTTGAAGTGACAGTAGTGTAACTTGACTGATGCAACGTGACTTGATATTAGAAAATACCATTTTACAGTGGAGCTTTGGCAAATACCTTCCCAAAAGAAATGTTAGGAGCTGAGCGAAGGGGGTGTGTGGGGTGTGTGTGTGGAGGAAAGGTTGAGAGTGAAAAAACTTCAAGGCTTGCATTTTAGTCAGTTCCGCTGCATAAATCACTGCTGAATTTGCTGTGGGCAAGCCAACCTACGCACCATGCAGTGCATTTATAAATTTCAAGATAATGAGTTAAGATATTTCTCAAATACATAAATGTTTTGATTGCGAAGACCAGATTTCTGCTTAAAAAAATAAACTGACATCAGGTATCATGATTAATTCCAACAGATTTTGTTAATTGTGGTTGACTTTAACTGCTGTACAAATTGTTGGGGGTTAGAAAACTTCTTTTGTTGGTGGTGTGTGAAATGAGTAAACAGATAAAGCGTTTAAAAATACCTCTTTGCAAAGGGAGTAATTCAGCCTCTATGACATGATGGAGCAGTAAAGGAATAAAACATACATTGATCTGGTGCTGCGCATTTCTTTGCAAGCGCGTTGTGTGTGCTACTCTGCCATGGAAGTCAGCTGCGATAGGCAATGGCTAACTTCATTTTTATCAAAACCCTGCCTTTCTTGTAATTACCAAATAGTGTAAGTTTAAATGTACCGTATACTTTGGGGTCAGTCTGCCCTTTTTGGAGGTGATAGGGTTGACAAGTATGCAAACAGAAAGATGGAACGTTTTTGGACTTCACAGTTTCCTAAAGGAGGCCAATAGTGTATTAGAAGTATTAAAACACCTCACATTTAGAAGAGCCTGTCTTTTTGTTAGTTTTTGCACTGATGCTTTTAACTGTTAGACTTTGATCTTTGGGATAAAGTCCTCCTCCTTTTTGGCTTGTGATACTTCTTAAAATAAAATGATTATTTATGGTGGCCGCACTCCTACGCTAAAATACATACTCAACACTTGCAAATAGTATCGCTAGGAAACAGGAGTTGTTGGGAGTTCAATGTAAGACGTTACATTTAACATCAAATATGCTCAAGGACTGTTAGGATTAAGTATTCTGAATGCAGGGGGAAGGAAAAGCCACTTGAGCTGGGGATAAGGAATCTAATTAAAAATCGGTATTAAGGATATAACTTGAGCCCACTATCGTGCTTTCTGGAGTAGTGTTGTATCAGTTGTAAAGGGGAGGAAGAGGTATCATTAAAGCAGGAATGAAATGTTTTCTCAGATTAAAAGACAGAGATGAGTGAAATGGTGATGTTGATCCCGCAATCCTCACGAGCGCCATCGGAGACAAGAGATGACTTGTCTGAAGCGGGATTGTGAGTTGTGAGGGGAAGGATAAAAGACGTGGGCCCCAAACTCGTCACTTTGTATTTGGGCATTGATGGCATCACTGAAAAGTGGAGCAACCCCGTAAGGGTTTGTACCTTCATTTTGATAGCGGCCCAGTGAAAACGGAGCTACAGCCTCCGGAGTATTCCCTGAAACTAATCCGTCCGTGTGAAAACAAACCCGGTGTGTTTGCACAGAAAATTAGTATCAAGTTGTAGGTCACAACCGCGGCGTGAAACCGAGCTGCGGGGCGCAGGGCCGGCCTGAGGCGGCCGCGGGGCGCCGGGAGCTTCGGGCTGGCTGCGGGCAGAGCCCCGCCGCGGGGGTGCGGAGCGGTGCGGAGCGCAGCCGGGGCCGGGCTGCAGGTGGTGCTGCTGAGCCGGGCAGGGGGAGCCGCCGGGCCGGGGGGGCCGGGGAAATATGCGCATTTATTCAACAGCCAGCGTGCGGGGCTCGCAAATGGAGAGAGAGGCAGGGCAGCAGCAGCCGGGCTTAGGGAGCCGACCCTCGCTGAATATGATTTTAGATTTAGATTCGGCTTAAATCCAAAGGGAAAACACTCGATAAGGCTGAAAGTTGTGTAGTTGCAGCCGCCGGGGTTATGAGCTATCAAACGCAATTACATTAAAATAGATTATACTGTGTAAATTGAGCCATTTAGAAGGTGAGAACCAAAGAAACAGCGCCGATCCCCCTTCCTTCTAAATTGCAGTTTGAGTTCCTTGCAATTCTGAGGCACAAAAGTAGGTGAGACTGCTTTTGTATCTGCAAAGTGCTTTATTTCTGAGTGTAATTCTAACTGGGTGCAATCTAGGTTAAAAGCTGGACAACTGGGTAATTAGAGCTCACTTGCTGCTAAAGGACGATCAGCTGTACCGTAGCTCATTTGTGTTCCCAGAGACTTGCTCTCTTCTCCCCTGAGCGGAGGCTGCTGGAGAAGAAGCATCTGCCCCCGGACTTTTCTTGATTGCGGAGATGATGGTGCTGGACAAGGAGGACGGTAGGTGGGCAGAGATTGTGTAAGCCTGTGCTCGGGGTCTTCTGTGTGCTACTAATGTAGAAATAAATAGTTTTGAAACAGATGTGCGCTGTGTGTATCAGAGTGCTCTGCTTTCAGCTTCTGACATTTTTGTCTCGTGTTGGTCAAAGCATGCTTGCTCTTTATTTTATTTTTGGTTTAGTCTCCTCTCTGGCATGATTGAACCAGTCAAGAAGGGTTTACCCCAGGCTCTGTTTGCTGAAGGATGTAGCAGAAACAGCTTGATTTTGTGTCTTTTATCTCTATTTAGATTTTTTCTTTCTACAAGTTACCCTAATATATCCATTTTAGCCTGTTTATTTCAACAGCTTTTATTGTAAATCTAATTTTGAGATTTTCTTTCCTTTCCACTGCATGTCATTTGGGTCTCTTTAATATGTGCCTTTAATATTTGTTTCTTACAGCTTTTCTTCATAGCTATAAACATAATGACAATAAACTAATAGCTTATTAGCTGCTCTGGCAAAAAAAAAAAAAAAAAAAAAAAAAAACCAACCTGGGCTTATTCTAAGAATTTACTCCCTTCTCTAAACGGCACAAGTGGAGGTTCATTTGAGAGGTAATTTAATGAATGAAGCTGAAGGAGAGCTTGACTTATTTTAGGACTTCACACATACTTATTTTTTGTAAAGCTGACTAGTCCTTATCAAGGATGACTAGTGGATACAAACTGATGTAAAGAATGATAGACAGTGTCAGTTAGTACTTTGAGTGACCCGATGCCGCCTTTTGCACATTGCCTACCAGGGCATGCAACTTAACTGCTCAGTCACCAGTAGTTTCTGGGACGAATATGGCAAGTCTAATCACAACTTCTTAATGAGTTTTTGTCTAAGGCTGCTTTGTGGCTTAGGTCTTCCCTGATAGCTCGTACACTGAAAGCACAGATTAGAATTGAGGCAGAGCAGGACTGTAGCCATCCGGATGGACTTCCCTCGGTGGTGCTGCCTTTTGCCAAAGACCTCTACCTTGGCAACACCTTGTGTATTGATAGTGGGAACTATGTCTTAACTTCCTAACGCACGTCGGTAGCTATCAGCTCATTGTTTCGTTTTACCTGTATAAAGGGGTGAAGTGTGCAGTGTAATGGGTTTGTTGCTGGATTCTCTGACCTTCTAAAAAATTTTTTCAGAAATCTCCTAAGTGTTGAAAAAAAGAAAGTCATAGGCAGTTGCCCCTTGGAAGTAGAAGAAAATACTGAATATTTGCAAGACTGTAGACAGGGAACAGCTTTTCACAGGGAGCCAGAGATCTTGGAGAACTTGGAAGCTGAGCATTTTGGCAGTAGCATTGATTTTACTTGAATATATGTATTGCTTTTTAAAATATTTATGAGGAAAATAACTTGTAATTCAAAGTCACTTGCTTTCCCATGTCAGATTGGTGCTACTCATGTATTGTGAATAATACTGAAAGCTGCCCAATGCTAATAAGTTGGAGTGATAGGATTCTTGTTCCCTAACCCGTATCTGTCTTCTGGTATTTTAAAACTGAATTAATACAGTACTGGAGAATAATTAGGAAAGAATGCTTGACTGTTGAAAATAGTGGATGGATGCTCAATTTGAACCAGAAGCCTTCTGCTGAAGTTTCTCTTTTCTGTTCTCTCTCCCTCTCTCTCTCCCCTCTTTGCATTCAAAAAAAAGGGTGAGGGGGGGAATACTACCTTGTATTTTACATCTAGCATATTGAGGCCTTTATCTCATTAGAAGTTTGATTTCTAAAATTATGTCTGGTGTATGGATGGGATATGAGGTTTTGTTCGATGTGAAGCACTTGGGACAATGAAAAAATGGGAATGGACTTTTCATAAAGATTTTACACCTTTCAAATATGAGACCAAGAAGAAACACATCATTATCAGGGCCCCCTCGTATGTAGATTCAAACAAATTTTGACTAAGAGTTGGCCGATGTGGGGCCAGCAACTGTGTACAGGTTGTCTCGCCCTTCTGAATTTTTTCTGTGCTAATTAAGCTGGCATCCTAAAACTGTGAAATAATCTTCTTCGGGGAAAAAATCAAAATAAATGCTGGGCTTTATTTCTGTTGAGATCCCATAAGTATTTTTTTTAACACAGTAAACTTGTGAAAAACCCAGTAGATGTGAAGCATCTGTTACACATCTTCTAGATCAGCTTTGCACTTGACTGGACTGTGGATAAAAGACACGCTAAGTAGTTGAGTATTGCTTACGCTGGGAAAACAAATGAAGCTAACAGGGTTTCAAAGGCTTTGAAGCAGTGTCACTCTCAGAGGTGTTCAGTTGTTTTCTTTGGCAATATAAGTTGAAGCAAGCTAGTTTACTTTATTAGAGGCATAAGGCTACTCTTGTAACCTTCCTCTGACTAAGATGAATTTGGCCAACTGACCTTACTCCTTTCTGGACCACATGTGTCGTGCTGGGTTTGGGGTTTTCTCCTTTTCCCCCCTCTCTTTAGGACTCATCTCTTTTAAGGGACGTCAGCATTTTCCATATTCTGTTAAATCTTCTTTTTCAATTTGTGTTTCCCATTAGAACTATGTTCTGCTATGATGGAGCAATGCAAATCAAGTAGAATAGCCCAAATTAATTCTTCACATTGGCGGCAGTATGATTGCCTGCATGGAATCAATAATGCATCATGGAGGGATCAAATTTTGGAGTATAATGTGTGAATAATGCTTGACACAAAACAAAAATTCAGTCATCGTAATAGCAATTAGGAAAAAGCTGCAGCTTATCCCAGCTGTAATCTCTGCTAACAATGAAGCACAGCCTGGTAATCAGCATGTATGGTATGAAATGCACTAATAGAAATCACGGCTCTTTGTTATGTGTGTGTTGGGGGGGTGAAAGTTTCTTTTTAGCTAACTTGTACTGTGTTAACTAGACATAGTATCCTTCAACCAAATTATTGAGTGTGTGTGCACTTGTAAAAACAGTGATCAGTTGTGTGTTTGTCCCGATGTTTGCACAGACAGTAGCACTACAAATCACGGATTCATTGTGTTTTCAAGAAGAACTCTGATTAAACAGATTGCAAGAGTAGGCCAAGTAAATAAATATTGGAGGACTCTGTTAAATATGTGCCTGTATACCAACCTTGGGTTTTATTTTAAAAAATTTGCCACATTTTCTTTAAAAGAGAAATAAAATATGGATATTTGGTGGTTGTGTGCATGGGTGATGGAGAATGGGTCTTAGGTTGATGGGAGGTATTTAGGGCAATGAATATTAGGTAATTTGAAACTGGATTAGTAGCAGCCGTTGGGTTCCCTGTTGTGTAAGAGCCCATCTTACCCTGCACAGAAGGAAAGAAAAGCAGCGTCTGGAATTAGAAAAGCAGTGAAATTGATTGTATAATGGCAGTTACAGGAATGATGCCACAGCGCCCTAGCCAGGGCAGTAGAGCCATGGGTTGGTTTCACAGATTAGTATGCCAGCAGCCATGTAGAGGTACCTATAAATAGGTAGATGGATATGGAGGGAGATCTTCCTGCAGCAAGATGGGTCCTGACAGTCCTCTTCTGTTGATAAAAATCGTTATACACACAAAAGCAAGGCATGTACAAGTTGTACACAAGCCTAATACAAAGAGTGCCATATAGGGAGAGCTGTTCTATGTGCTGCTTCTATCTTTTGCTTTCTTTTTAATGCACCTTTCTCAGGTGTGAGGAATTGTGCAGAGAGAGGAGAGGAAATGGCAGGGTGGCTTTTTCCTTGTATAACATGGAATTTAATTTTTCTGTTGCCTAATATTCCTGAAGCTGCACACACCCCACCCCACCCTTTTTTTTTTTTTCAATCTCCCGTGCACCTCTACCTTGGACCTTCTCCGTGGTCCGTCATTGTGTAGCTTCCCATGTATAAAGAAGAACTACACACCTTCCCAGACATCAAGGAATGTTTGATTCAGGTCACCAGAGATGCTGTATTTACTTTTTTAGCTGGGATACCTGTTGTTTTTTTGAGGGCTTGATCTTGTCACACATGGTCTTGGTGTAATTTCAGAGATTTGGTCTAGCTTTAGTTCATGACACAGTGTCCTTTTGTGACTCAAATGCACAGCAGTGGATTAAGATATTTATGAAGAAGAGACAGAAGGTTGTAAAAACAGAAATCTGAGTAAGACCAGAGCACATTTGGCAACAGAATAAACCCTGAGACTTGGTTTGGCCAGAAAGGACAAATAAATAAATAAAATATTGGACCATTTCTCCAAAGCTGACCAAGTGTGGAGCTAGAGGTAGTCTTCCTGGAGGTGTCCCGTCTCCCTGAAAATGACAAATACAGAAGAATCAGAGAACCATGAAATAGTAAAGCAATTGCCTAAACCTTTTCAAGAAGTGGAAGGTACTGTAGCTGGAGCGCTGGTAACCTAGATCTCTATTTAATGACATCTCTTCCTATGGGAAGAAGAGGTGTGAAAGGAGTTAGCAGGCCTAACAGGAGCAAACTGCTTTGTATAATAGTATTCCTGCCAGGCAATCCAAGAGTTCTTGCTGTTTGCTCAGACTAGATAGTTGAAGATTCTGGGTAGGCATCTTTATAGGATGCCATTGTTCTTCATTCCCAGATGCCAGTGACATGTGGTAGTTGTCTGGTTGACATAAGTGTTAAAACAGTGTAGGAATATTTTCCAGCTTGGGTAATACGGGAAAAGAAGCCAGTTCTTGGAAATTAGTTTGCTCTAATTTTGGTTTAATACAGTAGAAAGTACACTTGATACCCTGGCAGCGGAACATAATTTGTCTTCTTTGGAGTTAGTGTTAAATTTTATTATCTTTAATAGATACAACGTGAACATGTCAGCCTGTTCGTCATAGCCATTCTGAAAATGCTCTCTTATGGTAGAATCTTCGGAAAAATTCCTTTTAAGAGCAGTGCATTATTAATAAAGTAATCCATTAGGTCTGGTGATAAAGGGTCACAGCAGAGTCTGAAATACGTTTCTTAAATGGTTAAGAAATTTATCATGGTTGGAGGATTAATTGATTTCATTTGGAGGCTTTCTTAAGGTTTTCAGGCTTTGTGTTTAGAGATGGTTTTACTCTCTTTGGAAATGTGCTTGCTGCTCAAAGTTTTGCTTCACTGTCATTAGCATGAACTATTACATTTCTGCTATAGGCAAACTGTTCTTTCAGCATTATGACTGATTGCATCTGTGAGGAGTCTTACTTAGATAAAGAATATGAAAGTTTATGGCAAATAAGGTATTTTACTTGAAATCAATTCAAAATCAGAATAATGGTATCAAGCATTAAGTGTTGCAGTGTAAGAGTAAAAAAGGCACTGCAGATGCTGCTAAATGCTGAACTATAAAACTCTAATGGGTCTATATCTTTTTAAAATTGGACAGAACTGTCATCATTTAGAATACATAGACATTGTTTTAAACTGTGTAGAAATCACTGCCCCCAACTTCAATAATGCACGTAACTGTTGCCAGGGATGTTACCAGTCCATGATTTATTCAGTGAATGTAGCTCCTGTTCACTGAAGACTTTGGGGGTGGAGGGAAGGGTAATTTAAAATGAAAGTTGTTCCCTATTAGATTAACATAATTAAACCTATAGATGGTCAGAGAACAATTCACTGCAGCTACTGTTCTTTAATTCTCTGTGCGTAGGCGTGTGTGCGCGTTTTCTCTGACCTCCAACGGGATGACTCCCAAGCCCAACTTTTCAAGCGCGATGTTGGGTACTACCTGTGCAAACAGATGCTCAGCTCTCCAGTGAATGTTCTTGCAAGCTAGTTTCTTTGTACATTGCACATCAAAGCGGATAATGGATACTGTTGTCCAAATTTAGAGGGTTTTTTATTTTCATTGAACACTTCTGAATTCTTGATGCCAGTGTTTAGAGTTCCTTGCATGCTAATCAAACTCTGAAAGGGCGATTTGGGCGGTGGAATTAATATTTACCTCTTTTTAGACTCCTGATTTCAACAGTTCTAGTTTCTCTTAAAGGAAAAGTGGATGACTGTTGCATATTCATGACTGAACTGCAGAGAACTTGGAGCAGAATTAAACAATTAACCCTCTCGCCAATGTAAACATCCATTTGAGTAGAAGCCAGGGATGTTCCTACTTGGTTTATTATGGATCTGAGATATAGAAATGTATTCCAGAGGACTGTGTTTCTAATAAATAAAAAGGCATAATGAGAATGTAACTGGGAAGGAAGACAAAAGCAGCCATGCTTTAAATTGTTAATGATGGTGCCAGTGGCTGCAGCTTTTCCACAGCTGTTTAAATTGATGAGCTAGTGAAAATGTTTTGTTTTGGCATTTTCCCTGCATGTGCAACTCTTTCGAAGGTACTTCTGGAAGCTTTTCAAAGGGGAATCATGATCTTTTTTTTTTAAACCAGGTGTAGAACACCAGAGTTTCCATTATTTTGGATTCCATTATTTAGGGATGCAGTTCAGGGCTTTTGTAAAGATTTTGGCTGATGAGCCAGTCTTCCCCTAAATTTCCTTTACCAGTCTTCTTTTTTTTTTTTCTTACCCCTCCAGAAATTTTGTAAATTACTCACTACCCATAAAAGATGAGGCAAGAGCACAATTCCTAGCTGTCCTTCCCCCCCCCCATCTCCTCTATTTTCCTGGTGCTACTGAGCTTGATCAGGAAAGCAAAAAGGTGCTACGTCAAATTGGTATGCATCTTTTGGTCAAGCATCCAGTGTGAAATTGTTCAGTAAAATGTACTTCTTCAGAGGGAACTTGCTACTAATTTGTTTCCTGGTTAGCTCTACTGTGCAGCTGATGTGCGTTAGCCAATACCACTTTAATCCTTGTGTCGTTTCCCTCTGTTCCAGAGACATGGGTCTGCATTTCAGAAGGATGCAATCCCTTCAGGTCGAGTAGGTAGGGGGAGGTTGTACTTCCTGTATGTTGACAAGTGGCATGGTAGAGATGTACAGGTGGAGGACTGGCTTGAGCCCGTGAGCCTTGGTGTGTCTTGCAGAACACCTCCCGCCTTGGGTTCCCACCTGAAAGAGCTTGCGAGAGCAGACCTACCCTGGGACCTTGCGTAAAGCCTCTTCCTGGCACTCTTGATGGCAGGTGACTTGTGGATAGGCCATGCCTTGGATAATGTTGAGCAACCTGATTTCTGCCTAATGTACTTGCAGTGGGGGTGGGTATTGAACATTATTCAGAATCCATTATATATTTATCTTTATACTCCTTTGTGGAAAATGATTTCTGTAAGTACCCTGTTACGGTTATGAAAGCCCGAACAAGCATCAGTCTCAAACCCTTTGACCTGTCTGCACAGAATGGAGATCTGTTTTGAAAAGGACTCCTTTATATCTGTTTTTACTCCATGCCCTTCCATTCATTTGCCTATACAAAGCAATAAAGGGTAAAACTAAAGTAACATAAATTGGTCTGTCTTCCTGAATCCATGTCTCGCTAATGTACCCAGATTAACTCAACTGTAAATTGTCTCCTTTGGATGTCGTGTCTTGCTAAAAGTTTCCTATATGATTCATGATTTGGATTGCTTTTAACAGCTATTGGCTAAGCAATATGGTAAATGTACAAGGTGATGCAATTGGCATTAGTGAGAGGATGCACAGGAGCATGTAATGCAGTCAATACTACATTAACTACTGATGCCCAATTACAGAAACTGGAAGAGTGGCTTTTAGGAGCATTAGGACTTGCAGAAGAGCTGAGATCACCTGCCGCTCCTTGCCTAAAAGCTTCACCCTTTATGCGCTGGGATCAAAGCAAACATTTAGTCGCTATTTTGTCATGTATAACAACGAAGGTATTTTTCCCCCTTCTTTTTTTTCTCCAAAAAGTGTCACACTGATGCTTTTAGCACATGTAAAATCCTATCTCCATATTTCAAGATTCTACCTCCATCTCCTGGGGCAAGACTTTATTTGAATAAAAACTCTTTAACCACCCCTGCATTTACTGTTTCTCTGAAGCTTACTACTTTAGCCATTTTTTCTTTTAAAGAAATACTAAGTGCAATTTCAAGTGTCCTATTTCAGTGTGTCAGACAAGGCTCCCCTTCGCTCCCCCCAGCTCTTTCCCTTTTCTAATCTGTATATGATTGTTTGCGACCTCAGCTGGCTTGAAGTCTCTAGCAAGAGTGTTTATAAATACAACCAGATACCACATAAAACGGGATATTTGAGCGTGTGACCTCCCTGCAGTCCATGCTCAGATTAAGCACACATTGTTTCCACCATTGCTTTTAAAACCCATTTGCAGTAGATGGCAAAGGACCACGTTGCACTAAAAGACAGTGCATACTTTTAGATTGAGCTGAGTGTGATCACAGCTTCTAAGTCTATTTTAAAAATAATGAGCGGTGTCACTGCTGCATGGCAAAACTAGCAGCCCACAAAGTTCCTCTGGACTTAGAGCGAGATGGGAAATTAAGCAGCTCTAAGAACACTGAAATATTTTAATATAAAAGACAGCTGGCAGGTGGCTTACTGCAGCTTCCAGCTATGATACTTGGCGTATCGCTGCTGCTTTTAATCCTCAAAGCATTTTGCCAGTATTAAGGAATTTGTGCACCCCAAATCAGCATCCTCTGGATCTAAGGCTGGAGTATCTGGTGGGATGTCTGGCCACCTTGAGGCATGGGTGGACTTCTGTGCAAGCTGTCCCAGGCTGGTGCAGCTCTGCTTTCTCTCTGCAAAGCCCTTGCTGCCCTGCCCAGCAAAAGAGGAGAGTGGAATCTGCAATGCCACCTCTTGTGGCCCAGTGCTGGGTCGGGGTCCCACCTTGCCTGTTCCCCCATTCTGGGTTTGGAGATCAGAGCTCCGCAGAAAAAGGGAGAAACAGCTTCTATATCTCCTGGGAAGGACGGAGTGCTATTGCAACAGTTGCTCTCCTTGACCGTTGTTGGGGCAGTTGTGGTGATCCCCTCTTAATAGGCAATTTTTTATAGTTTTTTTGTGTCCCTGAGGTTCAGTCCAAGTAATCACAAGTTGCTGAGAAGAACCTCTACTAGTTTATCTTCCTGCCATAACTGTGAGCATCGGTCACATTCCCCTCTGATTTTTGCTGTGATTGTATGTGTTGGTTGCGTTCCCCTTTGCCGTTTCATGTGTGCGACAGAAAAATTAGGTAAGACTGTGCTGCAAAACAGCCCGACAGTCTACAGGCCTTCCTTAAGGACTGTTTTTTTTGCTAGGTGGTGCCTTAGCTTCTTAGTTAGCTGGTGCCTGGTTCTCCTGCGATTGCTCCGAGGTCCTGTGGAGCTCTGCCCCATCCCTGGTGATGCCTGGGTGCTCAGCGGTCCAGGGGTGTTTGCTGTGGCTGGAGGAGGAACTAGAGGGGCAGGGGCAGCAGAGGAGCACTGTTA
>JAVJGJ010000002.1:30533318-30555486 GCA_035590215.1 Microhierax caerulescens
TTTTTTTTTTTTTTTTTTTTTTTTTTTTTTTTTTTTTTTTTTAATGGGGTTTCTGGAGTGCTTATGTTCATCCAAAGGACTGTGAGTTGTTAAATAGAAGGGGTTTTAAAGGTTTTTCTAATTGCCACACTTCCTCCCTCTCCCCCCTTTTAAGTGGCTTTGGACAGTTGCAGAACTTTGATTTCAAATTTGTCTAATCTCTTGAGATATCTAGGTAGGGAAAACTATTGTAACTGAAAATGGCTCCAATTTTTTTCCCCTTTCTTCCATTTTAATAGATATGTTTAGTCTACTTTAAAAGCTTTCTGGAGAACCTTTTATAAATGGCTAATTTAAGCTTGTCAGGTTTTAATTATAATCTTTCTATACACAAGTTAAGATGCTTAATGCTAGTGAAAAGTTCTGAATACAAAGCAAACCTGTGTCAAGTTGCAGAGCACTCTTACGTCTTAATTGCTTCTGGGCTGAACTTTAACCTTAAGTCTCCCATCTGTCTTACACATTCCCTTCTCTCATCACCACACTTTCTTTTTGCAGAGTGCTGAGGATCTGTCTTAATTCTGCAGGATTTTTAGTGCAGCAAAAACCTGCCGTCAGGCTGTGGACGTTCAGCTCCCTTTTTTACCCCACTGCAGCAGGATGCATGTTCCTGGGGCGCAGCCCTGCTGCCCCGCGTAGCCCCGAGCATGCCCTTACACCTGCGGGAACGGGGCTGCTTGTGGAAGGTGGGGTACCTCAGCTATCGAAGTGCCTTGGATCCCAAATGTCATGTCAACTTCTGGTCTCAGCTAAAATCTCTTCCCAACAGCATCAGTAGTGCTTTTTGTTTGCAGTTTTACAGATGTTTTCTTAGGTAGTTTATTCCTTTTCAGGGCTGTTGTCTGCCTAATTTTCTAGCTGTGACCCAGCCTTTGTGGCAAAGGGTAGCTGCATCTCTTTCTTAGATAAGAATGAGTTTCATTCAAGCTTAGCAAATTAGCCTCAGAAATACTCAGTCAGTGCAGAATCCTTCTGGAGAGTGCATTTAAAAGTTTGAATCCAAAATTGATTTGGAAGTACTCTAAAATAACCCTGATGTTAGCATTGTTGTCTGCAACTCCTGCTAGCCCTGGCGTTCCGGTTCAGCACGTTGGCACACAGTTCCCTGATGCTGTGAAATTGAGACTCATCAGGAGATACAGACTTTTCTAAAAAGGATTGCAGGGCACTTAAGACTCCTTATTTTATTAGTTCAGTGAAGGGAGTTCTTTTCAGCAGTCAGGAATCTCATGATGAGGTGAATGAAAACTGAGCAAATCAAGCAGGAGAATCTCCCACGGAAATGGAGCGGAGGAAAAGCTGCTCAGTAAGTTTTTGGCCTGAAAGTGTAGCGTTTTGGGGAGCTGAAGGTTAGTGGTTTAGAATTTCTTTTTAGTCTGAGGTTTCAGGCAAAGCATTAGAAGATACATATCCGGGCCAGACTTCAGGAGGTACATTTCAGGAGGCTTTCAGTTCTGCATGCTGGCCTAGGTCATAGGATTTTTTTTTTTCATTGTTTTTAACTAAGTGTAACCATCAGCATCTTCACATGTGTTGGTAAGAATTAAATGGAGCATAAAAAACTGAATTGAAGAGCAGACTTCCACTTCAAAAGGATGGGTGGCTGCATGAAGCAGTGGTAATGATCCAGAGGAGCAGGATGCATTCAGGAAAGGAGTAAAGTGTGAGTACCATCCAAAGTGCAGGCAGCAGGTCATAAATTCTTGTAGTGGTGGTGGTCTGAAATCCAAGGAATGGGATTTGAAAGCTACTGTAGGTTAATGAAAATGGCTCCCTTAAGATCAGCTTGAATTCAGCTCGGTGGTCAACCATAAGAAGAGGAATGTCTTCTGCAATTCCAACTTCTCATCCATATTCTGAATACTGTGATGCTTCTGAATGCTTAATGGAGTAGAATATGCTCTGTTACAGTGTATTTCATATGATTTCTAGGATGCTTTAATGCAAACTAAATGTCATGTGAACTCACCCCACACCCTTAGTGCTCACTTTATTCTGGAATATATGGGGAATTGCAGCAGAGTTTTCAGAGCCTTTCTGGGGCATTTCACAAAAAAGAAACAAGGCTGGGGGGGTGGTGGTGGTGGTGGGGGGGGGGAGTACTGTAATTTTGCTGGAGTCTTTCCTGTTCTCCGAGGTAAGGAAGTGTTTTAGTCCTGTCTTTATACGTCACCTCAAAGGAACTAATTATGGAATGAGTATATAACAGCTAATGCCAAGAAACCACTTCTAATTCTTACCAGCATCATTTATTGTAAAGACAGGTAGCATTAATGGCCAGCTGTTGGCTTGTAACTTAATCAGTTGCGAATAACAAAAAATAGTTTGAGGCCTATAGTTACTAGCCAAGGGCAGCTATAACCAATGTTTAATGAACAGTGTTGCACTGGGGTCTGTGTATCTTCCCCTGGGAATGAGAGGGGAAACGGCCAAGAGGAGGACTTTGTCCTAAATGTCGTAGTAAAACGGGGTAGAGTAAAACCTGTCTGTGGAAGCACGCTGTGACTAAGTAAGGCTTAAGCTAGATCTCAGTAAGCAGAACAACAGAAGCAATGAAAGTATTTAGCCTCTGCTTTCTCTGTCTTTATCTTCATGGCATTAAGCGAACAACTTTAGCTGATATTATTTGCAAGATACAGCAAGTTCTTTCTGACAAACCTCATCCTACCCTTTTTCTAGTCTGGAAATATTAAACTGCCTTTGCCAGAGCAGTCGAGTGAGAAGGGTGCTGTGCTCTCTGGGGTCAGTGGTGGGATGAGAAGGATCGTTCCAGTTGTTGGTGCTCTATACTATAAACACCTAGGGTCTCTGTTAAACTGCCTGCAAGGCCAGGATATCCAGGGACCTCCTGTAGTCTGAGCACCTGCATTACAGAAGTCATGGGCTTTTGTCCGGTCATTCTCACGTGGGAGCTCTAACTGAGGAAAATGCACTCTTGTCCTCTGCCTGGCTCCTGCTGGAAAGGGCAAGACAGTGCTGGCTTCCTGTCCTGCTCAGACTCCTCTGTCTCCTGACCACCTCTGGGTGGGCAGTGGAGTTTGGAAAGGAGCAAAGCAAAACCTTTAGGAGACGGGAGTAGGACTTGCAAGGTAATTTCAGGCCCCTGAAGTCTGGCTAGGCATCACTGTGTTGGCTGCAGGCGTGGTCCAGATAAATTCAATGAAGTTGCAGTAGATGTTGACCCATTTTTGTCACCTCTTCTGAGGCTTGTTCAATGTACAGCTGAAGCTTACCAAAACAGCTCCAAAAATTCCGTGGCTTTGCTGTGTTGCCAGCCTTTTGGGAGGTTGTATCGTATCATTCAAAACTTCAGGGTTTGCAAAAGGTTAGGGTATTGTTTATATCCATGATGATGTAAATTCCGCATCCTAAATCAGTAATTATTTCTTGGTTACTTGCACAGTGATCACCAATGCAAAACTGAGATGAAGAGTCGCCACACCCAGAGGCTTAACACAGAAACTTGGAATTGTAGCCACATCAGCCCCTCTTATACAACATGAAAAACATACCACTTTGAAATATTGCAGGGGCTGGGGGAGCCGGGAGACAGGGTGCTCTCTTAACCTTGGCTTTTCTTTGTGACTTTCATGAGACAAAATTCCAGTCTGCTTTATTTTTTAAGTCAGCAAACTGATTATATATATTGTAAAAGATCAGTGTTTTCATGGGTGAGTAGTAATTACTGAGTAATGGCTTAAAACATTTCCTGAAGGAACATAAAGCTGTTTTAAAAAGTCGAGAGTACATTAAAAGGATTACCATGTAGATTTGATTTTTAGATAACACTAAAATGGATCCCAAATGGACTTATGAAAAGGGATGCTATCTCTTTAATGGAAAGTGCACGGTCTGACAGCTCTGCATGCAAATGGTCCTGCAAAGGACTGTCTGTTGTGGGTTTTTTTGCTTTCAACGAGAAGGGAAGGAAATAGCTCTTCTTGCCCTTCTCCTTTCAACTTTCAATAGCAGATGGGTTGGTCTGGTTTTGCTAGGAAAGGGAGAAGAGCCTAGGTTTGGGGAATAGCTGCACCTTTCTGCATCACTAGGGAGGAGTATTTCACAGCTTCTGGAAGGTCAGCAGCAATTGTCTCTCTTACACCGAGAATGAATTGGGGCGTTAAGTAAACAGACTCCCTGTGCATTGTCTATAGGATAATATTTACTTGTCTCTTAGAAATTAAGAAGGTATACAAATTAATTGTAGTCCTTGTATATTTATTGTACTGATCTTGCGTTAGGGCATGAGCATCAATGCTTGGCTTTGCAGTAAGTTTGGACAGGGGCAGGAGGCTCTGTTATTTTCATACTACAATAACTTGCAAACACTAGCAAGTCTGCTATGTCAGAGTTGCCAGCACAACTTTCTGGTGATTGATGGTGTAAAATATGCCTTTGGCCTGAGTAGGATTTCTTCTAGAAACATTTAAAGGAGTATGTTCATATTTCATTAAATACAGAGCACCAGGATTCCAAATTCTTTTGTGGTGCTGCACATATTATTACAGGCTCCAAAAGTCTTGAGAAATTTCTATAAGCCTGTGAAAGCTTTAGATTGGATAGTCATCATTGCCTGCATTAAGGCGTGTGACAGATTGCTTCATCAGTGTACACAGAGCAGAACATCAAATGGCCATTTGGCAGTGGGCACTGAAATTCTATTAAGGTTGCCAAAAGCTTAGGTTGACATTGTATATATCTGCAAAGAGGCAGAAGAAAAGATGATGATGATCGTGCAATGATAGAGTTCTATTCTTAAAATATTCACATATATAGCATACCAAATATATCAGGGTGATGTTAATGTTTCACCGCTAAACCCGAGCTCTGCTGCATTTCACGTCTTTGCTTTTGTCTTGAAACCTCAGTAGTAGTATGTTAAACAGTGCATTTTAACTGGAGGATGAGAATTGTTTAGTACTGCATGTGTGCCCAGAAATAACTGACTTGAGATTTTACTTCTCAAACACTCTTTGAGATTCTTAACATGATATAGGAGTTTTCTGTTTGATTTTCTTTCCTTTTTGAAAAGGGGAGGGACAAAAAGCTCCCTATAGTTAACATTGGTACATAGGTTATTCTTAAAATAAGCTGAAAAGTGAGGGATGAGTTCTTGCCTGTGTGACCGTTTGACCCGGAGACTCTTCTTCCCTTGGTTTGCTTTGACACTTAAACCTCCCGAATAGAAAACTTTTAAGCTTAGTGTCTTTTCAGTGGTCACTTGCAAATTGATGGAATATTGAAGAATATGGGATGAATTTCAGGCTAGTCATTCCTAATAATTTTCATATCTGTGATGTTCTTATGCTGCTGGAAATGTTGTTTGAGGGTAGTCTCTCCATTGCCAGATTTTTTTCTACAGACCCTGAAGGAGGGAACTGGCCACCTAAAACCAGGAGCTTTGCCAGTCTGTAGGACTATGGTGACTAATCGGGAAAACTTGATCAGAATGTTCTCAGACTAGGTGTAAGGTGGAAGAAATCTGCATGTCTTTTTACTGTTCCCAGGGCTTCAAACAGTAAAAATGGATTTTACTGAAACACTACATGTGCTAAGAATAAGCTTTGGACGTATGCCAATTATGAAAAATTAAACCTCAAACAAGCATATTTTATGAGCACAGGAAAAACGTTGCTTACTGGAATGATTTATAGAAACTGTTTAGCAGCAACAATTACTATGGGTTGTATTTAGTCCTGCTGCCATGTGTTCCTTTATAGCTACAGGTTGTCCTCTGGTAAGAGCAACTCTGTAGTAGAGTCTTAAAGCAGGTACTGGAAGTCTAAAAACTTTTGGGAAAAATGAAAATCTAGATTCTAACCCTAAATCTTGTGTCCTGACTCAGGACCTACATTGGTACAGATTCAAACAATGCAAACTATTATTCTGGATATCTTGGTCTATCTGAACAAATGGCTTGAAAACAGGGTCTCTGCATCTGAGTTTGGAGGGGGAGTTTAAGCCACTCATGATGCTTTGGGTCACTTTTAGGCAGCTGAAACTGCCAGGGGACACCAGACTCTAAAATAAATATTTCTCTAAAGCTTGTTCTGAACTGTAGGACCCCAAAAAAATGCTGTGTTACTGGGAGGAGGACTATAGCATAGCTAAAATGGGAGTCTGAACAAAATGTTGTTTCTCCTATTAACTGCCCTCTCCAACTTTTTTTGCCATGCTTGGGAAATTTGTTCAGTAATGACTCAGAAGAAAGAATAACCACAAATGAATTGCTAAAGCCACTGTAAAAATCACCTGCTGTATATTGCAGCATGAAACTGGAATAGGGAAAAAGGTTGTGGTTGCTCATTGAATAATTTTGATGAATGGTCTAAGGCTTGTTCATAAGCATTTAGTTGCAAGTACTCAGCGTTCCAAATGTAACATTTTAATTGGATATACAGATGACATGGTGAGTTTCACCTTGCTGGCCATAATTCTTCAAATGAAATTCTTGGTGAAGATGCCCGAGACAGCGTACTCTCAGTTCAGTGGAAGTGCATGGTTTAACTTGTTTCACAGGGTGTAATATTCATAGAAGGTGAGTAATACAATACTGGGAACACAAAGTGAGTTTCTTTTTAAGGGAATGAAATTCACTGCATCTTTTTGGCAATGACTGTCTGCATGTACTTAAATGGGTGATGCAGGGCTCTAATGCTTTTAAGTGATATCAGATCCTCTGATAAAAGACATAAGACTGCAGCTTATTTATTGTGATGAGACAGGAGTTAATAAGATTACTCTACTCTTCAGTTACTTTTTCATCTTTTGCAGCCAGATGCTGGGGTTTTTGTTAGCAGGCAAAAGGAGGTCAGCTCATTTAAAGTGTGTTGATGCTAGAAATAAACATTTTTTTTCTCTCAAGTGGAACTCTGAAACCTAGGCTCCGTTGCCCAACTGCCAAAATTCTGGTCTTTAAGCCAGAAATACTTTAGCACTGGAATGATGCATCTCTATACTAATAACTTATATAAATAAAAAAAAAAAGAAAAAAAAAAAGACACACACACACACCAACTTTAAAAAACTAGAGAAGAAAGAAGTATAACATAAACCTGCAATAACTGTGAACTTTGGCAAAAGGGTTGTTCAGAAATGTGGTAACTGTATCTGAAAAGCACTGCTCAAGGAAGAATTTGTGGTGGTGAATAAAAACATAGTTCCAGTACTGTGTTGTGCAAGCTGCTGTACAACTGCATAGGAAGCACCGCACTGGGGTGGTTGTCACAAACCTTTCAGACTATATGTATTTTGCGTGTGTGTAGTATCTGCTTTGTTGTTGAGCAAACTGTTATGGTAAAAGTAGCTAATTTGAGGAAAAGTTTTGGGTTTTTTTTTGTTTTGTTTTGTTTTTGTTTTTAAAAAAAAAACAACAACAACAAAAAACCCAAAATGCAAACAAAAAAACGCCAAAAAACTTGCAGAGGGAAAGAGTTAAAGCCATCTGCCTGAAAGCATTGTGTAAAACATACACACAATGTTGGGGAAATAAGCCAATTATGTGTGCTTCACAGGAGGTGGGGGACTGACCTTTGTGTATAATTAGTTCTTTTATTTAAAGCAAAGATTTTGAATAGAATAACTAATTAGCTGTCATAAATGGCAAATTGAAGATTTTGGCCAGATTCCTTGGGGAGTGTGGGAGGACGTCCCTCCTCCCACCCTGTACTGTACGCTCTGGCTCTCCTCATTAGGGTTGTTTTTAGTTCTCTGCAGTGGTAATGAGGAGTGCAGTGGCAGCACTTCTCGGAGCCCCCTCTAACAAGGCATGAAATGCAGGTGGAGGAGAACTGCCTTCAGCTCCTGCCGCTTTCACTCAGCACATGTGGGTGTAGAGGAGGGCTTGGGAGGGGAGGCCGAGGGGGGTCTGAAAAGTCCCGGTGATATCACTTGTGTTTTATGCGCTGGACTTGACTGTATAAAATACAGGCAAGCTGCAAAGCCTTGAGGCATATATCATTAGCTAGCAGTCCCACATTACTCTTTCAGACCAATTAACCTTTAGAGTTGCATTAAAGAAATTAGGTGATGAACTTCCATGCTTTCAGAGGGGACCCATAGCTCTCTTGCAGACCAGAGCACTGTGGAGCCGTACACTGTAGGACCATTGCAGATAACTGTTATTTAAAAGGTCTACCATTTATAAAAAGTTCCCAGGCTGTCTTGGAAACAAGGCTTTATGAACAGTGCCCTTAGAAGAACAGCAGCTGATTGCCATGTGAATAGAAATATCACCAAAATGGCTTAGAAAAATTTAGAGGTGTACTTAGTGGACACTTGTGTTATAAAGCCAGCTGAATAATTTTACCAAAAGACCCCGACTGAGAAGATACGGGCTGATTAAAGCTTGTTTGTCTGGCTGTGAATAGAGGTAAAGTTTAGATTACTCACTACAATAACAACCTCTTTAGACACAGCCATAAATTTCAGTATGTCCAGAGGTGGTGTCTATAATTTTTTAATGTGCATTGGAGCTCTAAGCACTCCGAACAGGTTTTGTTTTGTATTTACCAGCAGCAAGTCTATTAAGTTGCAAAAGGCAAAGAAGGGAGTGTAGGTAGCCAAAAATAGAAAGGCTTCATCTCCTATTTCTCCAAAAAGATGGCGATGGATGGGTAGCAACAGGAGAGAAGAGAGCAACTTGATGGTACTTTCAGAATTTGGTAATCAAGCCAGCATGCCCTTGTAGTCATGTATTTGAACAGGTGAGATGTCCAGATGTTAATTTTTCTACTTCTGCAACACTACTTCTCATTTTCCAATCCTTGCCCACAGAGCACACATGGAATTTGTCAGAGGTGAGCCCTTGGTTTTTTGGCAGCCCTGGTTAGACGCTGTGTGCCCCTGATCAAATCAAACTAGCTATCTTGGCAGTTTTGGGTAAGTACTGGGGGAAAATCTACATAGAGAAATGAAGCAGCATCACAGCCTTGCAGCGGGGAAACTTCCAAAAAGAAAAAGCAGCTCTCCAGGTGGTTTCTGCCTGCAAAGCCCAGTCTGCTTGGGGTGAGCTGGAAGGGAGGCAGGAGGAGGGAAGTGGGGTTTGGTGTTGGCTGTGCCCTCTCTGCAAGCATCCAACAGCGAAAGAGGTTAAGCTTAGATGCTGCTCTCTTGTTGCTTGGAAATGACATGGCAAGTAGTTGAGGAACCCTTGCTGATCAAGTTTGGCAGTTTTTGAAATTTTGTTTCACGCCTTGCCTGCTGTGTCAACTCACCAGCTAATTGCAGCTGCAACTTTCTGTAGTGGCGTGTGTGCTGTGTGCAGATCGCTTGGTTGGGTTGTCGGAGGGAAGCCTCACAGACCAAAATGTAATTTCAAAACACTGAACCTGACCAGCAGAGGCTGACCTTGCTCGTTATTATCTGAGTGGGAATAGCAGCTTTGAACATCATATGATCTCTGAAATGGTACCTTTTTTCATTAGAAAGCCCCCTGCTGAACACTGACCAAATACATAGCTTTTTTTCCTTGCTTAAGGTACTGTTTAAAAATATATGTATGTTCCTTTGCTAGTTATTAGAAGAAAATCAAAGTGTTACATGCCCCTTATTCGCAGAAGCCTCCCGTAAGACAATGGTGTGCTTGCAGTAGTGGGGAGCCAAGATGGCTACGGTGAGTGAGGGCCTCCAGGGCCACAGATGGAACAAGAACGGCCACCGCAGCCAACCGGGCCTGCCTGCCACCTCAGGAGACCCTCCTAACCTGCCAGCCTGCCCTCACTGATCAAACCAGCCTCTTCTAACGGCCCGGCCAGGGTTTCATCCCTGTGCGGCTGCCCTTGCACTGGGCCAGGCCTGTGCTACAGCATCCCCCTCGTTCCGGGTGAGGGCGGCTGTAAGTCTGAAAAAAGGGCTTGAGGGCCTCGGGAGGTCCTGTCTGGCTGAAGGTTGGTATTTCTGAATTGCAAAGATGATCTCAAGCCCCAGCTGTGCAGCAGTTCTTTAGTGAGGGAGTTTAAGGGGCTCTGGTTATCTCGGACCTGCATTTTGAGATCTGCAGCACCTCCCGACGCAGGCTCCTCAAGTGACCTAGATGAACCTTGCAGAAGGATTGTGTGCTGACCCCCCCCTTTGCAAGAAACCTTCTGCCTCTAGGGCTACGCAGCTCACATTTAGAGAGCCTGTTTGGGGGGTGGGTGATAACTCACTGGCTTCTAGGTTTCCTACCTTAAAATATTATTCGCACATCTAGGTCTTACTTTTCATAGGTGTGAACTGTTTTCTTTCATCACTGGTTCTGACCTTACACAGTTTGCAAATGTAAATTCATGTGTGCGCCCTTCTCTGCCTCAGAATAAGGCAGCCTTTTCTCACGATGTGCTGTTTTGTTGGCACGGAGCTGGAGGGAACTTGGGACAAAGGCTTTTAAGTTTTCTGAAAAAGAAGTTATTTGAGAAGTAAAGCTTCTCTTTGCTCCAGTTTACTTGGGGTGGGGGAGTGGGGGGGTGGAGGTGTGAAGAAGAAAAAAATTTAAAAAACCTGTGTCCAGAACCACAGGGCCGCTTCCCTCATTCTTGTAAGAAACTCTCACCAGGCACGTAGGACTTCTGCCGTCCGACCTCCAGCACCTGCGGTATATTACGCTTTTGACACTTCCCTGTCTTTTCCCTCTTTCCAAACGTGTGGGTGTTTTTCTGTGGCTGTGTATGTAGAATTTCTTTCAGGAGCCTTATGGGTTGTGTACGTAGCAATCAAACACAGGTTGAAGTTTTCACTTAATTATTGCATATTTGCCACCGGCGTCAAAAGTTTGCTTGTATCAACTTTGCAAGCAGGTTTCGAGTGTGCTGCAGCCGAGAGCAGGAGGGCTTTTTAAGCCTAAAGAGTTTGTGAATGTTACTTGACCTGTCTCTGTGCTGCTGAGACCACTTTGATAACAAATGGATCAATACCTCGCTGTTTGTGTAGAGGTGTCTAAAGTGCTATTGTCATCTGCTTGCAGCTCTGACAAAGCAACTATTGCCGTAGGAGTGGTGGGTTTTACACGTGCTGACCGTTAGCCACTGTCAGGTCACCCTGGCTTTTAAGGAAAGCAGCAAATGTCACTTATTACAGTGGCACTAACTCAGTCCTCTGTGGTTAAGGGACTGTTAATAATTCCATTATCAAGCTGCTACTTTCTGGGACATCTGGCACTTCCTACAGAACCGGTGGCTTAACTTTTCTGTAAGAGTATATAACCAGTGACACCTGCTACTGTCACCAGAGTGTCCCCTCTCATCTCCTCTGCATTGTTTAAGCCCACAGTGTGCTCGTTACAGGCCCAGCATTGTCATTTTTAGTGATTGACACTAGTAAAAATAAAAATCAGTAGCAAAGTAAAATGAAGGCTCTAGAGAAAATGGGATTCTGGCGTCTCAGTGAGTTCATTTCTTCTTTCATCATCTCCTGTCCCCTTCCGCCCCCACAGTACAGTCCTTTGTTTTTCCACCTTGCCTTTTGGTTCCATAAAACTGTCTCCTGCCTCTCTCAAACCAAGAAGGGTGGCAGGTCTCACACCGTGTCAGTGCTCACATGGGAGGCACTAGCTGCTTGGAGAAGAGGAAGAAGCTGGAGATGGCGCTGTGAGGAAGGTGGCCACAGCAAGCCTCCCCCAGCCGAGTGACCTGAGCCTGCTGTCATCCTCTCATACCCAGCTAGCTCATGCTTGCTTTGCAGTCCCTGCAGGGGTTTCTAGGGAGGAGAGAGCTCCTGGCTGTTTAGTACCTTCCCCAGCGGTACAAGGAGAGGCCAGTGTTGCTTTGCTTAGGGAACATGGCCTCACCAGTGGCAGAGAGGCACCAGCTGGGTTATTCTCAGCAGTCCCCAAGGGCTTTTGAATAACTTTTAATTTAGAGCAGCCCCTGGGCTGCTCTAACTTTCACTGAGGCCTCTATGACCAGTGGGGCTCACAAGAGAGGAGAAACGGTGGTGTGCCACATTGTCCCATACCCACTCCTCTCCTTTCCACGTCAAGCTTGATCCAGCCACGATGTCGGACTAGGGGTACGTACAGTGGTCGCCCTTCTGATCTGCTTAATTGCCTGAGGCAGGTAATTAACAACACAAGGGTACTGGTAATGAAGGAAAAAGCAAATGTTGAAATTGCAGCCAGTTTGTTGTGCTGCAAGATGTTAATTAAAAAAAGGCTGGTGCTTTGTGTCAGTCCTGCCCTTAGGAAAAAAGGGCTGCGTTGCTGCAAGTGTCGCGCTCCCGCTTAACCAGCAACAGCAAATGAAGTTTAAATTCCTTGGGCTACCAGCTTCTTGAAATGTGAACCCCTTGCAGTGCAACCAGCCAGCAGTATTTGCTCGCAGATCGACCTGTAGCTCACAGCGCTACCCCATCCGCAGGCAGCCCGTGCCGGCTGCTGGGATAACTTCTAACCGGAATGCTCTGTTTGCATTGCAGGTGTGCCGATGTTATCCGTGCAGCCCAAAGGGAAGCAGAAGGGCTGTGCTGGCTGCAACCGGAAGATCAAGGACCGGTACCTGCTGAAGGCTCTGGATAAGTATTGGCATGAAGACTGTCTAAAGTGTGCCTGCTGTGACTGTCGTCTTGGAGAGGTTGGATCAACTCTTTACACAAAAGCGAATCTCATTCTTTGCCGCAGAGATTACTTGAGGTAAATAGAGGAACATACTGTGGGCTCTTCCCAAAGCCTCTCAGTGTGCTGCCAGCTGTTTGTCTTCTTAAACCTCTGCTATGAAAACAAATCCTTGTGCATGGTCAGCCCTGCTCAGAAGAGTTTGGAGTTTCTTCCTCTAAGCATGGCATTCTATTTGCACTTAATGTAGTTTGTAGTCAGGGAGGTGGAATCCTATCTTTAGGTCAAGGGAGGAGGAGGAGGACATTACTTAACTCTTTATTATTATGAACCCACAAGAACAAATAGTGCTTGGAAAAGATTAGGAAAAGATGATAATTCTTCGTGCGTGTCTTTGATGTTATGCTCCTGAGTATTGACTGGGACCTGAACAAACCTTTACGTTTTCTTTTTCAGTGATAGGTTTTTAGTTAGACTTCTAGAGCTTATATTGAGTAAGGTTCCTCCCAAGGCACTCTTGTCTCTTCCCTAAGTAAACAGAGCAAAACACTCCAAAATTACAGATCAACTTCAAAACTTTTTTCTTCGTGAGGATGTCTGCAGAGACCTTCGCTAGCTCTGAGATAGAACTACCCTGACAGTGTGTCTGCAACGCATAACAACACATGGTTTTTTTTGCCTGGTGTGTTTGAGAATTCTGTACAAAATACCTTATATAAACACAATGAATTTTACTAAGACAGCAGGCCTAATGCAAACATTCTTATGAAGGTCACACTGCAAAACACTCTGAGTTTTGCTTTGGTTTGCCCTGGGAAGAATGTACTTGATCTCCAGCTAATGTGTTATTTTTCCTAAAGCAAAGCACTGATAGCATTTCCCATGTAACCTCCACCAGCAAACACATCTGAAGCAAAAGAAAACCAACACGCTGTTTTAAGATAGGGAGGTAAAATGCCATCTAACCTCGTGGTGCCAGAGGCTGGCTAGATTAGCCTCAATGACCAGATGCTTCATGTGTTCTAATGTAAAACATATCCCTGAAAATCTTTAGTAAATATTTTCTTAGTAAACTTGAACAAACAAGTTTCTCCTCCTAAAGAAGAGAGATTAAGCACTGGGTGAAATAGAAGAAATAAGTCTTTGAGCTGCCACCTTGCTTTTCAGCCAGGCACTGAATGAGAGCACCCTGCCCACATGGGGATCTTTGCTGCTGTTTGAGCTGAAACTCTCCAGGGCCACATGAAATGTCTTGGCTGCAATTCTGCCACATGGGCAGCAGGCGCAGGTCCCCAAAGGGATAGGTGGGATGCATCCCCTAAACCTAAGCTTGGTTAAGGGAGGAACACATCTGAAGGGGAAAAGACAAGCTAAGCAGCCTGTGGAAAGGGTGCAGTGAGGAAAGAGTTAACTATCTTCACTATCATGAAGTATTTTTTGTACCTTGCTATAAGTCTGAGTATTTACTAATGCCACCATTCACTTGCTGTGGAAGTATCCTTAATCCTGTCTGTGCCATGCTGAAAAAAACAAGCTCCAGAAGGTTCTCTAACAAACAGGTTTCTAACCCCAAATCAGCATTTTGGTTCTTCACTGACCCTCCGCCAGTTCAGCTGTACACTTTCTGTGTTGTGGACATAATTCTGATGTGTCAGTGAAGATTATAACAGCTTTTGATCTTCCCTTGTTCAGAATTGCGTAATTTCTTTCCATCATAGCATCGCAATTGGGTCACACAGGCACTAATCACGAGGACCCCCAAAACCTCTCAGGAGAGCTCCTTCCAGGAATAATCTTCCTTCCAGAAAGCACAGGCTGCATTAATTTCTGGAGTGTTTCTGTATGCTTTATCTTGGTTATCTTTCCTTCATCTTTATCTTGTTTGTGTCCAGCTTGCCAAGCAATCCAGGTCTCTCCATCAGTCATCCTCCTCCTCATTACTTATCACTTCTCTAGTCTTTGTCATTTGTGCACTTGATAAGCAGTGTTGTGTTTGTTGGTTTGGGTTTTTTTTTTACATCTGACCTGAAAGATAGGTGTTCGGCATTATTCTACATGTTACAGAACCCTACTAGAATACTCGGCTGGGCAGTGATTCCCATCTACATTTGCTTTTCAGACCTATGAGCTACCCCATGTTTTGTCTATTTAATAAGCACCACATTGATTTTGATTTGTTCTAGTTTCATAACAAAAACTATGTGCAGCATCAAATCGGACACGTTAAAGTGCCAAAGGAGAGCAGTATTGATGCTGTTAAACTTAGAAGAACCTTTTTATCATTGCAGTTGTAGAGCATTTAATTCTTTCCTTGGTTTATCCTGAGAATGCAGCTTTGAGGTGGAAAAGCTTAATCTGTGCTCTTCTCACGGGCCCCCCAGATGACACGACTTTCTGGGGCACACCAGAAGGCTGTGCTAGAGATGGGGAAGAAGCCAGGACTTGCAGACCCCAGGAAACAGCCCGTGCCCCGTCTTTGAGAAGAGAGGGCACTTCATGACATGAAATGTGGAAGGCAACAGCTGGGGCTAGTGTTTGACTGCGTCCATGCGGCTTCTGTCACAGCAGCGGTTAAACATGGTCTCTGAAACAAAGTTGTTGTGTGCCTGAAGGGGGTCTCGTAGCCCCTCTGCCTCCATTTGTTGGGTTAAAATAATTCCCAGCCCACCAAGAGGGGAGTCTGTTGCTCTTTGTGCAGCTTGGTTGAATTGTGGAGGGAAGGCTTATGTGGCCTTTAAGTATTTTTCTCTTATCTGAATTTGGTCCATTATAATAGCTTGGACCATGAGAAGTATTTCTTTCTTTGTTCTTGGTTTTTGTTGGGAAGCACAATATGATTATCATATCCGAAGAAATCATACCTGGGAGGCTTAGGTAGGAAGGAATAACATTAATTCTGTAACACTGTTGTTAACTAGTGTTCATCTGTTTGGCCAGCTTTGCAGGTATGAGGGTTTGGTTTTTTGCTAATGAATAAATTTAGGTTTATGCTATTTTTTGGGGGGTTCTGCTGAACTCCTGAGTTCTGTTCTCTCTGATGTTAAGGAGCCCTTTTAGTGTCCTAGGATAGGAATAAGGGCATTGCTATGAAGTCCCAAATTTTATGGAAGTATAAAGCAATTTTTTTTTACTTTAAAACATCTTCTGTTGCCTTCTACACATAGCATTTCTTTCACTCTCAATTTTAACTATTAGTTCTATTAATAGAAGAAACTAAGGTTGCCATCACCACCTTTTCTACTATCTGTTCGCTCCTGGCAATTTGAATTTTTTCTTGTTGGAGAATTAAATTACCCATTGCCATCTTCACTTTAATAGTTTTAGAGCCTCTATCCACACCCTTTTTTTCCCTGTTAAACATCTCACGGTATTTGTTCCACTAGTCAAATTTTATCAGAATTTGTTCCTAAAAATAAGTTTTCATATTTCACACTGTACTTACACCATAAAGGGAGTAAGTACTTTATCTGGAGGATGGTCAATGGATTCATTGTTGGACGCCTCCTCTGTATGCCTTTGAATAAGAACAGGGTGAATATTGCACTGATATTTGGCAGGTCAACCATCATGTGAAAAATTAAAAGCTAGACTGATTCTGCACCCGTAAATATAAATATATGAATCTTTTATATCTGAAGTCCAAAAGGGATATTGCTGCGTAATGACTAGGAAAAAAAAAAAAATGGTGTTCCATAATCTCTTTATAGACCGGTGCTGCTTCCAATTTGCCTGTGAGCTGATGGTGACATTTGGGAACACGTGCTTCACTGCCTGGGGAGGCGCGTTGTCCCCTCTGCTCGCTCCGGCTGCCCCGGCTGCAGACACCCCACTGCTACCGTGCCACGGAGGCAGCAATGTATAGGTGCTTCCCTATAGGCAGAAGGGGCTTCTGGAATATTTGGGGCAGCTTAGAAATTCAGCTGAAGCGGCGGTTAATCCGCAGGTCTGGGACCCTGCTGGTGCCACCCCTCCTGTGGGCAGGTGTCTCCAGGCTGCGGCCCCCGCAGGGATCGGGGGGGGGGGGCAGGGGCGAGCTTGTGGCCTTCAGCGTGGGACAGGAGCGTGGGCACCACCACCCCGGCGTTGCTTCGGAGCTGGCTCCGCGCGAGTGTGCTGGTCCTCTGTGGGTTTGTAGAAGAAATCTTTCAAGTGCTTTTCAGAAGCTGCTAGCGGAGCATGGCCTGCTCGTTTGTTTCAAAAGATAAACTGTCGTCATTGCTTGTGAAGGAACATTTGTTAATCTTCACATTTCATAAAACACTTTCTTTCTCATTTTTTAATCATGAAAGATGAAATTGGATCTCGAGTTGTTATCCTTGCGGTATCACCTCAGTCTCCAGCTGTGTCTAGATGTATCTTTCAATACATTTGGTCTGAGCAAATAGATTTACCATTTGTTTCATAATCACAGTTGCAGTGCTCCAACCTCTAATTATTTTTGATAAGCAAATGCTATTGAAGAAACTGCTTCTGGGACAGAGAAGCTTAGCCTGCAGCCCGGCTGCTCCTCGCAGCCCCCCCAGCACTGTGTGTTTGTTCCTGGGCATAATTAAACATTCACCAGGCTCCGGTTCACAGGGACGGTTTGGGTGTCGCATCAGGATTTCCTGGGAGGAACTGACAACTTAAATTTCACTGTGAAGTTCTGATGAAGAACGTGATTTTTCCTTTTTACTCAGCATGATGCCCTCGCACAAGCAAAGGCAAGTCAGGCTCACTTTGACAGGAGCTGAACTGTTGCTTCTGCATGTTTGTTTGATATGCTGGTGTTGGGAAAGGTTTTCATCATTTAAACTGATCGGGGCCTTAATTAGACTCCAAAGAAAGCTCAAAACCTGCATTAAAAAATGATGGCAAATCAGTAACAGAGAAGGGCTTTCCAGCAAGCCCTGATACTTGTCTCAGTGGATTTCATGGAAATTCTTTTCACCCCACTTCCTACGTGGTTTGGCCAGGGGCTGTGACCTCAGCACCGCATCGGCGCTGCGACCCGAGTGTGATGCCAGTGTCTCTGGCAGGTGGAGCAGCCCCATGCACCCCGTCCAAGGGACAGAGAGGTCCCAGCAGGACTGCCATCCCCTGGCACTGGCACCCCTCAGCGCCGTTTGTATCCACCCCCGATAGCTCCTGGTCTATATATATATATAATATATAATATATGACACAAGTCAGCTGCCCAGTACGGGGGTTTCCAGTTGTTGGATACTGGGTTTTGCTCTGTTCTGAATGCCCCAGCCGGTTCATTCCGTCAGTGAATTGCTTTGGGAGCCCTTTAGATGAAGTGCTCTGTATCTGGCAAACGTGCAGGGTTTAATTTTGTTATGGGATATGAAAAGTGATTTTGCCCAAACGCAGGCACCCGGCTCTGGCACAGGAGGATGCAGGCAAATACCCTCCTTCTGGCAGGTTCCCCAAGTTGGGAGCGAAGGCCCCAAGCCAAGCCATTAAACCACAGCTGAATGTGTAAGCAGAAGTCCTCAGGAACTGCAGAGTGCATGCTGCAACTAGCAGAATTTAAGTTCATCTGCTGGAGACACCACCAATACTCTGAACGCAGTCTGCAGAAGCCGCAGCCCCTGTGAAGCCGCAAGGAGAGCCTTTGGAATCGTTTTTCCACTCGAGGAATATAGCGTGCGTGCACCAAGAGAGTGCCCTGCCTGCTTTTCACGGGACGTGTTCGGCATAGGGAGGAGAGGTATAAATGCAGTGTGGCTGAACAAATGGTAACTGCTCAGGGCCTAAAATTGTTGCCAAATTGAAGCGCTGCTCTTGCGTTGCAACAGGGAGCGTCTTGCATGCTGTGTAGGATGCCCTCACTTGTACACTTGGTATCTATACAGATTAAGGAGGATTAATTAGGCTCAAAATACGATGTGTCTTGGCAATGTTGCTGTGCTTTGTGATGTTAAAGCACAGATATTTTTTTTTCTTCGTAGTAGCTGGTCCAGGAGTTTCTCACAGCCCGTGCCTTTCAGGATAAACAAGCAATGCTTGGTTTGTTCATTTGCTTCCCTCCCCCCACCCCCCCTTTTTTTTTTTGCCTTCTCCACTACCTCCCAGTGTGGAGGAAAGCTTATGGGGAGTAGTTCTGCCTGGCTGTGGTACAGCAGCACGCCTCTATCACTTTCAACCTTGCAGTTTTCTGACTGTTGTTTTTAAACTCCCCTAAGAGGACATGGTGGCACATGTGTTCCTTCAGCAGCGCCAGCCGAGGTGGGTTAAGGTCAGCGGCTTCAGTTACACTGTAAGAAAGGCTGGGGCAGTGAGGAGGACTTGGACCTCCACCTGCCGAGAGTCCCAGCCCCGCTGTAACTCTCTGCTGAAAACATGGAGGGAGAGACCAAAGGAGTAAAAATCAGTGAATGTTCAGATGTGTTCTTCAACTGAAAACACAACCCCTTGAGCAACCTTGAAGTTTATGCCCAGTGATGGCTGATACATAGTGCGGTCACTTGACCAGAGGGCTTTTTTTGTACCGCGCTGGTGTTCAACTCCTCCTGCTATGTTATCCATGAATGCCAAACCCTTCGGCATGCAAGATGTAAATTCTTTGGGATTGAACTTGAAGGCTTCGTGAGAGGACAGCTTGACCAACTTCATTAGTATCAAAATGCATTTAATTTCCTTCAGCTGCCGTGACTTCCCACTGCAGCACTGGCAATGGTGTCCTGGACGGGAGGGTGCACCAGCTAATACGTATTTATATTTACCGTGATGAAATGCCTATTGCTAAGGTTTTCTCTGAATATTACACGAAGGCTGATTACAGGGAAGTCGAGAACCTCGAGTCTGAATTTGCTTTTAAGCTTATTCTTTTTAATTTTTTTTTTTTTAAGTGATATTCAGGCCTTTCCTGGAATTATTGGCATATTCAGTGCTTGGGTCAAATCAGACTTGTAGCTCCACATATTTCTAATTGCCGCAGATAGGAAAAATACTGATTGCAAGCTGTTAAGAGTCCTTACTGGATGACTAGTTGTTGATTTGTTTCAAATGGTAGGGGCAAAACCTTCTCATGACGAGTTTCAGGTACGTAAAGCAAATGTTGTTCTACAGCAGGCCCTGATGAAGCTGGGATGTAATAGGCAGCAGGCATATAGGGAGGGTGTATGGGAAAACCTATTTCACCTCCTAGCTGGAGAGGATATGAGCCCGGGGTTCGGTCGCTCTTCAAAAACTATATCCAGATAACGTGGATAAAAATATACAGAAAAATATGTAGCTGTACATCGTATCTACAGATGTAGATATTTATCTGTAGATAAGCGGTCCTCTTTCAACTCACAATTTTTACCTTTCAGGGTTGATAAAGCCTCTTGTTTTGGGGGGTTATCAGTCTGAACTCAGCTGCTTAATTTTGAACTTGTCTTGTTTAAAAAAAATCCAGTTGATGCTCGCAAGCCATCCTTTCTGTACCACTCATAATTTGTAAGTGCCTGTCCTGGTTCCTCTTGGTTTGTCTCCTGAGAGCCAACAGCTCCAAAATTTTCACGCTTTCTGTGGAGAGAAGATTTTCTCCCTATTTCTGGATCATAAACTGCTAGCTAGCCAGACACCAGGCTAGGGAGAGGAGAACAACTGGGGACTCTTTCCTTGTAGGCACTGACTAAACCAGGTTGTTTCTAGTGGTGACAGAAATAGGCAATCAGGCTCTCAGTTTAGCCACCCTGCACATTTTGGTCAGAAAAGGAACGTTAAAAGGTGCTCAACTTAATGTGTTCATATGTGCAGTATCTTACTGTTTTGCCTACAGTAAGGATCCTTGACCATTCTTTTTTCCCCCAAAACCTTCAGGGTGCTGTGGCTTTACTACAGTTTGAATTAACTTCAAGGTGTATTCATGGAGCTGATGAGGGCTAGATCATCATGCAGAAGACTACTCTTTAGCCCAGGCAAGACTACATAAAAAGCATCCTTCAACAGTTGCCTACTGCTTCCAGGAGTGCTCCCTTCTTTTCTCATTAATTCATTTGCATTCATTGCTGCTCCTCTATGCCAATTAGCTTTAATTTTTACTATACACACTGACATCAATGGCCAATGAGAACAGTGCGTAGCGGGGTTTTTAGTGTGCCTATAAACTACAGAAAATTGTCCTTGGACAAACTGCTTTTAGACTGGCTGACAATAGACATGGTTAAGTTCAGGCTAAGAGCCATTAAACATAATTGCTACCACAGGGTAAAAGTTTAATTGTGCTAAATTTTAAATCTGCATAGTCTGTGCTTATTTACAAGCTGGCTAGCTCTTCCTGTTACATAAGGGGGGATAAATCTGTACTTAAAAACTGTGGCCTTTTAACTTCAAAGGGACATGGGGGGAGGGGGGGGGGAAGGGGTTTATAGAAGCATCAAAACAACCCCAAACTGAACCCTTTCTGTACTTCCAGCTTCTTTTATGCCTATGGCTGCAAGCTGGTAAGTAGGTGCTGAGCATCTTTGATAGATTTTTCTAATGCGCTTCAACTTTGTGTGCGTGAATGTGTGAGAGAAGAGTACTGCATCTGCTGTGAAGGTGTCTGGGGGATGGAATGCAGATCAGTTTGTTCATGTGGGGTTATTTTAAATTTAACCACAGATGGGGCTTGGGGTGGAAGATTTGTTTCCTGCTTCTTGTCTTCTCTCCCTCCTCCGATAACATTAAGCTTCCCACCTCAGAAAGTTTCAGCTCAAGTAGCTTCTGGGTAAGTAGGTATCAGAGGTGGCAGGTTTTTTTTTACAAGCAAACAAAAAAGGCAAAAGCCTGTGTTCATTTTGCTTTTTCTTCCAGCAGATTATAAAAAAAAAAAAAAAAATCGTGTTCACTGAGCTACAAGTTACAGGGTATTTTTAGAAGCATGGTGAATATACAGGGCTCTAAATCACTCCCTGAAAAGCAGATTAAAATTAGGAAGTGCTAGAATAAATGTGAAGTGTTCATCTGCTGGGAAAGGGAGGGTATGGAGGACTGTGAAACTTGATAGAAGAGAAAAAGATTAGCATGCTGACTAGCTGGAAGCTATGTTTATGTAGACATTAGAAGGCAACACGATTTCAGCTGGACAGAACATAAGCTTCAGATCTTATGCAAACAGTCAAAGCTGTTTAACAATTGGTTTACCCCCAAAACCCCTGAAAGGAGACAGGTGAATACCATGCCAAATACATTTTTCATGTTTCTTAAGCTAACTGTTTAAATAGTTAAGTGAACATCTGTCCAAATTTCCCCATCATTTCCATTTAGAAAAGTCTCCTATTTGAAGGCTGAAGAAAAGCGCCTGCTTAACAATGCAAATGGTGCTGTCTGGGGCCCCTTTATTTTGTTTAATCTAGATTGAGCTTCACACAACTGTGATGCTAATGAATAATGGATATTTTATACTTGCGCATGTAGCAGTGCTGGGCACAGAGCAAATCTAGGATTAACCTCCCAGTTTCCCTGCCGAACGTATTGGACTCATTTTTTGAGTTTGCTGTGACTTGGGTACTCTAAAACCAGATGCCTGGGTTTACCAAACAGCAAAAACCCCAGCGAAAGCAGTCAGGTTTTGCCGTGCCCAAGTGAAGTACCGTAGAAGGGGGCAGCTATGCTGGGGGAGGGAGGGAGGGAGGGAGGGAGGGAGGG
>JAVJGJ010000002.1:30555586-30592463 GCA_035590215.1 Microhierax caerulescens
TTACTGGATAAATGGGAGGGAGGGAGGGAGGGAGGGAGGGAGGGATGTCTGCATTAATGGCGTGATTTACGAGCAGGTGCTGCATGAGAGCCAGGGCATTTCAGGGTGGAGACCTGTACACTTCTCAGTGACACATTTTTCCAGTCTGGTCTGCTGGTGTTGGGCAGCCAGGCACCGTGCCCAGCTGCCTCCTCTGCCTGCATGCATGCAGGAGCAAGCTGGGGGCAGGTTGCAGGCAGGACGGGGCTGCCCCATTACTGGTTACGTGGTCTGAGTTTGCCAGTGCAAACCATATAGCTGGGGTTTTGCTCTGCCTTTCAGCCCTTGTATGATGGAGCCGGAGGGGAAGACATTTCAGTAGTCCATTCGCAGTTTTTCTGTCTTGCACAAGTGTTTCTGGTTGGTTTGTGTAGTTTAGCTTTCAGGGAGAAGGTAGTGCTGTTTCTTCCTAGGAAGTCTTGGGGGGTTCCAGCCAAGCCTAATGAAAGATCACTGATACTCCTTCTAATGAAAAGTACAGGTAACCTTTTCTGTCTTTGGGAGCACGGCGCTGTGGGAGGGTGGGAGAGTTGTGTGGAGGTTTCTGTAACATTGCTGGGTGGTTTAATTCACAATTACTGGCCAGTAATAATTAGTATTGATTAGCTTGGCAAATTGCAGGTTTAGAAATTGGTTATGGATTTTCCTGATGCTTCTCATCTTACATGGTGGGGAATCAGCCAGAACCAATGGCTTGAAACAAACCGTGAGCCCAAATCCGTCTGCGGGCAGCGACGCGTTGCACGCGCAGAGCTAATGGTCAGCAGGAACCGTACGTCTTGAGGCTCGTCGCCCCCAGAATGCCGCTTTTATCAGCTCCAAAGCAAAGTAACTTACCGCGTGCATACTGACCCCGGTCTTGGGTGAAACTTGGTTTTGTCATCTTGTTGATTCGTGGCCCGGTGGGTTCCTGTGGCTGTAACGCTGCCGTGGCATGCTGCCCGTGGGGTGCATGGGGGTCTGCAGGGGCATCTTGGAGAAGGGGGCTGGGGGAAGGATGCTGCAGCCTTGGTTGAGTCCCCCGGTGGGAGCTGTAACAGTGGCAGACATCTGGGGAGACAGATAGTGAAAGCCAAGATGAAAATGGCAAAGCTTCCAGTGCTGAAGGGCTGTCCTCGAGGACCGGGGAGCTGGAGTGGAACGGCTGAGCATGCTGTTCGGGCCGCGGTGGAAGGGCTTAGCTGGCTCCTGGGAGGGACACAGAGGTGGGAGGAGGGGGGAACAGCCAGGGAGGAGGGCTCGCGCTCTGAGATGCCTTGCGAAATGCTGGTGTACGCATTGCAAGAGAAAGCGTGCTTTTCAGGTTTAAACAGCAGGTAAGTGAGGTTCTTCCCCAGCTATATTACAGTGTTGCCTGCCGGGGTTGGCAGAGTTTGCAGGTCTTCAGCGTCCTGTTGCACGAGGCCGCCAGCTTATCCCTCCGTCGGGCTGCAGCCAAGCGCGGCAGGGGCGAGCACACGCAGGGGACGGGCGGCGCTGAGCACCTCCCCTACCGCTGCGGAGAGTCAGGTAGCTTTTGACTGAAATTTTGTGAGCCCCAAAATAGTGCTCCAAGTGTTTAATGCTTTTCTCCATTAGACAGCAAATTAGCCCTAGGCTCACAAACCAAATGAAGTTTCATCTCGGCAATCGGAGTCTGCTCACCAGGCAGTTTTATCCCAAGTTCCCGCACACTGGTTGGTCAGCGAAATGGAGACTGCAACTTCTATTTATTGGTGCAATACAGTATTTGATACTGCTAATTACACTTAATTAGTCCTTCCACCATTTAATTAAAATGGCTTCTAATGATTGTGCTTCTTTGGCAGGCTCTTTGGTACCACCGGGAATTGTGCTGCCTGCAGTAAACTGATCCCTGCCTTTGAGATGGTGATGAGGGCCAGAGATAATGTTTACCATTTGGACTGCTTTGCCTGTCAGCTCTGCAACCAGCGGTGAGGACGCAGTTATTATACACACAAACACAAACTTAATTTATACCTTTGTCTGCAAAACAGGGGAAAGGTTTGTTCCGTGCTACCTGTCTGGGGCTCACAGCCTGCTGGCGTGGCTTGGGCTGGTTTGTTAGGCTGACCTGGGGGATGCCTGTGAGTACCTGTAGCCCCTTTACTGCAAATCCCCATGGGGCTGGTGGGAGTTAGAGGGGCGAGGGGGAGCACACAGACTGCAGATCTGGCTACGGTTGTACGCAGCACAGCTGCTGCTGAATAAAACAAACTGCTTCAGCGTCCTTTCAGGATCTACCCTCTTTGCAGAACATAGATGATGGAGAATGGACCTCCTCTGGCAAACAGACGTTGCTTTGCTTAAACTGGGTTTCTGACAGGCTCAAAACTCGGAATGGCAAAGAAGAAGGAGAAAGAGGAGGGACAAGAAGGAGAAAAATACTCCAGATAAGCCCTTTCCAACACTAGGAACAAATCCCTTTAGTTGTGTAATTAACAGGGGATCTTGGTGGTGTGATTTTGAGTGGGGCTTGTGTATTTCTGCTGGCTTTTAGCCAGAGGAAAATGCTCATCAAGAAGTATAATAAAGGGTCACACTCAAAGTTCTCACTGGGGCTACCTGTAGCCAGCTGAGTTTGGGAGGGCTGTGGAAAACCTTCACAGCACCCTGTTTGTTGGTCCTTGTTGGCAGAATGGAAGCCCACAGAACCAGACATGATACAATGTCACCTTCTGACACATCCAGCCATCTTTGTCCAAGACAGGCCTGAAAGCGCTTGTTGTTCTCACTGCTGGTATAGTTGGGTAGTAGTGACTGCCCAGAGCCCGAGGGCTGGGGTTCCTGTTCTGGACTTGTGGTTTTGTTTCCCAAAGATGAAACTAGGAGGCAATGCTTCATCCCTTGTGCAGGTGTGGGAGAGATGAAAAAACTCATGGGAAGATGGAGAACCTGATTCTCTAAAAGTCGAGCTAAAAGCCTGACTTAAAGATTCATTGCTTGCCCTAGAACAAGAATCACAGCAAGATCTCTAGTGAAGTAGCTGTATGTGGCACGTGTGTGAATGCAAACCCCTGCCACCTTTCCCACTAAATTTACGAGACCGTGCAAACTGGGGTCTTGTTCTCCTTCTGTGACCTCTGATGGCGGCTTAGTTCGTGGGGACGAATGGGGTTGCGGCTGGTTGGTGCCGGGCTATGGAAGCGGAGAATGGGGTGAGCCATTTGTAGCTTTAGTCACATTATGGAAGGCAGAGGCGGTGTTTGGTTGAGGTAGCAAACTCCTATTAATATTGGTGGCATCCACCGGTGCGGTGGCAGTGCCGAGGCGGCAGTGACATCTAGTGGCTCCTGGCCCTGGGCTCCTTTCTGGAAGCCACGCAACATCTTTCAGTTGCCCAGTTTTGTTTTGCCACTCTTGAACATGTTCCTGCAACAGCCGTGATTCCCTCTAGCAGCGTGTTGGCTGTCTGCAGAACTAACACGTTCCGTCCCCAGGACGGTGTCTCTTCACCCAGCTGCCATTGGTTGGTGTGGGGGTTGTCTTCAGGCTCGGAAGCGTTGCGGGGGCAGCCAGGCTCAGCTTTCTGCAGCCTGCGGAAAAAAAGGAAGGAAAAAAAAGGAAAAAAAAGAAGGAGGCCAGGCGGGAGAGGGGTGCTCCCGAGGCCACCCCAGTACTCAGGCTAGAGCACCTGGAGGGGCCCTTCTGGTGGAGGCCAGTCCTGGCTCTGGGCTGCACAGGCAGGAGCGTTGGGTTGGCTTTGGAGTCTGTAGGATGAGTATTTGTCCTCAAACCCCTACTTTACTCTAGCTTCTCTCCTGGAAAAGCCTAGTGCTGCCTAGTTTTCATTCTCAGGAATTTCTTCTGAATGTCACTCCTTACTACAAAGGCTCCAAAGCACCTCTCTCCCCCCTCTGCGATTGCTGACACTGCTCCTGCTTGCAGTGCAAAGTGAGCCTTGCTCTGCCCTTATAACTATATAAGCCTTATAGTATATATAAGCCTTATAACCTCCACGTGCTGTCACTGCCTGGCAGGGAAGTGCAGGTAATCGCCCCCTTGTAGCAGATTCACGCTTTGATACACAAGGGGTTTGCCCAGTTAGGGAGGAGCTGAGTTCTTCTGAAAGATGGGCAGAGTAGACAGCACAGAGCTATGTGTAGATTGTTATTTTTGGCTGAGATCACAATGCTACGAAGTTTGATGACTTATCCCCTATAGAGATTTTGGCCCCAAAGGGCAGAATGGAAGTGCTCCTGTAACAGACAGCACTGGAAGCTGAACCGAGAACAGTGAGTTGAAATAACCCAAAAGTCAAAATTGCAGAGGTGGATGCCAAAACTAGTTCTGAATCGGAAACCCCACCTTGTTCTTCAGCTATGAAAAGATTTTATGATGATGACCTTTCTCCAGTTCTCTTGCAGCTTACTTGCCCTTCTATAGCTAGACTCTCCGCAGAGTGTTAAATCCATCAGAACAAAATCTCTAATACTTCTACCAGTGTGCAGTGTTTTCATTAGCTTCATTCTCCAAAACATCAGGTTTGCAGCAAGTCCCACAATACTACTCAGCCTACCGTGCTTTAAACTGTTGTAAGGTAGACACTGCTTGTCATAATACTGAACAAAAGTTGGTCGCCGCTGTAACTGGCTTAATAGGTCATGGCTTGCAGGAAATCCAGCTACTTGTGTTGCCATTATCTAAAATGTGGTTCTGCTCAGAGGAAAATCACTCCGTAGAAATGACGGGGTAGGTTTAGTGCCTGTTGCCTGCTGCTGCTGGCTGGAACTCAACTAGCCAGAAGGGCTCTGCGACAGACCTGCTCAGAGTGTGGGGGCCGGTGGGGTGGTCCCACAGCTTGCTCTGAAGATGCCCTGTTCTATCCTCTGTCCCTAGTGGTGAGGCATCAGCTGAAGGGATCCCAGTTTACTGCTGGATTTGCAGGACTGGCAGGTAGAAAGAAATAGTCACCTTTCCAGTGAATCCAGCCTTCTCTTTCACAGGGTCTCAGAGTACCCGTGCTCTGCATTTTAGTTCCCATGTGCTCATACACACACACACCCATACTCCACAGTTCTCCAACTCCTCCTTTGGCTCCTCTAGACCTGAACCAGGTTTGGTGAGAGACAGCTGTTGAGCATGCTGCTGGCAAGAGTAATTTTTGCATTTCTCTTCCTGGAGATTTATGTTGTACTTAAGGTAGGGATAAATAGCAAAAAAAGCAAGCAGCTGTGTCTGTTACTGTGGCGAGTAAACCTGCTGGTGGGAAGGTGGTGGGAAGGAGAGTGTGTGCAGTATAGTTTTTAGCATTAAAGCTGTTAATTTAAATTGAAATTAATTTTTAGCTTTTTAATATACAAAAAAAGGTTGAATTTCAGAACTACTAAAGCACGTGCTGCAGAGGCAAGACAGAAGGTCTCGAGTGAAGCCATATAAAGCAAGAACCAGCACCCAGTTCTCTCTGAACCAGCTTGATAAATCGGTCAGTTTATTTGCAGATGTCTGGTCGGAGAAAACTTGTGCCCATGTTGGACCTCTAAAGGAGCTCTAAAGTGATCAGTCCTGGTTTTGTAGCAGAGAATATTTGGTTTTATGGAGATGTTGTTCCTGAAGCTGCCAGTTAAATCAAATCTAGAAAGCATTTTAGAAAAGGAGTGGGCAATGTCCCTGCCCAAAGCTCTGCCTGGGAGCAGAGGGAATGGGCATTTGGGGTCTGCTAGGTCTCCTGAGGATGGGTTCACCTCTGCTGATCTCCTTTCAAAGCCCAGTGAACGTTCAGCCTGCCAGAAGCTGGTACCCACTCGTTCCTCTTGGTTCAGAGCTGCCTTTCAGTGGTGGCCAGGGTGCCTCTGCTTTCGGGGCCGGGGGCCGTGCTCAGGCTCAGCGCTTGGGGCAGAGGCACAGCCCTGTGCTCCGAGTCTGTCGCTGCCTCGCTGGTGTGATGGACAAAAACCAGCCTCCCAGTTGGGTGGAAAGAGCATTATTTGTTATCTTAAGAAGTCAAGATTAGCTTTGATTCTTGAGCAAGCAGGCACGGCAAAGAAGCTATTGGCTGTCAATTCACACCTCTCAGATGTTATATGTGGAACTTTTTTGACCTTAATGGTCAAATAAAATTGTTAAATACCACAAGCCTCTCTGTCAACTTCAAGACAAACAGAACAATTTACATGGTATATAGAGCGCAGTACCCTTCGCTCAATGAAGATAAAGGTTAGGAGTCCAGCCACCAGGAAATTTCTATTTATTGTTCAGCACTGTTCACAAGGGGACTTAATAGCCAGTCCTTGCCTGGAAATTAGTGTAAATACTGCCTCACCCGAGGGATCCGTGGAAATGCGGATACCAGCAGAAACTTCAAATAGTCTCCGTGTAATATCGCCCATTTGATTTCCCAGTTGTAGGGCTGAAACCTCTCGAATGCAGGGACAAATCCCTTAACTGCTGCCGGCCTCCACGCGCTGCTGGTGTGGGATGCGCAGGGACCGGGACCAGCTCTGTGTGCCCGGTGCTGAGCCCCGCGGTGCTGGGCAAAGGGAGGGCAAAACCCCCGCATGTGTGCAGGGAAGGGCAGCGGGGGAGAAGCGCCAGGGCTTTCCCCAGCTCATCGCCTTCAGACCCCAGCAGCCACCTTCCTGCTCTAAGTTCTGTTCATATTTACACACGTGAATTCTTTTTATCTTCCAGATTCTGTGTGGGAGACAAATTTTTCCTGAAGAACAACATGATCTTGTGTCAGATGGACTATGAGGAGGGGCAGCTGAATGGCAGCTTCGAGTCCCAGGTTCAATAACGAACCCTGCTTCGCTGAAGCACTGTGGGATGGGCGCTCGGCCGCGCGAGCAGCGGGGGTGCCTGTCAGCTTGCCTGCAATATTTTTTTAATTCTTGGTCCAGAGAGGACTATATACATTGTAGTACTTTCCCCCCCAACACAAAGCAGTTACAATTTTAGATGTACAGTTGTGCCTGCTTAGCTGAGCACTGCATTGCCTGTATGTTTGTGAGTTTTTGGGGTCTGGGGGAGGGCTCTGTACAGTCTGTTTTCTGTATATAAACTGGAACATTTATTTTATGAAAAATGTAATGCAATTTTATTACTGGTGTGAATTAAAAATTATGAATGTTTCCTGGTCATCTTTAGCTGTGGTTTGTTCCCCACGTGGTCAAAGCTTGTGTTCCCTGTGCTTGATGTTGAGCGGACTAGTAGAAATAGATGCACCGATCCCTGGAAACTGCATGGATAAAAGCAGAGGCAGGAGTTCACACACACACACACACACACACAAGCAGGGGGAAGAAATGCTGCTGCAGTTAGACCTCTCCGCTTGAACTGTGCAGAGACTTGCATCCAAAAACCTGCTGTGCTGTACACTGGGAGGGACTGAGCGGCGGGCAGGTGGTGGCTGGGAACCCTGGGTGGCTGGCCGGGTCCCACCAAGGCCACCGTGCAACTGGGTTGCTGGCTGGGAGGCATCTGGCTTTTCACCTCTGTGCGTTTAGACAGAGCGCTGCCATGGCCAGGGTGCCTGTTGGCCACTGATGTGGTGTCCCCAGTCTGGGCTGCGAGGAACCAGCTCCCCCCAGCCCTGCCAGCGGGTGCCAGGCGTTGATCAGAATGATAATTGCACGGCTTCCATAGGCAGTGGGGCTTTCCTGTGGGGCATCGCTTGTGCAGGTCTGAGCCGACGGCAGGGTTCGAATGCGACTGGCCGTGGGTGAAGCATCCCTTTTCACAGCCTTTTTTGCTTACTCAGTGCCAGGTGCTTTGACCTCCCACGCAATACGGTGATGAGATTTGGAGCGTCTCCCTTAGAAAAGCTCTGAACTGCGCTCCTGCTGCTTTGCTTTGTGCGGTGATTTTCAAGGTTATGCAATTCACGTGCAACCCACTGGACTGTACCAAACACACTTTGTATGGCGAGTGTCACTTTAATACAGTGCACCAGCAGCTGTAAAGGATGGCTGCAATTCTGTTTATTTTGTCATCTTGCTTTTTCTTAGATTCCCCACACACACACACCTTTCCTCTAATAAATAGACACCAAGTACTTTTTTTTTCTGACGTGACTTACTCGGTTACTGATCCTGGGTCATGCATGTGTTCTCTGAACTGCAGATACTGTAATGCAGTGCATCTTGGTGCTGCTCTGCCTGTTGCATGAAACGCTTTTATGTGCATCTGTGTTGAAAAATGGCTAAACAGAAGCAAACCATCACTAGACACTTGGTGCGCTTCAAAATGTTACCTGTCATCTGAAGCTACCTCGGGCATGTGGATTGATGGAGTGATTTTTCTTCATAAACAGACTTTATGGGTTGGGAGATCCATTATAAAGTATGTGGCCTCATCCTCTTTCTTTCCCATAAAAATGGTATTGCAATTAAAAAGCCACCTATAGCTGCCTATAGATAGATATGTGGCGTTTTAATTGCTATTCCATTTTAGTGCCTTTTGCGGTTGGGGGACTGGGGGGGGCTGTCTTTTAAGAAACTGTAGAGTTGATGCTCTTTTTATAGAGGCTATTGCAACGAAGGAGCAGCTTGTTGCCCAAATGTTTTGACTCCTTGCTTTAAAATGTGCTGCCAAAGGGTCGCTGCCTCTGCCTGCACCCCAGCGTGATGGCTCCCTGTTGTCCCATGGTGAGGGTGGGAGCAGTAAAACCCAAACAACCTGGGTGGGGGGTGTTACTCAGATTTAATTCGGATTCTTAGGAGAGTTTTGGCACCGGTTTAGAAATTAAGTCCTTGGGGAAATGCTACTTAAACCTTCTAGAAAGCATTTTTTTTCTTGGCTTAGGTGGTCTCCTTACTCCAGAAGGAAAGGAAGAGGAAAGAGTAACGTTTCAGTGCTACTTGGCTAATGCCAGCTGATGGCTCCGCAGCTGCCAGATCTCCCGTACGTGCTTGGGAAAGCCACAGAAATGTCACCCCAGAGAGGAGCATGCTGGAGGAGGGGGCTGCTTGTGTGGGAAACCCCACTGTGCCGTTGGATGAATAATGGCACTTGGCTGGTGTGAGCCGTGTCTTGCTGCCTACATGAGTCCCCACGCTGGCCCTGCAGGGTTGGCGTAGCTGGGCAGGGTCCCTCAGGGCGCCCCGGGGGAGACAGGTGCGTTGGTGGGGGGTTTGGGGCTGTTGGCAACACATCAGGTGGACTCAGCAAACCCAGCAGAGTGATGGAGCAGAAGATACCCCAGGAACTCAGAGGTAAGAACGGGTGATGGGCTGGTACATGGGACAAAATGACCAGGAGGTGGAACCAGCTATGGTCAGGTCTAGTCTGGGTGGCTGCCACCTGCATGGTGCAGCCGCTCGGGTGCCAGCAGCTCCTCCGTGCTCAGGTCAGCGTCTGGAGCTCTGCCACGGGGCTGCTCACACCTTGCCAGAGCACCCTTCTGCTGGGGGCAGGCGGGGGGGTTAGCTGCACCCCCGGACATGACTTGCATGCGATGGTGACTCCCTGCACTTGCCCTTGCTGTGAAACACAGGCCGTGCTCCCCCGCCGGTGTGCAGGGGCTGCATTTCTGATGGGCAGGGCAGCCCTCTTGGTTTGTCACAGGGGCTGTAGATCCAATTCCTGCTGCCTAACGAGGAATTTCACAACCTTGTTTCAGGCAAAAGCCCCAGCTGGCAGCTGGGAGCGTGGGAGGACAGCCAGGGGCAGGACGCGGCTTCTTGCTGTTGAATAGGATGCGGCAAATACCCAGTTGTCTTATATTTAAAAAAAATAAATGACACAGGAGAAATTGTGCAGCATCAGTATCCCTCTTTTCTGTGTCTGCACAGCGGACAAGGCCCACCTGCTACAGCCCGTGGCCTGGAGAGTGTTGGAAAAGCGTTTTCTTTAAAAATAAAAATCCCAGGAGGGCAATGCAATCATGATTTTTTGTCTGAACGCTGCAAATTTGCTTAATAGAAACAAGTGCTGGAGTGCAGACCTGCTGTTGAATAATCACTTCCACTCCGCAGAGCAGAGCACGGAAACCTTTTGATGGTGTTATAGTCATCACTTGGCATAAATATTCATTCAAGGAATCAGAGCAGAGTAAATAGCATTTTAGACTCTAATCATTTAGTANNNGCAGATAGCCTTTTTACTGCTAAAGATAACCACTGCTTAATCAGTTTAGTGACCACTGGCATATAGTATGACATTTAAGCTTGTGCCTCCGTCCCTGCATTGAGGACATAACCGCCCGTGGACCCCTCTGCCCAAGTCTGCAGTGTTCCCAAAGTCAGCCCAGCCGCTGCCGGCTGCCAACTGCACGCAACTCGCTTTAACTTCTGAATTATCTGCCATTTGCCTCCTTATCTTAGATCAAAGCGGTGTTCTAGGTTCATACTCAAATGCTAAAATCTTTTTTTTGTTTTTTTGCAGTCGGGGCTAATGGCTGATCACAGCACAATTTGATTTTGAGATTAAACCCAAACCAGTATTTAAAGGCAATCAAAATATGAAGCTTCTCCATTCATCTTTAATGCTGGTGTAATTGCTGCACAGATCCTGGCTCTTCCTCCAGTCTTAAATTTTTTTTTTTTTTTGGTGCGTGCCTCTGCCTTTCAGAGGGATGTTACACTTCCCTGCGCAGCATTAGCGCTATTGAGCACTCCGCTATTGACAATCCAGCTCGCCCGATTTCATATCTTGCCAAACAAGTTAATCTAATATTAACAGCGGTTTGTTACCTCGTCGTTAGCTTAATTTGCTTTACAAGAAATGCTGTATTCGCATTTCATCCCTCTGTCACGGGCTCGCAAACCGTGCTTCCCAGCGCCAAGAAGGGCCAGCTCACGCCATCTCGCGCAAGGCTGTCAGCGTGGCGGGGGGGACATCGCCCTGACCAGGCATTTTCACTAATTGGCTGGGGAAGATGTGGGGAGCTGGAAGGCGGGTTCCAAAAGCCATTGAGCAGGTCCTGGAAATGCAATATTCAGAATAGCACAGATACCACCGCTGCTCTTCCAGGAATATAGCCGAGTCGTAGACAGTAGTTTTCCCTTGTGGCAAACATATACAGTAAATGTCTTTAGTATGGAAATCAGCAGACATATGGGCACAGCGGCAGACGCTTGCAACATCAACAGGTTCCTCAGGCTTTTAGGGGGTGCTCCCACGCCAGCCCCTGCTGCGCGTCAGGGACTCGCCGAGGTCCGTCTGCCAGCATGGCGGCTGCCCTGCGCCTCACCCTCACATTGCTGGGGTGGGGGGACCATGTGCAAAGCCCTCCAAGCAATCGCTCGAAAGCCACTTCCCTGAATGCCCCAGCCCTCGGCAGCTCTCCAACAGGAAGGTTCTCCGACGGGAAGGCTCTCCTCCAGCAGCCACATGGAGTTGTGCTGGCTGCAGGGCTGGCAGGGGTGGTTGGACAGGGCTGGGGGTGCCCCGCGGTGGCAGTAGGCGACATCAGTGACTTGGTGCCTGCAGCTGGTCCTCCCTGGGTTAGGGGATGCAGCGTTGATGGAGATGGCTTTTGCTGGTGTTAGTTTCTGGCTGAATCCTTGATGAGCTCCCTGAGTGCCGCACTGCTGCACCCTGTCCATGGTTTTGGGGCGCTGGCTTCCCACCGCTCCAGGAGTTGCTGCCTTCCGTGGCACCCGCCAGCAAGTACGGAGCTGCCTGCCCTCAGTCTGTGATATTATTTCCAAAAGGGAAGGGATGGTAGGGGGATGATGTCTCTCACCCCTGTGTCCCCACATCCCAGTCGTCAGCTTCTCACGCAAAAATGGGATTTTTAGTGGAGAGGGAGGTTGTAAGTATTTTGCTAGGGAAGGCCACCGAGATGTGGAGCTGGTCCCCAGCTGCCAGTCCCACTGTGCCACAGCTCATCAGGTCACTCCAGCTGCTGGCACTCATCCCTCCAGCTGAGCCCTGTTCGAATTGCCCCAGCCAGTGAGGGGAGCTGGGACGCTCACCCCTGTGCTCTCCATCCGCAGTGAGAACCAGCCCCCAGGGCAAGGCAATCCCCTCAGCACCCTCCGGGGCAGAGCTGAGACCCTGATGATGATGATGATGATGAGGCTCCGGCTTCAGGGGCAGCCTGGCTTTGCAGCCTGGATGTAGGTACCACAGCTTACAGGAACCGAATGACTCCATCCGCCTGCCCGTCCTGCTCTGGTCTTAATAGCAAAACGCTGGCAGATGCCAAGGATGGCTCTGGCAGGGCAGCTGCCTCATGATACTGAAGAAGGTTTTTAGCGCAGGGTTGAGAGAAAGCAGGGCTGGAGGAGGAGGAGCAGCCAAGCCAAGAGCAGGGCTTGGTCCTGGAGAAGCAGCAGGAGCCGAAAAGGTGGATTGAAGCCGGGGATCAGCTGTGGATGAAAGAACCGAATAGTGGTAGATCATTGTGAGCTATTGGAGGGCAACACCAGAGATCACTTTTGCTACAAAAGCACCCTGAAACATCTCAGAAGAAATGTAAACATTAGTATAAATGTAAATAGAAATAAGATGAATATAAATACATTGCACTGACCACAGCCCCACGGCTTTGGCGCTGATGCAGGCTTCCACAGCTATGCCAGCAAAACCTCCCCAGCGGGGAGACGATTTCAGTTGCTGCTGCACCACTTGTTCATCATCCTGGATGGCCATCCCTCCCTCCACCTCAGGCCTAAAAGCTGGCTCTGCTGGGGGCTTTTGCCTGTGTGAGCAGCGGAGCACCGAAGCCAGGGGCTCCTGCATGGGTGCACAGTGCCAGCTCTGCTACCACCTACCTGCAGCACCCACAGCTCAACACGTGGGGACAAATGCCAGCGGGTCAGATGTTGGAGGAGAGGTGTGACTCAGGCCCAGGTGCACACACCTACATCCTCTTTAAGCCATGGGCAGTTTTTTTCCCCCTAGATGATGGAGGGGAAAGGGTGGGGGCTGGGCTGGGTGAGTGGCTTTGGGTTCGCTGTGAAATAAAGGTGCTCTGGTGAGGGGAGGCACGCTGGCCCAAGCCGGCTACCTGGCCTCAGGTTTGCTGCTGGGAGACTCCAATAGATGGGCTTATGGAAATTTGGGGGCTGTTGGAGTTGCCCCCCAGCCACGTCAGTGTTTCTTCGTGAGCCCCGTCAGACCCAGCGCGATGCCTTTCTGCCCGGGCAGGGGTGGCAGGGTGGTGGAGACAGCACATGCCAAAGAGGCACCCTCCAAAACCCTGCCCGCATGGCTGCAGCGAGCCTGGGGCATGCACTGCCATCACCCCCGTCTCTTTTCTGTTGGCGCCTGTTAGGTGATGTCCCTGCTGCCCAGGGCAGCACCCAGCATCCCTCAGGCACTGGAGATCCCCCATGGAGATACCAGGTGTGAGACCCCCCCTGGATGGTGGCCCCTCGGTGCCGGGCAGCCGCAGCATGTGGGCGCAGCGTGTGGGTGCAGCCCAGCCCCGCTCACCTTGCACACCCTGCATCAGTGCAGAGGCATGTGCCCAGGCTCTGCTGCTGGCTGGTCACGTGAAGCCGAAGTCCTGGAGCTTCCTGGCGTGAACATTTCAGTAACAAAGAGAGATTTTGAGAAGAGCACACAAAGTTCTTGGGTCGCTCCTTTTGTTTCTTGCCACTGCAAAATACACGCGGCTTGCACCTTTTCTTATTGCGCAGCCGTGCCGAAGCAGGACCCCAGCCGTGCCGAAGCAGGACCCCAGCCGTGCCGAAGCAGGACCATGCAGGCAAATGACCTGTCCTGGTGCAGGCTGCCTGGCCGGTGCTGCTGGGATGGCAGGCGCTGCCCGCCAGCTGCCTGTGGGCAGGCAGACAGGGATTGTTGCTTGTTTAGCCCTCACTAGCAACGCTCCTGGAAAGAAATGTTACTAATGCAATACAAGCTTTTATGGGCAATTTTACTAAGAAAATGACCTTGGGAATAGCTATATTATTATTAAACAGAATCAGGTATTTACTTAAAGATCCTGACATCCCTGTAGAAACTGTAGAAAATAATGTTTTTATTTCATGGAAACCAGTGTTGCACTCTCAGGCTCATCCTGCAGCTCCGTGTGCATCCCAGCAGCGGGTGCCTGTGTGTGGTGGAAGGGCCGAGGCAGGGGTTGCCTCCAGTCTGCCTCCCCTCTGCAGCTCACCTGGCTTTTTTCACCCTTAAAATGCTTCCCTATGCCATTTGCCATCCATGTCTATCCCAGTGGAGTGACATGTAGCCTGTTGGTGGCAATAAGGTGGCCATCAATGGTGCTCAGAAATGTGTTGCCACCCTCCACAGACACCCACTCCAAAGCTGACAGATCATCTTCTCCCCTCAGCTTTGGGTCCCACCACAGCCGTGACTACCCCAGCTGTGGCCTCCAGTCGGTGACTCAAGGGTAGTGGGGTGGCCAAAACACCACTGAGGTGTCCCTGGCTACCGGCAGCAGGTGTGGAAAGGGGAGAAGCGACCCTGCTCACAGCAGGCTGCTGGGGGCGAGGGCAGGCGTAACGCCGTGCCGCAGCACCGCTGTGTATTCGGGCAGGAGCCAGCACAGAGACCGTGCTGCCGTTACCACCAGTCTGTAAGCACAGTTTTTTCCGTTATTGAACGAAAGTAACCCCTGTAACGCTCAGGTTCACAAGGGCAGGACTTCTGTTTGCAGTCTGGATTTCTGAAAAGACCGTATCCCTGTCATAATTATTTGGTTTTTAATTACAATTTTTAAATTCATGCCAAACACTGCCCAGAGGTGCAGCGATGTGCCTTGCCTCAGTAGCAGGCACCATGCAGCAGCAGGAGCCCTGGGGTTCTGAGGTGATGCCCTCTCTTCTGCCTGCCATGGAGGAGGGTGAAAGGTGTCCCCAAAGTCCCAATGGGAACACCAAGTTTCAGGACACGACATCCTCCAGAGCAGGACACTTTGCCTCTGCACCCCAGAGGAGGCTCTGGAAACCCCCAGCCTTTGGCAAGAAAAACCCATCAACCCCACCGCTGAGCCGTGGCTGCCCCGGTGGGCTGGGGGGCTGCTGCTGGCTACGCCGCACCGTGTCCCCTCGCCCCGGTAAGGAGCAGCAGCCTCATAAAGAATTCCTCAGTGTAATGGCAATGTTGTAAAACATGAATATTTAGTGCATGCATAATAGTTGTTTATTCATACTTAAATGTCAGCTGGTGAAAACATTTAACAGGCTCCCTTCCCGGGGAAACACATGCCGCCAGAGGAGCCGGGCTGCGAGGGCGACCCCGGAAAGTCACGGCGGCGTTTCTCTCCACGCTGAAGCCCAGGGCTGCGGTGATGGGCCCCTGCGCTCGCTGGCTGCGTCACACCTCGCTGGCTGGGGACCAGACCTGCAGGAGCCAGCATCACCCTCAGCGGGTCTGTCTCCCACCGACAGAGGGTTCCACGCTTGTGCCAGAGCTAAATCTGGCTCAAACTGTGCCGTTTCTCCCAGTCTGCTTGTGGGACCCACACCGCTGAGCCGTGGGGGTGTCGGAGGGTGGGCTGGGGGGCACCCCCACGGCATGGGCCATGGGGTGGCCAACGCTTTTCAGGACGGGGCAGCAGCAGTGGCGTGGGGCTGCGGCCAAGGAGGGACTGCCTGCTCGCTGCGCCCACTCGCACTCACTGGCATGAACGCTCAACACTTGGGAAGGCAAAAAAAAAGAGAAATAAATTATCAGTAAAGTAAAGCAACACAAACTTATGAAGGGCGATTTTTTTTTTTGCTGTCAATACACACAAAGAGACAAAAACTGGAAGCTTTTGAGGAAAAGAAATGCGTCTGAACTTCTGAGCGAGCGAGAAAGTACTGAAAAGCCCTGCATTGCTGAGCTCCTCTGAGGTAACTTCTGTGCTTGGAAAGAATATTTCAGAAGACATTTTATTCTTTAGAAGATGCCAAAAAATGCAAGACTTGGCACTTTAACAAAACCGAAAAAGGAAAACACATAATCTTCTTAACTAGTAAGTCTTTGAGCCCAGGATCACATTGTTGCCATATAATAAAAAGGGATGTTATGCAGTAAATTGGGCAGTTAAGAATTCTGTGCATACTCAAAATCATGACATTTCAAGGACAATAAAGTTGGCTGGCTTGTGGCCATTGGCCATATGAAGAGAAAACAAAAAAACGGATTGTCAGCTGGTTATTCATACTGCATTACAAAACAAGCCTCCCAACAGGCAAACACTCTTTATTGCTTGTGTTTTTGCTCCAGAAATATATTTTTTAATTAAAAAAAAAAAAGAAGTTCTCACAGCATTCATCTTACAAATGTTAACCCCTTAAAAGACAATTCTGACATACTTTGCCGCTGGCTTTTCCACTTTATAAATGTTCTACAAACAAGGAGAAAATAAGAAAGAAAAATTTATTTCTCAAGTGGCACGAGCTGTTTGTTTCTTTCCAGGGAAAAATAAAGAATCAAGGCATTAAAGACAGCTTTTATGCTATTAATCATGTGGGATGCAATTAATCATGTGGGATGTTTTGATTTTCGTGGCGTCTGACTTGAAATAATGCCTAGGGAGCCGTTTTCCAGATAAAAAGTGAAATCCATGAGCATGTGGGGTTGGGGATGGCCCCGCTTTGGCGACGGGCTGCAGTGTGGTGCCGGCAGCACCGGCGTGCCGGGGAGGTGAGGGCTGGCAGCCAGGCAGGGCAGAGCCGGGACGGGCACCCACCATGGGCAGGGCATTATTTTGCCTTGTGGTTCTGCAGTGTCACGCTGCCGTGGCCTGCTGGGCTGTACAGGCTCCCCTAGTGCTGAGTTGTATGTGCTCGTGCACAAATGGTGATTTCTTTTCCTTGTACAGACACTTTATGTGCTGGCAGGCAATGCCCCTCGCCTGCACTGCTGACCTTGCTTTCCAGAGCTCCCACTTCATCCAGTTTAGCCAGGAGCTGGGAAAGCCAAGCCCCGCACCGCATACTGCTTAACCCAACACTTCTATCCTTTCATGGCTCTTTACTTCCATGATTTAATTTCTCCCCAAAGAACTTTATTCTGGCTTTTAAATAAAGAACGAGCTTTCTAAGAAGTCCTCTTCTTGCAGAGTCACTGTCCTCTTTAGAAACAGTGGAAGCACCGTGATTATTACATCACCAGATGAAATGATGAAGTAAAAAATCCTGGAAAATGAGTAAGCACCTGCCCTGAGCTCGACCAACACCCTGACCACCCGCTGCGAGCCTCACCAAAGCACCAGCGAGGGCGGAGAGCCTCCCCAGTGCACATGGGTATGTGCTCAACCCTCACCATGTGCTTGGGGACCGGGTGGCCCCAGCACAAAGGCAGGATGCTGCAGGGGCTGCTGTCACCTCCTGGCTGCTGTGGCTGTGGGCACTGCCCTGTGGGGCCACTTGCCACAAGCCACCCCCCGACCATCATGCTGACTTTCACCTCCAGCAGGTGACCAGCTCTATTGGTGTGACAGCCCACATGCTCCCCTGGTGGGTCTCATTGATGAGGTTTTATAGAAATGAGAGTTACCAGTGGCACAGCTGACCCTGATGATCCTTGGACTGTATTTATTCATTTATTTGTAAAGAGGCAGGCAGTCCAGGGAAATTAAATAGGAGCCTTCCTCGCTGGTGCAGGAAAAAGGCAGGTTTCTGACACCCTGCTTCCCACAGGTCATTATCCTGTCTCTTTAATTGTCCCAAGGGGTTGTGCTGGAACAGCTGCAGGTGGTTTTGCAGCAAGATGCTCAGGGCTATATCTTCTGCAGGTGGTGGGGGGCCTGGCCTAGGAAGTGATGTTGGGAGCACCTGGAGGGAGCAGGTACGGCAGTGGGATGCTCCAGGCTCTTGTTTGGGCTGAAGAAAGCGCAGGAGCTGTCTGCAGTGCACCTGGGAACGGGGTGAGTCTTGGGAAGTGGTTGGGTATGTGTAGGTGCTGTCTAATTCTGACCTCTTGCTAGGAGCTGACGATGGCGTGTGAGGAAAGAAATGCCCCATCACCGGTTAAGTCAGATCCCCTTGATCAAAGGGCAAAGCTTTGTGATGTTGGAGCTCTCCCTCCCCGGACTGCCAGGCCACCTGCCATTTTCATTGCTTTAAATGTGGAAAGTGGTGGTGCTGGACCCTCTTGGCTGTGCTCGCTGCCGTGCCAAGCCTCCTGTGAGCTGGGGTGAGCCCCCCTCCCCTGCCCCTTGCCGTGTGGAGGGGGGGACACCCCGGGCTGGTCACTGAGCTGCCCCTCTTGCTGGGATGGAACCCTCCGGTGCGGTTCCCCCCCCATCTGGTTAAGGGAGCCTCCCCTGACCACGGCTCCGGGGAGAGGCTGGGCCAGCAAACCCTTGTAAGCGCTTTCTGGGGAATAGCTGGTTGTTTGTTTGTGGAAATGCACCAGGGTAGGTCTGAACTGCTGCAAACAGGCTCATGTCCTGTCAAGGCACCGTATTTTTCTCATCCTCCTGGTCCTGGGTTGCCTCCCTGCTCCTCCGTAGTAGCTCCTGCTTTCTGTGCCGCCTGTTTCCACCTGTCTTGCTCGCTCCTTGTCTTCCTCCCTCTTCTCCCAAGTTCTTGAGTATCTTCATACGCAGTGTGATTTGCTCAACCTTCATTTCGTGTTTTAAATCCCTGTCGATCTCTTCCCTGGCTCTGCCTATATCTGTCATTGCCTGTATTTATCGTGTTTTGATTGTGTGTTCTCCGGGACAAAGCATGATGATGCCATTTTGTGGATAATTCAGTCTGCCTGGTTGTGGTCCAGTTAGTGGGATGACCCGCGCCGCGTCACGCACGAGGGTATAAACTGCCTGGATTTGCACGCAGAGTCTGTCATCTGCTGTGAATCATTTTGGGATGCTTCTGCATGAGCAAAGCTGTTTAAAAATAAATTGTATTGTATTAGACTAATGGAAGATAATAAATTCAGCTGGTCTTTTAGCTTAAAATTCATCAATGTCTGGAGCTGGAAAAGGGGAAGGAGCCAGAGGACATCAAGCCACTGGGCAATCAATAGCCAGGAGCTCAGCACCTGCCAGGCTGCTGCGATGTCCGGCTGTGTCTCGGTGCTCCAGCAGCGTTAAACCCCTCTTAAAAAGGAAAAAACTACAAAAAACCCACAAACCAACCCTCTTTTAAACATCAGCTAATAAGATATCCCTTAATCAAAGTCTGCTCTAAGTGGCACTGCACAAAGGGATAATTGCAAGATCAAAAACCTTTGAATTATTGAAGCCTTCCCACCCTTGTGGCATTTGCTGTCCCCTCCCTGTCCCCCACTCTACAGCAGGGACAGCCCTCTTCGGAGGCTTAATTTCCCCAACAACAGAACGTGTCGGCTCTGTGCTGATTTTGGCCAGTGGTGTGGGAGAGGGATAGCAGAATGAAGCCCAAAAGAGGCTTTTCCTAGGCGGTTCTAGGGATGCAGCACGGCCGCTGAGGCAGGGCTGCTGGCATCCCGGCAGTGGGGGCACCGCAGGCAGCAAGCGCACAGTGGGACTGGTTGGCATCCCATAGGAAAAGGCATATACCGGCTGTGGAGTCAGCTGTATGGCTGTTTCTGGGCGTCACTAGCTCCTCTGAGCGCCAGCATCCTGCTCCCCCGGCCCCTTGCATCCCCCCCACATATGGTCCCTTTGGTTTCCCGCTATTAAAGCCCAGCAGCCAGATGGCGGCACTGGCACCAGGTGGCTCCGGCATCGCTCCAGGAGAGCATCCCTGTGGCGTGGTGGCCCCAGGATGCCAAGCCTGGGGCTGCAGCAGGGCCCCTTGCTCCTCCATTGCGTCAAGGTCCAGGTGCTTTTCCTCTCGTGTGGGTGACACCTTCTTGTCCCAGTGCCCTTGTAAATTAGGGGTAATTCTGGTAATACCCACGGAGCGAGGCCTGATTGATACCCACGTACGTGGGAGGAGCAGTTAGCGTGAGACGTGGTGGGAAAGCAGCTTATTAGTAGAGCAAATAATTCACAGGGAATAATTTCTCCAACAAACACAGCTCCTGTTTCTGACTGCCTGTGAAAGAGCTGCACTTTACCAGTATCGGTCGATGTCCAGAATGAATGGATTTTGCATTATTTCCTTTCGGTTTGGGCTGGGTGGGAGCATGCCAGCTGTGCTCGGGCTGTCCTGGTGAGCTATGACAGCTCACACCAAATGTGGCTCTGGTCCGGAGTACCCCAGTGCTGCCCCTCCACCCAGCCATGGCAAAGGTTCTAGTAATATCCCAGTTCCCTGAAAACAGGGCAAATGCAAGGACTTGTGTGGTCTGGCTTAATATTCACCTAACACAAAAGCCTGTCTAGGCAAACCCTGCCTGTTGATGGAAGATGAAAACAAAAGCCAGCTAAGCAGGGATGCCGCATCCTCATGTTTAAACTCACCTGTGTCTTCAGGAAAATGCCCTGGGTACATATGCCTGGTCATTCTTAATTTCATAGGTTTGACACAATGTAAGTGGTAGTTTTCTTTTGCATCTTCAGCAGCAGTCAGCTGAGCAGGAGGAGGAGAGGGAAGCCAAGAATGTAATTCATGGGAGAAAAGCTGCTGCAATCAGATGTTTTGTCCTCTATAAAGTACTCCTGCCGCTTAAGTGCCCACTTGTTGAACGGCATTTTTTGGTTGATGTCACTTGCTGGCTCTGTGAGCGGCAGCTTCCAAATGGTTGCTTAGAGGAAAAGTGTATTTTAAAAAATGCATGTGTAGTTTGGACTCTGCTGTTACAAGTGATGAGGCTCAAGGTCCTGGAAACTCAGCTCCTTTATTGTTGGTAAGGTGATCTAGCAGCGCACCTGAACCCTTGCCCCAAAACATTGCATTTACAGGGGGAGATGTGAGCTGCGGATCTCGGCCGTGACAAAGCTGCGGGGACAAGCGGGCCGTGCTCGAGCTGCTCTTGTCCTTCCCGCATGCATCACTGGCGGTGCTGATGTGGCCAGGGTTAACTCCCAGGATCCCCAGGAGGTAACCTGGGCAGGTGGTTATTGGGCTGGGGGCTGCAACAGGCAACACCTGTGTAGGTGGGGATGGCCAACTGCGCCGGGCAGGTAAGCAAGCGCAGAGCTCAGGGCAGTGCATGGCTCCCTGGCTGGCGATGGGTGCAGGGGCTGCGATTCTGCTGCAGCTGCTGAGAGTGGCAATTGGGAATCGGAGGTCCTGTCCCCTCGGCATCCTGCTCTGAGCCTCCCTCCCTGCACCACACCTCTGCCCTGGGCTTTGTAGGGCTTTTTTTTAATTTTTTTCTTTTTTTTTTCATAGCCAGTCCTAGTGACTTCTCTGTTGTAGTAATCAGTAGATTAAGTTTCTAGTTATTCCAGGTCTTTTAAAGGACTCTTTTTATTATCCAATTAACTATACAAGTTAATAAGAAATTTTCTTTCATAGAACCAAGCAAATTTTTTTTTTCCTCTGCCTGGAGTGACATAAATAGACCTTTTCACATATAGCTTCAGTGTCCTGGGACTGATTTGTAGATATATATTGCTGCTTAGAAAGGCTGTAATTTGCAGGTGATTGTTCAGAGGACTTCAAATTACCACCGCTCATATATATGGATATATAAATAAAAAATGAAGCTTCTTGGGACATTCTGAATAAACAGTCTTCTTGGGAAGAAAAAGGATTCTCAATTTAAAAAAGAAACATGAGTATTTCTTTTCTATCTATGCCACTGCATGACGTATGAGCAGATTATTTCAGTCCTTCGTTTCTATTTCAGCACTTCTGGACTATTTGCTCTAACATTTTATCTTTTTTTTTTTTTTCATCATATAAATCCTCCTATATTCGGCTCCCAGTGGAAGTGGCAGGTGTGGGGTCTGGAGGCAGCAGGAGCCCTGCCACCCAGCCCTGCCTGCCCGTGCCGCTGCCGAGAAGAATAGGAGCGGGAAGGATTAGCTCTGGCTACCTTAATGAAATAGCCCTTCAGCTCCTAAGTCTCTCTCACAGCAAAATGCATGCATGCACAAAGAGGAAGGCTTTTGGAAGCTGGTTGTGATCTTATGGCCTTGCTGCTGGGGAAGCCCAGCTGGCACCAGTTCACTGGCACTGCTGCTGGGGTCTGCTCTTCCACAGTCAGGCTTTCTGATCAAGCTGGGTACCCCAAAAGTCACTATTTCACTTTGGAAGATATTTAGATCAGGTTTGTTGGCTCTCCCGGCCCATGACAGAGCCATGGCTCCCCCAGGACTGCAGCAAAGTGGGTCTGCAGTGGTGCCAAGGGCATGTCTGTGAGGGCAGCCCTGCAGCCACGCCAGGCAAGCACCCAAGGCTGCATGTCCCTCCCGATGCTTTTCCAGCCTCCAGTGCCTATGCTTCAGGGTCAGCTGTAAGGGAGTCACATCATGGCCCTTGAGGGACCTTTTCTGCCATGAATTTGTACAGTTGCCTTTTTTTATTTTTTTTTTTTAAACTCCTATGAACTTTCAGGCATCTGCAACATTATTACATGGGTTAGTGACTTTTTTCAAAATTATAAACGCATTAATGCAAGTTTAGATGACTTTGTGACCTCAAAGTAGGTCATTTAGTGGTAGTTAATGTTCCTCCTCTCCCATCAGAAAACAAGCTGTTTCTAGTCCTTTTAGTCAAACTAGCAGCAAAATCTGCCTTCAGCTTCCAGCATTTCCAATATAATTGAGTATAAAACTGTGCATGACTTGTGTGAAGGAAAAGGGTTCTTGATGTAACAAGAAGACGCTTTTAATTAGGATTAGTTGATCCATATTCCATTAATAAATGCTGTCCTGTGGACGCTGTCCCCGTGCAGCCAGGTGGGATTTATCACCCTTGGTGCTCGCAGGCTCCCTCGTGCCGCTGCTGGCCTGGGGAGCCGCGCGAGGAGCGAGGGTGGGACGGGCTGCTGTATATCACCCATCTGCTGGTGGCCAGATGATGATTCAGATTCACACCGAGATCTATAAAAGTCAGTGGTTTATTGCTGTCTTGTATTTCTGTATTAACCACCTCATTATCATCCCAAACGGTGTATAAATCCAGTATGCAGTTGCTGGAGCCCGAGTGCCTGTGCTCCCCTGACTCCTGCCATATAAATCTCAGCTCGGGGTAACTGGAGGGACCCTGTGGTTTCCCAGCTCGGGAGCAGGCGATGTTTATAAAGGACAAGTTCCCTCTGCTTGGTGCGGGGGGCAGGTCAGGCAATGCTCCATACTTCTCCTGTCTGTGCATCTCTGGTCCTGCAGCCAAGCCAGCAGTGTGGGGAGCAGCAGGGCTGGTGGTCCCTGGGGACCCCATGGGCACGAAGCTGTGCCTGCTGCTGAGCCATGCACCTTGCCCCCAGACCTCCAGGAGTTGTGCTGGTGCCTTGGAGAAGAGTCTGTCTTTGGGCTCTGGGGTTCTTCATGTGGGTGGTGGCGGTGTCCAGCCCTGTGATGACCAGGGCAAGGCCAGTCACCAAGGGGTTGGGAGCCAGTCGGGATGAGCTCCGTGCTTTGGGCACTTGGCATCTTGCTTTTGTGGTGGAGAAAGCCTGAGATAAATAATTAGGCTGGGTCAGATCCCATTGCAAGCAGCAACAAGCAGCCACAGCTAGGCACAGGGGGCTCTCTGGGATGCCCCAGAGGGGAGTTCGCTGCTTCAGGTAAACCCTGAGGGTGGCCGGTCAAACCCCCCACTCCAGTACACTGAAAAGAGCTTTTATGCCAGCCTCATAGCTCGCTGCGTGTCAGGGTCAGAAATCAGAGGCATGTGATCCTCCCAGCTTTGCCATGATCGTGAGGTCTCAGCCCTGGGAGCACGTGCCATTAGCAGGAGATAACTTTTCCTGTAGTTCAAGGGTAGCAAACGTGCTTTTAAGCATCGGTGTTACTCTTAACAATGAGGTATCATTTTCCTAAAATAAATCAGGAAAAAAATGCAACTTTTGGACCATGATTTCCCAAAGGCAGCTGCTCTGTTGGCCTCAGTAGGGTGACTTGGGTGTGCATCAGCCAGGATGCTGATGGGAGCTTGAGCATTTATCACTCTGCTATAGGCTTCGTCAGGACAGGACAGCATACGCTGTTACAGACTGGGGCAGCTGAGATGGAGCTAACGCAGCCTGGCATCCCTGCTCCCGACTTTGTTGCTGTCTGATGCCAAAACAGCAACTCCCCACGTTTTACTAAACAAATCCTTTTTTCCATCCTGTTTTCATTATGAAATAATGAACTAATTTAACAACTCCAAAGTACTTCAACTGAGCCATCTCAAATCTGATGGAACTCTTAAAAGTGTGTATATATATATATATACGTATTTTTTAAATCCCCCTCTTCGTAATGAAGCACGCAGCTTTTCCCTTCAGGTTAGTGCTAGGTACTGAAAAACTCAACGGCTGCACAGGTGCTTGGTTTGCTGTCCCTGCTGCCCACCTACTCACTGTTTGCATCATTACAACGTGATGTGATGGAAACTGCAGGTGGAGAAAAAGACTGAAGGCTGAAGCTGCTGGTATTACAATTACATGAATCTATATGATTCTGTATGTAAGCAGTGGGCCAAAGCAGGTTGCTTTTCTCAAAGAGCTTTTCCTTTCTTTGTCTAGTTCATTTAATGGCAGGAGACCGAATAAATGATGAGAAAGCAAAATGGTTTTAAAAATTCTTTTCTATTTCTGTGTAATACAGGGCACTTTTTGAGTAGCTGCCTCTTTTAAAACACACATATCACCAGTGGCTATTTTTGCTGCAAGTTCCTGTCCAACACAAAGTGATGACTTTCCCAGAATTTGACAAATTACATCCCTCCTTCACAAATTATTCTTCAATTTTACACCACCTCTGGTCTTGACACGTGCTGGAAAGGGTGACAAGCTTTTAAACCTCGTTTAATGCTTGTACCCAAGAGTTGCAGAGTTTTCTGGGTTTCTCAGAGGTCAGATGCACTTCTCACACTTTGCATGCATGGTTTGATTGGGTTTTTTAAATTATTATTATTTTAATAGCAATGCTGCTGCTCCTGAGCTGATTCGTGCACCCAGGTCATGTATATTCTAAAGCCAAACTTTTGAAGAGGAAAAATACATTGAGGACAGATACATTAGGGACATAATGAAAAGTCTGTTTGATTCTACTCCCAAAGCTGAGGCTGCCAATAGATGTGGCTTTTCCCCTCCTCTTCCCCCTCCGTGAGCTGCCGGACACCCCTTGCTGCCTTCCCTCGGGCACTGGGGTACCCCTCCTCTGCTCTTCATCACTGGGCGCTGAAATGTCATGCAGTTGCAGAAGGGGTTTTGTTCTGTGTCTCTTTCTCACTTTTTGGGTCTATTCTCTTCTCAGAAACCATAATTCCTCTTGTTGGCACATTCAGGCAGGTTTTCCCTCGTTAACACCCTTTGAAGGTACATTGGTAAGATGTCAGTGTCATGCTCCATCATGAGATGAGAACTATTAAACACACCTTGTTATTCCTGGATTCATACCTGCACCATCTCTCTTTGTCTCTCTGGGAGCTTCAAGTAAAGATCAAACTATGATGTTACAGATGATGGTTAAGAGTTCCCTCCTGCTTCTATTTCTACTTTATATATATATATATATTTCCCCCCTCCAGTGGAACTTTTCCCCATCATTATGCCAGGCAAAAGCAGCTGGGATGCTGGTAGCATGGGATGCTCACAGCTTTGCAGGGGTGTGATGGGGGAAGAAGCCCTGGTGGGGTGACTGGTGGTTACAGTTGTCTGAGGTGGGGGTTTGGGGGCCAGGCAGCCCGGGGTGGGGTTTGGGGGGAGGCCTATGGGGCTGCCCCAGTGCCCACACGCCAGCATGGGGACAGGCACAGGCAGCCTTTGGATATGGCAGCTTGTCAGATGTGAAGCTGGAGTCTGTAGCACTGACCAGCACGTGGAGGGGTGCTACACCACTACGGCACATCACCTGCTCAGGTTTGCTTTTAATGGAGCAAACGGCTCTTGTGCTGGCTGGGATCGCTCGCGGTTTGGGTGGCTCCTGGTGGTAGCTGCCAGCTTCTGTGCGAGGAGGGAAGGATGACTCCGGTTCCGAGCTGCCTGAAGGTGCCCAGTGTGGGAAAACTGCATCGTCCTTCTGCAGAATGCTAACGTGTAATATGGATTTTATCTGCAGAGAACTGCATCTCCTGTACCACTCCATTGCCTTTCCAGAATACCTTGGCAAAAGGTATACCTTCATCCTGGGAAGCCTGCAGGCTTTCCCGCAAGGAAGACAAGTTACCGGCAAATGGGAGCACAAATTCAAGCATTGCAGTAGAGGAGGCAGAGGGCACATACCCATCGTGCAAGCAGGTGTTGTTAAGAGGCACGTTCCCCTTTGAAATATCTCAGCTCTGCGCTTGGCCTTTTCATGTGTGATGCTGCAGTGAAATAAATATAGTTTAACCTGGGTTCTACAGCACAGCAGTTTGGCATCCAGGGCTCGCTTGCAGGGATAGAGAGGGCTGCACTTGGGTAAAAACACATTCCCGGTGACTCAGCTCAGTTAATCTGTCCCAGAATAGGACCATCTGCAGCCCTGCATCCCAGAGAGGAGCTCATGGGAGGACCCTCTTAGCTTACACTTATCCCACACAATCAGAAAGACTGAGGTGGTAAATATAGTTGGGAATTTTTCTTCTCATGTTAAAAAGAGTATTTAGAGCAGAAGGCCGGCTGTCCTTGGCAAGAAAAAGTTTCTGCTGTGTTCATGCTGGACATGGGTGTGTGCTCCCCTGGCACCCCTGAGGACAGACAATCGCATGTGCTGGCACCCCACAGTGGAAATGCAGGGGAAGGGGGCGAGGGGGTGTATTGACCTTTGGGAATTTGGAGTTTAGCCAGGAGATAGTATCTGAGAGCATCTTTTGGAGATTCATGCTCACAGGTAAATCTCATACATTTCAAAGCCCTGGTCCAGCTGCTGTAATGTAATTTTAGGCTCCTGAGGCCAAGTCAGCACCAGGAGAGGGTCAGAAGAAAGGAATTTAATCAGAAGTGCAGAAATTTCCCCAAACGGTCATTCATTTTTTGGCTATACATTTGCTGGAGCATCCCCAGAAGCGCACTCAGCATTGCTCAGGCCACTGCAGACTACTCCAGACGAAGACAACTTACCCTGACTTTGGAGCTGTCACAAATGAAAGGCACTTAACAAATGTTTCTGAAATAAGAAAACCTCTGTACTCCTCTCCTCGTCATTCATTTTCAAATTGATAAGTTAAATACTGTACTCCAGCATAAACATTTCTCAGGGACAAAGTATAAACATTTCTAGTGGAGTGCACTTAATACAATTTTGTTTGCCAAGTGGTGCTGTCTCATCTCAAGCTATGACTATGAGAGGGTTTTATTTAAATGGAGATATAAATTAATTGCACTCAGCACAGCCTCTCAGCCCAGCTCTCTCCTGCATCTGTCCCCTTGGACTCCCTGAAGGAAGGGGCGGTGGGAGCTGCTGCAGCACAGCCTTGCTGAAATGCCGCAGGACACCGCCGCAGCCGCTCCCCTGCCTGCTGCCTCCCCTGGATAATATTTTTCCCATTAAGAGAGACGTGACCGGATTTGCTTTAGTTAGACAGATGCAGATGCAATTCCATAAAATTCTCCTTCCCTAGGCAAGGGTTAATGCGGTGTTTTGCGACCTGGCTATGCTGTGATGAGCAACACCAACTCTTAGGCAGCTGGATTAGATTAATATACGTTAGATATTTCAAGGTTTCATTCAAGAGAAGAAAGCCTAATTTTAGCCTTTGATTGAAAGCCTGTCTTGGTAATAGCACGGCTAATCTTTCAAAATTGGCAAAATTCAAGTTTTGATGATGTCTTAAACAGGGCCCAGCTACCAACAGGTCTGAGCTTTCTAACATCTGTCCATGTCTGTCCCTTCTCTACCGGAACTCCTCTTTGGTGTAAATTATCCAGGAACTGGTGAAACCTGACTCTCCTCCAGTTCCTGCTCAGTGATGTATTTTGCTTATCCCTGAAAATCACTTTTGGAAGAAAGTGAGGAAAAGTGCCACCCTTGTTAATGAAAATCGATTTTGCACTCTAGACTGATATTTCCACGTTTTGCAAAGAACTGTGCGTGGCCACAGCCAGGCTGGCGAGCACTGCGAGGTCCCCAGGGGAAGGTGGGCGCACATGAGCTGCTTAACTGTTTGCGGATTTGTTTTGTCTTCTGTGAGATGCTAAAATTACTACATGGAGGACTTTGACAAAAAGGCTTCTTCCACAGCCGTGCGATCTGCTCACTGGGAAGGCGAGGGGAGGCTTGGGGCAGGGGGTGGAGGCTTCATCTCCAGCGCTGGAGGGTCCCCTGGACCCCGTCCCCCTGAGGCCCCCCTGACACTCTGCCCAACACCGGCCCCGCACTTCCTACGAGGAGATGCAATCTGTCAAGTCTGCAGAAACAAACTTCTCATAAAACACGCAGCAGTAATTTTACAGTATGAGAGGAGAGATGTACAGCCAGGGTCTTGCTGCTCATCAGAAAAACGGCAGCTACCTTTTGTATGACTATTGCTTTCTTTCACTTTTTTTTTTTTTTTTTTTTTTTGCCTTTCATATTAAAAACCTCCCAAAGAAGGCGTACAAGGTTTATGGCTGAGGTATACAAGAAGCGAATTAAAATTCCATAAATATATTTGCTGGCTAAAATTTATATATCCTGTATTCCTTGGGTATCTAATTAGATCCAAGAAGAAAATAGCCCTGCAAAGGATAGGCATTTTGTTCAAATAATTTTTAAAAATTGAGCTAAATAATGGGCATTTTATACTGCACACAATATAATTGTTCTTCTTGTATTGGGGAACAGTTATAAATTATCTGGTATCCCATTCAGTCTCGTTGCCACGCCGAGTACCAAACAATTGTGAATGTAGTTACTGGGCATGTAAATTCACGGCTTTCTGACAGCTATACCGTTATTGCCACTGCTAACTAACCTTCTGCATAAAAAATGCAATCCCTAGGAAAGAAGGAGCATTTATCTAAGTGCTGACATTGAAACATTCTGAATAACTCTTTGAATCATTTGTACTATTATGGGTAGAAAATGTAATTATTGTAATCAGCCTTGAGTCTGAGGCCATGTTGTTTAAAAAAAAAAAAAAAAGGGAGCAGGAGAGAGGGGGGAAAACCAGATCTGAACAACGAAAATGAACCTTGATAATGGAGCAGCCTTGAATTCCACTTCATTTATCACACTAATGGATGTCAAGATGACCTCAATCAAACATTTTGTTTTCCAGTTTTAAGCAATGGAAAATGCTTTCTTTTTTTTTTTTTTCCCCCCAGAAAAAAAAGTAAGTTATTTAAATTGTTCCTAGTAATTACATTAGAGTAGAAGGTCAAAGTCAATATGAAATAATATCCACCAACTTTTTGATGAGTCTAGTCCAGGCACTTTACTGGCACAGTTCACATATCTCTATAATCCTAGTGCAAGCTTTGTGTTTCTCCTTCCCTATTCCTTATGTTTTTATACTTAAATAGAAACTGCATTTCTCGGTGTCTTTATTAGTTTACTTTTGGAGCCCCAGTAATACTTCATCTAATACTTTTCAGTAAATGATCATGTGGTTTAGACGCTACCTCTCTGATGAGCATATTTCAGGATGGGATATGGAGAAGCAGATATCTAAATAAAAAGTTTGACGGCGACATTTCATTGAAATGTCTTGATTCCCCTGGGCCAGTCTTGTGAGAAACATCACATGGGACCTGAGGGGTAGGTCCTGGGCAAACACTGTGAACGTGGGCCCTGTATTATTCAGACTGGAATATTTCAGTTCAGTTATCTCTCTGTAATGGACAAGAGCATCCAGATACCAGCACTTCTGCTCCCCATGACCGATAAAACTGTTGGTTGGATCCAAATCTAGCCAGAGCCCAGAGCTGCCTCTCGGTGGCTTGTCTTCCTCCAGGTCATACAACTTAGTTCTGGATGTTGAGTAGAAGTGTCTGTCTGCCCCTCAGAAGTGGGGCGACAACCTGTTTTTTCATGTTACTGTACAAGTATATAGTCCATAACCTATACTGGTGTCACCCATAACTGTCAAAAGAGATACCCAATGGATGTATTTTGATCTAATTCAGCAGGCCAGCATTTCTGTGGATCCACAAAGTGTCTTGAGTCGTCAAGGTCACATTTCACAGGTTTCCAAACATGACTTGGAGCTGCAGAATGAACTGCTTAAAAGTTACGAAGTATTTCATTGAATGTGGGCAGTTCTATTTTAAAAAAAAAAGTACAGAAAAATCATCAGTCTGAGGGGGAAACAGAAGGAACTATCTGTGAGCATTCACCATCCTGGGACCCACCTGCAGCTGTGGCAGGTACGAGCTTGTCCCTCTTGTTGCCTCTTCTGTCCAAGGGGGACCAGGCAAAGGCGGCTTCACTTCTGTAGGTGCCAAAAAGCTGTTCACAGGCCTCTGCAGGAGGTCTCTTTTTGTAATTTTTAAGCATGTTTTTAATATATAGCTGTCCCAGTGCATTTACATGATACCCAGAGCGGGAAGGTGTGCGCCACAAAAGCCGGCGCTGTTAGGAGACCCGGGTCTCTGTTCTGAGCCACGCGTGCTACAGCAGATTACGCAAGCCCTGGATTTGGACCCAAGAAGTAGCCCTAAGCCCAGGTGCATGGACTTCAGAGACCTGCACGCTCTCTTGCACCATATAAATTGCATGTTTTGTGTTCTCTAACACAAGATTATTTCTGTCCTTTCTGGTTTTAATGGGACAATAATGTTCTCTGTTGACATTTTCCACTACAGTTTGTAACATTTTAAGAATATCTTGATTTTTAATTCTGGAACATTAGAATGCTTACGTTAGTGTCTTTGGAGAGCAGTCACAAAAATACCACGGTGTAAGAGAGAGCCTGCTTCTTGAGGAAAAGATGTGATGCAGTAAATGATTTGTAAGAAATCTGCAGCAACCCCCCTGCCCCAGTAATAGTGTCAAGTGACAGAACACTGCGGGCCCTCGCTCACTTGAGGGTGAAGCTCTTGGAGCGGTCTATGCCAAAGAAACTTCTTTTAAATGGTCAGGAATCATCCGTATGGTACAATAGCATCTCGCCTCTCTTCACCAATAATTCAGCATTTAGAAAAATACTTTGAAAAAAAAAATGTCAACCACATTGGTGAATGCAAGGGACCCTCCTGCAGGAAGGGCAGCAACCAGCTCGCCCAAGTCCCCTGGCCTCCTCAGCTGGGCAAAAAGGAGTTGCACGGCAGAAAAGAGCAGGAGCAAACAGTTAAGATGAGAGCAAAGATGCGCAGTGCTTAAAAGGATGCCTACAGAGAGGCAGGACGCAGACCTCGGTGTCTTTCCTGGGAATAGTAGTGCACTGTGCAGTAACCTCAGGGTAAACCAGTGAATCATAATAGGGGAAAAAAACAAGTGTGGACATTTTTAAGTTAAGCTTTTAAGAATAAATAAATCTGTAGAAGGCGACATAAATCAGCTGCCTCTTTTCCCCCTCCTTTCCTCCCCCACCCCAAAACACTTGCTAACGCGATTTGGAGCATTTGGGTCTGGAAAAAAAAAAAATTAAAAAAAGGAAAAAAAAAAGGGAAAGCTATGAGTGCTTTTTCTTTCTTTTTTTTGCCAAATCATGCAGAAGATGCTGGCAGCTGCAAAGATTCAATTATACACAATGCAAAAAATAATTTAAAAAAATAATGGCACTTGAAAAAAAATTGCCTCTCCAGAAATTGCGTGGAACAATAAATCTGTTAATTAGCTAATTAATATTCAATTGGGGTCAGTGGGCTTAATAGGACCTTTTTCTGAGACCCAAGAAATTTTCCAATCACAATGTTAAGTCTGCCCACTTTCATTATCATCTAAGCGCAGGCAGCCCTTATCTGGCCGCCAGGCGCCCAGGAACAATACGGCACCATTATCATCGCTGTGCAGTGGGTGCGGGTACCACAGTCAGATGTTGCAGGCTGTGAAGTAAAAATGCTTGAGCATTTAGGGTAATTGATATATGGGTTCTGCTGTATTGTTTAGGGCTGTTTGTTTGCTCTACTGGTATTTAAGGCAGCAGAGCATCAGAAGATTGATTTTCATTGGTTGCCATTTTTTTTATTTTTTATTTTTTTAACGGAATCGATGACAAATTGTTGGTGTGGGACCCTGACCAATAGCATCTGGCAAGTCCTCCCCATGGCACAAGGGATGCTGTGGCCAGGCATGCACAGAGATGATGGGGCAACGTGCTCCCCGGGCCTTCTGCTGGATCTTGTCCGGCCGAGGTGCTGCGGTGATGCGTGGCTCTGCAGGGTGGACATTTAAACCCACATCAGTATAAAAAAAAGATGTTTAAACCAGCCTTACTATAAAAAGGGACAAAATGCAAGATCTGTGTTATTAATGGTGGTAGCTGCTTTTATTTGTTTTTTCAAAGGACTACAGTTTTCTGCTGCAAGACCTGCTATCCGTTTCTTCCCTTGGTATCAAAATATGGAAGTGGATCTTTTGGGTTTGGGTCCCCCTGCTGCCCCCCAGGTTAAGAGAATGCTGTAAATTACAGCTTTTGGAGTTTGCTGGACTGAATACCGTTGTTTATGGTATTCCACAACATTTCATAAAAGAGTTTGTGACCAAAATTACATTTGTTGCTCAGCTGGTAGTAAATCCTCCAGGTTAGCTTAGAAAGGCCATCTAGGTCCGTGCAGTTTGACACAGACTCCTTAAATCAGTTTCCAGGCCCCTGGTGCACACCATACTCTTCTGATGATTAGGTTGTAAATGAAAAATACGGTTGGCGTTCATTCGAAGAATGGGGACTTGGTCTACGGGACCTACCTGCCCCTCCACTTCTCCACCGCGCTTCCTTTCCATGCGCTACTGCAAGTGACACCGAGGAGGGTAAAAGTCTCCAGAATACTTTGCAGTTGCCTAATTCAACTGTTTCGAGTTTCTCCAAAAACCTTTCCATCAAGGAGCAGTTCTGCTCTCCCCCTCTTTGCGCAGCTGCCTCCCCAGCCCCAGGTTTGCCTGGGGGATGACCTTGGGGAGCTGAAGAAGAAGGGAAGAAGTTTTTCACTGGACATTTGGAGACTGGGAAATCCTTTTTCTCTCCTCCTTTCTCCTTTTCTCACAAAGGACCCCTGTTGCTGGTGTTCAGGGGAGAATGTAGTTACTTAAGAAGACAAACAGAGAATTTTGCCAGTATTTCCCAGGCAACATGCCTGTTGGTTATTTCTGTACTTAAATTGAAACTAGAGACTCCTGGTTACAGAAGGCTTATCCCCGAATCTGCTGGAAAAGAACATCGCAGGTGATTTTTGCCAGCAAAGCTATAGGTTAAGTGATTTACAGGTGCCGGCCTTTGGTGGTGGCACCTCCTCTGCCTGGTGCACCCCGAGGCGTGGGTGATGCGGGTGTCTGTCGGACAGGGAGATTTCTGGGGGAGACGGGAAGGTGCCGTTCGCAGGGGCACCGGTGGCCCTTCCAAACCAGCAGCCAGACGCTTGTGTTTTCCCTTCAGCCTTGCTGTGGTTTTTCCAGTTAGTGTTTTCAGCCCGACTTCATAGAGCTCACGTACTTTATTTTAGTGGCATGGGCCTAAGAGGGGGAAATCACTATTTATTTTTTTTTTCTTTCTCCTTCAACTTTCTTGCAAGTTACTGGACTTTTATATTTACTTCCCAGTTAGCCTATGTGCAATTATTCTGATTAGATCCTGCTCGCCAATTCTGCACTATAGTGCGCACATACCCAAAACCTTAAAAGGAAAATAAAAGCTGCTATTTCCTATTTTCATAAATGAAAAGATGTTTCAAGTATTGGGAGACACTGAAAGAAATTCTGCAGTTTGAAGATACTTCAACTTAACTACTAATTGCAGAGGACCAGTGGGTGTAATTTTGGCACTATATTAGCTTTGCCACTCCATGAATAATTTGCATACAAAATGCTTTATTTTGGCAATCTATTAAAGAGCTATACAGTATTTGTGGCTTATCGCATTCACGCAGGAAGCAGGATCCTTGGCCATCTCGTTAAATTCTGTTGATGCATAACAATTTAAAGCATGGCACAAGCTGGTATGACATTTAAAGATGCCTTCACTTAATTATATTACACAAATATTGGGTTGTTTATCCTTGGGAATAAAGTCTTTTTGAAGTCAAAGTTGGCATGCGTATAAAGGAGTAAAATTTAACTGATCCCTCAAGTGGGCCTCCTAGCTGCAAATTGGGGTTCTTGCATTTTTTAAATTATTTGTGATAAGAAGCATTACACTTTGAATACAGCCACTACCACTGAAGTTTGTTTGGTACTCCCCCCCTTCTCCTCTGATGGAAAATACGCTCTTTAGCAATAAATCATCACATGAAACCAGAGGGGTAAGTGTAGGCTGGGGGGAAAAATGGGACAAACAGCAGTGGTTGTAACAGTTTGTGCCTGCAAAGAATCCTCACTTTTATCTTCAACAGGAGGAAAAAGTCATGCAACACTATCTACAGACTGTTCACAGAGAAGCAGTGGGGAAGTTGGGGTAAAAATAAAATTGGTGCTTTTTTTTTTTATCCCCATAAGGATAATCACCATGAAGCAAACACTGGAGTTTAGGTTTCTCCGTAGCTAATAAATTGAAAGTCTGCAAATCTAGAATTCACATTGCCCACTTTAGCGGGGTGATCACATTTTCTTCGGTGGTAAAGATACTTTCATATATATCTCACACACAGAAGACAGAACAGGCTGGGCAGAGGTGTCTCCAGCCCCATAAAAGACACATATGTGAAGATCCTAGATGAAAATGAAACCATTCATTTGTCAACGTTGGGAAGAAAGTGTGATTATTTTGCTCCATAGACGATGTTAATAATAGAGAATAGATCAAATTTTGGCTCACTGGACAGTAGAAGGAAAGACTGCTGTGTGATAAAAACCTGGAGCAGGAGCTTTCCTCCATTTCCTGCCCCACTTTCACCAGTGAAAAAGGTGGGAAAAAAGGAAAAGAAAAACAAAACCCAAACAGACAAGAAAGCAAACTAGGGAATGATCCCACCTAACCTTACTTGTAAATAAATGGGATGACCTCCAGGTGTGGACAGACCATCACAGGGAGGGTCGTTGGGCATCAGCTGAGCTACATGGCCTTCTGTCCCTTTCCAGACTTATTTTAGAAGCAAAATGTAGCTTGAAATGACTTCGTTGGGTTGGGTAATTGGAAGCATTCATTTCACCTAATTCTTGCATAATGTAGGAAAAATATATGGTATTTCACTCTCACCAAAACCAGTCATACAGAAAGCATTCACTAAACACAGCTTAGAGTGCCTGTCTGGGTAGTTACAGCTAATATTTTTCTCCTTGGTCTAACCAAGATACTCATATAAAAATTAACTTCATATGCTATTTCTTAGTATACTTGCTCAGCTAATTAGAGTTTTTTAAAAAAAAAAATGGTGTGTATATATATAACATTTAATTATGTGGTGTCTTTTGCTCAGCCACAGTTCTTCTGGCTGCAGCTCTGAGCTGCGATTCACCCGGGAACTTCTTTGCCCATAAAGATAAAGTCCCAAAAAGCTGAAAAGAAGGGCTGGTCCTGGCATGGTGGCCTCATCTCCTTCCTACTGTACTTTGCAAAGCTGCATTGCTGTGAATAAGCACCTTGAAAAACACGCGGGCCAGTGGGAACTGGCACTACTGCACTAGAGGCAGAGCTGCTCCTTTCACTCAAGAAGTTTGGCTCCTCAGTCTATTTTTGGCTTTGTTATGTGTGCCCCCTATAATTCATTAACTAATGAGATGATATGAAGTAATTTTATATATCATGGACTATTGATAAAAATCAGTGTTAAGTATATTAGCAATTAGGAAAGTAAGAGGATGCTAGGAATCCTTACTTCCAATTAAGTACTACAATTTAAATTACTGTCCTCCCATTATCCTCTCTTCCGATCTATAAACTGTCCCTTATTGCTGATGGATGTGTACAAATGCACTCCTGGAGAAGCTACGCCACGTCTCGGACTATTTGCCAGTGCAGCAGGATGGATCCGTGCAGAGATACCATGTCTTGAGCCCCAACCAGCTGGTCAGCCAGGCTGAGGCACCTGAATGGTCCTCAAACCCACCAGCCTCCTAAGCCTAAATCCTGCTGAATTTTGGCAAGATTTATGAGCCACAGCTTTGTCCTTAGGTCACTGCAGCTTTGTGAGCGCAGCCACATCTGGTCACTGCCAGCTCCCATGGCCAAAAGTGCGGGGACACGGAGCGGGGTCAGAGCCCTGCCAGTGTCCCCAAGTGGCATGGTCCCACCAAGGTGACCTGAAAGCCTGCGTGGGGCTGCCCCAGGGTGTGCTGTAAATCAGGCAGGCACATCCATAGCTTTTAACATCTAGCCTTAAGGCTTTGGTCCTCAAAGTGTTGCAGCACCTGCCTTTAACTGGTTACGGCATTGCCAGGGGCTGCAGCAGGGATAAGCAACTCCCACTGGTGCAATTTTTTATTTTTAATTGGACATTAGCTAACTTTGAGGATCTCCACCAAAAGACTGGCTCAAGTTACTGTCTGAAAGTATGTATTTTCTACCACTCATCTGCCCTATAAACTATCAGAGAACTAATCTGACACTAAAAGAGAAGGTACTAATTTTTAGTCCTTCTAAATAATAATAAAAAAAAGAAGTAACTTCTGCACAGAAATATTCTTAAACATCAGAGAAGAAAACTCTGCTGCACATTGTAGCAACGTGGTGAGGTTTAAATAGCATTCACCTACCCTGGTAAGCAGCGTATTCTTTGCAGTTTTTACCAAGTGCAGCCCTAATATTTATCTTCTACTTTCTACTCTTTCTGAGATTTGGTTGAATACATTTTAGCTTCATAACAAACATCTCTCAGAGTTAATAGACCAGCAGAGAGGCTGCTGAGCTCCAAGTCACACCAGCAATGCCAGCAGCTCCTGGGGAATTACTTGCAGGTGCAGGTACTTGGCAGTGCTGGGGCTGGCCAAATGCAGGCGGTAATGACTGGCATAAAAAGTTTGGCCGGTGTGTTAGGTGAACTGGGCACGCTGCAAAGCCACGGCTCACAGATCTCCTGCCCCGCGCCG
>JAVJGJ010000002.1:30608964-30629185 GCA_035590215.1 Microhierax caerulescens
AGTCGCCGCCGCCGGGGGTGAGCGGGCCTGGGCCTGGGCCTGGGCTGCGCGGCGGGGCGGCGGCGGGGGCACCGCTGCCGGTGGGGCCTGGCCTGTGCGCCCCTTTCCCGCTCTCCTCAGCGGCCTGTGGCGCCAAGGGCTGAGTTCGCTGTCCTCGCTCATGTATCTTTTTCTTTTCCCTTCAAAAAAAACCTAGTTTCAAATCTCCCACATTTCATTTTATTGTTTTTAATGTGAGGTACTAAAGCTACTGAAAAGATACATACTCATACCACTTTTTCTTCCTTCATTGTGACACATAATTTTTTATTTGAAAGCTTTGTTATTTTGTTATTTTCTATATGCTTTTGTTGTGGTGTATGAAATAAAATTTGGTTTGAATCATCTTCATTGTTCAGTTTCCTGCTCCTGTATTTTAAAGTTGGCTTTTGTGCCCCCATTCCTGGTAATGCCTGTGCCCCGTGATGGCGTTCAGAGCCTCGAGCTGTGCCCTTCTCACCCTCCCACTCTGGGTGCAGCCTCTTAAATTCCAGAGGAATGGGTGCATGGAAGCATCTCTCGTTCTTTTTATGTCCATTGCCTTTTACTGTTGGTTTTCTCCGCAGGGCACCACAGGAAGGTAACTAGTATCATAGCACTGGCTCCTCGCAGAGAAGTTTTGCCCAGGGCTGCCTGCAAGGCGGGGGTGAGGCAGATAACTTTGAGGTTGTGCTGGGTGCTGTCCCACAGGCACTCGTGTTCAGTGACTTTATCTTATGTATCCTTCCAGCAGCCTGGCTCTTACGTGACCGTACGCTTCAGTGACGTTGATTTCATTTACCAGGGTTTTTTAAGGACATTTAGGTTAAAGTTACTGCTGAAAGAATCTTAATGTTGAACTGAAATGTATGACTACTGTGGCTGCCCTTCCATGGTTACTGTGCGTATTCTTAGTCTTTAAGAACTTGAACATAGGTTCATAAGCACTGTAGATCTGTATATTTGTAGTTTAATTGCAGAATCTCTTAATACTGAAAATGTGAATGGACACTGATTTTTTTTTTTTTTTGGTAGCACATAAAGAGCAGTACAGTGAGAGCATGGTGCTGGGCCCTGCAGAGGCCTAGCAGACGGCACGGGCGTTCGATCTGTGGAGTCACCTGCCTGAAGCAGGGATGGGAGCAGGCGCTCTGCGAGGTGGTACCTGTGCACCTCCTGACTGATCCCGTGGTGACACCAGATGATGGGAGTTTGACAAACTGTTTTCTCACAGCAGAGCGGTCTTAGGCAGTTGTCAGTTGATGTTCTGGTGCTTCTTTCTTTGGCTGCAGGATGGACTGGATTGAATTGATCTGACAGAAAAATTAGTTTGTTTTTTTTTTTAAAAAAACAACAAAAAACTTGCCCCCAAATTATTTTCAGTGATATCTGTCTGATGAATGATGTTCCTAACCTGTTCTAGCACAGCCTGCCTTAAGCAGTGCTGTCATAAGTTGACTAATCACAGCAACAGTTAAAATAGGTAACATAAATACTCTTTCCATCATCAATGTGTAGTATGCTCTTCCATCATCCTGCAGGAGATGCCAGTACAGCACAAGTGAGTGTGTGCCTGGTGCAGAGGGAGCACTCAGCATGCTCCTCTGTTGCACCCCAGCACCTGTCTTTGGCTTTGGATGTAATACCTCACCTCAGCTGATCCATTTCAGATGAGAATTTACAGTCCATATTTTCAATTTGATAGCAAAAATTTCATTACACCTGCTCTGTAGACCAAACTATTTCACCTGAAGTTATTTTTTTATTGGAAGAATAAATCTTGATAGAACAGTTCAACTCATATCTGTCATTAGTCATCTTCTTCAGTGAACTGATAACTGCAGTTACCTGACAGAAGTTTCAGAGGCTTGAAGTAATCATGTCATTCTTGAAGTTAATAAAGTGTTTATTGTAGGCTTGGGGGCAAAATGCCTCTGAATAAAACAGTCTTAAAGTTTACTACCATTTGTTAGAACTCATTGTTAGCAGAAGGCTTTTTATTGAAACAGGCTTTAAGCATGGTGATAGTGCTTTCTCTAATAAAGCCATTTTCAGAGGTCTCCAGGAAAATGGTATGCATAGCCCTGTAGAATTTAATATCTTTCAGATGGAGTTCTTTTTCACAGAAACAGTTTAATGTGTATGAAAAAACTTACTATGAATGTATCACATTTCTAGTTTACTTCATGGACAGGCATTAGAATTTTATTTTTTAAAAAATATTTTGGAAAAGAGGAAAAAAGAGGTACTAGCAGCTTAAAAATTACTTTTTAAGTCTGTTGCTCATAAATATACGCCATGCATTTCATAAAGCTACTCTCTAAGTTGGTAGTTCAAGAAAAACCTTACAGCTCCATGACAATAGGTGTATATTCTGCAGTAAACACAATCAAGTTGCATCAGTTTTACAGGTGAAATACAGGAGTGTTCAGGTAACATCTCTGCCCAGCTTGGATTTGTGCAACATGCACATCAGGTGCTTGCAGGTGTGCTTACTGAAGAAAATTAAGATGTTTCTGCTGTGGGTAGGTTTTCTGTTTTCCTTTTTAACCTCCTACCTGCAATATTTAATCAGAAATGTTCAGGCATTTGACTGTGTCCATTAAGAACACCTGTGCACTGGTTTAAAGTAAGGATTTCAAAACTGTTATTCCTTCTAACTTTTTTTGGGTGGGTTTCTAAAGCTGCATTATTGAGAACCCAGCTAGAGCTATTTTGTAAATGTCAGTAAAAGAGCAAAAACTAAATGAATGTATACTGTTTGTCCAGTACATCTTGATGTTTCACTGTCTGCCAGGATGAGAAGTATTTCTACACAGATTTAGAAAAGAAAAATATAAATCACTGCACATGTAAAAAAATCTTAAATGTCGGTGTTGTGATAGTGTATAATACTGAAATGGAGAGTGACCTCAAAAATAACTGAATGTGACCTTGTAGAGTTATAAAAAGGATTAATTACTTGGGCTTTCTGTGAACAGAGGTGTTGATGAAATTAGAGGGTGCTATGGAATAGCAGCAGATATGGTAGAGAGGCTTGAAAGAGAATTTAGATTAAATGTCCAGAGAACAGTTTCTGTATGGATTATTCTAAGCTATTACACCAAACATGGAGACTATGCAAGAAAACCAAGGACACCTTCCATCTAGAGATCAGCTTACTTTTATCATGGAGTCTGTGTGTCTTTGTGTGTTGCCACTTGCAGCTTTAGAACCATTTGGCCAATGAATCTCATTGCCCCGAGAGAGAGCGTGAAGATAAATGTTTTATGAAAATACACTGCTGAGCGGGGCTGAAGTTGTTGTTTAGTCATCTTCAAATGCTTAGGGGCACTTAAGCACCTGTAAACGTGGGAGTCAGAGTACAGTTTGACAACAGGTTTGAGGACTGGAATTTGCATTGCTCAGGCAGGAGGATAGTTCCGTATCCCACTGGCATGTGTTCTTTCAGTTAAAGCTTTTGCAAAACATCTAGCTGGTTTGTTTATATATTTTTTTTGGTTGGTTGGTTGGTTTTGCATGCACAATAAGGAATAGGAACTGTCTTACTTGGAAAAAAACCCCACATTTAATCTTAGCATTTCCAAACCAATGTAGTGTAACCATGGTTTTGGGATACAAGCATAGAAAAAAAGGCAGAGCGCCTTCTGCAGAGCATGAGCAGAGCTGTGGGTGCTGTGCCCCTGAGGAGCAGCTTTGAGATTTGAGGAGTGGTGGGTGATTGCCTGCCTGTAACCCTCCTCCTACACTTCCTGGGATCTGAAGAACATGCACATTTTGTAAATGAAGTCACGTATCATGGGTCTCCTGATGAATGCAGTGCAAACTTAGGTAGCAACAGCCCGTATGTACTCCATGTCAAACTTTATTTTTTTATGATACGTGTATGTATCCCAGCATTTTACAGCTGGTCAGATGTTGCAGGAAGACATACTATCTAGACTAAGATTTGCTGAATTGTACAACAGCTTGAAGTCTAAACCACTTTATAAATAGTCAAGTTGGGAAGAAGATATTTGAATGGTCTGAATATCATCTGCTGGTTGGCTGTTCTATTAGGTGTGCTATACAGTATAAAGTATATAGATACACTTTTTAAGATTTGCTTTTTTCAGTTCAGTGTTAATATTGTTAAAAGATTAAAGAAACCACAATAATTCTAATGTGATACTGCTATTAAGGGCTTCATCTACATTCAAAAACCTACAGTCTCTTAAACAACACAAACATTACCTGGGGCATAATTATGTTTTTGGACTACTGAAGGGACAGGATTAGACAAAACGTGCTCTGCTTGCCCTGTAGCGGGTTTGCAAAGTTTATTTGAAGCATTAAACTAACAAACTGTTAAAATATGTTGAGTAAACCTTGGGTAAAAAGATTGCAGAGCCAGGTAGGGTGCATTTGGCAGAGTTAGGATGTGCAGCAGTCAGGTCTGTGTAAAAGCAGCCTTCAGGCTGTCCCAGGGGAGTTTAGAAACTTTCAAGAGCAGAGCAGCACTGTGGCACCCTTCAAAGCTAAATAGCTGTCTTTGCTGCCCACAGCATGGAAAATGTCCTGTTGAAGTACTCACCATCAGCACTGGCAACTGGATGATGCAGCAAACAAGGGCACAGACATGGGCCCTTCTGTGCTTCTGTAGAAGCGTCACTTGATTTTATTGGTGGAGTATATGTTGTCGTCTCCATTGGAAAGTGGTTTGTTTCATCCCTGGAAATGTGGAATCCAGTCACATCACCTACCAGTGTGTGTGCAAGGGTGGTGGGGTTTGCAATAGCACAAGGTATCTTTTTCAGTTGACAGTGGCACCCAAATTGCTATGCCTTTCCATTTATATACTGTGTATTTGACAGCTGTGTGCGTATGTTGCTTTTAAGTTGTCTGTGCCATCAACTTCCTCTATAACTTGCAATACATTTGCTATAAAAAGCTATGGAAAATTATATTTTTTATAAGGAAATAATTGTAAAATTTTAAAAATAAACAGGGAAGATTTAGAAGCAAGAGCCATGAAATTCCCCTTTAAAATTATTTTCATAATGAAATTACTAGTATATGTCCCCTTGGCCTGCTTATCTTTAATTGAATTGACTCTTTTAAAGCACAAACAAGGCCTTGTGGATAATTTAGAGAACTGTTCCCTTTAAATACAGTTTCACCTTTGTCAGTTATTTTCTGCTTGCTTCACCTCTTTTTTTTCATAAAGAATATTGGCAAGAGTGTAAGATGTTTTACAAAGGTTTATCTACCCTGCTGTTTCATCCCCACGGCAGTGGTACTGCTCTCTACACATCACACTTGTTTCTACAGTGACCTACTGCTACGGGGCACTCCTGCTGGAGTGGTGGGGCTTTCTGGTAAATAGCTATGCTTTCCATCACAGAATTTGAATGAGTCTCTAAAGGTGCATGAAAACAGCTTCCTCAAAGTTAAGCCTGAGCTAATCTGAGAGTGTTTTTGGTCAGCGGTGCTATAAGTGGGCAGTTTCACTAGAGCCTGCAGCACTCAAAGAATGTATGCCATCACCTACATGAAAAATATGTTTTTAATAGTAGAACTTCACAAATTGTTGGTATCACTTCCTAACATGTATTTACTGTAATTTTCTGTGCTCGGGAATTTAGCTGCCTATGATGATGTTTCCTAGCAAGAGCAAATGTTAATCTGATTTTCTCGTCTTGCTTCTCATAAAAATATTTGCAGCTGGATAATCACAGAAATAAAGTTAGTTATTTTCAATGCTATTTCAAACCTGTTTTTCAGTTGCTTGATGCAAGTGCATGTAGCCTGCCCCAGCGCCAGTGAGCAGAGACCAGGCTGTCCAGCATTCCTGCTGCGTGCCAGGGAGGGGGAGTTCTGCAGCTGGCGTTGGGCATGAGCTGCAGCCTGGCCTGGCAGTCCCCATCTCTGGTGCTTCCATCCAATGTCTCCCACCACCAGACTTGGTGGCAGTGTAGCTGAGTAATTCCATTTGGTTCCAGTTGGTGGAAGGGAGTACAGGTGCAAGTTCAAGCTGGTTATGGAGATAGAAAGCAGGATGTCAAGTACACAGAGGAGTAAAATAGTGAATTTCATGGCAAAATTGTTGATGGCAGCAAGAAAATAGAATAATGCGTGAGCTTAGATCTGTTGAGATTCTGGAGCCTTCCAGTTGAATGAAATTGTCTGCAGCACGGTTTCAGGCTCTCCACGTGTCTGTTTATGCTCACTCCCCTTTCTTGTTTTAAATTATCCTTGCCTCTTTCAAGGCTTGAGACCCTTTCTTCCCCCTCTGAAATGCCGAAGATAGTATGTCCCAAGCTATATTCATTCTCATTATGTTGCTTTACTTAACACCTTTTAAGGGGAGCAATTTGAGGTGCCACCACTTTTCTTAATCTTTCATAACCCATTTGGTAAAATCAGGTAAAATACTATTTCTTACAGCAGTAGCCAGAAATCTCTATTGGGCAAACACTGCAGTCATGTATCAGGATGTTAGATGGATGGGGGTTCATGCATTAACGTGCCTCTGTGTAATACTGAAAGATCAGTCTGGCAGCAGAAAACTGGTATGTTGGGATTTTTTTTGTGAAGAGAACTGGAAGTAAAAGTTCGGGTTTTCATCCTGTTAGGGGTGCTGATTCATAGGGTCTTTAGACAAGTATATATACCTGTTAAAATCCATGTTTTGTTAATTGCCCTGCCAGTGATTTTGCTTCTTAAAATCAAGTGAGTAATTGTGCATACCTAAGTCCTAGCAATGCATATGTATTTGTAGACTCAGTCCTAATCTGAGGACTTTTGCAGACATAGTGCTTACAAGTTACTTTACTCATCACTGGTGGTGCATTTAAAAGTAGAAAAAACAGGTCAGCTGTATATGCTGCAGTTTTAGGCTGCATGTAAAAGGGTGAAAAGTAATGGAAGAGAAATAATGGTTATGGTTTTTTTTTCAGGGAAGCTGAATCGCTTTCCACCGAGGATGCATTACCAGGCCACTCCCGACAGCCGAGCTGCCCCTCATTTTCCAAGGTCTCACCTTGCTGAAGCAGTTGCCAAAGCCAAGGCAGGTGGAGGTGGTGGTGGAAGCACTGGTGGAACTGGAAGAGGTCTTGTGGGGCAGATTATCCCTATATATGGATTTGGCATCTTCTTATATATCCTGTACATTTTATTTAAGGTAAGACCAACATAAATAGAAAAGTCAGGAAAATAACAGCAAAAAAACCTCAAAATGATACTCCTGTTTCTGTACCTGGCTCCATTTCAGCTGTTATTTTATGCTTAATAACACATTATTATTGTGTTATGCTTATGCTGGACCTTTGACTGGTGGTTCAAAGATTGGTGTATCCTGTGGTTTTTGCAGACTGGCTAAGAATGCAGGGGTGGGTTGTTGCCATCCTATATCGGCCTCTGACCTCTTACAGTTCTTTTAAAGATTTTCTTTTCCCCCTGGAAGATGGGTATGTCTAGAACAATGTTGGATTAATTTTGAATGTACATAATAGTATTCTTTTCTATTATGTATGACTACATATTATGTATACTGTTTATGTCACATATTGTGTTATGCATTTAAAGTGGAAGAGAGGGAGAACAGTTACTGCATATCTTCTGGAACAAAAGCACCAAGTTGTTGGAGAATGGGAGTTTGTAAGGCTTTATTGACCAGGCTGGAGCTACCCTAGCTGAGGAACTGGTTGAAAGCTAGTTTGAAAAAGCACAGCCCAAATTCCCCACAGGTGTTTCACACATGGTTTGAACTTTGCATAGCTTTTTGTTACACAGATGTGACTTGCATGTAGGTGATGACAGTCAGCTGTATGGGAAGAGGGACAAGGGGACTTGTGCAGATGCTTTTTCCTTTTGAGTGGGGGACTGAATCCAGGCTGAGCAGTGTTCAGACAGTTGAGCCTGCTCTGGACAGAGACAGGCAAGAGCATAGTGAATTGGCTGAACTGGTCAAACACAGAGAAGACAAAAGAAATAGAGAGCCTGCAGCTTCCTTACAGTGCCAGCTGCTATCTGCTGCAGGTACAAAGTTGGTAAGGAATAGTGGCAGAAAGCGTTGCAAGAGGGGCACGCAGGGTCACATATAATTCCTTCAGAATCTTTTCTTTATTTCACAATAATTGCCCAATGCATTTTTTTCAATCCTATATGCATGAGAATGGAACAGATAAATATTCTAAAATTAAATTATTCTTGATGAGTTATGCTTTCACTATGCTTAAAAATATCATTTGTGCCAAGTGTCTTTCAGGAATTTTCAGCTGGCAAGATTGTCTGGTTGTCTGGTTTTGCTGCTGGGCATGCTTTTCCATGGTTACTTTCTGGCATTTTTTAGTTTTCTATCATTTTTTCTGTTGCCTTTGGGGCTTACGTACTACTATTGCAGTAACTCATAGAAGGGTCACCTTTTTTCACTCATCAGCTGGCTTCCAAGGGAAAAACTACTGCTGGAGAGCAGAAATGCCCTACTGCTGCACCTGGAAACATGAAGAGGAAGATCAGTGAGTATGACTTCTGAGTTGTATCTGTGTAGCTGCTGACTCTGTAGACGCATGGTCAAATCGGGTTCTGCAGGTTCTGGGCACACTGTAAAGCTGCTGTCACCCCCTGTAAAGAGCAAGCCAGAAGCTTCTGTGTTGGAGTGAGCAAGAATTAAAGTGAATTACTGCACCGTCTCTTTCTGATCTCATTCAGCTAATGAGACACTGCAATAGTAGCCTGATCCCAGGCCCCCTTGGAAGCAATGGCTTTTCATGAGGTTCACTGAATTAACTGCATGGATTTGCTGAAAAGCTATGTAGCTAACGATTAAAAATGGGTAATAGGATGTCCATCTATAATTATTCTATAATCTGTAATATTCTAGTAATAGTATATAAAGATATTAAAAGCTAGCTTCAGGTTTTTTCAGTTTTTTTGAATTTGTGAATTCTTAGCCATCACCAGGCACTTCCCTACTTTTCCCCTTCTCTTTTTGCAATGCTTAAAGTTTTCATGAGTGCAATAAAGTAAGCAAATAGTATTCTGAAATGTTATTTTGATTTTACCTAAACATTGGTGGAATAGACTCAACTATTTGTAGACATTTATTAGATAAATTCATAAGCTTACTATTTTAGATCAGAGGGGTAGTTACCATAATATTATTTAAATGTGTTGTGTTTAGCTGGCTAAATTGTAAAAAGGAAAGAAAGGTACTTAGGGCTTTACAGAAAGTGCTGGCAGTAAGATAATTCTCTTAACATATCTGTAATTATCTTGACATTAATGCATATGTTAGGAATACCTAATGTACTCAGTGCTGTAGATTGTATTTTCAGTGTACTTGCACTGCATTGTGCCTGGCAATTTTGTGCAATTTATCAGCAACGATAATTGTATTTTTTTTCTCTAATGGTTGGCAAGAGAAACTAACTTCACAGTAAGTTAAACATTTACCATCATTGTAACCCGAAGAACTGGTGATGGAAATTACTCTGCCTTTTTCTAGAGCTTTTTGTATTCCCAAAGGATTAACGGCAAACTGTAGCAGAGCAAGGGACAAGTCACTGGATTAGGAACCTGAAAACTGAGTCACCACTTATATAGTGACTTGGAGGGAGTAACTTCCTTTCTCTTTGCCAGTTTCCCTTCCTCTATTTTTGAAGTCTCAGACATGCAAAATAATGACATCAGTGATTAATTAATGACATTCTCTGCAGAATAGTGATCTTTCTAAAGGCAGGATGTTTGTGGATGGCTTTCTCCATTCCTGCTGTGTTGGAGCTCCATTGTGCCTTTGTGCTGCTTAAATGGGTGTGCACTTAGCAGCTGAGTATTTAACTAACCCGGGCTGGTTTCATTTTTTTCGGCAGTGGGGAACAATGAAGTCTCAGCGATAGAATTTTGAGCATGAGCTACAAAAGCCAAACATGGAGCTGAAGCATTTTAGTTGACATACATGCTGTTGCATCTTTACAGTTAACACTTTTGGCTGAATTAAAGCCGATATGGGTGTTCCTGCACATATGCATGTGTGTCTACTGTTGTACCATTGACACATTTCTTGAAAAAAGTGCAGCCATGGGAATACTTTTCTCTCCAGACAGACACTGTGTGGCTAGCTGTTGTTCATCCTGGTAAGCCTGGCAGACTGTTAGCCCTCACTGCCTACCCTGGCACACCTGTGCAGGGTTGGATGCCATCAAGCCCATGAATTTTATTCTTTTTGATAAAGATACAGTTTCTCAAACCTTAGACTTATTAGAAAATGCTCAAGTGCCCCTTTGTCTTTATTCCCAAGGACTTAACAGGAAATTCTATTTGAATTATTAATTCCGCAGTAGACAGTAAACCACTATGCTTTCCTTAGGAAAAAAGAAAAAGGTATTTTCTTCTCCCTAATGTTAATCTCCATGGCATTTACAGTGGCCCACTCACTCTGAATATTGGGAGGTTGCTCAGGAGCCATTGAAAGAAAGTGCTTTCTGTGTGGCTTATTACCATTTGCAATAGTCTTCACCTTCTTATACCAGGAGAAGTAGGGTATAACTCTTGAAGCTGCATGTTTTAATTTCCTCACAGCCAGTTTGGTTTGGTACAGCATACGCTACCTGTGATCATGATACATTTTCAAGGCTCCTACTGACAGATCTTGGGATTTTGTTCACTTTACAGCTGACTATGAGCTCACTCAACTCCAGGAAAAACTGAGAGAAACAGAAGAAGCTATGGAAAAATTGATCAACAGAGTGGGACCTAACTGTGACAGGTATGTTTCAAATTACAGCATTTTAAGGAGAGATTCTGCTCTGATTAGAAATTAAACTTACATTGGCTATATTAAAATAGCATTTTGATTGCTACTTCACATTGTAGGAATTTGATTTTACACATCACACTTGTTCTGCCATTTTTGTCTTTCCAGCATCTATATTTAAAATAATTTTTTCCAACATCATTTTCCTTAAACAGAAAAGCAACTGTCCCTCCCTCCCCTTTGTACAGTGTGTTATATGGAACATAATGACAAGTATGTGCAAACAGAAAATAAAATGTCTACATTTAAGGTATATGAAACCACCTGGCTTAGGTGACCAAAGTGGTATTCTGAATGATGCCTAAGAAACCCATTTGTTCTATGTTATTTTCCAGTTCTATGGATTATTTTTCTAAATGGAAAGGCTCTTATAATCTATGGAAATGCATGTTAGAATATCCATAAAATATTTTTTTAAGGGCAGATTTGTATAATAATCTGATTCCAGAATTAGTTCCATCTTGTAACCAGTAAATCCATGCATTTGCTTCTAAATATAAAAGTAAAAAAAGAGTTGCAAAATCAGGATTTAAAAAAGTACTGTGTTTGTTAATGTTTGCTATACATCTGAGATTCCTATTCTACATTACAGAGAAACTCTGGAAAGTATATATATTTTTCATAAGGAGTGTAACAACACACCAATAGGATAATACATAACTGCAGTGTTTGAAAATTTAAATACCATGAATGTTAAAATGATGTTTGCAAGCAAAAAAGATAGCTGTTGAGGTTGAAACGCATGTTAACTTTGTCTGGATCAGCCAATGCTTGTTTTAACCCATTCTGCAGGAACAGTTCTGTGCCAAACGTGCACCTTATGTTCATTTAAGCTTCAAAGCACATTCTCTTTGAGTGTATAGTTTTCCCACGTTGCACTGTGCCCTGTATTGCGGCTGCACACGTCTCAGCAAGACAAGGTGCCAGCCTTGCCTGCGTTGGGCCAGGCTCCAGCAGGAGAACCCCTGAGCTGCCCTGCTTATGTTCGTGAAACAGAAGGATACTATTTTGGCTATTTTTCATCTCTGTTTTGTAGAGCTAACACAGTGCTCTACGCATAGCTTTAAGCTTCCAGAAATAGGCTTATGAGCTGCCCAGATACTGTGCTGACACTAAGGATAGGATATTTTTTTTGCTGAGAAAATGGATTTAGGGTCTGATCCAGTATTTGTCCCACTCTGTGTTACTGGTTCAGAGCCTCTATGTAGTAGAACTTCCCTTCTTTGTTCAACCAAACTATTTATATAGATGGATCTAAAGGCCTCAGGGGAAATCAGAATATGAAACTAATACAGAATTTTATGTGTAGCCTCTAAAGAGAAGGGGAAGAGTACCTCTACATGGAGTAACTAACTGTTTTTGAAATACACACAGACTTTGAAGCTTTCTTAATCTACACTGTGATACTCTTAAGTTCAGTAATACTGTATGAATGTCTTAAAACAAAATGTATGATTAGAAAGTGTGATTAAAGTACAAAATACAGTGCTAGCCTTATTCAATCTGGATGTTGATAGATTTAAATAAAAAAGAAAGAGGAAGAGAGCAAATTTACTTGAGCGCCATTTATTAACACGCAGTTAAACAGAAATCTTTGCAATGGAAAAAGCAGAGAAAGAAACAACCCTTATCAAAATTAAACTAATACTGAAAGACCCCAGGTGAGACCGTGGCCCTTTATGTTAGATATGGCAAAGTGACTCCCAGCCTGCCAAGTGAAATACTAGTAAACAAACCAAAGGATGTATTTTGCACACAGTGTTTGTAATAGTGCTGAGGTCTGAGCTCATGCCTCAGTGTCCTCTCACTATATTTCAGGAGCATTCTGCTGGCTGAACTGCTCCAGGATTCATCCTGGTTTCCTCCTTCTGGTGAAGATTCTTAGAATCCAAAGACATTCTAGTTTTGTATATTTTCATCAAAAAGCTTTGCTTTTGAAATCCAGATAAGTTTGGAAGGACAGTTTATTCTCAGATAATGCTATACCATAGAAAGAAATCCTCTTTCAAAGGAATAATACGTAGTGTTCTGTATGATTTTATTCTGCTTTCTTCTGTAGTAAGTGTATGTGTTGTTTCCTTGCTGTGGCTTGTCCTGCTTATTTCTTTTTCTGTCAAAAGCATTTGAGTGAAGTGAGGCTGGAAGATCTCACAATACTATTAGCTGGGTTTCTCAGATGGGATAGCTAGTACTGTCCTGCCCTGTGTTGTAGAAGGTAGGCAGGCAGAAACGTGGATTCCGTTTTGCTTTAAGGAGGTTTGAAGACCAACCTCCAAACCAGCCAAGGAGATCTCCTTCCAACTAGCATACCAGTTGGAATTGCTACAGCCTTAAGTACAGAAAGCCCCTTGCAGAAATGCAAAGCTTTCAGAAAGTACAAGAACAACTACTTTTAGTAAGTTGTAGCATGCATTAGAAAGGACTAGAAGCAAGGTAGAGAAAGCAAGAGAAAGAAGGATCTACCTGTCTGGGACCTCAGCAACATAACCAAACATAAACTAAGAGATGGACAAAGATAATTGTTACCTAATGCACGCACTTAAATGGGTAAGCACATAGTGCCTAAGGATATAATGATTCTTAGCTCTGAGAAAATCTAGTACTCTTCCCAGCTCTTTTTTTCAACAGGTTATAAATTCAAATTATGCAGTTTTGTAATTTATCATCACATCTCATTACTGAGGGGACCTCAATATCTCTACTTCCTAAATGCAGACCTGAACATAGTCCAGTGTCTCTCAGCAGAGATGAGGAGCCCTGCTGGGAATGTGATGATTCAGAAATAAAGACATGATCAATGCTTGTATAGGGCTCTCTGCATTAAAAGCATGTATATTGCTTTTTTTCCCAGGCTTTTAGCGGAGTGTTTCAGTGTTGGGACACTCATATAATGGGTACAAAAGGTTTCCTTACCCATTCTCACAGATGTCTTTGTTACCCATATTCTTTTCACCACTGTGTGTAAAATATGGCATTTTGAAACCACTTTAAATGGAAGAGTACTTGTAAATATTTTTCTCAATAAACCTATTGTACAATATGCTCTTGTAAAAAAAAAAAAAAAAATCTTGATGTCTGGTAATTAGGTTAGAGAGAGAAATAATGCAGCTCATTTATTTGTTCTTAAAGTCCTGTTTACCAGTCTGTCAGTTGGAAAAACTGAAGTGTTTACCATAAACTGAGCAAATGTGATATGGAGGAGAGAGTGAGTGAGAGGCTGTACTCTGTGGGGTGCCATTTTTGGGCTATACCTGCAATTTAATAGAGATTCTTTTAAGTTTATGAAGGAAAAAAAATACCAGTTGACATGTCTGAGATATCAGATTAGATTATGGATTTCCACTGCAGTCATGATAGCTCTTTAGGAAATGTTCTTATCTCAATGTAAGGATAAGAAACATTTACTTTACCTCTTAGCGAGCACTTTGGGACTTTACGAAACATAAGCATTGCTACTATGAAAAGTAATAGCTGTGCGGGAGGTACAAACACACAGAGCAAAAATAATGACCTTTTCTTACACTGTAAACCTTTTGCATCTGTTGCCCTCTTAGTATTCATAAGTGCATTTTACTCTGGTAAATCTCCCATATGCAGGCAGCCAGATGTCTTGCACATTGCCAGCATTCTACAGTAAGTCTTCCTAGAGGACTTAAATGAAGTAGAAATAGTGCATGGCTTTGGTTTCTCTCGCTCTAGAGGGAAAATGTCTTTTAAGCAAGGTGTATGAAGGAGCAGTACTCTGAAACACAGAACCCTTGTGTTGCAGGAAGACAGCAGTGCTTTCTAATGAGAGTGTCCACTGTATTAGGAATTTTCCTATATGAAATGCCACAGTGATGCAGCTGCATTGATTGATCCTATTATCTGAGCTAACATATCTCCCTATTGTGCTAAACAGATAGGCCTCTCTGTCTTCATCCAGATGATATATATTCAAATTACATACACCTTTTGTCTATAAAAGGAGGATTATTTTGGCAGGTCTATTACAGCTTCTGTCAAAGGCAGCTAGCTGATGAAGCCATTTCTTTTTGTGCGCCTCTTAATTCACATCTCAGGTTCTACATCTGCATAGCCCAGGCTTTTGAGAAGATGCTGTCTCATGCCTTCGCCTATTCTGTGAAACAAACTGCCACTGCAACTTCAAGGGGACTCAGCGCAACCTCCATATAGTATTGGGGCTGTATCAGGTTTTCAGACTGTGAGGCAAAGTGCGCCTTAGGAGAAGCACAGGGAAGTGATGTTTAGCCTTGTGATCTCAGTCAAACAAATGAATCTGGATAGCTGCTAATGAAACCAGTGGGCCTACTCCTGAGCTAAGTTCAGTTACAGGCAACTGTCTGTGCAGCTGTGCACGATGTTTAGCCCAGGGTCAGCACTTTGATCACCATCGCACAAAACAGCAGTATGATGCTAATCTCTTTAGCTTTAAACCAGTATGACTGCTGCTTTTGGTGGAGTAACTGTCACCATCAGTCCCATATATGTCGAGTAGCACAAAATGCCTAATAAAGTGCTGCTGCAGTCATGACAGTAAGAGGAAAAACTGAAGATGAACACTGCAAGTTTTCACACTTATGAGAATTCAGGTGCCTGAAAGAAGGTTTAGGTAGGTACTGATCACCTAACTCCAAAATCATTGATCTCTTTCCAGCTCCCGTCTTCCCATCTCACCCCTAAGATCCACTGAGCAGCTAGCTGTCTAATCCTGGAGATAGTCTGTCTGATGGTCTGGAGATCACCAGAGGTCGTCTGTCTGACTTCACATACCGCCTGCACTTCAGTATTCTGTGCCTGCTGAGGGCCACCCTTTTTGAGTAACTAGGGGCATTCATTAATAGGTCCTGCCTAAAACGTGGCGAGATTGAAAAGCACTGGAGTAGTCCCTCAGCCCCCTGAGAGCCTTGAGCTGGCATTTACGCAGAGATCAAACACTCGGTCAAGAATGACTTGAAACTCAAGATGAAACAAGCACAACAGTCAGAACAGTTTTAACTCCCAGTACAGCCAGTGTCTTTCTTATCCTGACCTGATGAGGTAGTAGAGCTCAGATCACCACCCTGTGAATACACCTTTTTTGTCCATTAGATTTTTTAGGAGGCTGTTTATTCCAGAGAAAATAACATGTAATGACTACATGATCTTATCCGTTGGAAGCAGTCATGTTACAACAGTAAGAAATTGCATTAGCCTAGCAGTAGTAATTACTAGCATCAGCAGTGTAGAACCAGTCAAAATTAGAGTTTGCTTTTAATTGGATAAAAATCTTGGTCCTCTCCCACTCTCCCTCTGATTGTAAAGGGCAAGTTAAATGTAACACCTTTTCATTTTTAAATCTTCCTTCCTGTTTCTCCCCCCAGCTCCCCTCCAGGCAGCATTGTTGACTGGGTATGATGATTGGTGCAACTGAAATTTCTTAATGAGGCCTTGAAAATTGAATACCTTTAATGGTCATAATAAGAGATTATTAGACTCTTGAGACTAATGGCTGTGTGGGACATTTTGATCAGTCCCACAAGTTGTTTTAAATGTCGCATAGGTTCTGAATGGCATTTTCTTACAATGCTTCAAGCAAGGTATGACCTTCTAATTCTCACCTAAATTTCTCTAGTATCTTTTGCACCACAACTCTTGCTTGTGTGCCACTTTCATCTTGTGCTCACATTGGCTGTACCTGCCTTCCTTTACCTGTTTTAAGTTTTCAGGCTTTCTGGATAAATGAATATAAATGGATATAAACCTTTATACTGAGCTGAAGTGCAGACCACATGCAGGTAGATGATTATAGTGGTCATACTGCAGCCAGGATTCTTCAGACAGTGCTTCTGGGATGGACCAAACAGTTGGATTCAGACTCTGTTAATAGTTTGTAATAATAGTGGACTGAATTCTGTTGTCTAATATTTTCTAGCAGGACTCAAAATGTTACAACAGACCAGGAAAAAAGGCTACTTCAGCAACTCCGAGAAATTACTAGAGTTATGAAGGAAGGAAAATTCATAGATGGCATCTCTCCTGAGAAGGAAGCCGAAGAAGCTCCTTACATGGAGGATTGGGAAGGTAAGCAAGAGCCTTTCCTACCATTACTCTGATGAGAAAAATTGAATAAGGATTACTTAGTTCCTGATCCTTTCAAATTTTTTGTTAGCTTTATCCTTCCTTTTCAGAAGTCAGTTTTCAAAACTTTCCAAGAGATGGTTTGTTTTTCCAACCATAATAGAAAAAATATAAATTTTGAAGCATCCAGCATTTCCTTTAGTGTAAACACTACACTATCTGCTGCCAAAAGTGGCATATGAATATTCACATATGCTCCATCTGCTGCTGGGTCTTGGCTCTTGAAGGTTTCTATCTTTCCCTTTCCTTGCTGAGCTAGATTTCATGCAAAATCATAAATCCCTTGGAAATCAGATTCAATATGTTTTGGATAACTTTACTTCTGATTAGTCATTCTTTCTTTGCTCCAGTGTTGTAAAAGCCAACTCCAGGAAGTCTGTCTTTTAAAAATTCTTTATTTTTATGTCCTTGCTGTTACTTGATGCTTACTTCTTACATAAATGTGTTTTCAAGATATCCTAGTTGAGTTGCTCACTATTATAATTTTAAATGCAGACTTAATTCCTTGCTCTTTAAGAAGCTTTCAAAAATGATCTAAAACCTAAAGCATAAACAGTGCCCTCAAGCACTGTTTTCTGAAGTCAAGTTCATGATGCATTTTCTAAAATGAAATGCACAAAGTCGTTGACATACCTGTTTTTTTCAGCTTCATAAATAATGCTGTTTATAGTGAAAGTCTTCACTCAGTCAGTCTGTAGGCAGAAACAACAAAAAAAAAAGGATCTATTTAAAGATATAAGACACGCAATTTTCACCTGTTAGCCTGCCATAGCTTTCAGCAAAGCTAAGACAGTCACTCCTGAAAGTCAGGGTTGATATCCTGGTTCCTTAAAAACAAGTGGAGTTTTCTCATTATCTCCCAAGAAGTCATGTTTTGCACATTCTCACTATGGTTTTAATACTGTGACATTTACATGGCATTAAATAGATGACACTCATACTGGCAATGCTGAAAACAACTGTTGTAACAAACTTGTGCATCCGCCACTGAAGTCAGTACTGCTTTTAAATTCTGATAACACTTCAAGCTGCATATCACTTTATTCCTAAGGTTATCCAGAAGAGACCTATCCTGTCTATGACAATTCTGGTTGCTTCAGGCGCAAACAGGACACAATCCTTGTAGATTACCCTGACCCGAGCCAGCCCTCTGCAGAAGAGCTGGCAGAAAGAATGGAGGGCACAGAAGATGAGGAACATCTGTGCAATGAAACGCTGCTAATGGATCTCACCATGGGAAGGGGCGGTCATGATTTAATGCAGAAAAAGGACGAGGTAACTGGCGTCAGCGAAGAGGAGGGGGACCTTCATCACAGCCAAAGCAGTGAGGAGTGCTGCTGTTGTTACCAGGATGATGATCCTGCTGTTATAGCAGAGAATGCTGGATTCCACAATGAGAGCTGCAGCGAAGCAGAAGAGTCACCCCAAGAGGACCTGTCTGTGGAGTCTGAAGATGAAAATGCAGTCCTGAAAAAGCAGAAAGCCGGTGATACAGATGAAACAGGCACACTGAGAAAGCGCAACACGAAAGGACTTGAGCAATAAGGACAATAGTAGATGTAACCTAGATGATGAATGTAGAGGTCATAAACTGTCATTCGTGTGGTTTTAGTTCCCAGTGAAGACTTCTCTGTGTTCATCTCCTTGTAGCAGCTTCATTCCCATGGTATCAAATCAGCCACATCATCTACCTGAACTGGAAGCCAGTGTCCTCTTCCATTCTGTCTTGTCATGGCTTACCATGACTTTGCCAGCGACGCTTTGTCCTTGCTTTTTGGAGACTGATATCTTGGAGCAGATTATGCAGGTCAGGTATTTGTGATTCTTTCCTTTCTGATTCTGAAGAAACAGTCCTCAGTTTTGTCCTTTGTCATACCAGAGTTAACCAAATGTCTCTTCTGTCTTTCTCAAAAACATGTTTGTGTGCTACTAGTTATGAAAATTAATCCAATCCCTATATATTTATGAGATTACCAGGAAGCTGGAGGAAAAGGTTGCCTTCTTTCTCTTACCAGAATGTTAACTGATCTGCAGAGCAGACTGCAGTCACACACGTGACTGTGACCTGTCATTGCTGCTGTACACCTGAGAAACTGTTGTTGCTACAATCCACAGAACTCACACACTACCCCAACCCACTGCCCAGCTTACTCCGTGCTGCAGCACCAGTACCCTAACCTACGTCGTGCTCCACAAAGAGCGTGAGCAAGGCTGAAGTGTTAGGAGTTGTTCTTTGCTTTTGTCATAGCTGTGGTGAAACTCCCAGATGAGTGCAGGAGTTGAACCGTACTTTGTGTCAGAGAAGAAGACGAAAGATATCCCTGGGGTTTAAAAAACTCAAAAGCAGCGAGGTGGTCTGTCCTTAAAAGTAGGGAAGAGAGCGAGGGTGAACCTCAGACTGAAAAGAAACCCTGCCACTTCCAGGCCCCAAAAACCTCCCTTGGTGGCCTCCGACAGACGCCTTCCAGGTGCCGGCAAAGCAGCCTGAAGGATGCCAGGCCCTCTCCTCCCCTCTCCCTGGGGCTCCGTGCAGAGGGGACGGCACCTCCCCATGCTCCAGGGCCAGGGGATGGGGGTGAAGGGCCCATGCAACACCTGGAAACAGCAATTTTTTTATGGAGTGCAGGGAGACCTTGTGCAGCCAGCCATGCCTCCTTTTTGCACTAGTGGGGTGTCTGGATGCTTATCCCCTTCCCAGCCCCTGGGAGCCAGGTCTGTGGGGGGGGATCAGTGAGGATCCCCGGCCCTCCTAGAACACCACTGCCACCATCTTGTCCAGGGGAGCCCAGGGCCACGAGGGGGGGCGGAAGGCAGTCCCTGTGCCCAGGGGCAGCAGAGAAGCACAGAGGAGTGATCCCCAGGAAAGGAGCCCTCAGCTCCCCGACCCCCTCCTTCTCCCACATGAGACTGTCTTTCAGACCACGGGACCCCCAACACCCAGAACAGCCATATTGGGCCCCACGCATCCCCATTGCAGTGGCCTCCTGGTGTCACAAGCTGCCTCGCTGCTGTTTGCTCTGTAAACACGGGAACCCTGGCAGCTGGCCCGCTATTTGCTGAGCTTCAAGGCCCTCAGGTTCCAAGGATGATTGGAAACACAAGGTCCCAGAGCAAAGTGTGTGGCTGCCCATCTGTGTGTGAGGGAGAAGACACATGGCTGCAGGAGCACAGGGGAAGAGGAGGCCTCAGACAGGGGGCACCATCTGCCACGTGAACCATGGGGTGATGATGTGGAGCCCGTGGAGGTGACTCTGCCCGCAGATCAAGAACGGATGCAGGTGGGTCCCC